>NC_069414.1:48892748-48930248 GCF_026875155.1 Cherax quadricarinatus
TCTTGATGGTGGTGTGCGGTTCTTGATGTTGCGAGTGGTTCTTGATGGAGAGTGGTTCTTGATTGTGGTGAGTGGCTCTGATGGCGGTGAGTGGTTCTTGATGGCTTAGAGTGGTTCTTGGTGGTGTGTGGTTCTTGATGCGGTGTGTGGTTATTGATGGTGCTGTGTGGTTCTTGATGTTGGTGAGGGGTTCTTGAGTGGTGGTGAGTGGTGCTTGATGGTGGTGAGTGGTTCTTGATGTGGTGAGGGGTTCTTGATGTGGTGAGTGGTTCTTGATGGTGGTGTGTGGTTCTTGAATGGTGGTTTGTGGTTCTTGATGGTTCTGAGTGGTTCTTGATGGTGGTGAGTGGTTCTGATGGTGGTGAGTGATTCTTGATTGTGGGTGTGGTTCTTGATGGTGGTGAGTGGTTCTTGATGGTGGTGAGTGGTTCTTGATGTGGTGTGTGGTTCTTGATGATGATGAGTGGTTCTTGATGGTGGTGAGTGGTTCTTGATGTGGTGTGTGGTTCTTGATGGTGGTGTGTGGTTCATGATGGTTGTGTGTGGTTCTTGATGGTGGTGCGTGGTTCTTGGTGGTGGTGTGTGGTTCTTGATGGTGGTGAGTGGTTCTTGATGGTAGTGAGTGGTTCTTGATGGTGGTGTGTGGTTCTTGATGGTGTGTGTTTCTTGATGGTGGTGTGTGGTTCTTGATGGTGGTGTGTGTTCTTGATGGTGGTGTGTGGTTCTTGATGGTGGTGTGCGGTTCTTGATGGTGGTGTGTGGTTCTTGATGGTGGTGTGTGGTTCTTGATGGTGGTGTGGTTCTTGATGGTGGTGAGTGGTTCTTGATGGTAGTGAGTGGTTCTTGATGGTGGTGTGTGTTCTTGATGATGATGAGTGGTTCTTGATGTGGCGAGTGGTTCTTGATGGTGGTGAGTGGTTCTTGATATTGGTGAGTGGTTCTTGATGGTGGTGAGTGGTTCTTGATGGTGGTGTGTGGCTATTGATGGTGGTGATACTAGTGAATGTTTCTTGTTAGGAGTAGGTCCTTGATATTATTAATATTATTATTATTATTATTAATTATTATTATTATTATTATTATTATTATTATTATTATTATTATTATTATTATTATTATTATTTTTAAATATTATTATTATTATTATTATTATTATTATTATTATTATTTATTATTATTATTATTATTTTAATATTATTATTATTATTATTATTATAATTATATTATTATTATTATTATTATTATTATTATTATTTATTATTATTATTATTATTATTATTATTATTGCTTCTGCACAGGCGCGGAGAATTTGAGTGAATCATTTACTGGCAGAGTTAGTCAGAGTGAGAAAGTTCTGAGTGACATTCTCAACGCTAAAGTTGGCAAGACTGAAAGTGAGAGAGGCTTTATTGGTGTTCCCCCACGAGACTTTATTGGTGTTCCCCCACGAGACTTTATTGTTGTTCCCCCACGAGACTTTATTGGTGTTCCCCCACGAGACTTTATTGTGTTCCCCCCCACGAGACTTTATTGTTGTTCCCCACGAGACTTTATTGGTGTTCCCCCACGAGACTTTATTGGTGTTCCCCCACGAGACTTTATTGGTGTTCCCCCACGAGACTTTATTGGTGTTCCCCCACGAGACTTTATTGGTGCTCCCTCACGAGGCTTTATTGGTGTTCCCCCACGAGGCTTTATTGGTGTTCCCCCACGAGACTTTATTGGTGTTCCCCCACGAGACTTTATTGGTGCTCCCTCACGAGGCTTTATTGGTGTTCCCCCACGAGGCTTTATTGGTGTTCCCCCACGAGACTTTATTGGTGTTCCCCCACGAGACTTTATTGGTGCTCCCTCACGAGGCTTTATTGGTGTTCCCCCACGAGGCTTTATTGGTGTTCCCCCACGAGACTGTATTGTTGTTCCCCCACGAGACTTTATTGGTGCTCCCTCACGAGGCTTTATTGGTGTTCCCCCACGAGGCTTTATTGGTGTTCCCCCACGAGGCTTTATTGGTGTTCCCCCACGAGACTTTATTGGTGTTTCCCCACGAGACATTCTTGGTGATCCCCCACGAGGCATTATTGGTGTTCCTCCACGAGGCTTTATTGGTGTTCCCCCACGAGGCTTTATTGGTGTTCCCCCACGAGACTTTATTGGCGCTCTCCCAGGAGGCTTTATTGGTGTTCCCGCCACGAGGCTTTATTGGTGTTCTCCCACGGGGCTTTATTGGTGTTCCACCACGAGGCTTTGTTGGTGCTCCTCCACGAGCCTTTATTGGTGTTTCCCCACGAGGCTTTATTGGTGTTCCCCCACGAGACTTTATTGGTGTTCCCCCACGAAATTTTATTGGTGTTCCCCAAGAGACTTTATTGGTGTTCCCTCACGAGACTTTATTGGTTTTCCCCCACGAGACTTCATTGGTGTTCCCCCACGAGACTTTATTGGTGTTCCCCACGAGACTTTATTGGTGTTCCCCCACGAGGCTTTATTGGTGTTCCTCCACGATGCTTTATTGGTGTTCCCCACGAGACTTTGTTGGTGTTCCCCCTCGAGACTTTATTGGTGTTCCCCCACGCGGCTTTATTGGTGTTCCCCCAAGCGGCTTTATTGGTGTTCCACACGATGCTTTATTTGAGTTCCCCCACGCTGCTTTATTGGTGTTCCCCCACGAGACTTTATTTGTGTTCTCCCCACGCGGCTTTATTGGTGTTCCCCCACGATGCTTTATTGGTGTTCCCCCACGAGACTTTATTGGTGTTCCCCTACGAGACTTTATTGGTGTTCCCCCACGAGGCTTTATTGGTGGTCTCTCACAATGCTTTATTGGCGTTTCCCCACGATACTTTATTGGTGTTTCCCCACGAGGCTTTATTGGTGTTCCCCCACGAGACTTTATTGGTGTTCTCCCCACGCGGCTTTATTGGTGTTCCCCCACGATGCTTTATTGGTGTTCCCCCACGAGACTTTATTGGTGTTCCCCCACGAGACTTTATTGGTGTTCTCCCACGAGGCTTTATTGGTGTTCTCTCACAATGCTTTATTGGCGTTCCCCCACGATACTTTATTGGTGTTTCCCCACGAGGCTTTATTGGTGTTCCCCCACGAGGCTTTATTGGTGCTCTCTTACGTGGCTTTATTGGTGTTCCTCCACGATGCTTTATTGGTGTTCCCCCACGATGCTTTATTGGTGTTCCCCCACGCGGCTTTGTTGGTGTTCCCACGAGGCTTTATTGGTGTTCCCCCACGAGGCTTTATTGGTGTTCCCCCACGATGCTTTATTGGTGTCCCTCCACGAGGCTTTATTGGTATGCCCCCTACGAGGCATTATTTGTGTTCTCCCAGGAGGCTTTATTGGTGTTCTCCCACGAGGCTTTATTGGTGTTCTCCCTCGAGGCTTTATTGGTGTTCTCCCATGAGGCTTTATTGGTGTTCTCCCATGAGGCTTTATTGGCGTTCTCCCATGAGGCTTTATTGGTGGTTCCCCACGAGGCTTTGTTGGTGTCCCTCCACGAGACTTTATTTTTGTTCCCCCACGAGGCTTTATTGGTGTCCCTCCATGAGGCTTTATTGGTGTGCCCCCCACGAGGCTTTATTGGTGTCCCTCCACGAGGCTTTATTGGTGTGCCCCCACGAGGCATTATTTGTGTTCTCCCAGGAGGCTTTATTGGTGTTCTCCCACGAGGCTTTATTGGTGTTCTCCCACGTGGCTTTATTGGTGTTCTCCCACGTGGCTTTATTGGTGTTGTCTCATGAGGCTTTATTGGTGTGCCCCCACGAGGCTTTATTGGTGTTCTCCCACGTGGCTTCATTGGTGTGCCCCCACGAGGCTTTATTGGTGTTCTCCCACGAGGCTTTATTGGTGTTCTCCCACTAGGCTTTATTTGCGTTCTCCCACGAGGCTTTATTGGTGTTCTCCCATGAGACTTTATTGGCGTTTTCTCACGAGGCTTTATTTGTGCTCTCTCACGAGACTTTATTGGTGTTCCCCCACGAGATTTTATTGGTGTTCCCCACGAGGCTTTATTGGTGTTCTCTCACGAGACTTGATTGGTGTTCCCCACGAGGCTTTATTGGTGTTCCCCCACGAGACTTTATTGGTGCTCCCACGTGGCTTTACTGGTGTTCTGTCACGAGGTTTTATTGGTGTTCCCCCACGAGGCTTTATTGATGTTCTCTCACGAGGCTTTATTGGTGTTCTCTCACGAGGCTTTATTGGTGTTCTCTCACGAGGCTTTATTGGTGTTCTCTCACGAGGCTTTATTGGTGTTCTCTCACGAGGCTTTATTGGTGTTCTCTCACGAGGGTTTATTTGTGTTTTCTCATGAGGCTTTATTGGTGTTCCCCACCAGGCTTTATTGGTGTTCTCTCACGAGGCTTTATTGGTGTTCCCTCACGAGGCTTAATTGGTGTTCTCTCACGAGGCTTTATTGGTGTTCTCTCATGAGGCTTTATTTGTGTTCTCTCATGAGGCTTTATTTGTGTTCCCCACGAGGCTTTATTGGTGCTCTCTCACGAGGCTTTATTGGTGTTCCCTCACGAGGCTTTATTGGTGTTCCCCACGAGGCTTTATTGGTGTTCTCTCACGAGACTTCATTGGTATTCTCTCACGAGGCTTTACTGGTGTTCCCACTAGTCTTTTTTGGCGTTCTCTCACGAGGCTTTATTTGTGTTCTCTGACGAGGCTTTATTGGTGTTCTCCCTCGAGGCTTTATTGTCAGCATAGTTGCTGATCCCTGTGTTATATAGCATAGCATATTAGTATCATCCATGTGCTTTATATAGGAGATCCCTTGTAGGCCTGTGACTTTGTGTGACGTCACGGGATGTGCATGTGTAGGCTCGTACCTCTGCCTCCCTCTCACTCGGCGTAGACCTACAGGCGAAGACAGGCAAGGCACTGGGCTCCATTCCTCATCATCTCAGTCTGACAATATATCGTAACCATCCAACAAGTGTGTCTACCTTCAACCCTCGATATCTCCATTTAAGAACCCCTACGATAAATGGTGGCATCGGAGGGCCTGTAATTCTGACGATTACAGCGATTTCTGGAGATAAATTTCGACCAGCAAGACGGCCATTTCGTGTCACCAGTAGGCCTACCGAGGTTAACGCCAGCCAGCTACCTCAAGCCAGTTCTCCCTCCCAAGCTCCTACCAGCTTCTACATTATTCACTGGCCAGTCTCTTTGTATTAGTGTATCTGCTTATTTGCATCACTCCCGAGGGGTTGACCCAAGTTTGCAAAATAAGCCAGTTTCCAGTCTTTGGTGAGGAAGCCCAGTCGAGCCTAGTCTACTTCATCCAATTCCTTGCCTGCCAAGCCAGCTTCCACCTCTGTTGTGCTCATCGTGTGAGGTTGTCAAGCCATTCTGTGTGAAGGGTTAAGATAAGCCAGCTAGCAACTAACCCAGGTGTCTTACCCCAGTACTCAAGCAAGCCACGTGAGTAGTCTTCATCGCTTGTGATTCAAGCTCCAAGCCATTCTGAGTGCTCTTTTTCATCCTTGTGGTGTTGTAGTATTTCGTGGGTTTGTTTTTAAGCCAGTCGGCTTAAAATTGTCTTCGCGGCAGTGTGGCTGTTCTCAGTGGGGCTTACGCCGTTCAACCCATATGCCCAGCCACCCACGACCACGTGTGTCGCACCATTGCCGGTCTCAGCCCTGTTAACCCACAAACCCAACTACACTCACCACGTGGCCTCAAACGCCTCACTCAGCCATTACCCACTCACCTACTTCTTCAGTGTTTTGGTAAGCTTCTAAGGGTTGTAGCACCATATTTTAAGGACCACATAGGGGGTCAAGAGCTAGAGTGTGTTTTGTGCCACCGTTAAAAGCCTCCTGTGTGTGTCTATCGCCGATATAAGCGCAATTCTATGGTCACGTGTGCAGAGGACAGCAGCAAGACGACATAAACAATCCTCTACTCTCCACTACCATCAACCTCATTCCTCACCAAGTCGTTACAGCGATAATATTTTTTTTTCATAGAGACATTTGCGAGTGTTGAGACATTTCTTTTGTGTTTCCAGTGATTTTTCTCTTAGTGACATTCAGTGACTCTTGATCAGACTCAGTGTTTATCATGTAGTGATTGCATTAATTTCTTTTAATCTCCTTTATTCAGTGTTAATTTTCGTGCATTATCTTATGTCTGTTGTGTTGTGTATCTTTTTATACACTTGAAGTAAGTACTTAGTGTTTTTCCTTTGTTGTGTGTGCAACATATGAGCAGTATAGAACTTGTGTTTACACTTCAGAATCACTTTGTGTTCTCAGTATTCTAGTGAAGTATTTCAGTAAAATTTTCACCTCATATTCTGCATCACAACTCAGTGTTGTCTGTTATAATTTTTTTTTCTTCCCAGCTTTTGTGTATTTTTGTTTTGTTCCCTGTGTGTTGAACATTCTTGTGTTCATATTCTTTCATTTAGCCAGTGTCTAATTTGTCTTATTTCCACAGACAATAGTGCCATTATTTTTGTGCAAGCAAGAAATCATTTTTACAAAATTTTTCACACATCAAGTTTCATTGCAAGAAAAATCTAGTATTGTGTTAATGTTGGTGTGTTGTGTTCTGCATCACTGTAAGTGTTCAAACTTTTTGTTCTGTGTTTTGTATCTACTGTTATTTTTTTCATGTTTCATTGAACAAATTCACTCTTAGTGCAATTTTTAAGTTCTTCTTTTAGAGTAAATTGTTCTTTTGCTTGTTAAGTGTTGCTTGAGTGCAGTTAAGAGTTAAAGTGTTCATTTCTTGATATATTTCTTTTCTTGTGTGTGTAATAATTTTGATTGCACATTGATTCATTTTGCAATAATTCTTGTGCAAATATTGTGTTGCCACTAAAGTTTTTCTTGCAGAGATTCTAAGCAGTGTTTTTTTTTTGATTAGCAATTATTTGCAATATTGCTACAGTTTATTTCAGTGCAGTTTCATATGCTCTGTTCTGTGTCTTTTTATTTTATTTCAGTGAATTGTGCCTCTGTTTCATTTTTGCACAAGTTTTATTGAGTCCATTTTATCATTTTATTGTGTATTTCTCTGTTGCATTGAAAGTAAAGACAACTCACTGTGCCATTTATTCAATTTAAAGTAAAAATTGAGCAAATTAGATTTGAGTAAAGTACAAGTTCTCTTGATTTTCAAAGTGTTGTTCATTTCAGTTGCATATTTTTCTTGTGTGAGTTCTTTGCTTACTGTGTGACCTGTTAAAATTTTAATTACTTATGCAGAATAGTTAAGCATTTTTTCTTCCTATTTAAGTCACTGTGTCGTGTGTTCCTCAGTTACCATTTTCTTTTGTTCTCTAAATTCTTGTTTTACATTTTGCAAACATGTCTCAAGTTTTCTCAAGCGATGCCTCAGCACATGCTACTAGTACAACCATTAATTCGTCAGCCCAAAATTCGAGTAACTCCTTATCAAACGATAGACATACTCAGACTTCTAGACTGCGTAATTTCAGTCGTGATCCGTATGATGCTATGCCATTGTTCAATGGTGACCCAGACAACCTTGAAGGTTGGTTTATCGCAGTTACAGCCAGAGCTAATGCTTCAGTTGATGGTCTTCCATCTGAGAGTTGTTTAATAAGTATCGGAAAGGAGAGTCTAGCCCGTTCTCCAGCAGCCTCAAATGTATTTAACTTAATTCGTATGAAGGACTTCCAAGATCTAACTAGGTGGCAAGATTATGAACAGTTAATTCGCAATTATCTTGAACCAGTGCGAGAAACCGATCCGTTCGTTGTTCTCAAGGAATTAGTTTGCACAGCTCCGAGACCAGAAGAGTCATTAGATGAGTTTGCTCTTCGTCTTAATAACCTCATGTCCTCATTCGTTAAAGCAGGTCAAAATTCAAAGTACCTTAAAGATAGTGATAAACCAGCCCTTGATGGGTTTGCCACATTAGCTGCATTTGGAGTTATTAAACAACTAATGCCACCGACATCTAGGTATGTGTACAATTCAAGTCCGCTAGATGCTACTATGGGACCGCTTGCAGCTCTAATCCATGTACGAAATTTGTGTCCCGAGGGAACCTTCCCTTATCGTAAGTCTATGTCAAACACCTTGTCCAATCCTGTACTCTAGTTTGTGCTACTACCAAACCTCCCAACCGCAATCACTCGCGTCCATCATCCAAAGCAAGTGTTAAGAGCCATCATTCCCGCAGCACCCGTAGTACGTACAGTACCCACAGTCAAAGAGTTTGCTACAATTGTGGTTACCGTGGCCATATCGCTATTAATTGTCTTGACAGTCACCCTAAGAAGCGTCGTACTGATGATGAGTACCAGTCAGATCTTCCCTGCTGTACTTATCATAGAATTCATGGACATGACACATCTGAGTGCAATGCTCTCTACAACCTTCAGTACTCTAGGTCTTTCCGTGGCCATTCCAACTGCAGAACCCGTAGAGGAAACAGACATCGTGGTTCTCAAAACAACCAGAACCAGGCTCATTCTTCCAATTCGGGGAACTCGAGCGCCCCAGTCAAACCGTCCCATGGTGACGGTAGGTGATAATGAGTACACCATCCCCATTCACAATTCCTTTGAAGCCTTAAGCAGTCTCGAGAATGACAATCCTGCTGATGATGTTGCTTCACACGTCTCTGTCGTAGAGGAATTTGTGGCTGAAGTAGAAAATGCCTTCTCCGATGACAACTCACCTTTCTGTTTGCATATAACTCCTAACGTAACGATTGGTCCATTAGTACAAGCTTCTGTCCATAATGCGCCCATTCATGTGTTCATGGACTCTGGTGCGCAAGTTAATATCATCAGGTCTAGCTTTTTTAAAGAGAAGCAGTTACGCCGTGTCCTCCTCGTTGAACCAACTACTGTAACCTCCCTTAGTGGAGTAGCCGGTTCTCTTCTGCGAGTCCGAGGTCAGACTTCACTCACCTTTACTATCCAAGGCAGAGACTTTACTGCTGCTTTTCTTGTTGTCGACCAGATTACTTTCCCTTGTGACCTTCTACTGGGATTTGCTTCCATGCGAGACTTACGCATTGTGCTCGACCAGTACCGATGGCATGCCCAAATTGACGACTTGATCGTTCCATTCTGGGGTTACCAGCTTGGATCAGAAATCTGTCATACTGCTGCAGAGTATGATGTACGGATTAAGTCCTTACAAGCCAATGCATTCTCCAGTAGCATACCCAAGCGGTCAGGCACTGGTAACTCTGTCACTCCAATCTGTGTTCCACCTACACCTTCAGATATGCAAGATAGTGTATTGCCTCAAGTGTCCGAGGACGCTCAGACTGCTTTGAGCGCTCTGCCTATCCCTGCAATGTCTGCTAGTCCAAGTAGTAGTTTCTCCAAAGGGGACGCCTTGTCGGAAAACGATTACTTGAAACTAGTAATGACATCTCTTGTTGATGTCACATGCCGTCTGCAGAAAGACGTTTCTGTCGCAGCTAGTGCCCTCACTAGAGTGTCTGTTGTTGTTCCTAGTGTTCCAGATGGTGATAACGTCCTAGTTGACAGTGATTCCTGCAAAGTAAAAGGTCTATTTGTTGAACCATCCTTACATGTTGTAAGAGATAGTAAGATCCATTTCTTCCTAGCTAACACTTCTGGTCACAGTGTTCGTCTCAGAGCAAATACCAATCTTGTTGACCTTGTTCACTATCCTTACCCTGTTCAGGTAGAGGATGAGTTGTCACCTGACCAGTGGGTCGTGCTATTTCTACGGGAGACCTCATCCACTTCACCGGATCAATCTGTTTCACCAGTTGAGGAGAAAGACTTAGCTCCCACTGACTTCCCAGATGAAGTCAAGCTTTTGTTGACTCTGCTGAACAAACGTCGTAAAGCCATTGCCTTACCAGGTGAGAAGATGGGTATAACGAACTTATTGTCCCATCATATTCCACTTGAACCTGGTACTAGACCTATCTACATACCTGCGTACAGAATGCCTCATTCACAAGTTGCTGTCGCAGAAGAATTGATCAATCAAATGCTTGATGATGGAGTTATTGCACCTAACAATTCACCCTGGAATGCGCCCTTGATCCTAGTGCCTAAGAAGGACGGCACTTGGCGCCCGGTGATTGACTTTAGGAAGTTAAATGCGAAAACCATTCCAGATCGCTTCCCACTTCCTGTACTAGGTGACCTTTTACGCAATATCGGAGATAACAATGTCTTCTCGACCCTGGACTTGTTACAAGGGTTTTGGCAAGTCCCTCTTCACGAGGACAGCCAAGAGCTAACTGCATTCTCCACTCCTACAGGTCATTATCACTTCCTCCGTATGGCGTTTGGATTACGATCCTCCCCTATCATGTTCTCAAGGCTCATGACTAATATCTTTAGAGGTCTCATTGGTAATGCACTTATGGTGTACTTAGATGACGTAATCGTCATGTCTAAAGACGTGGATACACACTTGAAAAGACTTGATGTAGTACTTGGTAAGCTTGAAGAAGCCAATTTAAAGATCAAACTGTCCTAAATGTCAATTTTCATGATCAGAAATTAAGTTTCTTGGTCACATAGTCACTCCTAGAGGGGTTACGACTGATCAAAGTAAAGTAACTGCAGTACTAAATTTTCCAACTCCCAAAACTGCTGATGCCGTAAGATCCTTTGTGGGCTTAGCAGGTTTTTATAGATCTTTCATTGCCAATTTTTCTTCCATAGCTGCTCCGCTAACTGAATTGCTTAAGAAAGATGCTCCTTTTGTTTGGACCTTCCGTCAAGAAAGAGCATTCCAAACTCTAAAAGAAAAGTTAACATCTGCTCCAATTTTGAAATTCCCAGAATTTTCTAAGCCCTTCTATCTGACAACTGATGCTAGTTCTATTGGCATAGGTGCCGTACTAGCTCAGAAGACTGATGGCAAGTACAACGCAGTTGCATTTGCTGGCCGAGTCCTTACGAAGGCTGAACGTAATTATACAGTAACTGAGCAAGAAGCTTTAGCAATAGTATGGTCTTTAAAGCACTTCCGAGACATTATTTATCAGTACTCTGTTCATGTCTTGACAGACCATGCTCCACTGATACCTTTATTCCAGAACGAACAACCTACTGGAAGGTTAGCCAGATGGACCTTGACTATCCAAGAGTTCAATTCCACCTTTGAACACTTACCTGGCAAGTCGAATGTAGTCGCAGATGCTTTATCGCGACACGTTAGTGTAGTTACTGCAGATCCTCCATTTACTGTCGAGGATGTCAAAAATGCCCAAAGAACAGATCCCATGTGGTCTGGTGTGATTCGATTCCTGCTCCAGGAAGATCTTATTCTTACTGTGAAGCCACCAGCACCCATTAGTGACTTTGTAATGAGCCAAGAATTACTGTATCAAACAGCCGAGTTGGGTACTCCAAGCAGAAGAGTTTACCAGTTAGTAATTCCACAGTCACTAGTGAAAGTAGCTCTACAGCTAGTTCATGATGCACCAGGTGTTGCACACCCTGGTATGGATCGTTCTGTGAAACAAGCCAGAATGAAATACTTTTGGCCACGTATGGCAACTGACATTTCCGAGCATGTTAAGAAATGTAGTGTCTGTATGCAACATAAAGGAAATGTCAATGGTCCTAACCCAATCCAAGTGTACCTAACCACTAGCGAACCGTGGGAAAGAGTTGCTCTTGACTTGTTAACCAATTTTAAATGTTCCCTCCAAGGCAACAAACATCTGTGTGTTATGGTAGACCATTTCACCAGATATTGTGAGTTAGTTCCTATTGCAGATAAGACTGCAGAGACAGTAGCGTTTAAAGAACGCATTATCTGCAGGCATACCACCCCAAAGTCCTTAGTAACAGATAATGGAGGTGAATTCTGTAATGAGATTCTTGAAAATTTGTGTACTTTATACAAGATCTCTAAATCCACCATTGTTCCTCATCATCCTGCCAGCAATGGGTTAGCCAAAAGAACCAATAAAAAAGTACTTGATGTCCTGAGAGCCACTATCAGCTCCAATAGTGAAACTTGGGATGAAGTCATACCAGATGTTCAATGTGCCATAAATTCTGCTTACAATGCTTCCATAGGTGATACTCCACATTATGCATTGTACGGTGTAGACAAGCGTTTACCCTATGAGTTGTTATATTCCACTCCGAAACCTAATTACAACCCTGATGATTTCGTAGCAACTCGTACCAGCATGGCTCAGTGTGTTTTTAGAAGAATCCATGAAACACTTCATAAATCAACAGCAGAATTTACTAGAGTAACTAACAGCCGTGCTAAGCCGTCAAAAGTCAAAGTAGGTTCAAGAGTAATGCTGACAAATTTCAACAAAACATCCGAAATGCCTAAGCTCGATCAAAAGTTTGTCGGACCTTATCGAGTAGTAGAACATATCTCTGGTAATAAGTATAAGGTTAGAGAAATTGTACGGGCAAGTACAAAGAATCGCATTTAGATCATATGAAATTAGTATGCGATGTTGATGATATTGCTACCCAGACTAATATGACAGATGCTGAAAATCCTTTTGACTCTGTACCCTCTACCTCAGATACTCAGATAACCAACCTGAATGTCGTTACTCCTTGCATACTCGACAAGTAATGAGAAACCCACAAGTATCTTTTGTAGATACTTGTTCAGATCTCCCTCAGTCAAGGCATGTGTTAGCCATTGCAGAGGAATTCGATCTTCCCAGAGATGATAACCATTCTGCATATGTAAACCTCACCCTTGCAGAATTGGGTTTAAATGTACATAGTCTGTATAACTAGATGTCCGAGATGAAGTAAATTGTCAACTGTCTGTTATTAACTGATTAGATTTTTTTTTTTTTCAAAAAGAAAAAAAATTTTTTTTTTTCGTATTCACGTTCCCTCCGTGTTCTGAGAATTTGACAGTAATGATCTGAGTGCGCACCAGATGCCTTTGCTGTTAATTTCACCTTGTATATATATATATTTATTCTTCCTCAGAATCCGTAGAGTGCATGAATACAGATCGATCGATCAATTCCATCCATATTGTATAATGATTTGTTCTTATAGTTTGTAATGCATTACGTTAAAAGTGATTACGTTAACACCTATTACGTAAAACTCATGGTGTAACATCCATTATGATACCATCCATTAGTTCTAAGTTATATATGAATTTGTTATTGTATAGAATCAGCCCAGATCCGCCTGCCTGTTTCAGCCTATAGATAGTAGTGTTATGTCGAGACGACATACGTAACATGACCGAGCTGTCAGCATAGTTGCTGATCCCTGTGTTATATAGCATAGCATATTAGTATCATCCATGTGCTTTAGATAGGAGATCCCTTGTAGGCCTGTGACTTTGTGTAACGTCATGGGATGCGCATGTGTAGGCTCGTACCTCTGCCTCCCTCTCACTCGGCGTAGACCTACAGGCGAAGACAGGCAAGGCACTGGGCTCCATTCCTCATCATCTCAGTCTAACAATATATCCTAACCATCCAACAAGTGTGTCTACCTTCAACCCTCGATATCTCCATTTAAGAACCCCTACGATATTATTGGTGTTCCCCACGAGGCTTTATTGTTGTTCTCTCACCAGGCTTTATTGGTGTACCCTCACGAGGCTTTAATGTTGTTCCCCCACGAGGCTTTATTGGTGTTCTCTCACGAGACTTTATTGGTGTTCTCTCACGAGGCTTTATTGGTGTTCTCTCACTAGGCTTTATTGGTGTTCCCTAACGAGGCTTTATTGGTGTTCTCTCACGAGGCTTTATTGGTGTTCTCCCACGAAACATTATTGGTGTTCTA
Source organism: Cherax quadricarinatus (assembly GCF_026875155.1). Taxonomy (NCBI): domain Eukaryota; kingdom Metazoa; phylum Arthropoda; class Malacostraca; order Decapoda; family Parastacidae; genus Cherax; species Cherax quadricarinatus. The sequence continues at coordinate 48,906,497 of NC_069414.1, forward strand.
CCACGAGACTTTATTGGTGTTCTCCCACGAGACTTTATTGGTGTTCTCCCTCGAGGCTTTATTGGTGTTCTCCCATGAGGTTTTATTGGAGTTCTCCCATGAGGCTTTATTGGTTTTTTCTCAATAGGCTTTATTGGTGTTTTCCCACGAGGCTTTATTGGTGTTCTCCCACGAGGCTTTATTGGTGTTCTCCCTCGAGGCTTTATTGGTGTTCTCCCACGAGTCTTTATTGGTGTTCTCCCTCGAGGCTTTATTGTTGTTTTCCCATGAGGCTTTATTGATGTTCTCCCATGAGGCTTTATTGGTGTTCTCCCTCGAGGCTTTATTGGTGTTCCCCCACGAGGCTTTATTGGTGTCCCCCCACGAGACTTTATTGGTGTTCCCCCACGATGCTTTATTGGTGTCCCCCCACGAGACTTAATTGGTGTTCCTCCCACGAGGCTTTATTGGTGTCCCTCCACGAGGCTTTATTGGTGTGCCCCCACGAGGCATTATTTGTGTTCTCCCAGGAGGCTTTATTGGTGTTCTCTTATGAGGCTTTATTGGTGTTCTCCTATGAGGCTTTATTGGCGTTCTCCCACCAGGCTTTATTGGTGTTTTCCCACGAGGCTTTATTGGTGTCCTCCCACAAGACTTTATTGGTGGTCCCCCCACGAGGCATTGTTGGTGTCCCTCCACGAGGCTTTATTGGTGTGCCCCCACGAGGCTTTATTGGTGTCCCTCCACGAGGCTTTATTGGTGTGCCCCCTACGAGGCATTAGTTGTGTTCTCCCAGGAGGCTTTATTGGTGTTCTCCCACGAGGCTTTATTGGTGTTCTCCCTCGAGGCTTTATTGGTGTTTTCCCATGAGGCTTTATTGTTCTCCCATGAGGCTTTATTGGCGTTCTCCCATGAGTCTTTATTGGTGGTTTCCCACGAGGCTTTATTGGTGTCCCCCCACGAAACTTTATTTTTGTTCCCTCACGAGGCTTTATTGGTGTCCCTCCATGAGGCTTTATTGGTGTGCCCCCACGAGGCTTTATTGGTGTCCCTCCACGAGGCTTTATTGGTGTGCCCCACGAGGCATTATTTGTGTTCTCCCAGGAGGGTTTATTGGTGTTCTCCCACGAGGCTTTATTGGTGTTCTCCCACGTGGCTTTATTGGTGTTCTCCCACGTGGCTTTATTAGTGTTGTCCCATGAGGTTTTATTGGTGTGCCCCCACGAGGCTTTATTGGTGTTCTCCCACGTGGCTTTATTGGTGTGCCCCCACGAGGCTTTATTGGTGTTCTCCCACGAGGCTTTATTGGTGTGCCTCCACGAGGCTTTATTGGTGTTCTCCCACGAGGCTTTATTGGTGTTCTCCCACTAGGCTTTATTGGCGTTCTCCCACGAGGCTTTATTTGTGTTCTCCCATGAGACTTTATTGGTGTTCTCCCACTAGGCTTTATTGGCGTTCTCCCACGAGGCTTTATTGGTGTTATCCCATGAGACTTTATTGGTGTTCTCCCACGAGGCTTTATTGGTGTTCTCCCGTGACACTTTATAGTCATAGCTCATTTATAGAGTTTGAAATTTTAGCAGCAGCAGCAACAGCAACAGCAGTAGAAGTAGTAGTAGTAGTAATAGCAGCAGCTGCAGCAGCAACAGTAGTAGTAGTAATAGCAGCAGTAGTAATAGTAACAACAGCAGCAGGAGCAGTAGTAGTAGCAACAGCACCAGCACCAGCAGCAGTAGTAGTAGTAGTAGCAACAGCAGCAGCAGCAGCAACAGCAGTAGTAGTAGTAACAACAGCACCAGCAGCAGCAGTAGTAGTAACAACAGCACCAGCAGCAGCAGCAGTAGTAGTAACAACAGCAGCAGCAGCAGTAGTAGTAGTAACAACAGCAGCAGCAGCAGCAGTAGTAGTAACAACAGCACCAGCAGCAGCAGCAGCAGTAGTAGTAACAACAGCACTAGCAGCAGCAGCAGTAGTAGTAACAACAGCACCAGCAGCAGCAGCAGTAGTAGTAGTAACAAGAGCAGCAGCAGCAGCAGTAGTAGTAGTAACAACAGCAGCAGCAGCAGCAGTTAGTAGTAACAACAGCACACACAGCAGCAGCATAGTAGTAACACAGCACCAGCAGCAGCAGCAGCAGTAGTAGTAACCAACAGCACACAGCAGTAGCAGCAGCAGTAGTAGTAGTAACAACAGCAGCAGCAGCAGCAGTAGTAGTAACAACAGTAGCAGCAGCAGCAGTAGTAGTAGTAACAACAGCAGCAGCAGCAGCAGCAGCAGCAGCAGTAGTAGTAACAACAGCACCAGCAGCAGCAGCAGTAGTAGTAACAACAGCAGCAGCAGCAGCAGTAGTAGTAACAACAGTAGCAGCAGCAGCAGTAGTAGTAGTAACAACAGCAGCAGCAGCACCAACAACAGCAGCAGCACCAGCAATAGCAGCAGCACCAACAACAGCAGCAGCACCAACAACAGCAGCAGCACCAACAACAGCAGCAGCACCAACAGCAGCAGCAGCACCAGCAACAGCAGCAGCACCAACAACAGCAGCAGCACACAACAAACAGCAGCATCACACAACAAAACACAGCACCAACAACAGCAGTGACAACAACAGCAGCAGCACCACATGCAGAGGTAGACAATAACAAGCAGCAGCAGCATAACAACAGCAGCACCAACAACAGCAGCATAAAAACCAACCAGCAGCAGCAGCACAACAACAGCAGCAGCACCAACAACAGCAGTAACAACATAGCAGCAGCAGCATACAACAGCAGCAGCAGCACCAACAACAGCAGCAGCACCAAATAGCAGCACACCAACAACAGCAGCACACCAACAACAGCAGCCAACCCACACACCAACAGCAGCACACACCACAACAGCAGCAGCACAACAACACCAGCAGCACCAACAACACAGCATCACCTATAGCAAGCAGCAGCACCAACATACAGCAGCACCAACAACAGCAGCAGCACCAACAACAGCAGCAGCACCAACAACAGCAGCAGCACCAGCAACAGCAGCAGCACCAACAACAGCAGCAGCACCAACAACAGCAGCAGCACCAACAACAGCAGCAGCACCAACAACAGCAACAGCACCAACAGCAGCAGCAGCACCAACAACAGCAGCAGCACCAGCAACAGCAGCAGCACCAACAACAGCAGCACCAACAACAGCAGCAGCACCAACAACAGCAGCAGCACCACAACAGCAGCAGCAGCACCAGCCAACAAGAAGCAGCACCAACAACAGCAGCAGCACCAACAACAGCAGCAGCACCAACAACAGCAGCAGCACCAACAACAGCAGCAGCACCAACAACAGCAGCAGCACCAGCAACAGCAGCAGAACCAACAGCAGCAGCAGCACCAACAACAGCAGCAGCACCCACAACAGCAGCAGCACCAACAACAGCAGCAGCACCAGCAACAGCAGCAGCACCAACAACAGCAGCAGCAGCACCAACAACAGCAGCAGCTCCAACAACAGCAGCAGCACCAGCAACGGCAGCAGCACTGTTACGCCCCTCGTTTGTGAACCTTCTAGGTCAGGTATGATGTGTAAGTAATGGGCTTTTTCACTTAATATTATATTATTTCTAGCCTCATTAGTAGCTAAAATGAGGATAGAGTACAGTTGTTTATTACCCGGCTGTCGTTTAGCCACTGTCCCCTCTTAATCCGAGGTGACGTCAGTCTGAGAATTCTGTTATAGGGCAGTCCACTCTCACCTTTCGTGAGAGAAGCTCCTTGATTCCTGGATTTAACCTTCTGGTACCACATGAGGTTCCCTAGTGACCCTCCAGCACCTCGGACCGTATCAGACAGAAACGTCTCAGACGAAGTGTGTGTGTTGCTGTATTGGAGATGCTGGTGATTGTCCCTAGCTCTGCTAGGAGCGAGTTTAAGCAGTATTGGTTCAAAGAGGACGGCGAAAAAGTCATGGGAGACAGACTCGCCTCAAAACTCTTTTAAGTGTAGAATATTCCTAATCTCGCTTAGTATATTTTGAAAGTTGAATAAGAGTGAATTATTATTGAAATGTTATGTTTTCTGTCTCATTTAGATCGAGTTAAGCAAAATGTTATTATGTGAAGTGAAGGTGTTATGATACTAGAGCCATTCAGTACTGTAAACAAGACAGAATATTGTATATTATCTTTTAAGTGAACTCAAGTGTAAATTTCATGAGTACTCTGTTTTTTGGTGCAACCTTTTTAAAGTTAATATAAAACCCTTCTATGGTTTATTAAGAAACTTAATAAAAAACCGGAAAGAAACATTGTGATTGTTTACTACTGAAGCCTTGAATGATTTCATCTAGAACAGGATATTCAATCCTGTTTGTTGCAAGAAAGGGCTAAACAGGCTTAAGTAGTTGCCCTGTACTCAACAAAATGGGGGCCTGTCCGGGATCTGTTTGATCCAAGGTCCCGGAGAAAGGGTACCTTCTGCTGGACCAGCGCCAATCCAACTTCATCATGGACGACACTCTACAGCAAATGATCGGGGAATTGACTCTGACGACGTTGGAGACCTTGTCACTGCAGAAGTGCTGGCAGATAGCAAGACACCTCGGAGTGACTTACAATAGGCACTATACCGCAGAGACAACTCGCTCTATTATACGGAATATTCTCTTCCCCCTACAGCTGAACGTCCCTAAGGAGGTAGATTCGGACGTAGAGGGCCTTGTTTCTCAGCTCGACCACGTGTCCTTGCTAGAAGATTCAGAAGGCTCGATGGGAGCATCGGGACTCGCTCCTTGGAAAACTCAAACCTTTTTACCCTCTGATAGAGGAACCACAACAGAACCGGGAGAAATAGCTAGAGACGCAGACTCGCCCGCAAAGGAGGATGAGGTAAGGCAGCCTGGGGGAGGTGCTCGTCCAAAAGAGCAGCCTGCAATACTCTCTCCTTTTCCACTACTATCTAGCCCCATCTCTCAAGACCAGCTTGGGAGGATGGAGCGCCTTATACTCTTACAGACTGCTCAAATTGAGGCCCAACATAAGCTGAATGATGAGGAGTTTAAGCAGGAGAATATACGCTACGAGCGCCAACAAGGTGAAGGCATTGGGAGGTCTCATGCTCATGAGTCCATATTTCGACATAAATAGAGCGGCATCCCTGGTGCCCAAATTTTGCGAGGCCGACTTGGACTCGTTTTTTGCCACGTTCGAGAATCAGTCTCGTGCTATGCAGTGGCCCCAGAGATACTGGGCTACGCTATTGCATACCACTTTGACGGGGAAGGCTAGGAAGTGTGCAGCTGCATTGCCTTACCATCAATATATACAGTACCAGGTCGTTAAAAAAGTGATTTTGAGATCATATGACCTGCTCCCAATAAGCTACCAGCAGGCTTTTCGTACCCTCCAGCGGCTGCCAGGACAAACATGGGTGGACTTCGCCCGACAAAAACAGATAGCATTTGAGAGATGGCAGCGGGCCTCGAGCTGCATACAGTAAGCAGCCTGGTCCAGATGATCCTGCAGGAAGATTTTTACAATGCCATTTCGGGAGATCTGCGCAAATTCTTGATAGATCATCAGGGTCTAGATGTAATGGAAACTGCCGCTTTGGCCGACCATTACTAAATTTCAAGTCAGCTGATTAGTGGTAAGCCTCCCAAGGAGAAGAACCCGAAGTTTAGTTCAAAGGATCGAGCACCTTCATCAAGAGAAGGACCTCGCCAGAGATTCCCTCCAGAGGCTGCTGCTCGTGCCTTCTCACCGCCCCGCCATGGTGTTAGATCAGTGACTAGAAGTAACAGAAGCTCTCCCAGCAAGAAAAGCTCTAACATGTTCCTACTGCCAGAGAAGGGGGCATAGCAGGAACAATTGTTATAAGTTGGAAAACGATACTGGAAGACAGGCTCAGGAAAGAGCCCCGATGCAGATGGTTACTTCTACGTCCCAAGGCTGAGAAGATCCAAGAATGAAGCAAGTTACCGTGGGCCAAAGAGCTTCTTCATCGAGATGACTAGCGCCTATGAAAGTGTTTGAGCTAAAGGTTCAGATGGCGATGAAGCCTTATTTTTCTACTGGGAGTGTTGGAATGGACGAATCTCGGGTTGTGGAGGTCAAGGTTTACCGAGACACTGGGAGTTACCTTACGCTCTTGAGGAAAGGTGTCCTGCCTTTAACCGACCTAACTTATACCAAGATGGACGTACTCCTAGAAGCCTATGGTGGGAATGTTTCTAGGGTCCCTCTTCACAAGATATACCTGAAGGTTGATGGCTATGAAGGGTATGCTGCTGTGGGCATATCGGAAGGTTTCCCGATCAAATCAGTAGATCTACTGATAGGGAACGATTTAAGCCTAGAAGGAATTAGTAAAGAGTCGGTGGTCATAGATAATGCCTCAAGCGATAATTATGCACTCGAAGTTTGTGGAAAGGAACCATCTTTATTCCCTCTCAGAATCGTCATGAGAACCATGGCCCGGTCCCGACATTCTTCTCCAGTGAGAAGAGATCATGCGTATATGGGATTAAATTTGTTATTCAGTGAAACCCATCTTCCTAAGTCCAAAGATACAGAACCTGCCGAGTTCTCTTCACATCTAGAGTCACCTGGCACCAAAACCCTTTGGCCGGAAGAATTAATACAGGGGCAACGGAAAGACCCATCTCTAGCAGGGATAAAGAAGTTAGTAGTGTCAAAGAACGAAGCAGAAAGACTGGAGGACTGTTTTTACTATCAGGGAGAGATATTGATGAAAAAATTCACGCTTAGAGGTTCCCTAGGTGACTCTTCGCCTAGGGTTAGACGGGTATAGTTTTGCCAGCGATTTTCCGAGAACTTTCCCTGGGTGTTGCCCACAACAGTCCCATGGGAGGGCATCTGGGCATAAGGAAGACAATAGGAAAATTTTCAAAATACTTTTACTGGCCAAAAATGAGAGAGACCATGGTGGATCACTTGCATCCTTGTTGGGTATGCCAAGTGGTGGGCAAGCCCGCGTATACTCCTCCTCCAGCTCCATTTACCCCCATCACATCAGACGGAGAACCGTTTGACCTCCTGATTATTGATTGTGTGGGCCTGCTTCCCAAAACCAAGCTTGGGAACCAATTCTTGTTTACAATCATGGACTCTGCAACCAGGTATCCAGAGGCCATACCCATGAGAAGGATAAATGCCAGGACCATAGTACGAGCTTTGGTCAAGTTTTTCTCTCATGTGGGGTTGCCTTATGAAATCCAGTCGGACCAGGGCTCCAATTTTACCTCAAAGATCTTCAAAGAAGCCTTGTCGCGTCTGGGAGTAAAGTCACTACGGGCTACCAGTTATCGACCCCAATCCCAGGGAGCCCTAGAAAGGTTCCATCGTACCCTGAAGACGATGCTACGTTCTTATTGCGAGCAGTTCAGCAAAGATTGGGACGTAGGTCTTCCATTTCTTCTCTTAGCAATAAGAGAAAGTGAACAAGAGAGTTTGGGCTACAGCCCATTCGAGCTGATATACGGCCACACTGTACGCGGTCCCCTAGCTGTGTTAAAGGACGTGTGGACCGGGTGCTCTAAACCAACTTTACGAGTCTCTCCTGATTTGATGCAAGAACATCTAGCCTTCACAAGAGATTTAGCTTCAAGGAACTTAGTCAAAGCCCAGGCTACGATGAAGGAACGTTATGATAAGCGTGCAGCACCACGTACATTTCAAGCAGGAGACCAAGTACTAGCACAGAAGTTAGTTCCAGGACACTCCTTGACACCGAAATATGAAGGACCGATGGAGGTGGTTTAAAGGTTGAGTGAAGTAAACTACCAAGTACGAACACCAGGAAAGAGGAAATCGACCCACACCTACCACATTAACCAGCTGAAGAGATACTACGGGAAACCTGTTCCCACCACTCCTGTCATCCCTATTCCTGCTGAAGAAGATTGCTCGAGAGGGATAGAAATCCGCCTCCAAAATTCGGAAGTACTCCAAGCCTTGGACACTTTCCTGAGTGACCTTAGCGCTGACAGAGTGAAAGAGGTTAAGAAACTGATAGAGCAGTTCCCAATACTATTTGGGGACATTCCCAAACGTTGTACGTTGGGAACTCATGGTGTAGACGTCCGAGGCGCTGCCCCGATTAAACAAGCTCCATACCGCCTAAGTCCAGTCAAGCACAAAATTTTGCAGGAAGAAATAGATTTTCTGCCATCTAATGGACTTATTGCACTTAGTCAGAGTCCCTGGGCCTCGCCCTGTATTTTGGTCCCGAAATCAGATGGGACATATCGGATGTGGACTGTCTATAGGAAGGTGAACGCTGTCACAGTGCCGGATGGTTACCCATTGCCACGGGTAGATGACTTAATTGACCGAGTATCTGTAGCTAAGTTTGTGAGCCGTTTGGACCTGTTGAGAGGTTACTACCAGGTTCCGCTGACCTCCCGAGCCCAGGAGATTTCAGCCTTTACTGTGCATGGGGGGTTGTATAACTATCTAGTGACCCCTTTCGGCCTCTGCAACGCGGCTTCCACCTTCCAACGACTGATGAATCAACTTACCCACGGCCTTGAGGGGGTAGAGGCCTACCTGGACGACCTTGTGATTGTCAGTGATGACTGGGAGTCGCATCTATCCTGTCTAGAGGCCCTGTTTCAAGAACTGGAGAAGTATAATTTCACGGTTAACCTAGCAAAATGCAAATTCGGACAGGCTATGATAAAGTATTTAGGGTTTAAGATAGGGCAGGATACAGTCGCACCTTTGAATGTTAAAGTTAAGGCCATTACAGAATTTCCGGTACCTCTGGACAGAAAAGGGGTTCAACGGTTTTTAGGCATGGCCAGTTATTATAGAAGGTTTTGCCCGAACTTTGCACAAGTGGCAGCTCCACTCTGTGAACTCACTAGTGCTAAAGTTAAATTTAATTGGACTGCTGAGTGTGACTAGCTTTCCTAAGGCTAAAGCGTTTACTTAATTCTAGCCCAGTTTTGCGTAGCCCCGATTTTGACATCCCCTTTTTTCTGCATATTGATGCCAGCAGCTATGCAGTCAGAGCTGTGTTGCTGCAGCCATCGACAACCTCTGATATTCTCCATCCCATAGCTTATTATTCCTCTAAATTAAAATCCCATCAAAGAAGCTATGCCACAGTAGAAAAAGAGGCATTAGTTTTAGTATTGGCCCTTGAACATTTTGATGTATACGTTGGAACTTCTCCTCATAAAGTCACTATCTTTTCAGATCATAATCCCCTTACTTTCATTAACTCCATGAAGTCTAGGAATGCAAGGATACAAAGATGGGCTCTCCGTATCCAGCCCTTTTCTATAAAAATCTTGCACATTAAGGGTAAACATAATGTTATAGCAGACGCATTATCCCGTCCTTAAAAACTTTCAACTTCGGTTGGCCCTACTTTGGAAACACACTGAATCCCAAGATCACCTGATACTAGTATGAGTCGTGAGGTGACTACGTGGGACTTGTGTCCTCTTCCTGATCCTCTCTGAGACATGGTGTCGTGAGGAAGATTGGGATATGAAGACCCACAAGAGTGACTAGAATATTGTGGGGATAAAGATGTTACTATTTGTCATGAAAGGTTTTTAGTGATAATCCTGTGTTTGATAGGTGAACTATTGTTTAGTTGATTGTTTTTCTTGGTGCGACATTTGGTCGTAAAGGGGGGGTGGGTGTTATGCCCCTCGTTTGTGAACCTTTTAGGTCAGGTATGATGTATAAGTAACGGGCTTTTTCACTTAATATTATATTACTTCTATCCTCATTAGTAGCTAAAATGAGGATAGAGTACTTCATAATATTATCTGGCCTTAATTTATTTAGCTGTGTAAATAGATAGGATGTTTCGACGATGTAAACTACGGGTACAGTTGTTTATTACCCGGCTGTCGTTTAGCCACTGTCCCCTCTTAATCCGAGGTGACGTCAGTCTGAGAATTCTGTTATAGGGCAGTCCACTCTCACCTTTCGTGAGAGAAGCTCCTTGATTCCTGGATTAAACCTTCTGGTCCCACATGAGGTTCCCGAGTGACCCTCCAGCACCTCGGACCGTATCAGACAGAAACCTCTCAGACGAAGTGTGTGTTGCTGTATTGGAGACGCTGGTGATTGTCCCTAGCTCTGCTAGGAGCGAGTTTAAGCAGTATTGATTCAAAGAGGACGGCGAAAAAGTCATGGGAGACAGACTCGTCTCAAAACTCTTTTAAGTGTAGAATATTCCTAATCTCGCTTAGTATATTTTGAAAGTTGAATAAGAGTGAATTATTATTGAAGTGTTATGTTTTCTGTCTCATTTAGATCGAGTTAAGCAAAATGTTATTATGTGAAGTGAAGGTGTTATGATACTAGAGCCATTCAGTACTGTAAACAAGACAGAATATTGTATATTATCTTTTAAGTGAACTCAAGTGTAAATTTCATGAGTACTCTGTTTTTTGGTGCAACCTTTTTAAAGTTAATATAAAACCCTTCTATGGTTTATTAAGAAACTTAATAAAAAACCGGAAAGAAACATTGTGATTGTTTACTACTGAAGCCTTGAATGATTTCATCTAGAACAGGATATTCAATCCTGTTTGTTGCAAGAAAGGGCTAAACAGGCTTAAGTAGTTGCCCTGTACGCAACAAGCAACAGCAGCAGCAGCACCAGCAGCAGCACCAGCAACAGCAGCGGCACCAGCAACAGCAGCGGCACCAGCAACAGCAGCGGCAACAGCAGCAGCACCAGCAACAGCAGCAGCACCAGCAACAGCAGCAGCACCAGCAACAGCAGCAGCACCAACAGCAGCAGCACCAACAACAGCAGCAGCACCAACAACAGCAGCAGCACCAACAGCAGCAGCACCAGCAACAGCAGCAGCACCAGCAACAGCAGCGGCACCAGCAACAGCAGCGGCAACAGCAGCAGCACCAGCAACAGCAGCAGCACCAGCAACAGCAGCAGCACCAGCAACAGCAGCAGCACCAGCAGCAGCACAGCACCAGCAACAGCAGCAGCACCAGCAACAGCAGCAGCACCAGCAACAGCAGCAGCACCAGCAACAGCAGCAGCAGCACCAGCAACAGCAGCAGACCAACACAGCAACAGCAAGCAGCACCAACAGCAGCAGCAGCACCAACAGCAGCAGCACCAACAACAGCAGCAGCACCAGCAGCAGCACCAGCAACAGCAGCAGCACCAGCACCAGCAACAGCAGCAGCACCAGCAACAGCAGCAGCACCAGCAACAGCAGCAGCACCAGTAACAGCAGCAGCACCAGCAACAGCACCAACAGCAGCAGCAGCACCAACAGCAGCAGCAGCACCAACAGCAGTCAACAGCACCAGCAAACAAGAAGCATGACCAAACAACACGCAGCAACACCAACAACATAACAGCACAACAACACAGTCACAGCGCAGCAGCATAGCTGTAACGCCCTTAATAATCAGCATAAAAACAGGTACATCAAAGAAAGATTAACAGTTGGACCAAAGACAAAAACAACGGCAGCAGACACAGCAACAGCATTAACAGCAACGACAAGATCAACATAAAGCGGCAGAATTAGTGGAAACAGTTTACAATAATGTTCAAACGTCTACAGTAAGCCACCATGGTTGGAATAACCCAGCTGCAGCAAGCCACCATAGTTGACCGTGTTGACAGCACCAGCTGTCGCTACGCCAAACAGCACCAGCTATCACCTGTCACAACCGCAAGCAAAACATCCTGAAAATAGAACCTTTGCATACACAATATACACTCTAGGTCTGTGTACACAAGTTCAGTGTACAAAAGTTCAGTGTACATAAGTTCAGTGTACACGAAATCTATGTAGTATATGAGACTGGAATAAACAAGCCGCTGTTATCTACCTGATGAATATGGAGTGTACAATATATGGAGTGTACAATATATGGAGTGTACAATATATGGAGTGTACAATATATGGAGTGTACAATATATGGAGTGTACAATATGGAGTGTACAATATGGAGTGTACAATATGGAGTGTACAATATGGAGTGTACAATATGGAGTGCACAATATGGGGTGTACAGTATGGAGTGTGCAATATGGGTGCACAATATGGAGTGTACAATATGGAGTGTACAATATGGGGTGCACTATATGGGGTGTACAGTATGGAGTGTACAATATTTGGTGTACAATATTGGGTGTACAATATGGGGTGTACAATATGGAGTGTACAATATTGGGTGTACAATATGGGGTGTACAATATGGAGTGTATAATATGGAATGCACAATATGGAGTGTACAGTATGGAGTGTACAATATGGGGTGCACAATATGGGGTGTACAATATGGAGTGTAGAATATGGAGTGTACAATATTAGGTGTACAATATAGGGGTGTGTACAATATTAGGTGTACAGTATGGGGTGTGTACAATATGGAGTGTAAAGTATGGGTGTACAATATGGGGTGTACAACATAGGTGTACAATATGGGTGTACAGTATGTAGTGTACAATATGGGGTGTACAATATGGAGTGTACAATATAGGGTGCACAATATGGTGCGTACAGTAAGGGGTGTACAATATGGGATGTATAGGGTGTACAAGATAGGGTGTACAAGATGGGATGTGCAATAAGGGGTGTACAATATGGGGTGTACAGTATGAGTGTACAATATGGGGTGTACAATGTAGGGTATACAAGAATGGTATACAATACCATCGTGGAACATCATGGAATCTTGATTCTGAGGATATAAACATAACCTTCTTCATGGCTACAACAACTACTACTACTACAACTAAACCATCTCTTTGGGTAGGATCTACTTCCACTGGGGAATCCCGCCTACCAATAACTATGCCCTCGTCTGCTACACGTTCCCTTTCCACCTGGCGTTAGTATATAAGTGCCAGTCTCCTTGCCTCTGCTCCAGAACATCCAAGACTACGGTGCTCTTCGCACCAATTCCGTGGCTGAGGGACTGATTACCTCATCTTCTGTATATAGTTCTACTGTCTTTAAATTATGTCCTAGAATTTGTATTGAAAAAGCCACTGGATGGCGAAACGTCTACAATAAAGATACCCAAATGTTGCACATGTGTCTTAATTTCATCTTGTCGGTATTGTATACCATTCTTGTATAACAACATGAGGTGTACAACATAGGGTGTACAACACAGGGTGTACAACACAGGGTGTACAACATAGGGTGTACAACATAGGGTGTACAACATAATGTACATCATAGGGTGTATAACACAGGGTGTACAACACAGGGTGTACAACATAGGGTGTACAACATAGGGTGTACAACACAGGGTGTACAACACAGGGTGTACAACACAGGGTGTACAACACAGGGTGTACAACACAGGGTGTACAACACAGGGTGTACAACATAGGGTGTACAACATAGGGTGTACAACATAGGGTGTACAACATAGGGTGTACAACACAGGGTGTACAACATAGGGTGTACAACATAGGGTGTACAACATAGGGTGTACAACACAGGGTGTACAACATAGGGTGTACAACACAGGGTATACAACATAGGGTGTACAACATAGGGTGTACAACACAGGGTGTACAACATAGGGTGTACAACACAGGGTGTACAACACAGGGTGTACAACACAGGGTATACAACATAGGGTGTACAACATAGGGTGTACAACATGAGGTGTACAACATGAGGTGCACACTGTACAATACTTAATGTAATCACTTGTATTTCTTCTAAGTGTTCTTCATTATTTTCATCTTTAGTATAGAATATCAAAAATAATATCACTAAAATCCCTATATTATATTCCTCCATTTTGAAATTATATTCATCGAAATTTTGAAGCACCAACGTATTCGCTTTTCATTTTGAATATTTTGGACTCGATTATTTGAAAAATTATCTTAAAATGAGGTGCCTTGATGTCGGTGAAGGGCTCTTGATTAGAGGAATTGGAGCTACTACTACTACTACTCTCTCTCTCATTGGTCAAAAGAGAAACATATATAGGAGTATCGAAAGAGGGGATGGGCAGTCAAGAAATCAATATATTCAGTTAGAGAGAAAGAAAGGAATAAGAAAAGCAAAAAGGGATTATGAGGCTAAGGTAGCAAGGGATTCAAAGACTAACCCAAAAGGGTTCTTTCAGGTATATAGAAGTAAGATTAGGGACAAGATAGGCCCACTTAAGAGTAACTCTGGTCAGATCACTGACAGTGATCAGGATATGTGTGAAATTCTCAATACCTACTTCCTCTCAGTTTTCACCCAGGAAAATACTAGCGATATTCCTGAAATAATAGATTATGTAGCACAGGATGATAATAAACTATGTACGATTGCGGTAACTAGTGACATGATCCTCAGACAAATAGAGAAACTAAAACCTAACAAATCCCCAGGTCCTGATGAACTGTTTGCAAGGGTGTTAAAGGAATGTAAAGAGGAAATTGGCATACCTTTGGCTAATCTACAAACTGGCATAGTGCCTGATAAGTGGAAAATGGCAAATGTAATACCTATTTACAAGGCAGGTGACAGGTCTTTGGCTTTGAACTATAAACCAATAAGCCTTACCTCCATAGTGGGAAAATTTATGGAATCAATAATTGCCGAAGCAATTCGTAGCCATCTTGACAGGCACAGATTGATTAATGAATCTCAGCACGGTTTTACAATGGGGCGTTCCTGTCTTACGAATTTACTGACTTTTTTCACTAAGGTGTTTGAGGAGGTAGATCATGGTAATGAATATGATATTGTGTATATGGACTTCAGTAAGGCTTTCGACAGAGTTCCACACCAGAGGCTATTGAGGAAACTTAAGGAACACGGAATAGGAGGAGAAATTTTTTCCTGGGTAGAGGCATGGCTGACAAATAGGCAGCAGAGAGTTTGCATAAATGGGGAGAAATCAGATTGGGGGCACGTCGCAAGCAGTGTTCCTCAGGGGTCAGTGTTGGGCCCGTTGTTGTTCACAATTAACATAAACGACATAGATGAGGGAATAAATAGCGACATAAGCAAATTTGCTGATGACACCAAAATAGGCCGTCCAATTCATTCTAATGAGGACACTAGAGCACTCCAGGATGATTTGAATAGACTGATGCAATGGTCGGAGAAGTGGCAGATGCAGTTTAATATTGACGAATGCAAAGTTCTAAATGTTGGACAGATAAATAACCATGCCACATATAAACTAAATAATGTAGATCTTAATACTACTGCTTGCGAAAAGGATTTAGGAGTTCTGGTTAGCAGTAACCTAAAACCAAGACAGCAGTGCATTAGTGTTCGCAATAAAGCTAACAAAATTCTTGGCTTCATATCTAGAAGTATAAATAATAGAGGTCCTCAGGTTGTTCTTCAACTCTATATATCCTTAGTTAGGCCTCATTTAGACTATGCTGGTCAGTTCTGGTCACTGTATTACAGAATGGATATAAATGCACTGGAAAACGTACAGAGGATGACAAAAATGATCCCATGTATCAGAAATCTTCCCTATGAGGATAGACTGAAGGCCCTGAATCTGCACTCTCTCGAAAGGCGTAGAATTAGGGGGATATGATCGAGGTGTATAAATGGAAAACAGGAATAAATAAAGGGGATGTAAATAGAGTGCTGAAAATTTCCAGCCAAGACAGGACTCGCAGCAATGGTTTGAAGTTGGAAAAATTCAGATTCAGGAAGGATATAGGAAAGCACTGGTTTGGTAATAGAGTTATGGATGAGTGGAACAAACTCCCGAGTACAGTTATTCAGGCTAAAACGTTGTGTAGTTTTAAAAATAGGTTAGATAAATATATGAGTGGGTGGGTGTGAGTTGGACTTGACTAGCTTGTGCTGCTGGGTCTGTCGTCGTGCTCTTTCCATGAGTGGAGGTGGCCAGAATGGGTGGGTCATTGCGCTAATCCGGGGGGGACATGGACCTGCTCCGCATGGGTCAGTAGGCCTGTTGCAGTGTTCCTTCTTTCTTATGTTCTTATATGCTCTCTCTCTCCCTCTCCCTCTCCCTCTCCCTCTCCCTCTCCCTCTCCCTCTCCCTCTCCCTCTCCCTCTCCCTCTCCCTCTCTCTCTCTCTCTCTCCTCGGATCAAACGTGATTACCACTCATTCTCAGAATCTATGTTAGATTCTTATGTGCTGTGAGAGACTTACAAGTTAGAAGCATTTGAAGAGGATTTAATTGGAGATATTAAGGGAGGAATTAATGAGAGTGGTTGGTGCAATTATTTAATAAATGTATGGAAGAGGGTAAGGTACCTAGGGATTGGCAGAGAGCATGCATAGTTCCTTTGTATAAAGGCAAAGGGGACAAAAGAGAGTGCAAAAATTATAGGGGGATAAGTCTGTTGAGTATACCTGGTAAAGTGTATGGTAGAGTTATTACTGAAAGAATTAAGAGTAAGACTGAGACTAGGATAGCAGATGAACAAGGAGGCTTTAGGAAAGGTAGGGGGTGTGTGGACCAGGTGTTTACAGTGAAACATATAAGTGAACAGTATTTAGATAAAGCTAAAGAGGTCTTTGTGGCATTCATGGATTTGGAAAAGGCGTATGACAGGGTGGATAGGGGAGCAATGTGGCAGATGTTGCAGGTGTATGGTGTAGGAGGTAGGTTACTGAAAGCAGTGAAGAGTTTTTACGAGGATAGTGAGGCTCAAGTTAGAGTATGTAGGAAAGAGGGAAATTATTTCCCAGTAAAAGTAGGCCTTAGACAAGGATGTGTGATGTCACCGTGGTTGTTTAATATATTTATAGATGGGGTTGTAAGAGAAATGCGAGGGTCTTGGCAAGAGGCGTGGAGTTAAAAGATAAATAATCACACATAAAGTGGGAGTTGTCACAGTTGCTCTTTGCTGATGACACTGTGCTCTTGGGAGATTCTGAAGAGAAGTTGCAGAGATTGGTGGATGAATTTGGTAGGGTATGCAAAAGAAGAAAATTAGAAGTGAATACAGGAAAGAGTACGGTTATGAGGATAACAAAAAGATTAGGTGATGAAAGACTGGATATCAGATTGGAGGGAGAGAGTATGGAGGAAGTGAATGTGTTCAGATATTTGGGAGTGGACGTGTCAGCGGATGGGTCTATGAAAGATGAGGTGAATCATAGAATTGATGAGGGGAAAAGGGTGAGTGGTGCACTTAGGAGTCTGTGGAGACAAAGAACTTTGCCCTTGGAGGCAAAGAGGGGAATGTATGAGATTTATAGTTTTACCAACGCTCTTATATGGGTGTGGAAGCATGGGTGATGAATGTTGCAGCGAGGAGAAGGCTGGGGGCAGGGGAGATGTCATGTCTGAGGGCAGTGTGTGGTGTGAATATAATGCAGAGAATTTTCGTAGTTTGGAAGTTAGGAGGAGGTGCGGGATTGCCAAAACTGTTGTCCAGAGGGCTGAGGAAGGGTTGTTGAGGTGGTTCGGACATGTAGAGAGAATGGAACGAAACAGAATGACTTCAAGAGTGTATCAGTCTGTAGTGGAAGGAAGGAGGGGTAGGGGTCGGCCTAGGAAAGGTTGGAGGGAGGGGGTAAAGGAGGTTTTGTGTGCGAGGGGCTTGGACTTCCAGCAGGCATGCGTGAGCGTGTTTGAAAGGAGTGAATGGAGACAAATGGTTTTTAATACTTGACGTGCTGTTGGAGTGTGAGCAAAGTAACTTTTATGAAGGGGTTCAGGGAAACCGGCATGCCGGACTTGAGTCCTGGAGATGGGAAGTACAGTGCCTGCACTCTGAAGGAGGGGTGTTAATGTTGCAGCTTAAAAACTGTAGTGTAAAGCACCCCTCTGGCAAGACAGTGATGGAGTGAATGATGGTGAAAGTTTTTCTTTTTCGGGCCACCCTGCCTTGGTGGGAATCGGCCAGTGTGATAATAATAATAATAAATAATAATAATAATGTTTATTTCTACATGATACAACTTATACAGACCATAGCTGACATCAGTGACATAATACTATATACAAAGTTTCTGATTATGCACAGCATTTCTCACAACATGGGTTAATTTTGTCCTAGGATGCGTTCCACACCAATCTGCTAATATCCATGTACCTACTTACTGCTAGGTAAGCAGTGACAGATGTAAGGTGGCTAACACCTAGGTACCTACTAACTGCTAGGTGAACAGTAACAGCAAATGTCTTAAGGAAACACGTCCTAGTGTTTTCACTTGTAGCAGGGATCGAGCCGCGGATGCAGTGTGTGTGAGATAAGTGCGCTACCAACCCAGCTACTGAACGGGGAAGGAATTCAGTGAGGCATGCAGGGAGGTATGTAAGAAATACTATGTAGGTATGTGTGTGTGTGAGGGAACAAAATATCAAACAGTGTTTTGTAGAAGAGAGTAAAACTCAGGAAATCTCTTACAAGGAATTTGTACGAGTATTATCTTGAGTGTGTGTAGGCGAGTCTATGTGGCTGGTTCCTCTTTTCTGTGAGAGAAGAAGATGAGGAGGAGGAGTCTTGTTCGAGATACAAGAAGAGAAGAACCTTGGTGCTCGTAAGAGTTAAAGGCGTTGATGAGGGTTTGGTAATAGTTGTGTGATCTCGGCATGGTGAGAGGAACAAGGAGGAGAAAGACATGCACAGTTTCAAGAGTAGGTGTGATTAGCCACTGGAAGCACAGGAGACGGAAAATATGGCTAAGATTACTTAAACACACACTCACACACACACACACACACACACACACACACACACACACACACACACACACACACACACACACACACACACACACACACACACACACACACACACAAGCTTACAGGTATGATAACAGATGCCATCTTTCCAACGGGATACCAAATCCTGAGGAAAGACAGAGGGAACGGGGGGTGGAGGAGTGGCATTGCTGATCAAAAATCGCTGGAATTTTGATGAGCTGGAGAGAGGAGACAGTGGAGAAGAAAGTGATTACATAGCGGGAACGCTTCACTCTGGAAGTCCCAAGGTGGTAATAGCAGTGATGTATAACCCACCACAGAACAGCAGGAGGCCAAGGCAAGAGTACGACGAGAGCAATAGAGCGATGGTTGACACACTGGCTACAGTGGCCAGAAGAGCTCATGCATGCAGGGCAAAGCTCCTGATCATGGGTGACTTTAACCACAAGGAGATCGATTGGGAGAACTTGGACCTGCATGGGGGCCAAGATACATGGAGGGCTAAGATGATGGAGGTGGTACTGGAAAACTTCATGTACCAACACGTAATGGACACTACAAGAGAGAGAGGAGAGGATGAACCAGCAAGGCTGGACTTAGTATTCACCTTGAGTAGTGCAGATATCGAGGACATCACATATGAAAGACCCCTTGGGGCCAGTGACCATGTGGTTTTAAGCTTCGAATACACAGTAGAGCTACAAGTGGAGGGAGAAGCAGGAAGGCCAGGACGAATGAAGCCAAACTACAAGAAAGGGGACTACACAGGAATGAGGAACTTCCTGAACGGGGTTCAGTGGGACAGAGAACTGGCAGGGAAGCCAGTTAATGAGATGATGGAATATGTAGCAACAAAATGCAAGGAGGCTGAGGAGAGGTTTGTACCCAAGGGTAACAGGAATAATGAAAAAGCCAGGATGAGCCCATGGTTTACCCAAAGGTGCAGGGAGGCAAAAACCAAGTGTGCTAGGGAATGGAAGAAATATAGAAGGCAAAGGACCCAGGGGAATAAGGAGAGCAGTCGTAGAGCCAGAAACGAATATGCACAGATAAGAAGGGAGGCCCAAAGACAATATGAAAATGACATAACAGCGAAAGCCAAATCTGACCCGAAACTGATGCACAGCCACATCAGGAGGAACACAACAGTCAAGGACCAGGTAATCAGGCTAAGGAAGGAAGGAGGAGAGACAACAAGAAATGACCGTGAAGTATGTGAGGAACTCAACAAGAGATTCAAAGAAGTGTTCACAGAGGAGACAGAAGGGGCTCCAGAAAGACGGAGAGGTGGGGTACACCACCATGTGCTGGACACAGTGCACACAACCGAGGAAGAAGTGAAGAGGCTTCTGAGTGAGCTAGATACCTCAAAGGCAATGGGGCCAGATAACATCTCCCCATGGGTATTGAGAGAGGGAGCAGAGGCGCTATGGGTACCCCTAACAACAATATTCAATACATCTATCGAAACAGGGAGATTGCCTGAGGCATGGAAGACAGCAAATGTAGTCCCAATCTTTAAAAAAGGAGACAGACATGAAGCATTAAACTACAGACCAGTGTCACTGACATGTATAGTATGCAAAATCATGGAGAAGATTATCAGGAGATGAGTTGTGGAACACCTAGAAAGGAATGATCTCATCAACAGCAGCCAACATGGTTTCAGGGACGGGAAATCCTGTGTCACAAACCTACTGGAGTTCTATGACATGGTGATAGCAGTAAGACAAGAGAGAGAGGGGTGGGTGGATTGCATATTATTGGACTGCAAGAAGGCGTTTGACACAGTTCCACACAAGAGATTGGTGCAAAAACTGGAGGACCAAGCAGGGACAACAGGGAAGGCAGTACAATGGATCAGGGAATACTTGTCAGGAAGACAGCAGCGAGTCATGGTACGTGGCGAGGTGTCAGAGTGGGCACCTGTGACCAGCGGGGTCCCACAGGGGTCAGTCCTAGGACCAGTGCTGTTTCTGGTATTTGTGAACGACATGACGGAAGGAATAGACTCTGAGGTGTCCCAGTTTGCAGATGACGTGAAGTTGATGAGAAGAATTCACTCGATCGAAGACCAGGCAGAACTACAAAGGGATCTGGACAGGCTGCAGACCTGGTCCAGCAATTGGCTCCTGGAGTTCAATCCCACCAAGTGCAAAGTCATGAAGATTGAGGAAATGCAAAGAAGACCGCAGACGGAGTACAGTCTAGGGGGCCAGAGACTACAAACCTCACTCAAGGAGAAATATCTTGGGGTGAGTATAACACCAGGCACATCTCCTGAAGCACACAGCAACCAAATAACTGCTGCAGCATATGGGCGCCTAGCAAACCTCAGAACAGTATTCCGACATCTTAATAAGGAATCGTTCAGGACCCTGTACACCGTGTACGTTAGGCCCATATTGGAGTATGCGGCACCAGTTTGGAACCCACACCTAGCCAAGCACGTAAAGAAACTAGAGAAAGTGCAAAGGTTTGCAACAAGACTAGTCCCAGAGCTAAGAGGTATGTCCTACGAGGAGAGGTTAAGGGAAATGAACCTGACGACACTGGAGGACAGGAGAGATAGGGGGGACATGATAACGACATACAAAATACTGAGAGGAATTGACAAGGTGGACAAAGACAGGATGTTCCAGAGATTGGACACAGTAACAAGGGGACACAGTGGAAGTTGAAGACACAGATGAATCACAGGGATGTTAGGAAGTATTTCTTCAGCCACAGAGTAGTCAGTAAGTGGAATAATTTGGGAAGCGATGTAGTGGAGGGAGGATCCATACATAGCTTTAAGCAGAGGTATGATAAAGCTCACGGTTCAGGGAGAGTGACCTAGTAGCGATCAGCGAAGAGGCGGGGCCAGGAGCTCGGACTCGACCCCCGCAACCTCAACTAGGTGAGTACACACAAACACACACACACACACAAAACACACACACACACACACACACACACACACTATAGACTAAACTATAGACCTGTGTCATTGACGTGTATAGTATGCAAAATTATGGAGAAGATTATCAGGAGGAGAGTGGTGGAGCACCTGGAACGGAACAGGAGTATAAATGCCAACCAGCACGGATTCACGGAAGGCAAATCCTGTGTCACAAACCTTCTGGAGTTTTATGATAAAATAACAGAAGTAAGACAAGAGAGAGAGGGGTGGGTTTGATTGCATCTTCTTGGACTGCAAGAAGGCCTTTGACACAGTTCCTCACAAGAGATTAGTGCAGAAGCTAGAGCATCAGGCGCATATAAAGGAAGGGCACTGCAATGGATCAGAGAATACCTGACAGGGAGGCAACAACGGGGTCATGGTACGTAATGATGTATCACAGTGGGCACCTGTGACGAGCGGGGTCCCACAGGGTCGGTCCTAGGACCAGTGCTATTTTTGGTATATGTGAACGACATGACGGAAGGGTTAGACTCAGAAGTGTCCCTGTTTGCAGATGATTGTGAAGTTAATGAGGAGAATTAAATCTGATGAGGACCAGGCAGGACTTCAAAGAGACCTGGACAGATGGACACCTGGTCCAGCAAATGGCTTCTCGAATTTAATCCTGCCAAATGCAAAGTCATGAAGATAGGGGAAGGGCACAGAAGACCACAGACAGAGTATAGGCTAGGTGGCCAAGACTGCAAACCTCACTCAAGGAGAAAGATCTTGGGGTGAGTATAACACCGAGCATGTCTCCGGAAGCACACATCAATCAGATAACTGCTGCAGCATATGGGCGCCTGGCAAACCTGAGAACAGCATTCCGACACCTTAGTAAGGAATCATTCAAGCCACTGTACACCGTGTATGTCAGGCCCATACTGGAGTATGCAGCACCTGTTTGGAACCCGCACTTGATAAAGCACGTCAAGAAACTAGAGAAAGTACAAGGTTTGCAACAAGGTTAGTTCCAGAGCTAAGGGGAATGTCCTATGAAGAAAGATTAAGGGAAATCGGCCTGACGACACTGGAGGACAGGAGGGTCAGGGGAGACATGATAACGACATATAAAATACTGCGTGGAATAGACAAGGTGGACAAGGACAGGATGTTCCAGGGAGGGGACACAGAAACAAGAGGCCACAATTGGAAGTTGAAGACACAAATGAGTCAGAGAGATAGTAGGAAGTATTTCTTCAGTCATAGAGTTGTAAGGCAGTGGAATAGCCTAGAAAATGACGTAGTGGAGGCAGGAACCATACACAGTTTTAAGACGAGGTTTGATAAAGCTCATGGAGCGGGGAGAGAGAGGGTCTAGTAGCAACCGGTGAAGAGGCGGGGCCAGGAGCTAGGACTCGACCCCTGCAACCACAAATAGGTGAGTACACACACACACACACACACACACACACACACACACACACATACACATATATGCGCACAGAGCAGTAAGACAGGACAAAGAGGGGTGGGTAGATTGCGTTTTCTTAGACTGTAAGAAGGCAGGTATAACAGGGAAGGCACTGCAATGGATCGGGAATAGCTGTCGGGAAGACAACAACGAGTCATGGTACGTGACGAAGTGTCAGGGTGGGCGCCTGTATCGAGCGTGGTTCCACATGGGTCAGTCCTGGGACCGGTGCTCTCTTTTGGTATATGTAATAATAATAATAATAATAATAATAATAATAATAATAATAATAATAATAATAATAATATCTTTATTTAATACAAGTACATATACATGGTATACAGGCCTAGCTGACATCAGTGAAGTAATATTATATAGAAAGCCCCTTGTTATGCTGAGCATTTCGGGCAAATTAGGTCAGTGTCCCAGGATGTGACCCACACCAGTCGACTAATACCCAGGTACCCATTTTACTGATGGGTGATCATAGACAGCAGGTGTAAAGATACACGCCCAATGTTTCTACCCTGGCTGGGAATTGAACCCAGGTCCTTGCCTTGTGAAGCGAGAGCTTTAGCCACCAGAGCCCTGAACGACATGACGAAAGGAATAGACTCAGAAGTGTCCCTGTTTGCAGATGATATGAGGCTGATGAGAATAATTCTATTGGACGAGGACCAGGCGGAACTACAAAGGGATCTGGACAGGCTGCAGGCCTGGTCCAGAAACTGGCTTCTGGAGTTCAACCCCACCAAGTGTAAAGTCATGAAGATTGGGAAAGGGTA
>NC_069414.1:48937748-48960248 GCF_026875155.1 Cherax quadricarinatus
TTACCTCAAAATTCTTTAAATTATAACCCTCCCTTATACTTTTCCGGTAAAACCCCGTAAATTTAATTCCTCTATGTTTTTTAAAAATTTCCTCTTTTGCCCCCTTTTTTCCCTTTATATAAAGGGACTATACATGCTCCCCCCAAAACCCCCCTAGGACCTTCCCCTTTTTTTCAAAACATTTTTTAAAAACAAAATCCCAAAACCCATTTCCCAACACTATACCCCCCCCCCTGTTTTAAAAACATTTCTGCCCATGACCCCCATCATTTCCCCAGCTGCTTTACCCCCCTTTCTTCTACGTAATGCCTAAACGCCCTCCACCAACTTTCCCTTAAATTCTCTTCTTCACTCCTAAATGATGTATACCTCCCTGGCCATTTGCAAAAAATTTAACCCCCCTCCCCTTTTTTCCTTTAAAACTTTTAAAAAATTTTCCTCAAAATATTCTCGCCATCTACCAATACCCTCCCTCTCCCCATCTCTAACTCCCCAAACTCTTTTTTTTTAAACGAAAAAATCCATACTTTCCCTAGGCTTTTTTAAACCCGGTTTACCTCACCCCAAAAAATTTTTTTCTTATTTTCATTAAAATTTCATGACAGTCCCCTTTTTCCCACTTTTTTCATCGCTCCCCTTTTGCACTCTCTCACCCCTCTCTTCACCTTTCTTTTTCTCTCCATAAAACCCCTGCTCTTCCCTTTTAAAAAATTTCTGCTTTATAAAAACCTCTCGTTTAAACTTTCCTTTTTTCCCCTTTAATCACACCCCTTTTCTTATCCTTCCACCAATCACCTTTCCCCTTTCCTCCTGCCCCCAAAACCCCCCTAATAAAACCCCAAACTTCCCCGCCCCACAATTCTAATACGCATTTTTTTAAAAAATATTCCAACCCCCCTTCAACCCCCCACTTTCCATCTTTTTCAAATACCCACCCTTTCTGCCCCCAGTCGCTTATATCTCGCCCCCCAAATTTCCCCCTCCCCTTTGTTTATACACTTTCCCCCCCTTTCCCCCTTACTTGTTTTTGCCCACCTTCCTTTTTTTTTCCCCCTCTACCTCTTTACTCTAACTGTAGCAACAACAAAATAATGATCCGATATATCATTTTGCCCACTCAATAAACATGTACAGCGCTTGAGGCCTACCATCAACCTTTATCCACCAATACATAATATCTAAACAAACTAGCTTTCATTACGTGACTTACATCATACCATGGTAATATTTATTATATCCATCTTTTCAAAAAATATGTATTAACCTTATTACCAATTTCTTTCTACACATAGCAGCAAGTAAAGGCTCCCCATTTACATTTAACCCCTGGCACCCCAAAATACCTACTACTGTCCCTCATTAACATTTTTCCCACTTAGCATTGAATCCCCAACCACCATTACTCTCCCACACCTTGATCAAAACTCCCCACGCATTCACTCAATCAATTTCCCCAGAATCTCTCTCTCGTCCTCTAACTTACTCTCTTCTCCAGGTGCATACACGCATTACTATACAACCCACTTTTTCACATCCAAATCTTTAAATTTACTTTCCACATACTCCAGAAATTTATACATTTGTTAGTCCCTCTTTTTTCTGCATATCTAACTTCACATTATTGCTACTTACCTCCTGCTTTACTCTAACTCTATTTGAAACCCTGACCTAATCCTCATTTATTCCTCTCCATTGAAACTCTCCCCCCCCTTCATGCTTTTGTTTCACTTAAAGCCAGACATCCAGCTTTTTCTCATTCTAACATCCACAATCATCTCTTTGCTTATCAGGTTGCACAACATCCACGCACAATCAGACTACCCCACTTGACAATTTTCTCTTCTTATTCTTTTCCATCAAAGCGTGCATGAAAGCGTGGTAGATAGAGTGAGATGGAGACGAAGATACTTGGGACCTGACGCTCCTGTTGGAAGTGTGAGCAGGGCGTAATATTTAGTGAAGGGATTCATAGGAAACCGGTTATTTTCATATTAGTCGGACTTGAGTCTTGGAAATTGGAAGTTACAATTAGGCCTCACTTTAAAGGAGGGGTTTGGGAATATTGGGCAGTTTTGGAGAGGATATTGTGTATCTTCTATACTATATGCTTCTAAACTGTTATTTCTGAGCACCTCTGCAAAAGCCGTGATAATGTGTGAGTGTGTGAACGTGTTGAATGATGATGAAAGTATTTTCTTTTTGGGGATTTTCTTTCTATTTTTTTTTTTGAGTCACCCTGCCACGTGTGAGTGACGACCGACAAGTTGAAAAAATATATAAATATATATTATAGTCATATATTATATATATATATATATATATATATATATATATATATATTAATATAATTAAATATATATATATATATATAATATCAATAAGATCACAGTAAACAGGTGATTTCCAGGAAAATATGCAAAACAACCACTGCTGAAAGAATAGAGAAATTTCCAAGCGCTATTCAGAGTGGTTGTTTTGCATATCTATATATATAAATATATATATATAGTAGATATATATATAAAATCTAATATATATATCAAATATATAATATATAAATAAAGATATATATATATATATATATATATATATATATCAATAAGACACAGTAAACAGGGTGATTTCAAAATATGCAAAACAACCACTCAGATAGAATAGAGAAATTCCAAGCGCTTTCGTGACTACTGCATCACCATTATCAGGAACTAATGATAATGTGAGTAGTCCACGAAAAGCGCTTGGAATTTCTCTATGTCTTTCAGGAATATAGGTTGTTTTGCACATATATATAAATAATATATATATATATATATATCTATATATATTATATATATATATATATAAATAAATATAATAGATAATATATATAATATATATATATATATACATACATACATACATACATACAAACATACATAGCATATAATAACATACTAGAAAAGAAGGAACACTGCACCAGGCCCTAACTGACTGCCATGCGAGCAGGTCCATCCCCCATCCCCCCCCCCTATATTAGACCAAATGACCCACAGCCCGATATCCCAATTAACCCACCAGTCCTGGTCATTCCCCACTCAAGGAATGGAGCACTGTACCAATACCCAGCAAGCTTATAAGCTAGTAAGGTCCAACTATACAAAACCACCCAACCCACTCAATGTATTTTAGTCTAAACCTATTTTAAAACTACAACAATGGGGACGTTTTAGCCACAATAACTGTACTCGGGAGACTTTGTTCCGACTCATGTCACAACTCTATTACCAAACCAGTACTTTCCTATATCTTCCAGAATTCTGATTTTTCCAACCTTGAAACCATTGCTGCGAGTCCTGTCTTGGCTGGAAATTTTCAGCACACTAATTTACAGATCCCCTTTATTTTCTATTCCTGCTTTTCTCCATTTATACCCTCGATCATATCCCCCTAAGTCTACGCCTTGTCGCGAGAGTGCAGATTCAGGGCCTTCAGTCTATCCTCATAGGGGAAAATTTCCTGATACATGGGATCATTTTGTCTCCTCCTTGTACGATTTCCAGAGCATTTATATCCATTCTGTGAATACGGTTGACCAGAAACTGACCAGCATAGTCTAAATGAGGCCTAACCCCAAGGAATATATAGATGTTAAGAACAACCTGAGGAACTTCTAATTATTTATACTTCTAGAATATGAAGCCAAGAAATCTGTTAGCAATTATTGCAACACTAATGCACTGCTGTCTTGGTTTTAGGTTACTGCTAACCATAGAACTCCTAAATCCTTTTCGCAATCGTTAGTATTAAGATCTACATTATTTATTTATATGTGGCATGGTTATTTAACTGTCCAACATTTAGAACTTTGCATTTGTCAGTATTAAACTGCATCTGCCACTTCTCCGACTATTGCATCAGTCTATTCCTATCATCCTGGAGTGCTCTAGTGTCCTCATTAGAATGAATTGGACGGCCTATTTTGGTGTCATCAGCAAATTTGCTTATGTCGCTATTTATTCCCTCATCTATGTCGTTTATGTAAACTGTGAACAACAACGGGCCCAACACTGACCCCTGAGGAACACCCCATGCGACGTGCCCCCATTCTGATTTCTCCCCATTTATGCAAACTCTCTGCTGTCTATTTGTCAGCCATGCCTCTACCCAGGAAAAAATTTCTCCTCCTATTCCGTGTTCCTTAAGTTTCCTCAATAGCCTCTGGTGTGAAACTCTATCGAAAGCCTTACTGAAGTCAATATACACAATATCAAATTCATTACCATGATCTACCTCCTCAAACACCTTAGTGAAAAAAGTTAGTAAATTCGTAAGACAGGAACGTCCCTTTGTAAAACCGTGTTGAGATTCATTAATAAATCTGGGCCTGTCAAAAAGGCTACAAATTTGCTCCCGGAAAATTTTTGTTTCCCAAAAATTTTTCCCCCAAATTTTTAGGTAAGGCTTTTTGGGTCAAAGTTCGAACCCAAGGACCTGTCCCCCCTCCCTTGAAAAATGGGTATTACTTTTTTCCCTTTTTTCCCAACTTATCAGGAAATATGCCATTTGTATAAATATTTTTAAAAAATTAGCAAAAAGGTTTAAAAATTTTCCCCCTTTTTTTTCCCTTTAAAAACCCCCTTTGAAAAACAGTTCATCAGGACCGGGGGGTTTTTTGGGTTTTTATTTTCTTTTTTTTGTCTGAGGGCCCATGTCCCCTATTAACCACAATCGTACATAGTTTTTTAAAATTCCTTTTCTACTTAATCATTTTTTTCAGGAAATCGCTATTTTTTTCCTGGGTAAAAACTGGAGAGAAAATTAAGGGATGCACCAAAATTCCCCCCAGTCTTCTAATAACATGTTCAGTTTAAAAAGAGGAAAAATAAACATGTTATGAGAAGACGGGGACACTTTTAAGTCCCTTTAAACCCTTTCGGGGCCCCTAATCCCGGAGGGGCCCAAAGAAGCAACTTTTAAAAAATCCACTTTCAAAAATTTTTTGGTTCTGCTGCAGGGAGAAGGGGTTTTTGCGGGGGCCCCCTTTGCAGTTAAAGCTTCAGGGCCCCCAAAAATGTAGGTCCGCCAATGTCAGTAAGTGTTTCGAAATGTAGACAGGGAAGGGAAATTGAGGGTTCGGGGCCCCCATCTTAAAGGGTGTTCTTTAATTACTTCGGGGGACTGAAAAAAAATTTTTCCAATTTTAAAAAACTTGTACTAATTTCTTTGTTTTGTTATATTCTTTGGAATAAAAATGTCCCCATAATGAAAAAAATTGTATTAATAACCCGGGTTTTTTTTATTATTATTTTGGTGAGGGAAACCCATTGCTCCGTTTTAGACCATTGTTACTGTAAAGGAACATTCCCTCCGTGTGGGCCCCATCTTTTTATTTGGGGACAAAAACATTGCTCCTTTTGTAACCATTTTACTGTGACGGAACACTGCTCCCTGTTGACCATCTGTTAGTGAAAAAAAACATTGCCCCCGTGTGCCCTTCGGGTTTCTTTTGACGGAAATTGCCCCGTGAAGACCATTTTTACTGTGTGGGGAAAACACTGCTCCGTGTGGAACCAAATCTGTTTACTGGACGGAACATTTCCCCCCGTGTAGACCATTTTGAACTGTGACGGAACACGCCCCCTGAAAGACCATCGGGTTACTGTGACGGAACATTGCTCCGGTAGACCATCTGTTACTGTGCATAACTTTGGCTCCGTGTAGCCCCAATTCTTTTATTTGTGCCCGGAACATTGGCCCGGGTTTTAGAAAATCGGTTACTGTGAGGAAACATTCTCTTTGAAGACCATTTTTCTTTTACATAACATTCCCTCCGTGGGGAACCACCGTTACTGTGAGGGAAAAATTGCTAGTGTAACCATCTGTTACTGGAGGGAAACTTTTTGCCCCTTTGTAGCCCAAACTGTTCCCTGTGAAAAAACATTGCTCCGTGTAGCCCAACTTTTTACGTGACGGAACATTGCTCGGTGTAGACCTTTCTTTTTAAACTGTGAGGGAAAACACTGTTTCCCTTTTAGCCCAAAACTTTTAAACTGGGGGGAACATTGCCCCTGGGGCCCCTCTGTTTACTGTGCATAACTTTGCTCCGTGTAGCCCATCTGTTATTGTGACGGAACATTGCCCGGGTTTAGCCCAAATCTATTACTGTGACGGAACACTGTTTCCGTGTAGACCATTTTGTTACTGTAAAGGGAAAACACTGCCCCCGTTTTAGACCATCGGGTTACGGGGACAAACATTGTCCGTGTAAAACCATCTGCACTGGACGGAAAAACTGTCCCTGAAACCCAAACTTTTAAATTGTGAGGGAAAACACTGTTTCATTTTTAAAAACCATCTTTTTACTGTGACGGAACATTGCTCCGTTTTAGACCATCTTTCCCTGTAAAAAACATTCCCCCCGGTGTAACCATCTGTTTTGGGGAGGAACTTTTGCTCCGTTAGACCATTGTTACTGTGACGGAACATTGTCCGTGTAGACCATCGGGTTAAACGGTGACATAACTTTGCCCCGGAAACCCAATCTTTACTGTGAGGGAAAACACTGCTCCGTGTAGAATCTGTTATTTGGAATAAAAATTGCTCCGTGTAGACCATTTGTTTACTGTGACGGGAACTTTGGCTCCGTTAGACCATCGTTTACTGTGACATAAAAATTGCCCCTTTGTGACCATCTTTTACTGTGACGGAACTTTTGCTGGGTTTAGACCATCTGTTTTAACTGGAGGGAAACCCATTTCCCCCTTTTGGGACCATCGTTTTCTGTGACATAAAAATTGCTCCGTGTAGACCATTGTTACGTGGGGAACATTGCTCCGGGGAACCATCTGTTCCCTGTGACGGAACATTGCTCCGTGTAGACCTTTCCTTTTTACGGGTGACGGAAAAAAGGGCTCCGTGAAACCCATCTGTTACGTGAGGGGAACATTGCTCCGTGTAGCCCATCTTTTTTACGTAAACGGAACATTTCTTCCGTGTAGACCATCGGGTTATTTGTGACGGAACTTTGGCTCCGTGTAGCCCCATCTGTTACTTTTAGGAAAACACTGCCCCCGTGTAGCCCCCATTTTTTTTACTGGGGGAGGGAAAGACTTTCCCCCTGTAGACCTTTCTGTTACTGTGACAAACTTTGCTCCCGTGTAGCCCATCTGTTATGTGCCCGGAACATTGCTCCGGGGTGACCATCTGTTACTGTGGGGAAACACTGCCCCGTGTAGACCATCTGTTACTGTGACGGAACATTTTTCCGTGTAAAACCAAATCTTTTATTTGTAAACGGAACATTTTTCCCGTTTTGCCCAAAATTGCTACTGTGAGGGAAAACATGCTCCGTGTAGACCATCTGTTACTTTTGAGGGAAACTTTTGTTCCGTTTTTTAGACCCATCTATTTTACTGTGAGGGAACTTTGGGTTCCGGGTAGCCCCACTTGCTATTTGGACGGAACACGCCCCGTGTGACCATCTTTTTCCTGTGCCCGGAACATTTTTTCCGTGAAACCCAAATCGGGTTATTTTGTGACAAAACATTTTTTCCCGTTTGGGACCATCTGCTACTGTGAGGGGAACACTGCCCTTTGTAGACCATCTTTTAAACTTTTGGGGACGGAAAACCTTTGGTTCCGTTTTAGACCATCTTTTTATTTGTGACGGAACATTTTTTTCCCCGTGTAGACCATCTTTTTCTTTTAGGGAACTTTGCTCCGTTTTTGCCCGAAAATCTTTTTACTGTAAACGGAACTTTGCTCCGTGAAACCATCTTTAAACTGTGCGGAAATTTGGGCCCGTTTTAAAAGCCATTGTTACGGGCCCGGAACATTGCTCCTTGAGACCAACCTGTTCGGGGGACGGAAACCACTGCCCCGTGTAGCCCCTTCGTTACTTTTAGGGGAAAACATTGTTCCGTGTAGACCCTGTTACTTGTCGGAACCATGCTCCGTGAAGACCTTTCTGTTTACGGGTTACGGAACATTGCTCCGTGTAGACCATCTTTTTACTTTTGGACGGAACATTGCCCCCGGGTGTGACCACCCGTTACTGTGAGGGAAAACTTTTGCCCCGTGTAGACCCAATTGTTATTTGTGGGGGGAAACCCATTGTTTCCGGTAGACCTTTCTGTTACGTGACGGAACATTGTTTCCGTGTAGCCATCTGTTACTGTACATAACATTCCCCGGGTGTGGGCCCCATCTGTTACGGGTGACGGAACTTTGCTCCCTGAAAGGGACCATCGTTACTGTGACGGAACATTGCCCCGGGACCATTGTTACTTTTGCCCAAAACATTGCCCCCGTGTAGACCACTGTTACTGTGGGGAAAACTTTTGGTTTCCTTTTGTAGAGCTTCTTAAATGATTATTCAAACCCATTGACTTAAAAAAAGTGTCGGGGGAAGTATTTTCCCTTTTAAAAGCTTTCTTTGTACCTGATTTTTTTCCCCTTCGGGCACTTTTGAAACCAACTTTTTTCTGCAAAGAAAAAAACTTATAAAGGGTTCCTATTTCCCAATTTCGGGGAAAGGTAAAGGGGAAATTGGAGTTTGTTGTCGGGGGTTTATTCGTTGTAACGTAGGGTTTAGCCCACAGCATCACTTTTGGGCCCCATCACTTTTTGTTGGGGTTTGCTCCCAACCTCATTCACAAATGAATTTTCGTCATGCAGTCTTTTTTAAAGTGTTTACAAGAGGAAATTTCAGGAGGTTAAAGAAAACCCCAATTTTAAAGGGTCAAACAAAAACAACTTTAAACAATAATAGTAACAAAAACCCAACCAAAAACAACGTCATCAAGAAAACTTTCCAATAAAAAACAACAGCAGTAAAAAAAAAAAAAACTGCCATACCCAAACTGACATATCCCTGGGTTTAAGGGTAAAAACCCAGAAAGGTAACATTTTTTTTGATTCCTAACCCGGGGAAAAATTTGGTAAAAGTCGGGATGTAAACCTTGATTCTCTAATCGGGGTTTAAAAGGGAAGTAAGTCAGGGTTTGGAAAACCCATTTGGGGATGGCTTTTTTCGTGTTAATGGAAAGTAAGTCAGACTGCAAAACCCTTGTTGGGGTTTTTTTCTGTGTCAAGGGTAGTAAGTCAGACTCCCAAACTTGATTGGCTTTTTTTCCGGGCTAACGGAAGTAAGTCAAAATCCCAAAAACCCCTTCTTTTGGCTTTTTTTCGGGGTTAATGGGGGGGGAAAGGTCCAGTTTGCAAAACAATTGATTGGCTTTTTCGGGTTTTTAAGGGTTAGAAAAGTCAGACTGTTTAACATTTGTTTGGCCGTATTCGGGTTAAATTTGGAAAAAAAAGTCAGACTGAAAAACCCCACTTGATTGGCTTTTTTGGGGGTTTAAATGGAATTTAAGTCAAAATGTTTAACATTTTAATTTTGGGTTAATTCTTGGGTTTAATGGAATTAAGTCAGATTGCTAAAAACTTTGATTGGTTTACCGGGTTTAAGGTTTAGTAAGCCGACTGCTAAAAATTTGGGATTCTCTTACCCCTGGGTTAACGGTATTAAGTCGGGCCCTGTTTAAACATGTTTCTCTTACCCTTTTTTAATGGTTTTAAAATTTCCAGGACTGAAACTTTTTTATTGCTTATTCTGGGGTTAATGGAAAGTAAGGTCAGATTTGCTAAACTTAAATTGGGCTTATCCGGGGGTTTAATGGTTTTTTTAAATCAACTGCAAACCATTTGAGGGGCAAAAACCGGGTTTTAATGGTTTTAAATTTTAGATTTGCTAACCCTTAAATGGTTTTAAAATTCGGGGTTATAGGGTTTTAAAACGGGATTGCTAAAAAACTTGATCTCTTATCCTGGGTTTTTAAAAAGGGTTTTAAAGGGTCACCTTGTTTTAACACTTGAATTTCTTTATCCGGGGGTTAAAAGGTTTATTAAGTCAGGTGAAACCACATGGGGGGGCAAATTTTCCTGGGTTTAATTGTTGTAAGTCAGACTGCAAACACTTGATTGGCTTACCTGGGTTAATTTTTTAAATCAACCGCAACCCACTTATTGGCTTTTCGGGAAAGGGGTTTAAGTCAAAGCAAACCCTTTTTCTTTTTGCAACTTGGCCCCCCCCCCCCCCCAGGGGCCCTTATCCTTTAATGGTAGAAACCCAAGTTTCAACCCCCGTTTGGGCCTTATTCCCCTTAGGGTAAGGGGGTTTTTGGAAAATCAGCAAACATTTTTTCCGGGGAAAAAAGGTTTTAAGTACGCCCGAGGGGCAAAACTTGAATGGTTTAAAACCTGGGTTAAGGTAAAATTCAGATGCAAAATTTTAATTGGGGAAAACCGGGGTTAAAGGTTTTTTTAAAGGGTAAACGCTAACACTTGATTGGCAAAACCCGGGTTTAAATGGTATTAAACAAAACCGCAAAAACACTTGTTTGGGCTTATCCTGGGGTTAATTATAAATCAACGAAACCACTTTTGGCTTATCCGGGAAAATGGAAATAATTTCAACGCTAACCCCTTTAAATTGGCTTACCCGGGGGTTAAGGGTTAAAAATCAGACTGCTAACCCCTTTTTTTGGCAAAACCGGGTTAAGGGTTAGAAAGTCAGACTCAAACCACTTGTTTTGGGGCATATTGGGTTAAATGGTATAAGCCCATTACCCCACTTGTTTGGCTTATCCGGGGTTAATGGAAGTAAGGCAATTTTTAACACTTTTTGGGCTTACCCGGGGGAAAAAATGGAAGTAAGTCGATTTTGCAAACCCACTTGTTTTGGGGCTTATCCGGGGGTTAATGGGGTAAGAAGCCCGCAAACACTTGTTTGGGCTTTTCCCTGGGTTTTAAAAGGGGAGTGTTTTTTTGTTGCTACCCGGGGTTTAAGGGGAGTAAGTCAACTGCAAACATTTGGGTTTGGGGTTGGGTTTAATCCTGGGTTAATGGTAAAGTCAGACTGCTAACACTTATTTGCTTTCCGGGTTAATGGTTTTAATTCAAAGCTAACACTTTTTTGGCATACCCGGGGGTTAAAATGGTAGTAAGTCAACTCCCTAAAAATTTAAATTTTGGGTTTAAATCCGATTTAAGGGGAGTTGTCAGACTGCTGGACCCCTTAAAAGGGCTTATCCGGGGTTTAAATTGGAAAGCAATTCAACTGCTCCCACTTGATTGGGCCTTATCCGGGGGTTTAAGGGTAAAAAGGGGAGACGCAAAACACTTTTGGCTTTTCCTGGGTTTAAAGGTAGAAATAAGATGCTAACACTTGATTGGCTTACCCTGGGATAATTGTATTTAAGCAGACTGTAAAAACTTAAATTTGGGCCAATTTTTCCTGTTTTTAAAAATGGAAAAAAAGTCGACTGCTAACACTTAAATTGGTTTATTGGTTAAATTGTAAAAGCCCAGATTTGCTGTCATTTGGATTGGCTTTTTCCTTTGGGTTAATGGAAAGTCTTTTCAAACTGCAAAACATTTAAATTGGCTTTTCCGGGTTTTTAAAAAAGGGTTTAGTAAATCGATTTGTTTAACCCATTTGGGTTTGGGGCTTATCCGGGGTTAAATGGAAAGTAAGTCAGACTGCAACATTTGATTGGCTTTTTTTCCGGGGTTAAGGGATTTTCCGTCAGACTGCAAACCACTTGATTTGGTTTATCCGGGGTTTAAAAGGTAGTAAGACAACTGTTTAACATTTAAATTGGCTTACCCGGGGTTAAATTTGGTAGAAATTTTTCAACTGTTTGACATTGATTGGTTAAATCCGGGTTTAAATTTTTTGGTGTAAGCCCAACCCTGCTAACACTTATTGGCTTACCCTTTTTTTAATTTGGTAGTAAGTCGGGACTCCCCAACATTTGATTGGCTTTATCCGGGGTTTTTAATGGTAGTAAGTCAGGCGCAAAAAACTTGATTGGCTTACCCGGGGTTTTTAATTTTTTAAAACTAAGCCCGATTTGCAAACATTGTTTGGGCCCTACCCGGGGGTTTAAATGGTTTAAAAAATTCGAATGCAAAAACACTTGTTTGGGTTTATCCGGGGGTTAATTGTAAAAATTTTAAAATGCTAACACTTAAATTGGCAAAACCTGGGTTAATGGTAAAACCCAAAATTTGCTAAAATTTTGTTTTGGGTTTTTATTTTTTGGTTAAAAGGGGAAGCCAAAAAAACTGCAAACACTTGATTGGCAAAAACCGGGGGTTTAAATTTGGGGAATTAATCAGATTTGCTAACATTTGGATTGGTTTAAACCGGGGTTAATGGTATAAGTCAGTTTTTGCAAAACATTTGGGATTGGCTTATCCTGGGTTAATGGTAGAAAAGTCTGACTGCTAACCTTGATTGGCTTAAACCTGGGTTAATGGAAAAATCAGACTCCCAAACACTTATTGGCAAAACCCTTTGGGTTAATGGAAGTAAGTCGGGCTGCAAACATTAAATTGGTTATCCGGGGGTTAATTTTTAGAAAAGCCCCGACTGCAAAACACTTGTTTGGGGCTTACCCGGGGTTTAAAATGGTATTAATTCAAAAATTGTAACATTTAAAAGGGTTTTAAACCCCCTTGGGTTAATTGAAGTAAATTAGACCGAAACATTTGGGATTGGAACTGGGGTTTTTTTTTTAAAATTTGGTAGTAAGTCGACGCTAAAATTTGGTTTTGGGCTTATCCGGGGTTTTTAATGGGTATTTAAGTCAGACTGCAAACACTTGTTTGGCTTTATCCGGGGTTAAGGGTATTTAAGTCAACTAAAAACACTTGATTGGCTTTATCCGGGGTTTAAAGGGGTATTTAATCAAACTAGAAAAACACTTAAAGGGCAAAACCGGGGTTTTAATGGTAGTAAAACAGCCCTGCTAACATTTAAATTGGTTTACCCTTTGGGTTTAAATTTGGTATTAAGTCAAATTGCAAACATTTGTTTTGGCTTTCTGGGTTAATGGTTTTAAAGTCGGGCCCTTGCAAACCCTTTGTTTGGGTTTATCCGGGGGTTAAAAGGGTAGAATTAAAGACTGCTAACAAAATAAAATTGGTTTAAAAAATCCTTTTTTTAAGGGTAGTGAATCAGACGGAAAAACCCCCTTAAATTGGGGTTAACCGGTTTAATGGTATTTAAGGGTCAGACTGCAACACTTAAATTGGCTTATCCTGGGTTAAGGGGAAGTAAGTCAACTGCAAAACCCTTGTTTGGGTTATCCTGGGTTAAGGGTTTGTAAGTAAAGATTGTAACACTTTTTTGGGCTTCTGGGTTTTAATAAAAATAAGTCAGAACTAAAAACCCTTTTGTTTGGGCCCAAACCTGGGTTAATGGTAAAAAGCCCCAGAGTGGCTAATATTGAATGGTTTTATTCGGGGTTAAGGGTAGTAATTTCCAGACTGGTAACAAGTTTGGGATATCCTGGGTTTAAATTTTGAATTAATTCAGACTGCTAAACTTGTTTGGGCCAAAACCCGGGGTTAAAATAGTAGTAAACCCGACAGCTAACACTTAAATTGGCTTTTTCCTGGGTTAATGGTAGAAAATTCAGACTGCTAACCCCTTAAAGGGCTTATCCGGGGGGGTTAAAAGGGTAAAAAGTCAGACGGGGCTAAACTTTAATTGGTTTAATCCGGGTTTAAAGGGTTAGTAAGTCAGGACTGCAAACACTTGATTGCCCCATTTTTGGGGTTTTAATTTGGTAGTAATTTCAGATGCTAACATTTTGATTGGTTATACGGGGTTAAAAGGGAAAGTAAGCCCGGGATTTCTGTCCCCCCTTGATTGGCTTATCCTGGATTAATGGAAGTAATTTCGGGTTGTAACATTTTATTGGCTTATCCGGGGTTAAATGGAAAGAAAGGGTCAGACGTTTAACACTTGATTGGCAAATCCTGGTTAATGGGAGAAAGGTCAGACGCTAACATTTAAATTAAACTTACCTTTGGGTTTAAAAGGGTTTTAGTAAGTCAAAAGCTAACATTTGGGTTGGGGTTTTGGCTTACCCTTTTTTTAATGGTATTTTAGTCGATGCTAACACTTATTTCTTATCCGATTAAGGGTTTTTAAAGGGTCAGACGGGCTAAACTTTATTGGATATCCGGGGTTTAAATTGGAGTAAGTCAGACTGCAAACATTTTAATTTTGGGGGCCTTATCCGATTTTAATGGAAGTTAGTCACCCTGCGACACTTGTTTGGGCTTACCCTTGGTTTAAAATTGGTAGCAACCCCGACTGCTAAAAACTTGTTTTGGTTTACCCTGGAAAAATTGGGGGAAAATGGGACGAAAACACTTTTTGGGCTTATCCGGGGGTTTTAATTTAGAAATGTCAGACGAAAACCTTGTTTGGGTTTTTTTCCCGGGGAAAAATTGTAGTAAGTAGACTGCAACACTTGTTTTGGCTATCCTTGTTAATGGAAGTAATTTCAGACTGCAAACCAAAATTGACGGGGCTTTCCTGGGTTAATTTGTAAAAAGTCGGGACTGCTTTTCCATTTAAATTGGTTTTCCCGGGGAAAATGGTGCCCAGCCCAACCCTGCTAACCCCTTGATTGGTTTAAATCCTGGGTTAATGGTAGTAAATCAGTTTGTAACATTTGGGTTTTGGTTTAAACCCCTTTTTTAAAATTGGTGTAAGTCAGATTTGCTAACACTTGATTGGCTTATCCGGGGTTAATGGTAGCAGTCAAAATTTCTAACACTTGATTGGGGTTAAACCGGGGGTTAAATGGTAGTAAGAAAGACTGGCAAAACATTTTAATTGGCTTACCCGGGGGTTAAGGTAGTAAGTCAGACTGCGACACTTAAATTGGGTTACCCTGGGTTAATGGAGTAAGTCAGATGCTAACACTTGTTTGGGTTTATCCTGGGTTATGGTAGAAATTTCGGGACTGCCAACATTTTGATGGCATATCCGGGTTAATGGTAAAAGTCGGGGCCCTGCTAACATTTGGGATTGGCTTATCCGGGGGTTAATGTTAGTAAAACAGACGCTAACACTTGTTTGGGCTTCCCGGGGTTTTAAGGGTTTTAAATTCCCGAATGCAAACAGTTGTTTGGGTTTACCCGGGTTTAATTTAGAAAAAAAATTTTTAAGACTGCTAACCCCTTAAATTGGCTATCCGGGGTTTTGGTAGTAAGTCAGACGGGCCAATACTTGTTTGGCTTTACCCGGGGTTAATGGAAGTAAGTCAGACTGAAAACATTTGGGATTGGCAAAACCGGGTTTTAGGGTTAAGTAAGTCAGACTGTTTCCCACTTGTTTTCCCTTACCCGGGGGTTTAAAGGTAGTAATTCAACTGCAAACACTTGATTGGTTTAATCCGGGGTTTTTAAATGTTATAAGAAGACTGTTTAACATTTGTTTGGGTTAAATCCTGGGTTTTATGGTAGAAAGGGTCGGGATTTCCAACACTTGTTTGGGCATATCCGGGGTTTTAAATTTTTAGTAATCAGGTGTTTAACGCTTTTTTTGGCTTATCCTGGGTTAATGTTATTAAGCCCAGACTGCAAACACTTGTTTGGGCCCTTACCCGGGGTTTAAGGGTATTTAATTCAAAATGCAAAACCTTGTTTGGCTTTATCCTGGGTTAATTGAATTAAATTAGACTGCAAACCCACTTGATTGGCATTTTCCCTGGGTTAAAAAAAGTAAGCCCCAGACGGGCAAAATTTTTTTTTTGGGTTTTATCCGGGTTAAGGGTTTGTAATTTCAGACTGAAAAACATTGTTTGGGCATACCCTGGGTTAATGGAAAGAAAGCCCAGACTGCTAAACATTTGATTGGCTTATCCGGGGTTAAAAGGTTGTAATTCGGGACTGCAAACATTTTTGATTGGGCTATCCGGGTTTAAAAGGGTAAAATTTGGGGACTGCTAACATTGATTGGTTTAAACCTTTGGGTTTTAAAATGGAGTAAAGCCCAAGTGCAAACCCCTTTGGGTTTGGGCTTATCCGGGCTAATGGTAGAAAGTAGTTTTGGGTAAAAAACTTGATTGGCTTATCCTTT
The DNA here is from genome assembly GCF_026875155.1 of Cherax quadricarinatus. Lineage (NCBI taxonomy): Eukaryota > Metazoa > Arthropoda > Malacostraca > Decapoda > Parastacidae > Cherax > Cherax quadricarinatus. Next base: position 48,953,674 of record NC_069414.1, read on the forward strand.
TTTAAAAATTTTTCTACAAAAATTTAATGTATAAAAAATATTTTATAAAATTAAAAATATATATATAAAATATATAAAATATAATATAAAACGTGGTCCCTAAAATTAATCCCCCCGGGGCCTAAAAAGTGACCTTTTGGGGAAAAAAACCCGGTTTTTCGAAAAAAAAAGACGGGGGAAATTGACCGAAAATTCGTTTATGGGACCCCGTCTCGACCCTAGCCCCAAAGACGCGAAAGCAGGGAGGAAAGCGGGCCAGCCCCGCCTCAGCCTCCTTCCCCCCCCTTTGTGCCATTGTTTCCCAGTTAGCGGCGGCCCTTCCCCCCGTGCCCAGTAAAATATTTCATAATATTTCATTTATTTTAGTGCTTGCAAGTTATTTAAGTGCTAAATAAGCTACTATGGCTCCAAAGAAAGCTCCTAGTGCCAATCCTTTGGTAAAGAAGGTGAGAAATACCATTTAGTTAGTTAGTTTAATATGTTTATTATGCACCCCATACCCATCCTGTGGGCGGTAGTCAAAAGATTACAGAGGTACATAATTGGTCTAGGGACTGGACTCCAAAGTTTTGATAGCTGAGCAAGCTACAGAGGCAATGAACTCACAATTTACAAAGGTAATGAACTCACAATTTACAAAGGTAATGAACTCACAATTTACAAAGGTAATGAACTCACAATTTACAAAGGTAATGAACTCACAATTTACAAAGGTAATGAACTCCAGGTAAGTCTGGTCACAATCATGACAAGTTACAAAGGTATTTACAGATTACAGAGGTACGTAATGGGTCCAGGGACTGGGCCCCCAAAGTTTTGATAGCTGAACTAGGTACAAAGGTAATGAGCTCACAAGTTACAAAGGTAATGAATTCTGTAGAATGGTTACTTACGTTTATACTTTGGCTACAATCATGAACAAATTATAGAGTAATGAGCAATTCACACTTCCACACCCGGTCACAACTGTAATGAGTTATTGGTGCAAATATTGATTGTTGAGTCACACACACCACACACACACACACACACACACAACACACACACACACACACACACACACACACACACACACCACACACACACACACACACACACACACACACACACACACTTTAGTTTAATATCTTTATGCACCCCATACCCATCCTGTGGGCGGTAGTCAAAAGATTACAAAGGTACATAATGGGTCCAGTGACTGGACCCCAAAGTTATGATAGCTGAACTAGTTACAAAGGTAATGAACTCCAGGTAGATCTAGTCACTAATCATGGCAAGTTACAGAGTAATGAATCAGCTTCACTCCTATACATGGTTACAGTCATGAACAAATTACAAAGCAATGAACCACTGATACGTCCACACCTGGTCACAATTGTAATGAGTTATAAATACAAATATTAAGTGGATCATACACCCACACTAGCGCGCGCGCGCACATACACACACGAGGGCGCACGCACGGACATGTGCACACGAGCGTACAAATATATGCATACACACAAGGACGCACACCCACACACACACACCCACACACACACACACCAACACCCACACACACACACTCTCACACACACCCACACACACACCCTCACACAACACACCCACACACACATACACAACACACACACCCACACACCCACACACGCACACACACACCCACACACGCACACACACACACACACACACGCACACACACACACAACCCTCACACACACCCGCACACACACCCTCACACACACCCACACGCAATCACGTACACACACACACACACACACACACACACACAACACACACACAACACACACACACACACACACACACACACACACACCACACCCTCACACACACCCACACACACACACACACACACACACACACACACACACACACACACACACACACACACACACACACACACCCACACCCACACCCACACACACACACCCACACACCACACACACACACACACACACACACACACACACACACACACACACACACACACACACACACCACACACACACACACACACACCACACACACACACACACACACACCACACACACATCACACACACACACACACACCACACCACACACACACACACACACACACACACACACACACACCCACACGCACTCACGCACACATGCACACATGCAATACCATTGAATTTAAGAAAAACATCATTGAACAATATGATAGTGGCGTACGTGTGGGCGAACTGGCGAGGATGTATAACAAAAATCATTCAAGCATATCTTCCATCATAGCCATGAGAAAGGAAATCAAGGATGCTGTTGTTGCAAAGGGGGTAAATATGCTGACAAAAATGAGATCACCAGTACTGGAAGAGGTTGAGAAGTTATTATTGGTGTGGATAAATGAGAAACAATTAGCAGGAGACAGTCTTATGACCTCGATTATTTGTGAAAAGGCTAGGCAGTTGCATGAAACAGAGCTCTCTGCACAGTTATTTTGCGAGACAGGACTCCAGTGACTCTCAAGCTGGTCCTAGTGGCATTAAGAAACAGAGAAAAGAAGCAACCCCAGAAAAGCAAATGGTACCTGAGGTGTTGCTGGAAGAGGATTCCCCTTCCAAACTATAAACAATCCACTCTCTCCTCCTCCTCCAGTCTCCCATACACTAAGAAGAATCTCCAATAAAGGTAAGTGTTATGCTGTTAATGTTTCATTCATCATTTCCCATTGACTTACTACCATTAACCCAGAATAACCCAATGGTATTAAGTCAGACTGCTAACACTTGATTCTCTTATCCTGGGTTAATGGTATTAAGTCAGACTGCTAACACTTGATTGGCTTATCCTGGGTTAATGGTATTAAGTCAGACTGCTAACACTTGATTGGCTTATTCTGGGTTAATGGTATTAAGTCAAATTGCTAACACTTGATTGGCTTATTCTGGGTTAATGGTATTAAGTCAGGCTGCTAACACTTGATTGGCTCATCCTGGGTTAATGGTAGAATGTCAGACTGCTAACACATGATTGGCTTATCCTGGGTTAATGGTAGTAAATCAGACTGCTAACACTTGATTGGCTTATCCTGGGTTAATGGTAGTAAGTCAGACTGCTAACACTTGATTGGCTTATCCTGGGTTAATGGTAGTAAGTCAGACTGCTAACACTTGATTGGCTTATCCTAGGTTAATGGTAGTAAGTCATATTGCTAACACTTGATTGGCTTATCCTGGGTTAATGGTAGTAAGTCAGACTGCTAACACTTGATTGGCTTATCCTGGATTAATGGTAATAAGTCAGACTGCTAATACTTGAATGGCTTATTCTGGGTTAATGGTAGTAAGTCAGACTGCTAACACTTGATTGGCATATCCTGGGTTAATGGTATTAAGTCAGACTGCTAACACTTGATTGGCTTATCCTGGGTTAATAGTAGTAAATCAGACAGCTAACACTTGATTGGCTTATCCTGGGTTAATGGTAGTAAGTCAGACTGCTAACACTTGATTGGCTTATCCTGGGTTAATGGTAATAAGTCAGACTGCTAACACTTGATTGGCTTATCCTGGGTTAATGGTAGTAAGTCAGACTGCTAACACTTGATTGGCATATTCTGGGTTAATGGTAGTAAGTCAGACTGCTAACACTTGATTGGCTTATACTGGGTTAATGGTAGTAAGTCAGACTTCTGTCACTTGATTGGCTTATCCTGGATTAATGGAAGTAAGTCAGACTGCTAACACTTGATTGGCTTATCCTGGGTTAATGGTAGTAAGTCAGACTGCTAACACTTGATTGGCATATCCTGGGTTAATGGGAGTAAGTCAGACTGCTAACACTTGATTGGCTTATCCTGGGTTAATGGTAGTAAGTCAGACTGCTAACACTTGGTTGGCTTATCCTGGGTTAATGGTAGTAAGTCAGACTGCTAACACTTGATTTGCTTATCCTGGGTTAATGGTATTAAGTCAGACTGCTAACACTTAATTGGCTTATCCTGAGTTAATGGTAGTTAGTCAGACTGCTGACACTTGATTGGCTTATCCTGGGTTAATGGTAGTAAGTCAGACTGCTAACACTTGATTGGCTTATCCTGGATTAATGGTAGAAAATGAGACTGCTAACACTTGGTTGGCTTATCCTGGGTTAATGGTAGTAAGTCAGACTGCTAACACTTGATTGGCTTATCCTGGGATAATTGTAGTAAGTCAGACTGCTAACACTTGATTGGCATATCCTGGGTTAATGGTAGTAAGTCAGACTGCTAACACTTGACTGGCTTATCCTGGGTTAATTGTAGAAAGTCAGACTGCTGTCACTTGATTGGCTTATCCTGGGTTAATGGTAGTCAGTCAGACTGCTAACACTTGATTGGCTTATCCTGGGTTAATGGTAGTAAATCAGACTGCTAACACTTGGTTGGCTTATCCTGGGTTAATGGTAGTAAGTCAGACTGCTAACACTTGATTGGCTTATCCTGGGATAATGGTAGTAAGTCAGACTGCTAACACTTGATTGGCATATCCTGGGTTAATGGTAGTAAGACAGACTGCTAACACTTAATTGGCTTATCCTGGGTTAATGGTAGTAAGTCAGACTGCTGACACTTGATTGGCTTATCCTGGGTTAATGGTAGTAAGTCAGACTGCTAACACTTGATTGGCATATCCTGGGTTAATGGTAGTAAGTCAGACTGCTAACACTTGATTGGCTTATCTTTGGTTAATGGTAGTAAGTCAGACTGCTAACACTTGATTGGCATATCCTGGGCTAATGGTAGTAAGTCAGACTGCTAACACTTGATTGGCTTATCCTCTTTTAAATTCTACATAATTTAATGTATAAATATATATGTATATAATATATATATATAATATAATATATATATATATATATATATATATATATATATTTTATAATATATATATATAATATATTATAAATATATATATATAACATGTATATTATATATATTATATATATATATATATATATATATATATATATATATATATATATATAAATATATATATATTCTTTCTTTCAACAAACAGGCCGTATCCCACCGAGGTAGGGTGGCCCAAAAAGAAAAACAAAAGTTTCTCTTTTTAAATTTAGTAATTTATACAGGAGAAGGGGTTACTAGCCCCTTGCTCCCGGCATTTTAGCCGACTCTTGCAACATGCATGGCTTACGGAGGAAGAATTCTGCTTCACTTCCCCATTCAGATAAGAGGAAATAAACCAAAACAAGAACTAGAAAGAAAATAGCAGAAAACCCTGAGGGGTGTGTGTATATATTATGCTTGTATATGTATGTGTAGTGTGACGTACGTGTAAGTAGAAGTAGCGAGACGTACCTGAAATCTTGCATGTTTATGAAACAGAAAAAAGGCACCAGCAATCCTATCATCATGTAAAACAATTACCGGCTTTCGTTTTACACTCACTTGGCAGGATGGTAGTACCTCCCTGGGTGGATGCTGTCTATATAATATATATATATATATATATATATAATATATATATATATATATATATATATATATATATATAAATATATTATATATATAATATATATAATACACCAGGGAGGTATACCATCTTTTGGGAGTGAAGAATAACAGGATGTGAGTGTGGGAGAGGTGCGTGAGGCATTACGTAGAATGAAAGGGCTTAAAGCAGCTGGAACTGACGGGATCATGACAGAAATGCTAAAACCAGTGGGGGACATAGTGTTGGAGTGGTTGGTACTTTTGTTTAATAAATGTATGAAAGAGGGGAAGGCACCTAGGGATTGGCGGAGAGCATGTATAGTCCCTTTATATAAATGGAAGGGGGACAAAAGAGATTGTAAAAATTATAGACGAATAAGTTTACTGAGTATACCAGGAAAAGTGTACGGTGGGGTTATTATTGAAAGAATTAAAGGTAAGACAGAATGTAGGATTGCGGATGAGCAGGGAGGTTTCAGAGTGGGTAGGGGATGTGTAGATCAAGTGTTTACATTGAAGCATATATGTGAACAGTATTTAGATGAAGGTAGGGAAGTTTTTATTGCATTTATGGATTTAGAAAAGGCATATGATAGAGTGGATAGAGGAGCAATGTGGCAGATGTTGCAAGTATATTGAATAGGTGGTAAGTTATTAAATGCTGTAAAGAGTTTTTATGAGGATAGTGAGGCTCAAGTTAGGGTGTGTAGAAGAGAGGGAGACTACTTCCCGGTAAAAGTAGGTCTTAGACAGGGATGTGTAATGTCACCATGGTTGTTTAATATGTTTATAGATGGGGTTGTAAAAGAAGTAAATGCTAGGGTGTTCGGGAGAGGGGCGGGATTAAATTACGGGGAATCAAATACAAAATGGGAGTTGACACAGTTGCTTTTTGCTGATGATACTGTACTTATGGGAGATTTTAAAGAAAATTTTCAAAAGTTAGTGGATGAGTTTGGGAATGTGTGTAAAGGTAGAAAGTTGAAAGTGAACATAGAAGAGAGTAAGGTAATGAGGGTATCAAATGATTTAGATAAAGAAAAATTGGATATCAAATTAGGGAGGAGGAGTATGGAAGAAGTGAATGTTTTCAG
>NC_069414.1:48965248-48997748 GCF_026875155.1 Cherax quadricarinatus
TGTGACGAGCGGGGTCCCACAGGGGTCAGTTCTAGGACCAGTGCTATTTTTGATATATGCGAACGACATGATGGAAGGAATAGACTCTGAAGTGTCCCTTTTCGTAGATGATGTGAAGCTGATGAGAAGAATTAAATCAGATGAGGATGAGGCAGGACTGCAAAGAGACTTGGACAGGCTGGACATGTGGTCCAGAAACTGGCTTCTCGAATTCAATCCTGCCAAATGCAAAGTCATGAAGACTGGGGAGGGGCAAAGAAGACCGCAGACAGAGTATAGGCTAGGTGGACAAAGACTACAGACCTCTCTCAGGGAGAAAGACCTTGGGGTGACCATAACACCGAGCACGTCACCGGAGGCACACATCAACCAAATAACTGCTGCAGCATACGGGCGCCTGGCAAACCTGAGAATAGCGTTCCGATACCTTAATAAGGAATCGTTCAAGACACTGTACACTGTGTATGTCAGGCCCATACTGGAGTATGCAGCACCAGTCTTGAACCCACACCTGGTCAAGCACGTCAAGAAGTTAGAGAAAGTACAAAGGTTTGCAACAAGGCTAGTCCCAGAGCTCAGGGGAATGTCGTACGACGAAAGGTTGAGGGAAATTGGACTGACGACACTGGAGGACAGAAGGGTCAGGGGAGACATGATAACGACATACAAGATACTGCGGGGAATAGACAAGGTGGACAGAGATAGGATGTTCCGGAGAGGGGACACAAAAACAAGGGGTCACAACTGGAAGCTGAAGACTCACACGAGTCACAGGGACGTTAGGAAGTATTTCTTCAGTCATAGAGTCGTCAGGAAGTGGAATATCCCTGCTACTGAAGTAGTGGAGGCAGAAACCATACATAGTTTTAAGAAGAGGTATGACAAAGCTCAGGAAGCAGAGAGGGAGAGGACCTAGTAGCGATCAGTGAAGAGGCGGGGCCACGAGCTGAGTGTCGACCCCTGCAACCACAATTAGGTGAGTACAATTACGTGAGTACACACACACACACACACACACACATGGAGAGCCAGGATGTTGGACGTGGTGCTGGAAAACCTCATGCACCAACATGTTAAGGACACTACCAGAGTGAGAGGGGAGGATGAACCAGCAAGATTGGACCTTGTGTTCACCCTGGGCAGCTCAGACATTGAGGACATCAAGTATGAGAGTCCCCTAGGAGCTAGTGACCATGTGGTTCTGTGCTTTGAATACATAGTAGAGCTGCAAGTGGAGAGAATAACAGGAGTAGAATGGGAAAAACCTGACTATAAAAGAGGGGACTACATAGGGTTGAAGAACTTCCTGCGGAAGGTCCAGTGGGACAGAGAACTGGCAGGAAAGCCAGTAAATGAAATGATGGAATATGTAGCAACAAAATGCAAGGAGGCAGTGGAAAGGTTCATTCCCAAGGGCAACAGTAACAACGGGAAGACCAGAACAAGCCCCTGGTTCACCCGACGGTGTAAGGAGGCAAAAACAAAGTGCAATAGAGAATGGAAAAAGTACAGAAGGCAGAGAACACACGAAAATAGGGAGATCAATCGCAGAGCCAGGAATGAGTACGCACAGGTAAGGAAGGAGGCCCAGCGACAGTATGAAAATGACATAGCATCGAGAATCAAGACTGACCCGAAACTGTTGTATATCCACATCAGGAGGAAGACAACAGTCAAAGACCAGGTGATCAGATTAAGGACAGAAGGTGGAGAACTCACAAGAAATGATCAGGAGGTATGTGAGGAGCTGAACAGGAGATTTAAGGAAGTTTTTACAGTAGAGACAGGAAGGGCTGTGGAAGACAGCACAGAAGGGAACATCAAGAGGGAATATACCAACAAGTGTTGGATGACATACGAACAACTGAGGAGGAGGTGAAGAAGCTCTCAAGTGACCTTGACACCTCAAAGGCGATGGGACCGGACAACATCTCCCCATGGGTCCTTAGAGAAGGAGCAGAGATGCTGTGCGTGCCTCTAACCACAATCTTCAACACATCCCTTGAAACTGGGCAACTACCTGAGAAATGGAAGACAGCTAATGTAGTCCCCATATTTAAGAAAGGAAACAGAAACGAGGCACTAAACTACAGACCTGTGTCTCTGACATGTATCGTGTGCAAAGTCATGGAGAAGATTATCAGGAGGAGAGTGGTCGAACACCTGGAAAGGAACAAGATTATAAATGAAAACCAGCATTGGTTCATGGAAGGCAAATCTTGTATCACAAAACCTCCTGGAGTTTTATGACAAGGTAACAGAAGTAAGACACGAGAGAGAGGGTTGGGTAGATTGCATTTTCCTAGACTGCAGGAAGCCTTTGACACAGTTCCCCACAAGAGATTAGTGCAGAAGCTGGAGGATCGGGCACACGTAAAAGAAGGCACTGCAATGGATAAGGGAATACCTGACGGGAGGCAGCAACGAGTCTGGTATGAAGAGGTATCACGTGGGGCCTGTTACGAGCGGGGTCCCAAGGGGTCTTCTTGGACCAGTGTATTTTTGAATTGTGAACGACTGGGGAAAGGAATAGATCTGAAGTGTCCCTGTTCGCAGATGACGTAAAGTTGTGAGAAGAATTAAATGGGACGGGATGAGCAGGACTGCAAAGAGACCGGAGAGGCTGGACATGGGGTCCAGAACTGGCTTCCGAAAAAAAACCCACCCAAATGCAAATCATAAGATTGGGGGGGGGCAAAAAAGGGACCCAGACAAGTATGGGCTAGGTGGCAAAGGATACAGACCTCACTCGGGGAAAAAACCCTTTGGGGGTGACCAAAACACCGAGCACATCACCGGGGGCACCATCAACCAAATAACCGCGCAGTAGGGGGCGCCGGCAAACCTGAAAATAGCTTTCCGTACCTTAATAAGGAATCGTTCAAGACCTGTACACGTGATATTAGGCCCAAGAGTATGCACACCAGTCTGGAACCCAAAAACCGGTCAAGAACGTCAAGAAGTTGAAAAAAGTAAAAGGTTTTCCCAAAAAGGGCTAGTCCCGGTCAAGGGGAATGTCGGGGGAAAAAGGTTAAGGGAAATCGGAATGAACACTGGAGGACAAAGGGTCAGGGGGACATGAAAACGAATACAAGAACTGCGGGGAATAGAAAAGGGGGACAGAGATGGAGTTTCCCGAGAGGGGACACAGGGACCAAGGGGGGGCACAACTGGAAGTGAAGACTCGACGAGTCACAGGGACGTTAGGGAAATATTTCTTCAGTATAGAGTTGTCAGCAAGTGGGTGCCTACAAATGAAGTAGTGGAGGGAGGGGAACCCTACATAGTTTTAAAAGGGGTTATGAAAAAAGCTCAGGAAAAGGGGAGAGAGAGGGGGATAAATAGCGATCGTGAAAGGGGGGGCCAAGCTGAGTCTCGACCCTGCAACCCCAAATTAGGGGAGTCACCACACCAAAACACAACACAACACACACACCACACACACACACACCAACACCACACACGCACGCAGCACGCACACACCAAAACGCACGCACGCACGCACGCAGCACGCACGCACAACACACACACACACACACCACACACACACACACACACACACACACACAACACCACACACAACACACCACAGGGCTTTAACGACATACAAAATATGAAGGAATTGACAAGGTGGACAAAGACGGATGTTCCCGAGATTGGACACAGTAACAAGGGACACGTTGGGGAATTGAAGACACAGATGAATCACAGGGGTGTTAGTAAGTATTTCTTTGCCACAGAGTAGTCAGAAGGGAAAAGTTTTTAAACGGTATGAGGCAGGATCCATACATAGCTTTAAGCAGAGGTATGATGAAGCTCACGGCTCAGGGAGAGTGACCTAGTAGCGATCAGTGAAGAGGCGGGGCCAGGAGCTCGGACTCGACCCCCGCAACCTCAACTAGGTGAGTACAACTAGGTGAGTACAACTAGGTGAGTACAACTAGGTGAGTACAACTAGGTGAGTACAACTAGGTGAGTACAACTAGGTGAGTACAACTAGGTGAGTACACGCACGTTTTATTATAACCTTCTCCTCTTTTTCTTCTTTGCTTTCTGTCTTTCACGCTATTTTTTTCTTTTATGTTTCTTGTCTTTTTTCTTTAGTTTTGTCACTTTGTTTCTCTGCCGAGAACATTGTGTCAGCTTCACAGTGTCTGTGGTGTCAGCTTCACAGTGTCTGTGGTGTCAGCTTCACAGTGTCTGTGGTGTCAGCTTCACAGTGTCTGTGGTGTCACCTCGCACTGTCTGTGGTGTCAGCCTCGCACTGTCTGTGTTGTCAGCCTAACACTGTGGTGTCAACCTCACAGTGTCTGTGGTGTCAGCCTCACACTGTCAGTGGTGTCAGCCTCACACTGTCTGTGGTGTCAGCCTCATACTGCCTGTGGTGTCAGCCCCACACTGTCTGGTGTCAGCGTCACGCTGTCTGTAGTGTCAACCTCACACTGTCTGTGGTGTCAGCCTCATACTGTCTGTGGTGTCACCCCCACACTGTCTGTGGTGTCAGCCTCACACTGTGGTGTCAACCTCACACTGTCTGTGGTGTCAGCCTCACAGTGTCTGTGGTGTCAGCCTCACACTGTCTGTGGTGTCAGCTTCACACTATCTGTGGTGTCAGCCTTTCACTGTCTGTGGTGTCAACCTCACACTGTCTGTGGCGTCAGCCTCACAGTGTCTGTGGTGTCAGCCTCACACTGTCTGTGGTGTCACCCTCACACTGCCTGTGGTGTCAGCCTCACACTGTCTGTGGTGTCAGCCTCACACTGTCTGTGGTGTCGGCCTCACACTGTCTGTGGTGTTAGCCTCACACTGTCTGTGGTGTCAACCTCACAATGTCTGTGGTGTCAGCCTCACACTGTCTGTGGTGTCAGCCTCACAGTGTCTGTGGTGTCACCTCGCACTGTCTGTGGTGTCAGCTTCACAGTGTCTGTGGTGTCAGCCTCACACTGTCTGTGGTGTCAGCCTCACACTGTCTGTGGTGTCACCTCGCACTGTCTGTTGTGTCAGCCTCACACTGTCTGTGGTGTCAGCCTCACAGTGTCTGTGGTGTCAGCCTCGCACTGTCTGTCGTGTCAGCCTCTCACTGTCTGTGGTATCAGCCTCACACTGTCTGTGGTGTCGGCGTCACAGTGTCTGTGGTGCCGGCCTCACACTGTGGTGTGAGCCTCACACTGTCTGTGGTGTCAGCCTCACACTGCCTGTGGTGTCAGCCTCACAGTGTCTTTGGTGTCAGTCTCACACTGTCTGTGGTGTCAGCCTCACACTGTGGTGTCAGCGTCACACTGTCTGTGGTGTCCCCTCGCACTGTCTGTGGTGTCAGCCTCACACTGTCTCTTGTGTCAGTTTCACACTGTCTGTGGTGTCAGTCTCACACTGTCTGTGGTGTCACCTCACACTGTCTGTGGTGTCAGCCTCACACTGTCTGTGGTGTCAGCCTCACACTGTGGTGTCAGCCTCACACTGTCTGTGGTGTCACCTCGCACTGTCTGTGGTGTCAGCCTCACACTGTCTCTTGTGTCAGTTTCACACTGTCTGTGGTGTCAGCCTCACACTGTCTGTGGTGTCAGCCTCACACTGTCTGTGGTGTCAGCCTCATACTGTCTGTGGTGTCACCTCACACTGTTTGTGGTGTCAGCCTCACACTGTCTGTGGTGTCAGACTCACACTCTGTGTTGTCAGCCTCCCACTGTGTGGTGCCAGCCTCACACTGCCTGTGGTGTCAGCCTCACACTGCCTGTGGTGTCAGCCTCACACTGTCTGTGTCAGCCTCACACTGTCTATGGTGTCAGCCTCACCCTCACACTGTCTGTAGTGTCAGCCTCACACTGTCTGTGGTGTCAGCCTCACACTCTGTGGTGTCAGCCTTACACTTTCTGCGTCAGCCTCACATTGTCTGTGGTGTCAGCCTCACACTGTCTGTGGTCTCAGCCTCAAATTGTGGTGTCAACCTCACACTGTCTGTGGTGTCAGCCTCACACTGTCTTTTGTGTCAGCCTCACACTGTCTGTGGTGTCAGCCTCACACTGTCTGTGGTGTCGGCCTCACACTGTCTGTGGTGTCAGCCTTACACTGTCTGTGTCAGCCTCACACTGTGGTGTCAGCCTCACACTGTCTGTGGCGTCAGCCTTACACTGTCTGTATCAGCCTCACACTGTGTGTGGTGTCAGCCTCACACTGTCTGTGGTGTTAGCCTCACACTGTCTGTGGTGTCAGCCTCACATTGCCTGTGGTGTCAACCTCACAATGTCTTTGGTGTCAGCCTCACACTGTCTGTAGTGTCAGCCTCACACTGTGTCAGCCTCTCACTGTCTGTGGTGTCAGTCTCACAGTGTCTGTGGTGTCAGCCTTACACTGTCTGCATATGCCTCACAGTCTGTGGTGTCAGCCTCACACTGTCTATGGTGTCAGCCTCACACTGTCTGTGGTGTCAGCCTCACACTGTCTGTGGTGTCAACCTCACACTGTCTGTGGTGTCAGCTTCACACTGTGATGTCAGCCTCACACTGCCTGTGGTGTCAGCCTCACACTGTCTGTGGTGTAAGCCTCACACTGTCTGTGGTGTCAACCTCACACTGTCTGTGATGTCACCCTCACAATGTCTGTGGTGTCAGCCTCACACTGTCTGTGGTGTCAACCTCATTGTCTGTGGTGTCAGCCTCTCAGTGTCTATTGTGTCAGCCTCACACTGTCTCTGGTGTCAGCCTCACACTGTTTGTTGTGTCAACCTCACACTGTCTGTGGTGTCAGCTTCACACTGTCTGTGGTGTCAGGTTCACACTGTCTGTGGTGTCAGCCTCACAATGTCTGTGGTCTCAGCCTCACACTGTCTGTGGTGTGAGCCTCACAGTCTGTGGTGTCAACCTCACACTGTCTCTGGTGTCATCCTCACACTCTCTGTGGTTTCAGCCTCACACTGTCTGTGGTGTCAGCCTCACACTGTCTGTGGTGTCAGCCTCACGCTGTCTGTGGTGTCAACCTCACACTGTCTGTGGTGTCATCCTCACACTGTCTGTGGTGTCAGCCTCACAGTGTCTGTGATATCAACGTCACACTGTCTGTGGTGTCAGCCTCACAATGTCTGTGGTGTCAGCCTCACACTGTCTGTGGTGTCAGCCTCACGCTGTCTGTGGTGCCAGCCTCACACTATCTGTAATGTCAGCTTCACACTGTCTGTGGTGTCAGCCTCACACTGTCTGTGGTGTCAACCTCACACTGTGTGTGGTGTCAGCCTCACATTGTCTGTGGTGTTAGCCTCACACTGTCTGTGGTGTCAGCCTCACATTGTCTGTGGTGTCAACCTCACAATGTCTTTGGTGTCAGCCTCACACTGTCTGTAGTGTCAGCCTCACACTGTGTCAGCCTCTCACTGTCTGTATTGTCAGCCTCACACTGTGGTGTCAGCCTCACACTGTCTGTGGTGTCAGTCTCACAGTGTCTGTGGTGTCAGCCTTACACTGTCTGCATCAGCCTCACAGTCTGTGGTGTCAGCCTCACACTGTCTATGGTGTCAGCCTCACACTGTCTGTGGTGTCAGCCTCACACTGTCTGTGGTGTCAACCTCACACTGTCTGTGGTGTCAGCTTCACACTGTGATGTCAGCCTCACACTGCCTGTGGTGTCAGCCTCACACTGTCTGTGGTGTAAGCCTCACACTGTCTGTGGTGTCAACCTCACACTGTCTGTGATGTCACCCTCACAATGTCTGTGGTGTCAGCCTCACACTGTCTGTGGTGTCAACCTCATTGTCTGTGGTGTCAGCCTCTCAGTGTCTATTGTGTCAGCCTCACACTGTCTCTGGTGTCAGCCTCACACTGTTTGTTGTGTCAACCCTCACACTGTCTGTGGTGTCAGCTTCACACTGTCTGTGGTGTCAGGTTCACACTGTCTGTGGTGTCAGCCTCACAATGTCTGTGGTCTCAGCCTCACACTGTCTGTGGTGTGAGCCTCACAGTCTGTGGTGTCAACCTCACACTGTCTCTGGTGTCATCCTCACACTCTCTGTGGTTTCAGCCTCACACTGTCTGTGGTGTCAGCCTCACACTGTCTGTGGTGTCAGCCTCACGCTGTCTGTGGTGTCAACCTCACACTGTCTGTGGTGTCATCCTCACACTGTCTGTGGTGTCAGCCTCACAGTGTCTGTGATATCAACGTCACACTGTCTGTGGTGTCAGCCTCACAATGTCTGTGGTGTCAGCCTCACACTGTCTGTGGTGTCAGCCTCACGCTGTCTGTGGTGCCAGCCTCACACTCTGTAATGTCAGCTTCACACTGTCTGTGGTGTCAGCCTCACACTGTCTGTGGTGTCAACCTCACACTGTCTGTGGTGTCAGCCTCACACTGTCTGTGGTGTCAGCCTCACACACTCTGTGGTGTCAGCCTTACACTGTCTGCGTCAGCCTCACTCTGTCTGGTGTCAGCCTCACACTGTCTGTGGTGTCAGCTTCACTTTGTGGTGTCGGCCTCACACTGTCATTGGTGTCAGCCTCACACTGTGGTGTCAGCCTCACACTGTCTGTGGTGTCAGCCTCACACTGTCTGTGGTGTCAGCCTTACACTGTCTGTGTCAGCCTCACACTGTGGTGTCAGCCTCACACTGTCTGTGGGGTCTGCCTTACACTGTCTGTATCAGCCTCAAACTGTCTGTGGTGTCAGCCTCGCACTGTCTGTGGTGTCAGCGTCACACTGTCTGTGGTGTCAGCCGCACACTGTCTGTGGTGTCAGCCTCACACTGTCTGTGGTGTCAACCTCACACTGTCTGTGGTGTCTGCCTCACAGTGTCTGTGGTGTCAGCCTCACACTGTCTATGGTGTCAGCCTCACACTCTCTGTGGTGTCAGCCTCACACTGTCTGCGGTGTCAACCTCACACTGTCTGTGGTGTCAGCCTCACAGTGTCTGTGGTGTCAGCGTCACACTCTCTGTGGTGTCAGCCTCACACTGTTTGTGGTGTCAATCTCACACTGTGGTGTCAGCCTCACACTGCCTGTGGTGTCAGCCTCACGCTGTCTGTGGTGTCAGCCTCACACTGTCTGTGGTGTCTGCCTCACACTGCCTGTGGTGTCAGCCTCACGCTGTCTGTGGTGTCAGCCTCACACTGTCTGTGGTGTCTGCCTCACACTGTCTGTGGTGTCACATCGCACTGTCTGTTGTGTCAGCCTCTCACTGTCTGTGGTGTCGGCCTCACAGTGTCTGTGATGTCAGCCTCACGCTGTCTGTGGTCTCAGCCTCTCAGTGTCTGTGGTGTCAGGGTCGCACTGTCTGTGGTGTCAGCTTCTCACTGTCTGTGGTGTCAGCCTCACACTGTCTGTGGTGTCAGCCTCACAGTGTCTCTGGTGCCAGCCTCACACTGTCTGTGGTGTCAGCCTCACACTGTCTGTGGTGTAAGCCTCACACTGCCTGTGCTGTCAGCCTCACATTGTCTGTGGTGTCAGCCTCACACTGTCTGTGGTGTCACCTCGCACTGTCTGTGGTGTCAGCCTCACACTGTCTCGTGTCAGTTTCACACTCTGTGGTGTCAGCCTCACACTGTCTGTGGTGTCAGCCTCACACTGTCTGTGGTGTCAGCCTCACACTGTCTGTGGTGTCAGCCTCACACTGTCTGTAGTGTCGGCCTCACGCTGTCTGTGGTGCCAGCCTCACACTGTTTGTAATGTCAGCTTCACACTGTCTGTGGTGTCAGCCCCACAGTGTCTGTGGTGTCAACCTCATACTGTCTGTGGTGTCTGCCTCACACTGTCTGTTGTGTCGGCCTCACACTGTCTGTGGTGTCAGCCTCACGCTGTCCGTGGTGTCAGCCTCACAGTGTCTGTGGTGTCAACCTTACACTGTGTGTGGTGTCAGCCTCACTGTCTGTGGTGTCAACCTCACACTGTCTGTGGTGTCAACCTCACACTGTCTGTGGTGTCAGCCTCACTCTGTCTGTGGTGTCAGCCTCACACTGTCTGTGGTCTCACCTCGCACTGTCTGTGGTGTCAGCCTCACACTGTCTCTCGTGTCAGTTTCACACTCTGTGGTGTCAGCCTCACACTGTCTGTGGTGTCAGCCTCATACTGTCTGTGGTGTCAGCCTCACACTGTCTGTGGTGTCAGCATTACACTGTCTGTAGTGTCGGCCTCACGCTGTCTGTGGTGTCAGCCTCACACTGTCTCTCGTGTCAGTTTCACACTCTGTGGTGTCAGCCTCACACTGTCTGTGGTGTCAGCCTCACACTGTCTGTGGTGTCATCCTCACACTGTCTGTTGTGTCAGCCTCACACTGTCTGTAGTGTCGGCCTCACGCTGTCTGTGGTGCCAGCCTCACACTGTTTGTAATGTCAGCTTCACACTGTCTGTGGTGTCAGCCTCACAGTGTCTGTGGTGTCAACCTCACACTGTCTGTGGTGTCAGCCTCAAACTGTCTGTGGTGTCAACCTCACTCTGTCTGTGGTGTCAGCCTCACGCTGTCTGTGGTCTCAGCCTCACAGTGTCTGTGGTGTCAGCCTCGCACACTCTGTGGTGTCAGCCTCACACTGTCTGTGGTGTCAGCCTCACACTGTCTGTGGTGTCAGCCTCACAGTGTCTTTGGTGCCAGCCTCACACTGTCTGTGGTGTCAACTTCACACTGTCTGTGGTGTCAGCCTCACAGTGTCTGTGGTGTCAGCCTCACACTGTCTGTGGTGTCAGCCTCACACTGTTTGTCGTGTCAGCCTCACACTGTGGTGTCAGCCTCACACTGCCTGTGGTGTCAGCCTCACACTGTCTGTGGTATCAGCCTCACACTGTCTGTGGTGTCGGCCTCACACTGTCTGTGGTGTTAGCCTCACACAGTCTGTGGTGTCAACCTCACAATGTCTGTGGTGTCAACCTCACACTGTCTGTGATGTCGCCCTCACAATGTCTGTGGTGTCAGCCTCACACTGTCTGTGGTGTCATCCTCACACTGTCTCTGGTGTCAGCCTCACAGTGTCTGTGGTGTCAGCCTCACAATGTTTGTGGTGTCAGCCTCACACTGTCTGTGGTGTCAGCCTCCCAGTCTATGGTGTCAACCTCACACTGTCTGTGGTTTCATCCTCACACTGTCTGTGGTGTCAGCCTCACTGTCTGTGGTGTCAGCCTCACGCTGTCTGTGGTGTCAACCTCACACTGTCTGTGGTGTCATCCTCAAACTGTCTGTGGTGTCAGCCTCACAGTGTCTGTGGTGTCAACGTCACACTGTCTGTGGTGTCAGCCTCACACTGTCTGTGGTGTCAGCCTCACGCTGTCTGTGGTGTCAGCCTCACGCTGTCTGTTTTGCCAGCCTCACACTGTCTGTAATGTCAGCTTCACACTGTCTGTGGTGTCAACCTCACACTGTCTGTGGTGTCAGCCTCACACTGTCTGTGGTGTCAGCCTCACACTGTCTGTGGTGTCAGCCTAACACTGTCTGTGGTGTCAACCTCACACTGTCTGTGTTGTCAACCTCACACTGTGGTGTCAGCCTCACACTGTCTGTGGTGTCGGCCTCACACTGTCTGTGGTGTCAGCCTCACACTGTCTGTGGTGTCAACCTCACACTGTCTGTGGTGTCAGCCTCACACTGTCTGTGGTGTCAGCCTCACACTATCTGTGGTGCCAGCCTCACAATGTCTGTGGTTTCAACCTCACACTGTCTGTGGTGTCAGCCTCACACACTGTGGTGTCAGCCTCACACTGTCTGTTGTGTCAGCCTCACAATGGCTGTGGTGTCAACCTCACATTGTCTGTGATGTCATCCTTACACTGTCTGTGGTGTCAGCCTCACACTGTCTGTGGTGTCAGCCTCACAGTGTCTGTGGTGGTACACTGGTGCTGTGGTGTCAGCCTCACAGTGTCTGTGGTGGAACACTGGTGCTGTGGTGTCAGCCTCACAGTGTCTGTGGTGGTACACTTGTGGTGTGGTGTCAGCCTCGCAGTGTCTGTGGTGGAACACTGGAGCTGTGGTGTCAGCCTCACAGTGTCTGGTGGTACACTCGTACTGTGGTGTCAGCCTCACAGTGTCTGGTGGTACACTGTTGCTGTGGTGTCAGCCTCACACTGTCTGTGTTGGAACACTGGTGCTGTGGTGTCAGCCTCACAGTGTCTGGTGGTACACTGGTGCTGTGGTGTCAGCCTCACACTGTCTGTGTTGGAACACTGGTGCTGTGGTGTCAGCCTCACAGTGTCTGGTGGTACACTGGTGCTGTGGTGTCAGCTTCACAGTGTCTGGTGGTACACTGGTGCTGTGGTGTCCGTCTCACACTGTGTTGGAACATTGGTGCTGTGGCGTCAGCCTCACACTGTCTGTGTTGGAACACTGGTGCTGTGGTGTCAGCCTCACACTGTCTGTGTTGAAACACTGGTGCTGTGGTGTCAGGCTCACAGTGTCTGTGGTGGTACACTAGTGCTGTGGTTTCAGCCTCACACTGTCTGTGTTGGAACACTGGTGTTGTGGGGTCAGCCCCACAGTGTGTGGTGGTACACTGATGCTGTGGTGTCAGCCCCACTGATCCAATAGGTACTTTGATTTACTTGGTACAGCGATCCACTATCTACAGTGATCCACCAGGTGCATTGATTCACCAGGCACAGTGATCCACTAGCTTCAGTGATCCACCAGATACAGTGATCCACTACGTACAATGATCCACTATTTATATTGATCAACTAGCTACAGTGATTCACCAGGTACAGTGATCCACCATATACAGTAATCCACTACGTACAATGATCCACTAAGTATAGTGATCCACTAGCTACAGTGATTCACCAGGTACAGTGATCCACTAGCTCCAGTGATTCACCAGGTGTAGTGATCCAATAGCTACAGTGATTCACCAGGTAGAGTGACCCACCAGGTACAGTGATCCACTAGGTACAGGGATCCACTAGGTACAGTGATCCACCAGGTACAGTGATCCACCTGATACATTGATTCAGCAGGTACAGTCATCCAGCAGGTACAGTCATCCAGCAGGTACAGTCATCCAGCAGGTACAGTCATCCAGCAGGTACGGTCATCCATCCGGTACAGTCATCCACTAGGTAGAGTGATCTACCAGGTACAGTGATCCACCAGGCACAGTGATCCAGCTGGTACAGTGACCCACCCGGTACAGTGATCCACTAGGTAGAGTGATCTACCAGGTGCAGTGATCAACCAGGTACAGTGTTTCACCAGGTACAGTGATCCACCAGGTACAGTGATCCAACAGGTACAGTGATCCATTAGGTACAGTGATCTACCAGGTACAGTGATCAACCAGGTACAGTGTTCCACCAGGTACAGTGATCCACCAGGTACAATGATCCACCCGGTACAGTGATCCACCAGGCACAGTGATCCACTAGGTACAGTGATTACCAGGTACAGTGATCAACCAGGTACAGTATTCCACCAGGTACACTGATCCACCAGGTACAGTGATCCACCAGGTACAGTGATCCACCAGGCACAGTGATCCACTAGGTACAGTGATCTATCAGGTACAGTGATCAACCAGGTACAGTGTTGCACCAGGTACAGTGTTGCACCAGGTACAGTGATCCACCAGGTACAGTGATCCACCAGGTACAGTGATCCACCAGGTACAGTGATCCACCAGGTACAGTGATCAACCAGGTACAGTGTTGCACCAGGTACAGTGATCCACCAGGCACAGTGATCCACCAGGTACAGTGATCCACCAGGTACAGTGATCCACCAGGTACAGTGATCCACCAGGTACAGTGATCCACCAGGTGCGGTGCACTTCACTGCTGGCACCTTGGGCTGTGTTTGATTCCAGGATCACTGCTCACACGCTCCCCTGAGTATAAAACGTTTTAAATCCTCTGCTGTGTGAGACTACGATATGTGCCACGCTCCGAGTTGAGAGCATTGGTATCCCCACGCTCCGAGTTGAGAGCATTGGTATCCCCACGCTCCGAGTTGAGAGCATTGGTATCCTCACACTCCGAGTTGAGAGCATTGGTATCCCGGCGCTCAGAGTTGAGAGCATTGGTATCCCCACGCTCCGAGTTGAGTGCACTGGTATCCCCACGTTCCAAGTTGAGAGCATTGGTATCCCCACGCTCCGAGTTGAGTGCATTGGTATCTCCACACTCCGAGTTGAGAGCATTGGTATCCCCACTCTCCGAGTTGAGAGAATTGGTATCCCCACGTTCCGAGTTGAGAGCATTGGTATCCCCACGCTCCGAATTGAGAGCATTGGTATCCCCACGTTCCGAGTTGAGAGCATTGGTATCCCCACGCTCTGTTTTGAGAGCATTGGTATCCCCACGCTCTGCTCTGAAAGAATTGGTATCCCCACGCTCTGCTCTGAGAGCATTGGTATCCCCACGCTCTGCTCTGAAAGAATTGGTATCCCCACGCTCTGCTCTGAGAGCATTGGTATCCCCACGCTCTGCTCTGAGAGCATTGGTATCCCCACGCTCTGCTCTGAGAGCATTGGTATCCCCACGTTCTGCTCTGAAAGCATTGGTATCCCCACGCTCTGCTCTGAGAGCATTGGTATCCCCACGCTCTGCTCTGAGAGCATTGGTATCCCCACGCTCTGCTCTGAGAGCATTGGTATCCCCATGCTCTGCTTTGAGAGCATTGGTATCCCCGCGCTCTGCTCGGAGAGCATTGGTATCCCCACGCTCTGCTCGGAGAGCATTGGTATCCCCACGCTCTGCTCTGAGAGCATTGGTATCCCCATGCTCTGCTTTGAGAGCATTGGTATCCCCACGCTGAGAGCATTGGTATCCCCACGCTCTGCTCTGAGAGCAATGGTATCCCCACTCTGAGCTGAGAGCAATGGTATCCACATGCTTTGCTCTGAGAGCATTGGTATCCCCTTGCTCTGCTCTGAGAGCATTGGTATCCGCACGCTCCGAGCTGAGAGCATTGGCATCCCCATGCTCCGAGCTGAGAGCATTGGTATCCCCACGCTCTGCTCTGAGAGCATTTGTATCCCCACGCTCTGAGCTGAGAGCATTGGTATCCCCACGCTCCAAGCTGAGAGCATTGGTATCCCCACGCTCTGCTCTGGGAGCATTGATATCCCCACGCTCTGCTCTGAGAGCATTGGTATCCCGATTCTCTGCTCTGAGATCATTGGCATCCCCACGCTCTGATCTGAGAGCTTTGGTATCCCCATGCTCCGAGCTGAGAGCATTGGTATCCCCACGCTTTGAGTTAAGAGCATTGGTTTTCTCACGCTCTGAGCTGAGAGCATTGGTATCCCCACGCTCTGAGCTGAGAGCATTGGTATCTCCACGCTCTGATCTGAGATCATTGGTATCCCCACCCTCTGCTCTGAGAGCATTGGTATCCCCACGCTCCGAGCTGAGAGCATTGGTGTCCCCCGCTCTTAGCTGAGAGCATTGGTATCCGCACGCTTTGAGTTGAGAGCATTGGCATCCCCATGCTCCGAGCTGAGAGCATTGGTTTCCTCACGCTCTGAGCTGAGAGCATTGGTATCCCCACTCTCTGAACTGAGAACATTGGTATCCCCACGCTTTGATCTGAGAGCATTGGTATCCTCACGCTCTGAGTTGAGAGCATTGGTATTCCCACACCCCGAGCTGAGAGCATTGGTGTCCCCACGCTCTGAACTGAGAGCATTGGTATCCCCACGCTCTGATCTGAGAGCATTGGTATCCCCACGCTCTGAGATGATAGCATTGGTATTCCCACACTCTGTGCTGATGGTGTTGGTATCCCCTATGCTCGGAGTTGAGAATGTTGATATCCCCACGCTCTGAGCTGAGGGTGTTGGTATCCCCACGCTCTGAGCTGAGAGTGTTGGTATCCCCACACTTTGAGCTGAGAGTGTTGGTATCCCCACGTTGAGCTCAGTATTGTTATCCCCATGCTCTGTGCTTAATATTGGTATCCCAATGCTCTGAGCTCAGTATTGGTATCCCCACGCTGTAAGCTCAGTATTGATATCCTCTGGCTGACTGGTGTTGAAGGTGTGGGTTGATCTGGAGAGAGAGAGGCTATCTTTTGAAACCTCACTCAGGGTAGTCTAATGATTTTGTGTCAAGTCTGCATAGGAGATTTTCTCTCTCTCTCTCTTCTTTTCTCTCTCTCTCTCTTTTCTCTCTCTCTCTCTCTCTCTCTCTCTCTCTCTCTCTCTCTCTCCTCTCTCTCTCTCTCTCTCTTCCTCTCTCTCTCTCTCTCTTCTCTCTCTCTCTCTCTCTTTCTCTTTCTCTCTCTCTCTCTCTCCTCTCTCTCTCTCTCTCTCTCTCTCTCTCTTTTTTCTTCTTCTACCCTCTCTCTCTCTCTCTCTCTCTCTCTCCCCCTCTCTCTCTCTTCTCTCTCTCTTTTTTTTTTTTTTTTTTTTTTTTTTTTTTACACAGGGTTTGACAAGGTTAAGGATCCCTAGCTTTATTGACAGCTATTTACAGGTTAAGGATTCCTAACTTTATTGGCAAGCTAAGAGCTGTTCCCTACATCAGCTTTTTTGAAAGCATTTTTTTTGTTATGAGACATAAAAGGAAGGGAACAGGATGAAGTTGGAGCCATTTTGGGGGGCCAGAAATTTTCATTTTGATCAACTAAATTTATCTCGTTGATATAAAATCCCAGTTAACAAAAGTGTTCCATACTCGAGTCATCCTGGGTTTGTTTTGATCTCAGATGGAGTATGTTCTGGAGAAAGGGGGACAAACCAGAGTGAAGTTTCTGCTTTTTTGCCCCGTCTTTGGATAAAAGCTTGTTTCCCCGCTGTCCCAAGTGGATCCAATTGTGGTATTTTGACAATATTGGCCTTGTACATAACAGTAAGGCCACCCACATCCCTCCAATGTTGAAGGCTCTGCTGAAATGGACAGATCTATCCAGGATTGGGTCCAGGCGAGAGATGAGCCCGTCTTGCTCTGTTCTCTACTCTGTCAAGAAAGTCGCAGATGAGGAGGGGGGACAGGCAAACCAAGAAAGTGGAGCATACTCAAGGTGTGAGCGAAACTTGTGCCTCGTACAGGATTTTGGGCAACCCCAAACTGTCAAGCAGATGCGAAGATACGGCGAAGTGCTGTAAGCTTCCTGGCTGCCTTGTTTGCAAGATTTTACAACATGGTTTTCTTCATGGTTAGTTTGGGGGTCAAATTTCCCCCAAGGATATCAACTTCTTCTCCAGGTGCCAACATCCTCCCATTCATCCTATTTACTGCACCAGCATTCCCAATCATGGTGCCTAGAGGGACGATCATCATTTGCGTTTTCTCAGGTGCAAAAATTTACTTCCCATCTATTTTCCCCAAGCTGATATAGCTCTCAGCTGGTGAATTGATGTAGCTTAGAGCAGCTGGCATTTCTTCCTCTTGGATAAGTGAATGTCAGGTACAGTCGTCTGCATATGCATGTGATTCTGGGGATGAGATGAAGAAGGTCGTTGAAGTAGACTTTCCCCATAACGTGTGGACCCAGCACACTCCCTTTTTGGAACGCTTGCCCAAATAGGATTGCCTTGCTGATTCCGTTCCATTGAGGACTACACTTAGAGAATCTACCATGAAGGGGTTAATCATGAGGAGACTAGCTTTAGAGCCTGCAATTCCCAGTGCTTGAAGTTTTGCTAAGAGGCCCTGGTCCCAAACCCCCGGTCGAAAGCGCCAGCAATTTGTCCAGTGCTACCACAGCTGACTTGGATTCATCCAGTGACTGGTGCCACTTAGTGGAGAGTTTAACAACAGATCAGCACCCAGAGTAACCTTTCTGAAGCCAAATATTGACGATCACAAAGTAGTGAGTGGTAGTCAAAAAAATCTGTTCATTTGTCTTGGGGTTATTGTCTCAAGGAAAATCTTACCAGTGTTGACAGGAGTGACACTGGTCTGTGGGTTGCTGTTTCTGCTCTGCTCTTCTTTTTGGTGAACGGGGACTACATTTGCCTCTTTCCATGGAAAGAGGGCCAAATTACACTGTACTAGACAGTGCTGAAAGATGCGAGTTAGAGGTGTTTGTTTGCTGGTCTGCACATCTTCTCAACAATCTTGGGCTCAACTTGTCTGGGCCCACAGCCTTTTCTTGGGTCAAGTGATTTAAAAAGGAAATGCACTCCTCCTGCCTTATTGTCACCCTGACAGTTTTGACACAGTTCTTGCAGCTAGCCAAGGAGGGTCCTTGCTGGTCAGGAACTTGCATTTTGGTAGCAAAGTGTTCAGCAAAGAGGTCCGCTTTCTCTTGACTACTAGTTAGAGGTGGTCCCATCCTGTCGATTTAGAGGTGGAATAAGTTCATCAGGCAGATAACCTTGTCTGTCCTTGACCAGGGACCACCAGGTTTGGAGCCTACCCTCCTGATGCTAACTTTCTTTTAGGGGTCCAACTCCCATTTAGCAATGGCCCCCTTTTGAACATCACCATTTTGCTACAGGGTTGCATGTGAAGTTCCTGTTATAGGTGTAGGATGTCTCTTTACTTCGCCATGCTTTGTACTTTGCAGTGAGAAGCCTCTCTACAACGAAGCAAACCAAAGGGTGATCTGTAGGCCTTTGTCACATATTGCGGTGGGAATGTGTTCTTGTTGAGTTAGGATGGTTTTCCAAATGGGAAGGGCCTTTCACTTGGGGGGTTGTAAAATTTCCCTGGAGGGGCTTCCAGCCGGTGGTGGGAAGAGAGAAAGGGCGGCCAATAAAAACCCCACCCTCAAACCCCCCTCCCCCCCAAATCAAAGGGCCTCCCCTCTCCCTCTTCTCCTCGCTTTCTCTCCTTTCCCCTCTCTCTCTTCTTCTCTCTCTTCCTCTCTCCTTATCTTCTTTTCTCTCTCTCTCTCTCTCTCTCTCTCTCTCTCTCTCCCCTCTCTCTCTTCGTCTTCTTTTCTCTCTCTCTCTCTCTCCATCTTTTCTTCTCTCTCTCTCTCTCTCTCTTTCTCTCTCTCTCTCTCTTTCTCTCTCCTTTTCTCTCTCTTCTTTTCTCTTTTTTCCTCTCTCTTCTCCCCTTTCTCTCTCTCTCTTCTCTCTCATCTCTCTCCTTCTACCCTCTCTCTCTTACCTCTTTCTCTTTTTTCTCTCTCTCCTTCTTCTCTCCTCTCTCATTATCTATTTCTGTCTCTCTCAGATTACGTTTAACATTCCACTACACACAGGTGGCTTGTTCACCTTACTAATTAAGATGATGGGCTGAATAGTGATGGAGCAGGTGAAGGTGACAGTTGAGAATGATAGGTGAATGTTACAAGTGAGGGTGTAAGGTGAGAATGATAGGTGAAGGTGACAGTTGAGAATGATAGGTGAATGTTACAAGTGAGGGTGTAAGGTGAGAATGATAGGTGAAGGTGACAGGTGAATGTTACAAGTGAGGGTGTAAGGTGAGAATGATAGGTGAAGGCGACAGTTGAATGTTACAAGTGAGGGTGTAAGGTGAGAATGATAGGTGAAGATGACAGGTGAATGTTACAAGGGGAGGGTGTAAGGTGAGAATGATAAGTGAAAGGGGACAGATGAATGTTACAAGTGAGGGTGTTTTTGTAAGGTGAGAATGATAGGTGGGAAGGCGACAGTTGAATGTTACAAGTGAGGGTGTAAGGTGGGGAATGTTTGGTGAAGATGACAGGTGAATGCTACAAGTGAGGGTGTAAGGTGAGAATGATAGGTGAACGTGACAGATGAATGTTACAAGTGAGGGTGTAAGGTGAGAATGATAGGTGAAGGTGACAGTTGAATGTTACAAGTGAGGGTGTAAGGTGAGAATAATAGGTGAAGGTGAGAGTTGAAAATGATAGGTGAAGGTTACAAGTGAGGGTGTAAGGTGAGAATGATAAGTGAAGGTGACAGATGAATGTTACAAGTGAGGGTGTAAGGTGAGAATGCTAGGTTGCTAGGTGAAGGTGACAGTTGAGAATGATAGGTGAATGTTACAAGTGAGGGTGTAAGGTGAAAATGATAGGTGAAGGTGACAGTTGAGAATGATAGGTGAATGTTACAAGTGAGGGTGTAAGGTGAGAATGATAGGTGAAGGTGACAGGTGAATGTTACAAGTGAGGGTGTAAGGTGAGAATGATAGGTGAAGGTGACAGATGAATGTTACAAGTGAGGGTTTTAAGGTGAGAATGATATGTTGAAGGGTGACACATGAATGTTACAAGTGGGGTGTTAAGGTGAGAATGATAGGTGAAGGTGACAGATGGTGTTACAAGTTTATTGTGTAAGGTGAGAATGATAGGTTGAAGATGACAGGTGAATGTTACAAGTGAGGGTTTTTAAGTGAGAATTTATAAGTGAAGGTGACAGATGAATGTTACAAGTGAGGATGTTTAAAGGGGAGATGATAGTGAAGGTGACAGATGAATGTTACAAGTGAGGGTGTAAGGTGGAAAAGATAGGTGAAGGTGACAGATGAATGTTTACAAGTGAGGGTTGTAAGGTGAGATTGATAGGTGAAGATGACAGGTTGAATGTTTACAAGTGAGGATTTTAAGGTGAGAATGATAGGTGAAGGTGACAGATGGGAAAGTTACAAGTGAGGGTGTAAGGTGAGAATGATAAATGAAGGTGACAGATGAATGTTACAAGTGAGGGTGTAAGATGAGAATGATAGGTGAAGGTGACAAATGAATGTTACAAGTGAGGGTGTAAGGTGAGAATGATAGGTGAAGATGACAGGTGAATGTTACAAGTGAGGGTGTAAGGTGAGAATGATAAGTGAAGGTGACAGATGAATGTTACAAGTGAGGGAGTAAGGTGAGAACGATAGGTGGAAGATGAAAAGGCGAATGTTACAAGTGAGGGTTTTGTAAGGTGAGAATGTAAGTGAAAGGGGACAGATGAATGTTACAAGTGAGGGTGTAAGGTGAGAATGATAGGTGAAGATGACAGGTGAATGTTACAAGTGAGGGTGTAAGGTGAGAATGATAAGTGAAGGTGACAGATGAATGTTACAAGTGAGGGTGTAAGGTGAGAATGATAGGTGAAGATGACAGGTGAATGTTACAAGTGAGGGTTTTTGTTAAGGTGAGAATGATAAGTGAAGGTGACAGATGAATGTTACAAGTGAGGGTGTAAGGTGAGAATGATAGGTGAAGATGACAGGTGAATGTTACAAGTGAGGGTGTAAGGTGAGAATGATAAGTGAAGGTGACAGATGAATGTTACAAGTGAGGGTGTAAGGTGAGAAGATAGGTGAAGGTGACAGATGAAAAAAGAATGTGAGAGGGAGGGGGGGCTGTGGGAAAAGGGGGGGCTGTGAGAGGGACGGGGGCTGTGAGAGGGAGGGGGGCTGTGAAGGGAGCGGGGGTTGTGAGAGGGGGGCTGTGAGAGGGGGGGCTGTGAGAGGGGGCTGTGAGAGGGGGGGCTGTGAGAGGGGGGCTGTGAGAGGGGGGGCTGTGAGAGGGGGGCTGTGAGGGGGGGCTGTGAGAGGGGGGGCTGTGAGAGGGGGGGCTGTGAGAGGGGGGCTGTGAGAGGGGGGGCTGTGAGAGGGGGGCTGTGAGAGGGGGGCTGTGAGAGGGGTGTGAGGGGGGGCTGTGAGAGGGGGGGGGCTGTGAGAGGGGGGGCTGTGAGAGGGGGGGCTGTGAGAGGGGGGCTGTGAGAGGGGGGGAAGGGGCTGTGAGAGGGGGGCTGTGAGAGGGGGGGCTGTGAGAGGGGGCTGTGAGAGGGGGCTGTGAGAGGGGGGCTGTGAGAGGGGGGCTGTGAGAGGGGCTGTGAGGGGGGGGGGGCTGTGAGAGGGGGCTGTGAGAGGGGGTGGAGGGGCTGTGAGAGGGGGCTGTGAGAGGGGGGCTGTGAGAGGGGGCTGTGAGAGGGGGGCTGTGAGAGGGGGGCTGTGAGAGGGGTTGAGAGGGGGCTGTGAGAGGGGGGGCTGTGAGAGGGGGGCTGTGAGAGGGGGGCTGTGAGAGGGGGCTGTGAGAGGGGGCTGTGAGAGGGGGGCTGTGAGAGGGGGGGCTGTGAGAGGGGGGCTGTGAGAGGGGGGCTGTGAGAGGGGGGGCTGTGAGAGGGGGGGCTGTGAGAGGGGGGGCTGTGAGAGGGGGGGTTGTGAGAGGGGGGC
The DNA here is from genome assembly GCF_026875155.1 of Cherax quadricarinatus. Taxonomy (NCBI): domain Eukaryota; kingdom Metazoa; phylum Arthropoda; class Malacostraca; order Decapoda; family Parastacidae; genus Cherax; species Cherax quadricarinatus. Next base: position 48,987,185 of record NC_069414.1, read on the forward strand.
TGTGAGAGGGGGGGCTGTGAGAGGGGGGGCTGTGAGAGGGGGGGCTGTGAGAGGGGGGGCTGTGAGAGGGGGGCTGTGAGAGGGGGGCTGTGAGAGGGGGGTTGTCAGAGGGGGGGTTGTAGAGGGGGGGTTGTCAGAGGGGGGGTTGTCAGAGGGGGGCTGTGAGAGGGGGGTTGTGAGAGGGGGGTTGTGAGAGGGGGGGTGTGAGAGGGGGGGTTGTGAGAGGGGGGGTTGTGAGGGGGGGGCTGTGAGAGGGGGGGCTGTGAGGGGGGGCTGTGAGAGGGGGGCTGTGAGGGGGGGGCTGTCACCTTGTAATAAAGACGAGAGAAGAGGAACAACGTCTGAGTTAAATATAAAGAAATAAAGACAAGAAGGTAGAGAGTAAAGATAATAAAGAGGTGGAAGGAGTAAAGTGGGAAAACGTTGTCGCAACGTTTCGCTCTCTGTGAGAGTTTTATCATGACTAAGTGAAGAGTAGGAGTCGCTCCGAGTCTTTGGATCAAGAGTCCTTGACCAGCGTGAAGGTTCCTTCTTCCTTCCCTGGAGGCTGAGGCAATATTGGAGCCCCCTGGCTTATCTGTCTGGCTGATTGATTAAGCCATCTCCAGCACCTGGCTTATCTGTCTGGCTGATTGATTAAGCCATCTCCAGCACCTGGCTTATCTGTCTGGCTGATTGATTAAGCCATCTCCAGCACCTGGCTTATCTGTCTGGCTGATTGATTAAGCCATCTCCAGCACCTGGCTTATCTGTCTGGCTGATTGATTAAGCCATCTCCAGCACCTGGCTTATCTGTCTGGCTGATTGATTAAGCCATCTCCAGCACCTGGCTTATCTGTCTGGCTGATTGATTAAGCCATCTCCAGCACCTGGCTTATCTGTCTGGCTGATTGATTAAGCCATCTCCAGCACCTGGCTTATCTGTCTGGCTGATTGATTAAGCCATCTCCAGCACCTGGCTTATCTGTCTGGCTGATTGATTAAGCCATCTCCAGCACCTGGCTTATCTGTCTGGCTGATTGATTAAGCCATCTCCAGCACCTGGCTTATCTGTCTGGCTGATTGATTAAGCCATCTCCAGCACCTGGCTTATCTGTCTGGCTGATTGATTAAGCCATCTCCAGCACCTGGCTTATCTGTCTGGCTGATTGATTAAGCCATCTCCAGCACCTGGCTTATCTGTCTGGCTGATTGATTAAGCCATCTCCAGCACCTGGCTTATCTGGCTGATTGATTAAGCCATCTCCAGCACCTGGCTTATCTGTCTGGCTGATTGATTAAGCCATCTCCAGCACCTGGCTTATCTGTCTGGCTGATTGATTAAGCCATCTCCAGCACCTGGCTTATCTGTCTGGCTGATTGATTAAGCCATCTCCAGCACCTTGCTTATCTGGCTGATTGATTAAGCCATCTCCAGCACCTGGCTTATCTGGCTGATTGATTAAGCCATCTCCAGCACCTGGCTTGTCTGTCTGGCTGATTGATTAAGCCATCTCCAGCACCTGGCTTGTTCTGTCTGGCTGATTGATTAAGCCATCTCCAGCACCTGGCTTGTCTGTCTGGCTGATTGATTAAGCCATCTCCAGCACCTGGCTTATCTGTCTGGCTGATTGATTAAGCCATCTCCAGCACCTGGCTTATCTGTCTGGCTGATTGATTAAGCCATCTCCAGCACCTGGCTTATCTGGGCTGATTGATTAAGCCATCTCCAGCACCTGGCTTATCTGTCTGGCTGATTGATTAAGCCATCTCCAGCACCTGGCTTATCTGTTGGCTGATTGATTAAGCCATCTCCAGCACCTGGCTTATCTGTCTGGCTGATTGATTAAGCCATCTCCAGCACCTTGCTTATCTGGCTGATTGATTAAGCCATCTCCAGCACCTGGCTTATCTGGCTGATTGATTAAGCCATCTCCAGCACCTGCTTGTCTGTCTGGCTGATTGATTAAGCCATCTCCAGCACCTGGCTTGTCTGTCTGGCTGATTGATTAAGCCATCTCCAGCACCTGGCTTGTCTGTCTGGCTGATTGATTAAGCCATCTCCAGCACCTGGCTTATCTGTCTGGCTGATTGATTAAGCCATCTCCAGCACCTGGCTTATCTGTCTGGCTGATTGATTAAGCCATCTCCAGCACCTGGCTTATCTGTCTGGCTGATTGATTAAGCCATCTCCAGCACCTGGCTTATCTGTCTGGCTGATTGATTAAGCCATCTCCAGCACCTGGCTTATCTGTCTGGCTGATTGATTAAGCCATCTCCAGCACCTGGCTTATCTGTCTGGCTGATTGATTAAGCCATCTCCAGCACCTGGCTTATCTGTCTGGCTGATTGATTAAGCCATCTCCAGCACCTGGCTTATCTGTCTGGCTGATTGATTAAGCCATCTCCAGCACCTGGCTTATCTGTCTGGCTGATTGATTAAGCCATCTCCAGCACCTGGCTTATCTGTCTGGCTGATTGATTAAGACATCTCCAGCACCTGGCTTATCTGTCTGGCTGATTGATTAAGACCATCTCCAGCACCTGGCTTATCTGTCTGGCTGATTGATTAAGCATCTCCAGCACCTGGCTTATCTGTCTGGCTGATTGATTAAGCCATCTCCATCACCTGGCTTATCTGTCTGGCTGATTGATTAAGCCATCTCCAGCACCTGGCTTATCTGTCTGGCTGATTGATTAAGCCATCTCCAGCACCTGGCTTATCTGTCTGGCTGATTGATTAAGCCATCTCCAGCACCTGGCTTATCTGTCTGGCTGATTGATTAAGCCATCTCCAGCACCTGGCTTATCTGTCTGGCTGATTGATTAAGCCATCTCCAGCACCTGGCTTATCTGTCTGGCTGATTGATTAAGCCATCTCCAGCACCTGGCTTATCTGTCTGGCTGATTGATTAAGCCATCTCCAGCACCTGGCTTATCTGTCTGGCTGATTGATTAAGCCATCTCCAGCACCTGGCTTATCTGTCTGGCTGATTGATTAAGCCATCTCCAGCACCTGGCTTATCTGTCTGGCTGATTGATTAAGCCATCTCCAGCACCTGGCTTATCTGCTGGCTGATTGATTATAAGCCATCTCCAGCCCTGGCTTATCTGGCTGATTGATTAAGCCATCTCCAGCACCTGGCTTATCTGTCTGGCTGATTGATTAAGCCATCTCCAGCACCTGGCTTATCTGTCTGGCTGATTGATTAAGCCATCTCCAGCACCTGGCTTATCTGTCTGGCTGATTGATTAAGCCATCTCCAGCACCTTGCTTATCTGGCTGATTGATTAAGCCATCTCCAGCACCTGACTTATCTGGCTGATTGATTAAGCCATCTCCAGCACCTGGCTTGTCTGTCTGGCTGATTGATTAAGCCATCTCCAGCACCTGGCTTGTCTGTCTGGCTGATTGATTAAGCCATCTCCAGCACCTGGCTTGTCTGTCTGGCTGATTGATTAAGCCATCTCCAGCACCTGGCTTATCTGTCTGGCTGATTGATTAAGCCATCTCCAGCACCTGGCTTATCTGTCTGGCTGATTGATTAAGCCATTTTCAGCACCTGGCTTATCTGTCTGGCTGATTGATTAAGCCATCTCCAGCACCTGGCTTATCTGTCTGGCTGATTGATTAAGCCATCTCCAGCACCTGGCTTATCTGTCTGGCTGATTGATTAAGCCATCTCCAGCACCTGGCTTATCTGTCTGGCTGATTGATTAAGCCATCTCCAGCACCTGGCTTATCTGTCTGGCTGATTGATTAAGCCATCTCCAGCACCTGGCTTATCTGTCTGGCTGATTGATTAAGCCATCTCCAGCACCTGGCTTATCTGTCTGGCTGATTGATTAAGCCATCTCCAGCACCTGGCTTATCTGTCTGGCTGATTGATTAAGCCATCTCCAGCACCTGGCTTATCTGTCTGGCTGATTGATTAAGCCATCTCCAGCACCTGGCTTATCTGTCTGGCTGATTGATTAAGACATCTCCAGCACCTGGCTTATCTGTCTGGCTGATTGATTAAGACATCTCCAGCACCTGGCTTATCTGTCTGGCTGATTGATTAAGCCATCTCCAGCACCTGGCTTATCTGTCTGGCTGATTGATTAAGCCATCTCCATCACCTGGCTTATCTGTCTGGCTGATTGATTAAGCCATCTCCAGCACCTGGCTTATCTGTCTGGCTGATTGATTAAGCCATCTCCAGCACCTGGCTTATCTGTCTGGCTGATTGATTAAGCCATCTCCAGCACCTGGCTTATCTGTCTGGCTGATTGATTAAGCCATCTCCAGCACCTGGCTTATCTGTCTGGCTGATTGATTAAGCCATCTCCAGCACCTGGCTTATCTGTCTGGCTGATTGATTAAGCCATCTCCAGCACCTGGCTTATCTGTCTGGCTGATTGATTAAGCCATCTCCAGCACCTGGCTTATCTGTCTGGCTGATTGATTAAGCCATCTCCAGCACCTGGCTTATCTGTCTGGCTGATTGATTAAGCCATCTCCAGCACCTGGCTTATCTGTCTGGCTGATTGATTAAGCCATCTCCAGCACCTGGCTTATCTGTCTGGCTGATTGATTAAGCCATCTCCAGCACCTGGCTTATCTGGCTGATTGATTAAGCCATCTCCAGCACCTGGCTTATCTGTCTGGCTGATTGATTAAGCCATCTCCAGCACCTGGCTTATCTGTCTGGCTGATTGATTAAGCCATCTCCAGCACCTGGCTTATCTGTCTGGCTGATTGATTAAGCCATCTCCAGCACCTTGCTTATCTGGCTGATTGATTAAGCCATCTCCAGCACCTGACTTATCTGGCTGATTGATTAAGCCATCTCCAGCACCTGGCTTGTCTGTCTGGCTGATTGATTAAGCCATCTCCAGCACCTGGCTTGTCTGTCTGGCTGATTGATTAAGCCATCTCCAGCACCTGGCTTGTCTGTCTGGCTGATTGATTAAGCCATCTCCAGCACCTGGCTTATCTGTCTGGCTGATTGATTAAGCCATCTCCAGCACCTGGCTTATCTGTCTGGCTGATTGATTAAGCCATTTTCAGCACCTGGCTTATCTGTCTGGCTGATTGATTAAGCCATCTCCAGCACCTGGCTTATCTGTCTGGCTGATTGATTAAGCCATCTCCAGCACCTGGCTTATCTGTCTGGCTGATTGATTAAGCCATCTCCAGCACCTGGCTTATCTGTCTGGCTGATTGATTAAGCCATCTCCAGCACCTGGCTTATCTGTCTGGCTGATTGATTAAGCCATCTCCAGCACCTGACTTATCTGTCTGGCTGACTGATTAAGCCATCTCCAGCACCTGGCTTATCTGTCTGGCTGATTGATTAAGCCATCTCCAGCACCTGGCTTATCTGTCTGGCTGACTGATTAAGCTATCTCCAGCACCTGGCTTATCTGTCTGGCTGATTGATTAAGCCATCTCCAGCACCTGGCTTATCTGTCTGGCTGATTGATTAAGCCATCTCCAGCACCTGGCTTATCTGTCTGGCTGATTGATTAAGCCATCTCCAGCACCTGGCTTATCTGTCTGGCTGATTGATTAAGCCATCTCCAGCACCTGGCTTATCTGTCTGGCTGATTGATTAAGCCATGTCCAGCACCTGGCTTATCTGTCTGGCTGATTGATTAAGCCATCTCCAGCACCTGGCTTATCTGTCTGGCTGATTGATTAAGCCATCTCCAGCAACCGGCTTATCTGTCTGGCTGATTGATTAAGCCATCTCCAGCAACCGGCTTATCTGTCTGGCTGATTGATTAAGCCATCTCCAGCACCTGGCTTATCTGTCTGGCTGATTGATTAAGCCATCTCCAGCACCTGGCTTATCTGTCTGGCTGATTGATTAAGCCATCTCCAGCACCTGGCTTATCTGTCTGGCTGATTGATTAAGCCATCTCCAGCACCTGGCTTATCTGTCTGACTGATTGATTAAGCCATCTCCAGCACCTGGCTTATCTGTCTGGCTGATTGATTAAACCATCTCCAGCACCTGGCTTATCTGTCTGGCTGATTGATTAAGCCATCTCCAGCACCTGGCTTATCTGTCTGGCTGATTGATTAAGCCATCTCCAGCACCTGGCTTATCTGTCTGGCTGATTGATTAAGCCATCTCCAGCACCTGGCTTATCTGTCTGGCTGATTGATTAAGCCATCTCCAGCACCTGGCTTATCATCCTTGTATGATGTATTGTGAACATAACTGTAGCTCACAGGTACCTACTTACTGCTAGGTGAACAGTGATAGCAGGTGTAAGGCGAGTAACACCTAGGTACCTACTTACTGCTAGGTGAACAGTGACAACAGGTGTAAGGCAACCAACAACCGGGTACCTACTTACTGCTAGGTGAACAGTGACAGCAGGTGTAAGGTAACCAACAACCGGGTACCTACTTACTGCTAGGTGAACAGTGACAGCAGGTGTAAGGTAACCAACATCCGGGTACCTACTTACTGCTAGGTGAACAGTGACAGCAGGTGGAATGTAACCAACAACCGGGTACCTACTTACTGCTAGGTGAACAGTGACAGCAGGTGGAAGGTAACCAACAACTGGGTACCTACTTACTGCTAGGTAAACAGTGACAGCAGGTGTAAGGTAACCAGCAACCAGGTACCTACTTACTGCTAGGTGAACAGTGGCAGCAGGTGTAAGGTAACCAACAACCGGGTACCTACTTACTGCTAGGTGAACAGTGACAGCAGGTGGAAGGTAACCAACAACCGGGTACCTACTTACTGCTAGGTGAACAGTAACAGCAGGTGTAAGATAACCAACACCTAGGTACCTACTTACTGCTAGGTGAACAGTGACAGCAGATGTAAGGTAACCAACAACCAGGTACCTACCTACTGCTAGGTGAACATTGACACCAGGTGTAAGGTAACCAACGCCTAGGTACCTACTTATTGCTAGGTAAACAGTGACAGCTGGTGTAAGGTAACTAACACCTAGGTGCTTACTGCTAGGTGAACAGTGAAAGCAGGTGTAAGGTGACTAACACCCAGGTACCTACTTACTGCTAGGTGAACAGTGACAACAGGTGTAAGGTGACTAACACCAAGATACCTACTTACTGCTAGGTGAACAGTAGCAGCAGGTGTAAGGTGACTAATACCTAGGTACTTACTGCTAGGTGAACAGTGACAGCAGGTGTAAGGTGACTAACACCCAGATACCTACTTACTGCTAGGTGAACAGTAGCAGCAGGTGTAAGATTAACTCATAGTTACCTACTTACTGTTTGGTGAAGAGGGTCAGTAGGTGTTAGAAAAGACGATGACGTCTTCAGCCGCCCCAAGATATGACCTGGGCCCTTCCTTTGTAAGGTCAAGACATGCACTGTTACAATTTCAGATTAAGTCTAGTGGCCTGCGCACCTGGTTGTAGAACGATAACCAGGAACGAGCAAAAGGCAACAGAGAGTAAATGCTTATATTTTTCCCTCGCAAGCAATGTATGCAGAATATATACAGAGGATATGTAGAGTAAGGTTATGCAATCAAGAGACACGTTGAGAACCATCTTCGACCAGACTGGTGGCAGGTCTGCCAAGGATTCACGTGTGTCCAATATCGCTTATCAACTTTGGCAGCTTCCTTATCATTGGCTCGTTCAACCAAGGTATTAGCATAACAAGGGGGCCCTACTGGTTGAACCTAGGTATTAGCATAACAAGGGGGCCCTACTGGTTGAACCAAGGTACTAGCATAACAAGGGGCCCTACTGGTTGAACCAAGGTACTAGCATAACAAGGGGCCCTACTGGTTGAACCAAGGTACTAGCATAACAAGGGGCCCTACTGGTTGAACCAAGGTACTAGCATAACAAGGGGCCCTACTGGTTGAACCAAGGTACTAGCATAACAAGGGACCCCTACCGGTTGAACCAAGGTACTAGCATAACAAGGGGTTCCTACTGGTTGAACCAAGGTACTAGTATAACAAGGGGGCCCTACTGGTTGAACCAAGGTACTAGCATAACAAGGGCCCCTACTGGTTGAACCAAGGTACTAGCATAACAAATGGCCCTACTGGTTGAACCAAGGTACTAGCATAAAAAGGGGCTCCTACTGGTTGAACCAAGGTACTAGCATAACAAGTTGCCCTACTGGTTGAACCAAGGTACTAGCATAACAAGGGGCCCCTATTGGTTGAACCAAGGTACTAGCATAACAAGGGCCCTACTGGTTGAACCAAGGTACTAGCATAACAAGGGGCCCTACTGGTTGAACCAAGGTACTAGCATAACAAGGGGCCCAACTGGTTGAACCAAGGTACTAGCATAACAAGGGACCCCTACTGGTTGAAACAAGGTACTAGCATAACAAGGGGCCCCTACTGGTTGAACCAAGGTACTAGCATAACAAGGGGCCCTACTGGTTGAACCAAGGTACTAGCATAACAAGGGGCCCTACTGGTTGAACCAAGGTACTAGCATAACAAGGGGCCCCTACTGGTTGAACCAAGGTACTAGCATAACAAGGGGCCCTACTGGTTGAACCAAGGTACTAGCATAACAAGGGTCCCCTACTGGTTGAACCAAGGTACTAGCAAAAAAAGGACCCCTACTGGTTGAACCAAGGTACTAGCATAACAAGGGGCTCCTACTGGTTGAACCAAGGTACTAGCATAACAAGGGGGCCCTACTGGTTGAACCAAGGTACTAGCATAACAAGGGGTCCCTACTGGCTGAACCAAGGTACTAGCATAACAAGGGGCCCTACTGGTTGAACCAAGGTACTAGCATAACAAGGGGCCCCTACTGGTTGAACCAAGGTACTAGCATAACAAGGGGCCCTACTGGTTGAACCAAGGTACTAGCATAACAAGGGGCCCCTACTGGTTGAACCAAGGTACTAGCATAACAAGGGGCCCTACTGGTTGAACCAAGGTACTAGCATAACAAGGGGCCCCTACTGGTTGAACCAAGGTACTAGCATAACAAGGGGGCCCTACTGGTTGAACCAAGGTACTAGCATAACAAGGGGTCCCTACTGGCTGAACCAAGGTACTAGCATAACAAGGGGCCCTACTGGTTGAACCAAGGTACTAGCATAACAAGGGGCCCCTACTGGTTGAACCAAGGTACTAGCATAACAAGGGGCCCTACTGGTTGAACCAAGGTACTAGCATAACAAGGGGCCCTACTGGTTGAACCAAGGTACTAGCATAACAAGGGGCCCCTACTGGCTGAACCAAGGTACTAGCATAACAAAGCGCCCTACTGGTTGAACCAAGGTACTAGCATAACAAGGGGCCCCTACTGGTTGAACCAAGGTACTAGCATAACAAGGGGCCCCTACTGGTTGAACCAAGGTACTAGCATAACAAGGGGCCCTACTGGTTGAACCAAGGTACTAGCATAACAAGGGGCCCCTACTGGCTGAACCAAGGCACTAGCATAACAAGGGGCCCTACTTGTTGAACCAAGGTACTAGCATAACAAGGGGCCCCTACTGGTTGAACCAAGGTACTAGCATAACAAGGGGCCCTACTTGTTGAACCAAGGTACTAGCATAACAAGGGGCCCTACTGGTTGAACCAAGGTACTAGCATAACAAGGGGCCCTACTGGTTGAACCAAGGTACTAGCATAACAAGGGGCCCCTACTGGTTGAACCAAGGTACTAGCATAACAAGGGGCCCTTCTGGTTGAACCAAGGTACTAGCATAACAAGGGGCCCTACTGGTTGAACCAAGGTACTAGCATAACAAGGGGCCCCTACTGGTTGGACCAAGGTACTAGCATAACAAGGGGCCCTACTGGTTGAACCAAGGTACTAGCATAACAAGGGGTCCCTACTGGCTGAACCAAGGTACTAGCATAACAAGGGGCCCCTACTGGTTGAACTAAGGTACTAGCATAACAAGGGGCCCCTACTGGTTGAACCAAGGTACTAGCATAACAAGAGGTCCCTACTGGCTGAACCAAGGTACTAGCATAACAAGGGGCCCTACTGGTTGAACTAAGGTACTAGCATAACAAGGGGTCCCTACTGGTTGAACCAAGGTACTAGCATAACAAGGGGCCCTACTGGTTGAACTAAGGTACTAGCATAACAAGGGGCCCCTACTTGTTGAACCAAGGTACTAGCATAACAAGGGGCCCTACTGGTTGAACCAAGGTACTAGCATAACAAGAGGCCCTACTGGTTGAACCAAGGTACTAGCATAACAAGGGGCCCTACTGGTTGAACCAAGGTACTAGCATAACAAGGGGCCCTACTGGTTGAACCAAGGTACTAGCATAACAAGGGGCCCTACTGGTTGAACCAAGGTACTAGCATAACAAGGGGCCCTACTGGTTGAACCAAGGTACTAGCATAACAAGGGGCCCTACTGGTTGAACCAAGGTACTAGCATAACAAGGGGCCCTACTGGTTGAACCAAGGTACTAGCATAACAAGGGGCCCTACTGGTTGAACCAAGGTACTAGCATAAGGGGCCCTACTGGTTGAACCAAGGTACTAGCATAACAAGGGGCCCTACTGGTTGAACCAAGGTACTAGCATAACAAGGGGCCCCTACTGGTTGAACCAAGGTACTAGCATAACAAGGGGCCCTACTGGTTGA
>NC_069414.1:49002748-49040248 GCF_026875155.1 Cherax quadricarinatus
GTGGTAGTGATGGTGGTAGCAGTGGTGATGATAGCATTTGGTGGTGTGGTGATGGTTTTAGTGGTGATGGTAGTAGCAGTGATGGTGGTAGTGGTGATGGTGGTAGTGGTGATGGTGGTAGTGGTGATGGTGGTAGTGGTGATGGTGGTAGTGGTGATGGGGGTAGTGGTGATGGTGGTGTGGTGATGGTGGTAGTGGTGATGGTGGTAGTGGTGATGGTAGTAGTGGTGATGGTGTAGTGGTGATGGTGGTAGTGATGGTGGTAGTGGTGATGGTGGTAGTGGTGATGGTGGTAGTGATGATGGTGGTAGTGGTGTGGTTGGTAGTGGTGATGGTGGTAGTGGTGATGGTGGTAGTGATGATGGTGTAGTGGTGACGGCAGTAGTGGTGATGGTAGTAGTGGTGTTTGGTGGTAGTGGTGTTTAGTAGTAGTGGTGATGGTAGTAGTGGTGATGGTAGCAGTGATGATGGTTAGTAGTGGTGATGGTGGTATTGGTGATGGTGGTATTGGGGTTGATGGTGGTAGTGGTGATGGTTGTAGTGGTGTGATGGTGGTAGTGGTGATGGTGGTAGTGGTGATGGTGGTAGTGGTGATGATAGTAGTGGTGATGGTAGTGTGGTGAGGGGTAACGCTGCTCACAGACAAAGAGAAAATTCTAGAGAGATGGGCAGAACATTTTGACAGCGTGCTAAAACCCGTCCATCCACCATCAATGATGAAGCCATCGAACGTCTCCCTAAAGATTCCGCCCAACGGGGACGTGAATGCCATCCCCACTATGGAGGAGGACTCAGCAAGCAATACGTCAAGTGTCCAGTGGCAAAAGCTCCTGGGTCTGACGCCATCCCAGCTGAAAGTCTACAAAGAAGGCGGAATGGCACTGGTAGAGAAACTTCCCAACTCTTCCCAGCTTGTATGGCAGTACGAGACAGTTCCTCAGGACTTTAAAGATGCTTCCATCGTGCACCTCTACAAACGAAAAGGAAACCGCCAGGCATGCGACAACCACCGTGGTATCTCCTGTCTCCATCGCAGGAAAAAACCCTGGCTAGAGTTCTACTCAATGGGGCTCAATGAACATCTAGAGCAAGGACTCCTACTGAAAGCCAGTGCGGCTTCCGGAAGATCGCGGGACTATGGGACATGGTGTTCGCTGCTAGACAGCTACAAGAGAAATGTCAGGAACAGAACGCGATTGTACTCCCCTACATCGATTTGACCAAGGCTTCGACACCGTTAGTAGAGAGGGCCTTTGGAGAATCATGGCAAAAATACGGCTGCCCAAAGACGTTTATCGCCATCGTACGCCAACTTCACGATGGAATGCTGGCCAGAGTCCAAGACAACGGAGAGACGTCTAAACCATTCCCAGTCTCAAATGGAGTGAAACAGGCTGCGTGCTTGTCCCCCCCTGTTCAGCCTGATGTTCTCGGCCATGCTTACAGACGCATTCAGGGACACAGACGCAGGAATCGGCATCAGGTACCGTACAGATGGGTCTGTCTTCAACCTCAGGACGCTTCAAGCAAAAACCAAGGCTGCAACTGACACCATCAATGGGCTGCTATTGTGATGACTGCGCCCTCAACGCTGCTTCAGAAGCCGCCATGCAGCACAGTGTTGACAAGTTCTCTGACGCCTGCAACAACTTCCCGGGTGACAATCAGTACAACGAAGACTGAAGTGATGCATCAGCCTGCTCCGGGAAAGACGTATGTTGAGCCAAACATCACCATAACAGCAGCGACTGAATGCCCTAGACAAATTCACCTACCTCGGCAGTACCCTTTCCAGAAACGTTGTCATCGATGATGAGGTGAATGCCAGAAATTGCCAAAGCCAGTGCCACCTTCGGCAGGCTCCACAAGAATGTATGGAACCGAGAAGGCATCACCACAAGCACCAAGATCAAGGTTTTACGAGCCATAGTCTCACCACACTTCTCTGTGGCTGCGAAACCTGGACTGTCTACAAACGTCACGCCAGAAAGTTGAACCACTTTCACACCACACGGCTCAGAAAATTTTTGACATCAAATGGCAAGATAAGATCCCAGGACACAGAAGTGCTGACTACAGCTGGCCTGCCTAGCATCTACACCTCCTAAAGCAGACACAGCTTCGCTGGGGAGGTCACGTTGCTCACATGCCAGACCACCCGGGTGCCAAAGAAAACTCTTATTTGGCGAACTGCAGCATGGAAAGCGCTCTCAAGGAGGCCAAAAGAAGCGCTATAAGGACACCCTTAGACTGCTCTGAAAGCTTTCAACATCAACCACACCATGTGGGAGCTGATAACTCAGGACAGGAATGACTGGCGAGCAGTTGTCCAGAAAGGGGCAACATCCTGCGAGGCAAGCAGAATCTCACTAGCTGAGCAGCGCAGGCAGGCGAGGAAGACCAGAGCCATCAGACCCCTCGATGCCGCCACCCTTCCCTGTCCACACTGCTAGAGAACGTTTCGTGCGCGGATTGGCCTGACAAGTCATCTGCGTACCCACCAACTTCGACCCCAGGATGACTAGATGGTCCTCGTCGAATCAACGGACAAACATGAAGGTGAGAGAGCCACAGAATTTGGTTAACACAAGCCTATCTGATGTTATCCTGACGCCAAATGACTTCGAACAGGCGATAAATGACATGCCCATGCACTCTGCCCCAGGGCCAGACTCATGGAACTCCGTGTTCATCAAGAACTGCAAGAAGCCCCTATCACGAGCCTTTACCATCCTATGGAGAGGGAGCATGGACACGGGGGTCGTCCCACAGTTACTAAAAACAACAGACATAGCCCCACTCCACAAAGGGGGCAGTAAAGCAACAGCAAAGAACTACAGACCCATAGCACTAACATCCCATATCATAAAAATCTTTGAAAGAGTCCTAAGAAGCAAGATCACCACCCATCTAGAAACCCATCAGTTACACAACCCAGGGCAACATGGGTTTAGAACAGGTCGCTCCTGTCTGTCTCAACTATTGGATCACTACGACAAGGTCCTAGATGCACTAGAAGACAAAAAGAATGCAGATGTAATATATACAGACTTTGCAAAAGCCTTCGACAAGTGTGACCATGGCGTAATAGCGCACAAAATGCGTGCTAAAGGAATAACAGAAAAAGTCGGTCGATGGATCTATAATTTCCTCACTAACAGAACACAGAGAGTAGTAGTCAACAGAGTAAGGTCTGAGGCAGGCACGGTGAAAAGCTCTGTTCCACAAGGCACAGTACTCGCTCCCATCTTGTTCCTCATCCTCATATCTGACATAGACAAGGATGTCAGCCACAGCACCGTGTCTTCCTTTGCAGATGACACCCGAATCTGCATGACAGTGTCTTCCATTGCAGACACTGCAAGGCTCCATGCGGACATCAACCAAATCTTTCAGTGGGCTGCAGAAAGCAATATGAAGTTCAACGATGAGAAATTTCAATTACTCAGATATGGTAAACACGAGGATATTAAATCTTCAGAGTACAAAACAAATTCTGGCCACAAAATAGAGCGAAACACCAACGTCAAAGACCTGGGAGTGATCATGTCGGAGGATCTCACCTTCAAGGACCATAACACTGTATCGATCGCATCTGCTAGAAAAATGACAGGATGGATAATGAGAACCTTCAAAACGAGGGATGCCAAGCCCATGATGACACTCTTCAGGTCACTTGTTCTATCTAGGCTGGAATATTGCAGCACACTAACAGCACCTTTCAAGGCAGGTGAAATTGCTGACCTAGAAAATGTACAGAGAACATTCACGGCGTGCATAACGGAGATAAAACACCTCAATTATTGGGAGCGCTTGAGGTTCCTGAACCTGTATTCCCTGGAACGCAGGAGGGAGAGATACATGATTATATACACCTGGAAAATCCTAGAGGGACTAGTACCGAACTTGCACACGAAAATCACTCACTACGAAAGCAAAAGACTTGGCAGACGATGCACCATCCCCCCAATGAAAAGCAGGGGTGTCACTAGCACGTTAAGAGACCATACAATAAGTGTCAGGGGCCCGAGACTGTTCAACTGCCTCCCAGCACACATATGGGGGATTACCAACAGACCCCTGGCAGTCTTCAAGCTGGCACTGGACAAGCACCTAAAGTCGGTTCCTGATCAGCCAGGCTGTGGCTCGTACTTTGGTTTGCGTGCAGCCAGCAGTAACAGCCTGGTTGATCAGGCTCTGATCCACCAGGAGGCCTGGTCACAGACCGGGCCGCGGGGGCGTTGACCCCCGGAACTCTCTCCATGTAAACTCCAGTGATGGTGGTAGTGGTGATGGTGGTAGTGGTGATGGTGGTAGTGGTGATGGTAGTAGTGGTGATGGTGGTAGTGGTGATGGTAGTAGTGGTGATGGTGGTAGTGGCGATGGTAGTAGTGGTGATGGTGGTATTGGTGACGGTGGTATTGGTGATGGTGGTAGTAGTGATGGTGGTAGTGGTGATGGTAGTAGTGGTGATGGTGGTAGTGGAAATGGTGGTAGTGGTGATGGTGGTAGTGGTGATGGATTTTAGTGGTGATGGTGGTAGTGGTAGTGGTGGTAGTGGTGGTGGTGGTAGTGGTGATGGTGGTAGTGGTGATGGTGGTAGTGGTGATGGTGGAAGTGGTGATGGTGGTAGTGGTGATGGATTTAGTGGTGATGGTGGTAGTGGTAGTGGTGGTAGTGGTGGTGGTGGTAGTGGTGATGGTGGTAGTGGTGATGGTGGTAGTGGTGATGGTGGAAGTGGTGATGGTGGTAGTGGTGATGTGGTAGTGGTGATGGTGGTAGTGGTGATGGTGGTAGTGGTGATGGTGGTAGTGGTGATAGTGGTAGTGGTGATAGTGGTAGTGATGATGGTGGTAGTGTTGATGGTGGTAGTGATGATGGTGGTAGTGATGATGGTGGTAGTGATGATGGTGGTAATGATGATGGTGGTAATGATGATGGTGGTAGTGGTGATGGTGGTAGTGGTGATGGTAGTAGTGGTGATGGTGGTAGTGGTGATGGTGGTAGTGGTGATGGTGGTAGTGGTGATGGTAGTAGTGGTGATGGTGGTAGTGGTGGTGGGGTAGTGGTGATGGTGGTGTGGTGATGGTTAGTAGTGGTGATGGTGGTAGTGGTGATGGTGGTAGTGGTGATGGTGGTAGTGGTGATGGTGGTAGTGGTGATGGTGGTACTGGTGACATACAAGACGTTCGTAATGCTAGCAGATATTCTCACTGATTGTTAAGATACACACAACAGACACTGTAAACAACTCTTAGCATATGCTGTTTACACATACACAACAAACACTGAGTAACTCTTACTACATGTTTACACATATACTACAATCATTAGGCAACAAACTCTTAATGAGTGTATGATATTTACATATACAGGAGACAAGAATCTCAGGAAGAACCATAAAGGAAATTGAGAGAAACCCAAAATACGTCTTCTTTTATGCCAAATCTAAGGGTAAAGCAACATCCAGTACTGAACCGCTGCTTAAAGGAGATGGGACCTACACAGATGACACAAAAGAAATGAGTGAGATACTAAAGCCCCACTACGACTCAGTGTTGAGCGTGCCGTTAACCAGACTAAGGGTCGACAATCTAAATGATTTTTTTTATGACGGAGACTCAAAGTCTGGTCATTTAAAAAATTTCTGATGTTATTATAACACTACAAGACATCGTAAAGGCAATTAATGACATGACCATGCACTCTGCCCCAGGCCCAGACTCAAGAACTGCAAGAAACCCCTGTCACGTACCTTCAGCATTCTATGGAGAGGGAGCATGGACACAGGGGTTGTTACAAAAAACGCGATTTCTAAAAAGCTTAGAGATCTCCAGTGAACACTAGAAAGAACTGCCCTTCTGGCATTCAGCCTGTTACTGGGTTTTCGTAACAATTAGTCAGTATCCTGGTCCAATTATCCATTAGAATTCATTAAGAATTATTTGTGCTTCCGGATTACAACTGGTAGGCTACTAACTAGAGAAATTAAAATTTAATAAATTTATTAAGTATAGTCTAGAGGTACATTATCAAATTAAATTAAATTAATCAATTCAAACAAATTAATAATAATCACTTCTCTCGTGTACAGTAGTATTGTGCTGAAAGCACATATCACATTTATAAGTCTTAAGTACCGTCTGGTGCATTAACGTTTAATAATACAAATAAGTGTGTGTATGTGTGTAAGTGCTCTAAGTAGTTCGCTATGTCTCAAGACTCGACTAGACTTAAACAAGTGACTGATAAAGTCCTCAAACAAACTAACTTCTTGACCAACTGGCAATCAGAACAGTCTGCTTGAACAATAAAACGACTGTTAAGCCCAATAGCAATATAACAAGCAAAAGTGACACAGAATCAGGAACAAGGGGATAATATAAAGACACTAAGTAGGGACCATCTGCAGATCCTCCACAAAAGTCACAAAACTCCCATAATACTGAATCTAAGTTCAGCATACGAAAATCCACGACTGTGACAGTACACAGATACCAGTACAAATTAGGTCAGAAGCTACAGCTCAGGACCTGAGTTGCTCAGAGTGTCTATGCGACACACAACCTCAGTACAACGTCGAAAATCACTAAGTCTATACAATGTTCTGTGAACAGAGTCCCACAGAACCTACAACAATAAGACAGAGACGATCTTCCATCAAGAGCCAATAAGGGAGATTTAGGCACTTGTCAGAAATATGTCCAACCACCAAGCGAGTCTAGACCAGACTTAATACTTCAGGGGAGGTAAGAACACCCCCCTTCGATCACGAGATAGCTCCGTGGACAGTCGCTGCCCAGCAACAACGAGAAGCCGGCAGAGTAACGAGCCACCAGTGATAATTACAGTAGTTAGGCAATCAAGACTTGAACTATGAGCACATAATATACATTATATACATTGTAACCCATTCAGGGGTTGCAACACCCCCCAACACGACAAACGGTCGCACTAGGAGTTGCGTTAATGTCTTTCACATTATTACTGATTACTCATGTCACATTAATAACAATTTAATAAAAATATGTAAATCAGAGTCAATCTTGTGCCAAGCGCTTCTATAATTTCACAGTGTCTATTTCACTAAGATATGCCCCTGGTGCTAGGGCAGTACACAGTATCCTATCTCTGCATACTCGTGGTTATGTACATCATTGTAGAGACAGGATAGCGTAGACAAGCATGACATGTTGAGGCTCGATCTTAGTAGAGAAGACTGCATATAAACAATAGTCTTGTGCGATAGACAGGAGACAGCATTCCACTCTTAAGTAGTGGTTGTGGAATGCTATGCTGTATGGACATCTGAGTATGAAACAGCTTAAGGTGTGTAGTGAAGGGGGGGGGGTCTGCGGCAGTACTGTTCCGCCACTCAGTAACATCACCCACACAACACTACAAACTCATCACTCAGCTTCTGTCTCCTCCCACATATATCATCACTACTGTGAATATATAAATAACATAATTAGACATGACATGAGTATATATAATTAACATGGGCTGGAGATATTACGTTACTTTACTGAATTTGACATAGCAAGTAATAAAAGGTATTTGGGCATAAAATTACGTTAATTGAATGTAACTGATAATTATTAAGGGTGTGACAGAGTGTCAGCAATTACATTACAATGACCACTTATGTGTTTTATACTAATAGAGTAAGGCTGGATTCTGAGTGCCCACCTCATGATTTTTACTCTTCATAGTGTTTATGTAGGTGAGTGAATTGTGGTCTGAAAAAACGTTAATTTTAAATGGGGAAGTGCCCAGATACACGTCAAAATGTTCCAAGGACACCACAAGAGCTAGAGCCTCTTTCTCAATAGTGGCATAATTTTTCTGGTGTTGTTTGAGCTTACATGAATAGTAACATATAGGATGGAGAATGTCAGTGGATGGAAATATAAACACATATGCAGTATAATGTGATCCTTTATTGACAACGTTTCACCCACACAGTGGGCTTTTTCAAGTCACACACAGATCTACCTATATAATTTGTTGCAGTCATTACAAGGGATTATGTATACCCCTGCAGAAAAAGCCCACTGTGTGGGTGAAACGTTGTCAATAAAGGATCACATTATACTGCATATGTGTTTATATTTCCATTGTGTCGGTATTTTATACCATTTATTTCCAATGTCAGTGGATGTTGACTGTTGGAGCAGCACAGCGCCCACTGCATAACCACTCGCATCTATATATATAAAAAGAAGGGAAGATTGAAATTAGGACTCCTCAACATAGGAGCAGAGGAGAGCAAACGCTTCAACCGTGTGAACAAGTCTGAACAATCTCTAGCTCAGATGAACTGAACTTTGCTACTAGTGAACACAGTGAGAGGTGTAGGTGGAGGTGTGTGTGCTGGCTTGCCTGTCACTTGACACACGTGGCAACGTCGCACATGATCAGCTACTGTTTCCTTCATATTTGGCCAAGTAAAATGTTTTGCCAGTTTACCGAGTGTCTTCTTGACACCCAAATGTCCTCCAATGGGACTATTGTGAGCAAAATCAATGGCTTGTTCTCGAAATGTAACTGGTAACATTACGAGATGCTTGACTGTGGTGGAAACACTATCAGCTGACAACTTACATGTATTTTTCTCCATCAGTACACCGTTACTATAATAATAACAATTATCGAGATCCTTTGCTTCACTCTCATTAACTGCTATATCTCTCAGTCTTTCCAGTGACTGATCAACAAACTGATCCTTGATTAAATCATCATGAGTTAGAAATTTAACGTCAGTTGTGTCCTGACTAGGTTGATGACCGGGGGGAGTCAATGTTAATGATCCTGGGTGCAGAGCGTCACTGAACAACGTATTCAAGCCCAAATCATTGTCATCCACTAACTCAACAGGAGACAAGGATGGTTGTTGTATCTTTGACATAGCTCTAGTAATTGTGCAGAGAGGAGATAAAATAGGCCTCTCTCTACAAGCTTCAATGGCATAATTATCATCAGTGTTATTATCAATCACAAGTGGTTCTTTACATATACCAGCATGAAGGATATCGTTCCCTATCAACAAGTCCACTGACCTGATGGGAAATACACCACTAGATATACCCACTGAAATATAATCAGTATAATAGCTTGTTTCAATGTAAACTTTGTGAAGAGGTACTTTTGTAACAGCCCCACCATAGGCTTCTAACAATACATCTATCTTGCAATAGGTATCATCAGTTATGGGCAGTATATCTTCTCTTAATAACGTGAGATAACTGCCAGTGTCTCTGAAAGTAATTATCTCGGTTAGATGTGATTTGTCAAATCCTACTTTACCTCTCGATAAGTAAGGACTCATCGCTGAACGAATCTTTTCGTCAGATACACTTTCTGACTCTAGTCATCTGTTCTGAGTAACATTATCTAAAACAGTAGGATTAGAGGTATTACTAGGATTTTGGTGCCTTTGTTGAACGGGAGAGGATACGACTTGAGTGGGGGCTTCAGCCGCACGACTGCTTCTTGTATCTCTTTCTAACTTATAGCAATACTCTCTAGTATGTCCTTTTCTGTAACTATAGGCACATCTAACTTTCTTCTTCCCGATATCAGATTTCTGTCTATCCACAGAGACAGATTCAGGATTGTGAGTTTTCCTGGTAAAGGTACGAGAAGTTACAGTAGCAGGTACATCAGGCCGGCAATGAGCAGCTGATTTAGGTTGCCAACTTCTAGGACAATTTTTAGTTACCTTGTTTCTCTGTGTTTTAGTAAGTACAAGTTTGTGAGAAATCTTGTAATTGTCTGCTAATGCTGCAGTTTCCAGAATATCTGAGGTAGTATGATCGATCAGATATTCTTGTATATCAGCAGACATACAGTTGTTAAACTCTTCGTGAAATAACAACTGAACTAGGCTGTCGTAGTTGTAACATTTAGCAGCTCTAGACCATCTCTCAAATGCAACTTTTTTCTCACGGGCAAACTCTACACAAGTTTGATCTTGTCGTCGTTGTAACGTACGAAATGTACGTTGATAACTTACAGGTAACAAGTTATATGTCTCTAGAATAGTTTGTTTGACAGCATCATAACTAATGTACTTGGCAAATGGTAAAGCAACAGTACAAGTTTGAGCTCTTCCTGTCAAAGCTGTGTGCAACAAGGTAGCCCAGTGCTTACGTGGCCAGTTCATAGCACGTGCCTGGTTCTCAAACACACCAAAATAGGTGTCTAAGTCACTCTCAAAAAACTTAGGAACCATTGATGCAGCTTTCTGCACATTAAATGTGTCGTGTGATCTATCAGTCTGTTGTCTTCCCAGACAAACATTTTCTCTCTGGAAATCTTCTTCATTCAATTTCCTCTGTGCCTTTATTTGTGCAGTCTGCAACATAATGAGGTGTTCCAACCTCTCAAACTGTTCCTGAGAGATAGGACCAGTAGGTAATGGAGGAGTAAGGAATTTAACGAATGAGTCTGGACGGTCCTTAGGTCGGGCACCTTGTCCAGCCATCCCAAAAGAGTCTAGATCTGGTCTAGGATAAGTAGATACAGGTGTAGCATACACAGTACTAGTATGAGGCTGAGTCATACTACCAGCTACACTCTGTTCTATTGTGTCAGTGAGGCGGGAAGGCGTGAGCAAGAATGGAATTACACTAGGCTCAGACACTTCTGCCGTAGTTGCTCTCTCTTCTACGTAATCAAATAGAGTCATATTTCCTAATTGTGACACTAGGCTTTCTGTATCTGAATTATAATCAGATATCTCTGCATGAGCAGGAAACAATATATCTTTAATTAATGCTCTGACAGTTTCTGCAGTGTAATTCCTGTTATACGTCACACCGAGATATTTGGCTACTCGCCAACACGTCTGAAGTTTTAATGTACTTAACTCAGACAAAGTCAGAGTATCAATTAACTGTTTCACTTTGGCATACATCATGAAAATAATTGTACTACGAGAGAGTGATTATGGGAAACTATAATCCTAATAGGAATTTAAGTGTTGGTTGTCTTAGAGCTAGAACTCATAAACAGTATTTCCATCTCCTTGGATCAAGAGACTCAGTCAGGTACATACATCCACCTGGTATGTTGTACAAGTCTAAACTCAAAATCTTCAGATTAGGAAAGTACTCAAAGTGTTTGAATAATTCTATGGTCAAACTGGACAATTTTTCCAACACCTTGGATCAAGAGCATCCCAGACAGGCCCCCTTTTGTTACAAAAAACGCGATTTCTAAAAAGCTTAGAGATCTCCAGTAAATACTTAAAAGGACTGCCCTTCTAGCATCCAGCCTGTTACTGGGTTTTCGTAACAATTAGTCATATCCTTGTCCAATTATCCATTAGAATTCATTAAGAATTATTTGTGCTTCCGGATTACAACTGGTAGGCTACTAACTAGAGAAATTAAAATTTAATAAATTTATTAAGTATAGTCTAGAGATATATTATCAAATTAAATTAAATTGATCAGTTCAAACAAATTAATAATAATCACTTCTCTCGTGTACAGTAGTATTGTGATGAAAGCACATATCACATTTATAAGTCTTAAGTACCGTCTGGTGCATTAACATTTAATAATACAAATAAGTGTGTGTATGTGTGTAAGTGCTCTAAGTAGTTCGCTATGTCTCAAGACTCGACTAGACTTAAACAAGTCACTGACAAAGTCCTCAAACAAACTAACTTCTTGACCAACTAGCAATCAGAACAGTCTGCCTGAACAATAAAACGACTGTTAAGCCCAATAGCAATATAACAGGCAAAAGTGACACAGAATCAGGAACAAGGGGATAATATAAGGACACTAAGTAGGGACCATCTGCAGATCCTCCACAAAAGTCACAAAACTCCCATAATACTGAATCTAAGTTCAGCATACGAAAATCCCCGACTGTGACAGTACACAGATACCAGTACAAATTAGGTCAGAAGCTACAGCTCAGGACCTGAGTTGCTCAGAGTGTCTATGCTACACACAACCTCAGTACAACGTCGAAAATCACAAAGTCTATACAATGTTCTGTGAACAGAGTCCCACAGAACCTACAACAATAAGACAGAAACGATCTTCCATCAAGAGCCAATAAGGGTGATTTAGGCACTTGTCAGGAATACATCCAACCACCAAGCAAGTCTAGACCAGACTGAATGCTTCAGGGGAGGTGAGAACACCCCCCCCCCTCGATCACGTGATAGCTCCTTGGACAGTTGCTGCCCAGCAACAACGAGAAGCCGGCAGAATAACGAGCCACCAGTGATAATTACAGTAGTTAGGCAATCAAGACTTGAACTATGAGCACATAATATTATATGAATGTTACATCCTACCTAACAACATAAATAAGTCAAATAATAATATAAAGTCATATATTTACGATTTAGCTATTATCGCAAATATAAGCAATATAAAATTATATGAAAAGGTAATATACATTACATACATATACATAATATACATCATATACATTGTAACCCATTCATGGGTTGCAACAGGGGTCATCCCACACTCACTAAAAACAAAAGACATAGCCCCACTCCATAAAGGTGGCAATAAAGCAATTGCAAAGAACTACAGACCGATAGCGCTAACATCCCATATCATAAAAGTTAATTACACAACCCAAGGCAGGTCGCTGTTGCCTGTCCCAGCTACTGGACCACTATGACAAGGTCTTGGATGCTGTAGAGGATAAACAAATTGCAGATGTAGTATACACAGACTTTACAAAAGTCTTTGACAAGTGTGACCATGGTGTAATAGCACACAAAATGCGTGATAAAGGAATAACAGGAAAAGTGTGTAGATGGATCTTTAACTTCCTAACATACAGAACATAAAAGAGTAATAATAGTGAACAGAGTAAAGTTTGAGGCAGCTACAGTGAGAAGCTCTGTTCCACAAGGCACTAGCTCCCATCCTGTTCCTCATCCTCATATCTGACATAGACAGAGATGTAAGCAATAGCTCCGTGTCTTCCTTTGCGGATGACACCCGATTTGCTATGACAGTGACCTCCATCGAAGACACTGCAAGACTCCAAGTGGACATCAACAAAATCATTAAATGGGCTGCAGAAAACAATATGGGGTTCAGTGAAGAGAAATTTCATTTACTCAGATATGGAAAACTTGAGGAAATTAAAACTGTATCAGGGTATAAAACAAATTCTAACCATACAATAGAACAAAAAAATAAGATGGAGGACCTGGGAGTCGTAATGTCAGAGGATCTCACCTTCAAAGACAACAATGTATCTACCTCATCTGTTAGAAAAATGATCGGATGGATAATGAGAACCTTCAAAACTAGGGACGCCAAGCCCATGACGATTCTCTTCAAATCGCTTGTTCTCTCTACGCTGGAATACTGCTGTACACTAACGGCCCCCTTCAAGGCAGGCGAAATGGCTGACCTGGAGAGTGTACAAAAACTTTCGCGGCACACATAAGTACGATAAAGCACCTAAATTACTGGGAACGGTTGAAGTCCCTTGATTTGTATTCCCTGGAACGCAGGCGAGAGAGATACATGGTAATATATACCTGAAAAATCCTAGAGGGATTTGTACCAAACTTGCAAACGAAAGTCACTCCCTATGAAAGCAAAAGGCTCGGCAGAAGATGCAACATTTCCCCAATGAAAAGCAGGGGCACCACGAGTACACTGACAACACAGTGTCAGGGGCCCAAGACTGTTCAACTGCCACCCAGCATACATAAGGGGGATTACCAATAGACCCCTGGCTGTCTTCAAGAAGGCGCTGGACGGGTGCCTAAAGTCAGTACCTGACCAACCGGGCTGTGGTTCGTATGGCAGTAACAGCCTAGTTGATCAGATCCTGATCCACCACGAAGCCTGGTCTGAGACAGGTATATTAAAAAAACAGCTTCTGTCAATGTAAAAGCAACTCAAAACAATAAGCAACTTAGTTTGTGTATATCTACACATACACAACTGTGTATGTTGTTTACACATGCACAACTCTGTGTATATTGTTTACACATTCACAACTTTGTGTATGTTGTTTACACATGCACAACTCTGTGTATATTGTTTACACATTCACAACTTTGTGTATGTTGTTTACACATGTACAACTATTTAGTACCACTAATTTTCTAGTAGCAGTCGTTGATGATACAATATGATGGTGACCTGTCAACTAGTTCCTTCTGTTGTCTTTTTTAATAAAACTAAAAATAATAAATAATAGTTATAGAGAACATATCAAAGTATCAGTAGAACATCATTCTTGTATAACAAAATATCGACAAAACATCATTCTTGTATAACAAAGTATCAGTAGAACATCATTCTTGTATAACAAAGTATCAATAGAACATCATTCTTGTATAACAAAATATCAATAGAACGTCATTCTTGTATAACAAAGTATCAGTAGAACATCATTCTTGTATAACAAAGTATCAATAGAACATCATTCTTGTATAACAAAGTATCAATAGAACATCATTCTTGTATAACAAAATATCGACAAAACATCATTCTTGTATAACAAAGTATCAGTAGAACATCATTCTTGTATAACAAAGTATCAATAGAACATCATTCTTGTATAACAAAATATCAATAGAACGTCATTCTTGTATAACAAAGTATCAGTAGAACATCATTCTTGTATAACAAAGTATCAATAGAACATCATTCTTGTATAACAAAGTATCAATAGAACATCATTCTTGTATAACAAAATATCAATAGAACGTCATTCTTGTATAACAAAGTATCAATAGAACATCATTCTTGTATAACAAAGTATCAGTGGTCGGATTAGCACATGATGTGGAGTCACTGGTTGGTATGATAGACGGGCAGGTTGATGAAATCGAACACTGAGGACAGAACACAGGGATGGACATAACTTAGTTGTATATATTTGGCCGTTCCAGTTATTGATAACTGAACTGGAAGAGGCGTGGGTCTCTGTGACGTCGGCCTCAAATGTGGCAACGGCTTCTGCTGTTACGTCGGCCAATGGTGTGGTGCCGGTCTCTTCTGTGGCGTCATCCTCTGGTGTGGCATCAGCCTCTGGTGTGCGTCAGCCTCTAATGTGGCGTCAGCCTCTGGTGAGGTGTGATGGTAACTGTGATTGTGAAAGTGGTAGTGATGATAAATGTGGTAGTTATAATGGTAGTTATGGTAATTTTTATGGTGGTGATATTGGTAATGATGAGAGCTGTGATTGTGGTGGTTGTAATGGTAGTTGTAGTTACTGTGGTGGTGGGGAGAGCAACTGTTTTAGTGGTGATTGTGACGACAGTCAAACATGATCTTCGTAATCCTGCCAGATATTCTCACTGCAACATGACCTACACACACACACACACACACACACACAATTAGAAGCTGAAGACTCAGACGAGTCTCAGGGATGTTAGGAAGAATTTCTTCAGTCACAGAGTTGTCAGGAAGTGAAATAGTCTAGCAAGTGATTTAGTGGAGGCAGGAACCATACATAGCTTTAAGACGAGGTATGATAAAGCTCAGGGAGCAGAGAAAGGACCTAGTAGCGATCAGTGAAGAGGCAGGGCCAGGAGCTGAGTCTCGACCCCTGCAACCACAATTAGGTGAGTACACACACACACACACATGATATGGATCTTCCCCAACTCACATGCTCCACACACTCTCACTCTCCCTTCCCCTTTCTCTAACTCATTCTCAACCACACTCCCTGTCTCTCTTTATCCCACTTTCTCTCCCTCATCATCTTCCTTCTCATCCTCCCTACTCCTTCTACTCCCCTCCCCCCACATTGCTCTTCCCCCTGTCCCCCTTGGTCTTCCCCCCCATCTCTCTTTCCTCTGCTGCTGTTCCCCCCTCCAGCTCACTATCCTTTTCCCTTCCCTGTCTCCTCCTCCCTTCTCTCCACAACAAACACCCCCCTCCACAGCACCCTTGGCATAAGCTCTTCCTTCTGTGAAAAAAAAAAACATGGGACACCAAAAGCCTGGACGGAGAACCAGAGGAATGGTGGATGAAGCGAGTGGTGGACCTGGGAGAGAGGACTGGGAGGCAGAGCTCACGTGAAGCGAGGAGTTGGGAAGGAGGCTGGAAGAGATCAGCAAGAAAATGGAAGAGAAAATAGCTGAGGAGAGCAGGAAATGGGAATTACAAATCTCAGCAGCTGAAGCTAAGATACAGAGCTTAGTAGAAGAACTAAAGAGTCTGAAACAGCCTGAAGAACCAAAGGACAGTACAGCCATGACACCAAGAGCTACTACCTCAGTCACCGATGAGGGGACAGTAGGGGACAAAGGAGATATACTGTATGCGATGACCCCAGCGGACCCAAGGGGGGCCTGGGAAAAGGCAGGGAGAACAGCAAGAACTAATGAGGAGACTAAAGTCAATGAAGGAGCTAAACTATACACAGAGGCTCTAACAGACAACTGCCATGTCCAGGAACAAATAAACAGAGGGACACCAGATAGGGAAGAGACAGTAAGAAGCAATGCATCAATAGCAGGAACTAATTTGAATCAGAGGATGCTCAGGGAAGCACAGTGGGAGGAAGAAAGGGAGAGGGCCATTTTTGTCTATGGGCTCCAAGAAGTAGATGGGGAAACTTATGAGGCAAGGAAACAGGAGGAGAAAAAAACGATTGAAAGCATCATGAAAGCAATAGGAGAGGATGACATGTCTCAGCTGACAAATTTTCAGAGAATTGGGTGGTTTGCGAGGGAAAAAAAGCGTACAGTCAAAGTGATTTTCAAGGCAGAGTCAGCTCAAAACCAGATCCTGCAGGAGAAAGCACGTCTAAGGGACAATCAGGTGTTCCGGAGTGTGTACCTCGACCGAACCGAAGCAGAACACAAGAAGAAAGGATGACACTGAAAGAGAGGGTGCAATGTCGCAAGGAGGAATGGGAGGCAAGGAAGGTGGAGAGCAGGAGAAATCAGGCCCACGTGGAAAAACAAACACAACCCCCTTCAGTACCACCCACAGAAGGAACACAACCATGGCAATCCCAAAGCAACCAAACGACCTAACCCAAAACCCACTCACTGCACCCTCTGCCCCCATCCCCCTCAGCACAAACCCCACCCCCACAGAAACCCACAGTAACCCACACATCCCCCTCTGCATAAACCCCACCCCCACAGTAACCCTCAGTAACCCATACATCCCCTCAGCTCAAACCCCACCCCCACAGAAACCCACAATAACCCACACAATGTACCCTCTCCCCATCCCCCTCACCACAAACTCCACCTCACAGTAACCCACAGCAACTCACCACTACCCACAGCAACTCACCACTACCCACACCCCCAATGAAACCCCCCATAGGCCCTCTGCCACCACACCAACCCCCTATAGGCCCCTGCTCCCCCTAACCCACCTCTCTTCCCAGTCCACAGTTATTGAAAAGAAGTTGAAGGTTTGGTACACAAACGCGGATGGAATAACGAATAAATATGAGGAGTGGCACGAAAGAATCAAGGAGTTGTCCCCAGACATCGTAGCGGTTACAGAAGCGAAACTCACTGGGATAATTCAAATTTTCAAATTCAAATTCAAATTCAAAGTTTATTCTCTATAAGGATTACAATGCTGAGTTTACAGAAATTTGGTTATTGTGTGGTTTACATGTAGTAAAATAGTGATTACAGAGTGTACCACTAGAACGCTTAGCATGGCTAGGCATTTGGGGCAGACTTAGTTTTATTCTTAATTGTAAAATATTACAAATTATGAGGTAAGTTGGTATTATGGCTAAGTGACTAAATACTAGTTTGTGAGTTAAGCAATGTGAATGCTTTTGTTTTGGCACAGTACATAGTTTCAGTATTGGAGTATCACAGGATTCATTATTTTAAGATTGAGATTAATATTTCTGTTTATGGTCAAATGAGTGAGTGAGTGTAAGTGTGAACCACCAGGTGGTATTCGTGTAGTTAGTTGACGGGGTGTATCAGGGAGATAAGATGTTTTCTAATGGTAGTTTTGAAGGTGATGAATGTGTCTGCAGTTCTAGAGTTCTCAGGTAGGGTATTCCAGATTTTAGGGCCTTTGACATACATTGAATTTTTGTAAAGGTTTAGTCGGACACGGGGAATGTCGTAGAGATGTTTGTGTCTGGTGTTATGCCTGTGGGTTCTGTCACAACTATCAAGAAAGCGTTTTAGGTCAAGGTTGATATTAGAGTTTAAGGCCCTGTAGATGTAGATTGCACAGTAGTAAGTGTGGATGTACTGAACAGGGAGTAAGTTTAGGTCTGTGAAGAGTGGGGGGGTGCGTTGCCAGGGATGGGATTTAGTGATTATTCTTAACAGATGCAATCTTCCCACCCGGATATCAGATCCTGAGGAAGGATAGAAGGAGCAGGGGGGGAGGAGGGGTTGCACTACTAATAAAAAACCGATTGGGTTATCAAGAAATGGAAGGTATGGACGAGATTGGAGAAAGGGATTACATAGTAGGTACAGTTCAGTCAGGGGAACACAAGGTAGTCATTGCAGTTATGTGTAACCCACCACGGAACTGCAGGAGGCCAAGAGAGGAATATGACGAACGCAACAGAGCAATGGTGGACACTCTAGCTGAGGTGGCAAGAAGGGCCCACTCAAGTAGAGCAAAGTTACTGGTCATGTGACTTCAATCACAGGGAGATTGATTGGGAAAACCTGGAGCCACATGGGGGTCCCAAAGCATGGAGAGCCAAGATGATGGATGTGGTGCTACCAAATCTCATGCACCAACATGTTAGGGATACTACCAGAGAGAGAGGGGAGGATGAACCAGCAAGACTGGACCTCGTGTTCACCCTGAGTAGCTCAGACATTGAGCACATCACATATGAAAGGCCCCTTGGAGCTAGTGACCACATAGTTATGAGCTTTGAATACAATGTGGAGCTAAAAGTGGAGAGGGTAACAGGAGTAGAAAGGGAAAAGATAAACTATAAAAGGAGGGATTACACAGGAATAAGGACCTTCCTGCAGGAGGTTCAGTGGGAACAGGAGTTGGTAGGAAAATCAGTAAACGAAATGATGGACTTTGTAACAACAAAATGCAAGGAGGCAGAGGAAAGGTTTGTTCCCAAGGGTAACAGAAATAATGGGAAGGACAGTACGAGCCCTTGGTTTACCCGAAGGTGCAGGGAGGCAAAACTAAGTGCTCTAGAGAATGGAAAAAGTACAAAAGGCAAAGGACTCAGGAGAATAAAGAGATTAGTCGACGAGCCAGAAACGAGTATGCACAGATAAGAAAGGAGGCACAGCGGCAGTATGAAAATGACATAGCATCGAAAGTCAAGTCTGACCCGAAACTACACTACAGCCACATCAGGAGGAAGACAACAGGCAAGGACCAGGTAATCAGGCTGAGGAAAGAAGATGAGGAGCTCACAAGAAACGACCAGGAGGTATGTGAGGAACTCAACATGAGATTTCAGGAAGTATTTACAGAGGAGGCCGAAGGGACAATGGGAAGACAAAACAGTGGCGTACAGCAACAAGGGATATACCAACAAGTGTTGGATGAATTACACACAACTGAGGAGGAGGTGGAGAAGCTCCTAAGTGACCTTGATACCTCAAAGGCGGTGGGACCGGACATCTCTCCATGGGTCCTTAGAGAGGGAGCAGGGACACTAAGTGTGCCACTAACCAAAATCTTCAACACTTCCCTTGAAACTAGGCAACTACCTGAAGTATGGAAGAAGGCAAATGTAGTCCCCATCTTTAAGAAGGGAGACAGAAATGAAGCACTAAATTATAGACTAGTGTCACTGACATGTATAGTATGCAAAGTCTTGGAAAAGATTATCAAGAGGAGAGTGGTGGAGCACCTGGAGCGGAACAAGATTATAAACGACAGCCAGCACAGATTCATGGAAGGCAAATCCTGTGTCACAAACCTACTAGAGTTTTACGACAAGGTAACTGAAGTAAGAAATGAGAGGGAGGGGTGGGTTGATTGCATTTTCTTGGACTGCAAGAAGGCCTTCGACACAGTTCCTCACAAGAGATTAGTACAAAAGCTAGAGGAACAGGCACGTATAACAGGAAGGGCACTGGAATGGATCAGAGAATACCTAACAGGGAGGCAACAGCGAGTCATGGTCCATGATGAGGTATCACAGTGGGCGCCAGTGACGAGCGGGGTCCCTCAGGGGTCAGTCCTGGGACCAGTGCTATTCTTGGTATATGTGAACAACGTGACGGAAGGGATAGACTCAGAAGTGTCCCTGTTTGCAGATGACGTGAAGTTAATGAGAAGAATTAAATCAGACGCGGACCAGACAGGTCTACAAAGAGACCTGGACAGGCTGGATGTGTGGTCCAGAAACTGGCTCCTAGAATTTAACCCCGCAAAATGCAAAGTCATGAGGATCGGAGGAGGGCAAAGAAGACTGCAGACAGAGTATAGGCTAGGTGGCCAAAGGCTGCAAACCTCGCTCAAGGAGAAAGACCTAGGAGTGAGTATAATACCGAGTACATCGCCAGAAGCACACATTAACCAGATAACTGCTGCGGCATATGGGTGCTTGGCAAACCTGAGAATAGCGTTCTGGTACCTCAGTAAGGAATCGTTCAAGACTTTATACACTGTGTTCGTCAGGCCCATACTGGAGTACGCAGCACCAGTTTGGAACCCACACCTGGTCAAACACATCAAGAAATTAGAGAAAGTGCAAAGGTTTGCAACAAGGCTAGTTCCAGAGCTATGGGGAATGTCCTATTAAGAAAGGTTAAGGGAAATCGGTCTGACAACACTGGAGGACAGGAGGGTCAGGGGAGACATGATAACGACATACAAAATACTGCGTGGGATAGACAAGGTGGACAGAGACAGGATGTTCCAGAGATGGGACACAGAAACAAGGGGTCACAATTGGAAGCTGAAAACTCAGATGAGTCAAAGGGATGTTAGGAAGTATTTCTTCAGTCATAGAGTAGTTAGGAAGTGGAATAGTCTGGCAAGCGATGTAGTGGAGGCAGGAACTATACATAGTTTTAAGAGGAGGTATGATAAAGCTCATGGAGCAGGGGTAGAGAGGATCTAATAGTCGGTGAAGAGGCGGGGCCAGGAGCTGAGTCTCGACCCCTGCAACCACAATTAGGTGAGTACACACACACACACACACACACACACACACACACACACACACACACACACACACACACACACACACACACACACATGGGAAAATATTGAGAAACTTTCATGTATGTAAATTCATTTTCATTTTGGCTACGCATAAATCTATTTCTATGGTCTTCAAGGGACTCAGGTTTTATAGAGTACTTACCCAAGTACCAGCAGGTCCTGATGTTTCCTGTTTCTACTAATATAGAAGACACTTGCTGCTGGCAGCTTGAAGCGATAGGGCACCCAGCTTGGTTCCCCGTTTCCAGTCTTGGAGACTCCTTCAGGAGGAGTCTGTAGCAAGATCAGGACCCGCGTTCATGTTCTCCGGAAGTCCCCAACATAGCTTGCCCTTAATCGTGGCTCCTATAGCAGACAGTGGTCTTTATGTTCTGAGAGCCTCAGGGGAAGAGAGAGGGCAAAGGATTCGGAGACAGTTCACGCAGGATTCTTCACCCATCTTTCTGAATCCTGCCATCCAGTCTACTAGAACCTCCGACTCCCAACACACGGGACACATTCTTAACAGCTCCTGAGAGCTGTGAACACCCCCTATATATGTAGTCATGTATATGTAGTGTTCGTGTAGACTGATGTTCCAAACGAGAGTAGAATGAAATTGGTTCTGTAGTATTCACGGCCAAAGATGTGCTCGCACCAGTAAACATCCTCAGTGTTCACCGGGTACCTGGTGTTTGGTAGCTTGGTGGCCGAGTGGATACAGACGTCAAGATTATTATAATCAAGGCGGAGAGCTAAACCCGTAAGGATTATACAGCGCCTGTGGGGGGAGGAAGGTATTCAGGCTCAATTCAGGGACCTGGAGCACTGGAAAGCTAAACCCATAGGGATTATACAGCGCCTGTGTGGGGAGAAAGGTATTCAGGCTCAGTCCAGGGACCTGGAGCACCGATCCAATTCCCTGGATCAAGAGCCCCTCACCAGCGTCAAAGAACCTACCTTGAGGAGACAAGCGTCGAGAAATTTACCCAATGTCCCTGGAGGCCAGGTAAATGTAGCGGGTTCGATCCCCCGGTCAATCGCAGTGTTATATTTGCTTAAATCCACATTGATCTGTAGATTCATTACGAAGGCCGTACTAAACTCAGGTTGTTTGGGTAGAGCATTAATTTGCTTAATATTTCAGTATATTGTGAGAGACATCTAGATGTAGATGAGTGATACGTATTGCAGATGAGATATGTATAATATAAATCAACAACAGTAAATAGATATCAGCATGTATTTAGCAGCAGTGACGTCATCAAGATGCGAACACTAACAAGCACAGTTAAGCTGGATCCAGATTTCAACGGATCTCACAAACAAAATCCCTTCCAAATCCACGAACGTCATTGAGTACAGAGGGCAATTAGAACCATTGCTACGACACCCAGGGCAATCAGGATTTCCCTGCATGCTAATCAGGTGCAGATTAACCATGCAGATGCAGCCTCATGCTGGCTGCACTATGAGGCAGAGAGAATTCAATTCTGAATTCCATTAGACATGAAGTGAGGTATTTTGTTTGCGAAGGGGAGCGCTGACCCCCGTAGGAGACCGGGTAATACCTGGGAGGAAAATGAAGAAGTATTTAGGTTTGATCCCTGGAAAGGGAGGTTGTAGCCGCTGCTGCTCCTTGGATCAAGAGCCCCGTCAATAGCATCAGTTATTCTATATTTAGCTTCAGTTTGAGACTTTTGTTATAATGTAAATCAGGTAACTATATACATCTGTCTGCAGATATGTTAAAAATGTATATTATGTGTATGTTGAATGAATATAAATTGTTTTATCCTCCCCTATTTTTAGAAAGACCAAATTTTGATATTATATCTCAGTGTATATACACTGAGAGGTGTATCTCTCAGTGTATATACACTGAGAGGTGTATCTCTCAGTGTATATACACTGAGAGGTGTGTCTCTCAGTGTATATACACTGAGAGGTGTGTCTCTCAGTGTATATACACTGAGAGGTGTGTCTCTCAGTGTATATACACTGAAAGCTGAGTATCTCGTATATACACTGAAAGGTGTGTCTCTCAGTGTATATACACTGAAAGGTGTGTCTCTCAGTGTATATACACTGAAAGGTGTGTCTCTCAGTGTATATACACTGAAAGGTGTGTCTCTCAGTGTATATACACTGAGAGGTGTATCTTTCAGTGTACATATTCTAAAAGATGTGTATTTCTCAGGATATATACAGTGAAAGATGTTTCTCTATATATATATCCTGTGTATCTTTCAGGGTATATACACCAATAGTTTACTTTAATCACTATCACAGGTATTTAAGTATCATTATCTGGTAGTGTACAAGTAACGTGCAGTCTTAATGACCATCTTGTAGTGGATAGACTTTAAACTTAATTACTTATCTAACTTGTAGTGATATTACTACTATTTTTACTAGTTATTTAACTAGTTACGCCTTTCAGCTATGGAAGAGACTTGTAGATAGTGTAGAATTCTTGATGCAAGGATTTGTAGAGATCAAGATAGCTAGAATGTTGTGTTGGAGGGGTGAATGTTGAGAGAACATTCTCCCTCACTCCCGTTTGAGGGGGGTGAATGTTGAGAGAACATTCTCCCTCACTCATGTTTGAGGGGGTGAATGTTGAGAGAACATTCTCCCTCACTCCCGTTTGAGGGGGGTGAATGTTGAGAGAACATTCTCCCTCACTCATGTTTGCAATCACCGGCATAGTGTACATACGGGAAGTACTTTAAGTAAAATGAACGTAATTGTTGGTTCCCTAGCTCTAGCTTCACCTGTACTGACTTGAACACAACACTGTGTTGCGTGCGTCAGCCAATGACTTGACTGCAATGTCTCGGTTTACAGCTGACAGTGATAAATTAGACACATGTGCAGCTCTTGGGTATCTTTATTGAGGAAACGTTTCGCCACACAGTGGCTTCTTCAGTCCATACAAAGGAGAATCTTGAAGAACAAGAGGAGAATGAGGTAATCAGTCCCTCTCAGCCTTGAGTTGATGTGGTCAGTCCATCAATCTTGAACAGAATACGGCATAAGTGCGGAGGAGCTTATAAACCGTAGGCAGGAGAGGTGCAGCAGTCGTAGGTGATGTCACATTTGTTCAATGTGGAAGTAGGTCGTGCCCAAGGGCTAGGCAAGCGAAGAATTCCCAAGAATTCTCCTTTGTATGGACTGATGAATCCACTGTGTGGCGAAACGTTTCCTCAATAAAGATACCCCAGAGTTGCACACGTGTCTAATTTATCAACATGTCGGTTCTCTGAACCATTGATCTACAGCTGACAGTAAATCAAGATTTACTGATAAGGTGAGTGCTTCAGATCACCCACTTACAGAATTTATTTTTTATCAACGCTATCAGAAGTATTTTCGACCGTTGGTGTTAATTGAAGAAGTAAGTACGTAGGAAACGTGTCTAGCGTTGCACTCCTGTTAACACTGTCATCTGAATAACTACATTTAAAGGGGTACCAAGCACAAAAAATTTGCTCCTATCACACACGTTCACACTAATTCTTGCGCACTCTTTTATTTATTTATTTATTTATTTAGTAATTTGAGCATACATACAGAGGTACAAAAAAATACAGGTAAGAGCAGCATGCCAAAGCCACTTGTATGCATAGCATTACGGGCTGGCTTAAAATTAACTTAAGATTAACTAAGCAATGATGTAATCATTGATAAAACATTATTGTAAACAGATAACAATAAAGCACAAATGAGTATTACAAAGACAGGTCATATGGTTGCATGCATTGCTGTACATTCAGTAGAATGGAGTATTCTGTTAGGTAGTGTATTTAAAAAATAACAAAGTTAGATTGGGTCCTAGGTTTAACATTTATGTGATATAATTGTGAGAAACATTTAAGATATACAATTTATAAGGTTCAGTTATTCAGTATTTATTTGGTTTTGGGTGAGTAAGTGATCTTTGAGAAGAGACTTGAATTTATAAACAGGTAGTGTTTCTTTTATATTTACAGGTAATGAATTCCAGATTTTAGGGCCTTTTATGTGCATTGAGTTTTTGCATAGTGTGAGATGGACACGAGGAACATCAAAGAGTGATCTGTGCCTTGTGTTATGGTCATGTCTTCTGTTGAGGTTGGCAAGGAGATGTTTGAGGGGAGGGTTAATATCAGAGTTAAGTGTTCTATGTATGTAATAGGTGCAGTAATAAGTATGGAGGTTTTGTATGGTGAGGTTTAGTGTTTTGAATATTGGTTGAGTGTGCTGCCTGTAGTGGGAATTTATCATTCTGACTGCAGCCTTTTGTTGGGTGATTAGTGGTCTGAGATGGTTAATTGTTGTTGAGCCCCATGCACAAATTCCATAGGTGAGATAGGGGTAAATAAGAGAGTGATAAAGTGCCAGGAGGGCTGACTGTGGAACATAGTACCGTACGTTCGATAGTATGCCTACATCCTTTGAAATTTTCTTAGAAATTTTGTTGTATATGTGTATTGAAATTATGCGAGTCTAGTATCAAGGTGGGATTCCTAAGAAATTTCCACTGTTAGCTTGTGATAGGTGAACCGTTATCATTATGTTAAGATGGACATCTTAGCTCTGTTACCAAACAGAATTGAAGTAGGTTTGTAGTCCAATGTTTAGTGTAAGTTCGTTATCCTCATCAAGGTCCAGGTAGATATTTTCTGTAATTCGGTATTGACAGAGTATTGGCTACGGACTGGGCCGGGTAGAGAAGAACGTATGTAGTGTCTTCTGCAAAAAGTGTGGGTTTGAGTAATTGCGAAGCATTTGGTAGTCAATTATGTATAGGAGAAAGAGAAGAGTTCCAAGGACACTTCCCTGTGGGACACCAACTGTAATTGGTTGAGCGGAAGAGCTTGCCCCATTTGCGTACACATATTGGCTTCTGTTGCTGAGGTAAGACTTGAGGTAGTTGAGGGAGTGCCCTCTAATACCATAGTGTGACAATTTTACGTGGTGCAAGTCATGGTCAACTGTATCAAAAGCTTTACATAAGTCAGTGAAGATCCCCAGTGGGACTTCTTTTTTCTCTATTGCACTATTTGCACTATTACACACTAATACTTACACACTCACACATTATCACTTACACCCCTGCAACCACAATTAGGTGAGTACACATACTTCAAGGAAGCCTCATAGCTGTGCACTTTTGTCACAATTGTTCCTATTATTTACAATTGTATTCAGGCTTTTAATGTTTTAAGAAATGCCAGGACAGTATTTTTTCCTATATGTGACGATGGTGAAACACTTCAGTAATAAGAATATAATAATAATACTAATAATAATTGCCGAATGATAATAATGGATGAATAATAATAATAAATATTTTACCGTGATAACTACTTTGATATTATTAAGTTTATATGTGCATTATTGACCTTTCGTGTCTCTCATTATGCCTCATTTACACCAACATTCCCCATTAATTAGGCATTGTAATGTGCACTGTATTGTAATGAACTGTAATAAAGATTAATGAAGTGTATTTGTGTGTGTGGGTTGGGGGGGGTGTGTGGTGTTGTTTGTGGGAGTGTGTGTGAGTGTGTACTCACCTAGTTGTACTCACCATTTGAGGTGCGGTGGTCGATCCGAGCTCCTGGCCCCGCCTCTTCACTGATCGCTACTAGGTCACTCTCCCTGACCGTGAGCATTAGCATACCTCTGCTTAAAGCTATGTAAGAGAATCCTGCTCCACTACATCCATTCCCAAAACTAATTCCACTTACTGGCTACTCTGTGGCTGAGAAAAATACTTCCTAACATCCCTGTGATTCATCTGTCTTTCATCTTCCAACTGTGCCCCCCTTGTTACTGTGTCCAATCTCTGGAACATCCTTGTCTTTGTCCACCTTCAATTCTCTCAGTATTTTTGTAGTCGTTATCAAGTCCCCCCTATCTCTCCTGGCCTCCAGTGTCCGTCAGGTTGATTTCCCTTAACCTCTCCTCGTAGGACATACCTCTTAGCTCTGAACTAGTCTTGTTGCAAACCTTGCACTTTCTCTAGTTTCTTTACGTGCTTGGCTTATAGGTGTGGGTTCCAAACGGTGCTGCATACTCCAATATGGGCCTAACGTATACGGTTGTACAGGTCCTGAACGATTCCTTTTAAGGATGTCGAATGCTGTTCTGAGGTTTGCTAGGCGCGCCCATAAGCTGCAGCAGTTATTTGGTTGATGGCCTTCAGGAGAAGAGCCCTGGTGTTATACTCACCCCAAGACCTTTTTTCCTTGATGAGGTTTTGTAGTCTCGACCCCCTAGACTGTACTTCCGTCTGCGGCCATCTTTGCCCTTCCCCAATCTTTCATATTTGCACTTGGTGGGATGAACTCAGGAGCCAATTGACTTGGACTCAGTCTGCAGCCTGTCCAGATCCCAACTTTTTTTTTTTTTGGTTAAAGTTCTGCCTGTCTTCGTTCGAGTGTATTCTTCTCATATCAACGTCACGTCATCTGCAAACAGGGACAAACCTCAGCCTATTCGTTCCGTCATGTCTTTCATCAAATACCATAAACAGCACTGGTCCTAGGACTGACCCCTGCGGGACCCACCGCTGGTCCAGGATGCCCACATCTGACACCTCGCCACGAACCATGACTCGCTGCAGTCCTTCCTGACAAGGTTCCCTGATCCATTGTAGTGCCATCCCTGTTATCCCTGCTTGGTCCGTCCAGTTTTTGCACAATCTCTTGTGTGGAAACTTGTGTCAAACCCTTCTTGCAGTCCCCAAGAAAAGCAATCCACCCACCCCTCATGTGTGTGTGTGTTGTAGTTGTGTGTGTGGTCGTGTGTGTGTGTGTGTGTGTGGTGTGTGTGTGGTGCTGTGTGTGTCTGTGTTTGTTGTGTGTGTGT
The DNA here is from genome assembly GCF_026875155.1 of Cherax quadricarinatus. Lineage (NCBI taxonomy): Eukaryota > Metazoa > Arthropoda > Malacostraca > Decapoda > Parastacidae > Cherax > Cherax quadricarinatus. The sequence continues at coordinate 49,030,723 of NC_069414.1, forward strand.
GTGTGTGTGTGTGTGTCTGTGTGTGTGGTGTGTGTGTTGTGTGTGTGTGTGCTTTGTGTGTGGTGGCGTGTGTGTGTGCTGTGTGTGTGTGTGTTTGTGTGTGTGTGTGTGTGTGTTCTGTGGTGTGTGTGTGTGTGTGTGTGTCAGTTGTGTGAGTGTGTGTGTGTGTGTGTGGCCTGTGTGTGTGTGTGTGTGTGTGTGTGTGTGTGTGTGTGTAGTGGTGTGTGTCTGGTGTGTGGTGTGTGTTGTCTGTGTGTTGTGTGTGTGTGTGTGTGTGTGTGTGTGTGTGTGATGTGTGTGAGTGGTGTGTCTGTGTGTGTGTGTTGTGTGTGTCTGTGTGTGTGTGTGTGTTGTTTGTGTTGTGTTGTGTGTGTGTGTGGTGTCTGTGTAGTGTGTTTGTGTGGTGTGTACTCACCTATTTGTACTGTGCACACTTTGTGGTTCAGGGTCTGAGTCTCAGCTCTGGCCCCGCCTCTATCGCTGATTGCTACTTAGGTCCTCTCTCTGCCCTGCCCCAATGAGCTCTATCAAACCTCGCCTTAAAACTATGTATGGTTCCTGCCTCTACCACATCACCTTCTAGGGTTCTATTCCACGGCCTGACTACTCTAGACTGAAGGAAAACTTCCTAACATCCCTTTGATTCATCTGAGTCTTCAACTTCCAATTGTGACCTCTTGTGTCTGTGTCCCATCTCTGGAACATCCCGTTTTTGTCCACCTCGTCTATTCCGGGGCAGTATTTTATATGTCGTTATCATGTCTCCCCTGACCCTCCTGGCCTCCAGTGTCGTCAGGCCGATTTCCCTCAACCTTTCTTCATAGGACAATCCCCGTAGCTCTGGGACTAGTCTTGTTGCAAACCTTTGCACTTTCTCTAATTTCTTGACGTGCTTGACTAGGTGTGGATTCCAAACTGGTGCTGCATACTCCAGTATGGGCCTGACGTAGATGGTATACAGAGTCTTAAACGAATCCTTACTGAGGTATCGGAACGCTATCCGTAGGTTTGCCAGGCGCCCGTATGCTGCAGCAGTTATAAGAACATAAGAACATAAGAAAGGAGGAACACTGCAGGAGGCCTGTTGGCCCATACTAGGCAGGTCCTTTACAATTCATCCCACTAACAAAACATTTGCCCTACCCAATTTTCAATGCCACCCAAGAAATAAGCTCTGATGTGAAAGTCCCACTCAAATCCAACCCCTCCCACTCATGTACTTATCCAACCTAAATTTGAAACTACCCAAAGTCCCAGCCTCAATAACCCAACTAGGTAGACTGTTCCACTCATCAACTACCCTATTTCCAAACCAATATTTTTCCCTTTATGTCCTTTCTAAATCTAAACTTATCTAATTTAAATCCATTACTGCGGGTTCCCCTTGGAGAGACATCCTCAAACCTTATTAATATCCCCTTTATTAATACCTATCTTCCACTTATAACACTTCGATCAGGTCTCCCCTCATTCTTCGTCTAACAAGTGAATGTAACTTAAGAGTCTTCAATCTTTCTTCATAAGAAGATTTTTAATGCTATGTTTTTAATTTAGTCATCCTATACGCTGAATGTTTTTTAATGAATTTTTGTCCATTTTGTAATACGGAGACCAGAACTGAGCTGCATAATCTAGGTGAGGCCTTACTAATGATGTATAAAGCTGCAGTATGACCTCTGGACTTCTGTTGCTTACACTTCTTGATATAAATCCCAGTAATCTATTTGCCTTATTACGTACGCTTAGGCATTGCTGTCTTGGTTTTAAGGTTGCTGCTCACCATAACCCCCAAGTCCTTTCGCAATCTGTATGGCTAAGTTCTACATCATTTAACTTATAAGTACTAGGGTTATGGGCACTCCCAAGCTTCAGAACCTTGCATTTATCTACATTGAACTGCATCTGCCACTTTTCTGACCAAGAATAGAGTTTGTTTAAATCCTCATGAAGTTCCATAACATCTACGTTTGAATCAATTTATCCTACCTATCTTTGTGTCATCGGCGAATTTGCTCATATCACTAGTATTCCCTCATCAAGATCATTGATATATATTAAAACAACAACGGGCCCAAGACTGATCCCTGTGGAACGCCACTTGTTACAGATCCCCACTCGGATTTAACCCCATTTATGGACACTCTCTGCTTCCTGTCAGTGAGCCATGACTCGATCCACGAGAGCACTTTTCCCCCAATGCCATGAGCTGCCACTTTCTTTAACAGTCTATGGTGCGGAACTCTATCAAAAGCCTTACTAAAATCTAAGTAAATAATATAAAATTCTTTATCGTGGTCAACAGCCTCAAAAGCTTTACTGAAGAAAGTTAATAAATTAGTTAGACAAGACCGGCCTCTCGTGAATCCATGCTGAGTATCAATAATCAAGCTATGCTTATCGAGATGGCTTCTTATAATCTCAGCTATAATTGACTCTAGTAATTTGCCTACAATTGAGGTCAGGCTTATTGGGCGGTAATTTGACGGTAACGACTTGTCCCCTGTTTTAAAAATAGGAATTACATTAGCCATCTTCCACATATCAGACACTACACCTGTTTGAAGAGATAAATTAAAAATATTAGTTAATGATTCACAGACTTCCATTTTACATTCCTTAAGAACCCTTGAAAAAACCTCATCAGGACCCGGCGACTTATTTTGCTTCAGTCGGTCTATCTGCTTCACAACCATTTCACTAGTGACTGTGATGTTACATAATTTATCTTCTTCTAGCCCACTGTAAAAATTAATTACTGGAATATTGTTAGTATCTTCCTGTGTAAAAACTGAGAGAAAATAATTATTTAAAATCAAGCACATTTCATTCTCTTTGTCAGTAAGGTGCCCAAAGTTATTTTTAAGGGGACCTATCTTATCTCTAACTTTTGTTCTATAGACCTGGAAAAAACTTTTTGGGTTAGTTTTAGAATCCCTAGCAACTTTAATTTCATAGTCCCTTTTAGCTTTTCTTATCCCCTTTTTAATGTCCCTCTTAATGTCAATATACTGATTCATAAGATGACCCTCACCTCTTTTGATACGCCTATAAATTCCTTTCTTATGCCCTAGTAGATATTTGAGCCTATTATTCATCCATTTTGGGTCATTTCTATTTGATCTAATTTCTTTATATGGGATAAACGCTCTTTGAGCAGCATGTATAGTGTTCAGAAAACTGTCATATTGATAGCTCTCTTCGTTACCCCAGTCAAGAGATGATAAGTGTTCTCTAAGCCCATCGTAATCTGCTAAGCGAAAATCTGGGACTGTTACTGAGTTATCGCTACTATCGTACTTCCATTCAATGCTAAATGTAATTGTTTTGTGGTCGCTAGCACCCAGTTCCTCTGAAATTTCTAAATTATTAACAAGGGATTCATTGTTTGCCATAACTAAGTCAAGCAGGTTATTTCCCCTTGTAGGTTCTGTCACAAACTGCTTCAAAAAACAATCCTGAACTACTTCTAAGAAGTCGTATGATTCTAAATTCCCAGTCAAGAAATTCCAATCAACATGACTAAAGTTAAAGTCTCCTACAATTACTACATTATCGTGCCTAATTACTACATTATCTGATTGATGTGCGCCTCAGGAGATATGCTCGGTGTTATACTCACCCCCAGATCTTTTTCCTTGAATGAGGTTTGCAGTCTTTGGCCATCTAAACTATATTGTGTCTGCGGTCTTCTTTGCCCTTCCCCAATCTTCATGACTTTGCATTTGGCAGGGTTAAATTCAAGGAGCCAGTTGCTGGACCAGGCTTGTAGCCTTTCCAGGTCTCTTTGTAGTCCTGCCTGATCCTCGTCCGATTTGATTCTTCTCATTAACTTCATATCATCTGCAAACAAGGGCACTTCTGAGTCTATCCTCTCCGTTATGTCATTCACATATACCAAAAACAGCACAGGTCCTAGGACTGACCCCTGTGGAACCCTGTTTGTCACAGGCGCCCACTCTGGCACCTCGTCACGTACTATGACTCATTGTTGCCTTCCAGTCAGGTATTCTCTGATCCATTGCAGTGCCTTTCCTGTTATGTGTGCCTGATCCTCTAGCTTTTGCAGTAACCTCTTGTGAGGAACTGTGTCGAAGGCCTTCTTGCAGTCCAAAAAAATGCAGTCGATCCACCCCTCTCTCTCTTGTCTTACTTCTGTCACCTTGTCATAAAACTCCAGTAGGTTTGTGACACAGGATTTTCCTTCCCTGAAATCGTGCTGGGTGTCGATTATACACTTGTTTCTTTCCAGGTGCTCTGCCACTCTCCTCCTGTAAAGTAAAAGGACACAAGTGCAACTAATGTGACATTTATTGTGGCAACGTTTCGCTCTCCAAGAGCTTTATCAAGCCTTTAATGGCTTGATAAAGCTCCTGGAGAGCGAAACGTTGCCACAATAAATGTCACATTAGTTGCACTTGTGTCCTTTTACTTTACATATTGTCGGTAATTCTACCAACTTTATTACACTCTCCTCCTGATGATCTTCTCCATGACTTTGCATACTATATACGTTAGTGACACAGGTCTGTAGTTTAATGCCTCGTGTCTGTCTCCCTTTTTAAAAATTGGGACTACATTTGCCATCTTCTATACCTCAGGGAGTTGCCCAGTTTCAATGGATGTGTTGAAGATGTTTGTTAATGGCACACACAGCTCTCTGCTCCCTCTCTAAGACCCACGGAGAGATGTTGTCTGGTTCCACCGCCTTTGAGGTGTCAAGTTCACATAGCAGCTTCTTCACCTCCTCCTTGGTTATGTGTACCTCATCCAGCACTTGTTGGTGTACCCCCCCCTGTTCTGATTTCCTGGAGTCCTACTGGTTTCCACTGCAAATACTTCTTTAAATCTCGTGTTGAGCTCCTCACATACCTCTCGGTCGTTTCTTGTGAACTCCCCATCACCCTTCCTCAGTCTGATTACCTGGTCCTTGACTGTTGTTTTCCTCCTGATGTGTGTGTGTGTGTGTGTGTGTGTGGGTGTGTATATAAGAAATATATAAAATACCGACAATATGAAAATTTAGACACAAGTGCAACATCTGGATATCTTTATTGTAGACATTTCGCCATCCAATGGCTTTATCAATACAGATTCTAGGACATAATTAGAAGACAGTAGAACTATATACAAAAGATGAGGTAATCAGTCCCTCAGCCTTGTAGTTAGTGTTCACATCATCGTGGTGGAGGAGAATCTGGAGGAAAGGCAAGAAGACTGGTGGTTATATAGGCGTCAGTGGATAAAGACGTGCAGCAGAAGGCAGAGTCACTGGTAGGCGGGATTCCCCAGTGGAAGTAGGTCCTACCCAAAGGGATGGGTTAGTTGTAGCGGCCGTGAAGAATGTCTTGTAGATGCCCTTTGAATCAAGATTCCATGATATTGCAGTGTCTGACAAGTTGTATAAGAAAGGTGTGTGTGTGTGTCAGGCAACAGGCTGGTAGTGGGTCAATATTCTCGTGACTTAAGGTAATTTATTCTGTCTCCTGGTTCTCTGCTCACCTTAAAAGACCTCCTTCATAACCCAGTATTATTAGCTCACCTGGCAGGGTTAATACACTCATAACAGGATATATCCCACCCACCACCTGCATGTTACACCTGTTAATACCTCACCTAGGTGGGTGAAGGGGCCTGCTAGACACACTTCAACCTCACCTAGGTAGGTGAAGGTGCTTGCTAGACACACTTCAACCTCACCTAGGTAGGTGAAGGTGCCTGCTAGACACACTTCAACCTCACCTAGGTAGGTGAAGGTGCCTGCTAGACACACTTCAACCTCACCTAGGTAGGTGAAGGTGCCTGCTAGACTCACTTCAACCTCACCTAGGTAGGTGAAGGTGCCTGCTAGACTCACTTCAACCTCACCTAGGTAGGTGAAGGTGCCTGCTAGACACACTTCAACCTCACCTAGGTAGGTGAAGGTGCCTGCTAGACACACTTCAACCTCACCTAGGTAGGTGAAGGTGCCTGCTCGACGCACTTCAACCTGGAAATATAAACACATATGTAGTATAATGTGATCCTTTATTGACAACGTTTCGCCCACACAGTGGGTTTTTTCAAGTCACAAACAGATCTACCTGGGGTGGAAGGTACGTGAGTATTTATAGTCAGGTTCAGAATGCTGAGGTCTGGTGGAGAATGCTGCATCTGATGATGTACCGAGTAGGGTTATAGAGTCTAAAATCTTGGGTAGCTTGGAAGTGAGATTGGATAAGTTTGTGAGCAGACCTTCTGCAGTGTTCTTCCATTCCTATGCTCTTATGTGGGATAGCGATGAAGAAGTTTCTTCGCAAGTGGTTCAGCTATGTTATAGAAGCCACTATTCTGATTGAAGTTGTTGGATATAGAAATAAGCGATGATTCCAGGATTCTTCGGTATTGAGTGTTGCCTTCTGTGGCGATAAGTCTTGAGTTTCTGTAGTTTATCAAGTGGTTGTGCGAATTACGGTGTTGTACACAGGCATTCCTTGTATCGTCAGACCTACTTGTGTATTGGTGTTCTGAAAAACGTGTTTGGAGGTCCCTTGATGTTTTGCCGGCGTATAATTTGCTGCAGCCATTACAAGGGATTATGTATACCCCTGCAGAGGATGGAAGCTTGTCCTGTCTATTATTGGTAATGTCCTTGATGGTCGTGGTTGTGGAGGCAGATACTTGGAATGAGGTATTGGAAAAGATGTTGGAAACGTGTTTGGCAATTGAGTTGGTGGGGAGGACTATGTATCTCTTCTCGGCAGTGTCTTCTCTGGGTGTGTTGAAGATGTTTAATGCCCGTCGTCCGCAGTCTCTGATGAAGTGACAAGGATAGCGGAGTTTAGAAAATACTTGTTCAATTATAGCGCATTCTTTCTCAAGAAACTCATTGCTGTAGATTCTGAGTGATCGCAGGAAGAAGCCTATAATTACACCACGTTTAGTTTTGGTGTCGTGGTGAGAGTAGAAGTGGAGAAGATCGTTTTGGTTGGTGGGTTTTCGATAGACTTTAAAACGATCTTCTCCACTTCTACTCTCACCACGACACCAAAACTAAACATGGTGCAATTATAGGCTTCTTCCTGCGTGCACTCAGAGTCTGCAGCAATGAGTTCCTTGAGGAAGAATGCACTATAATTGAACAAGTATTTTCTAAACTCCACTATCCTCATCACTTCATCAGAGACTGCAGACGATGGGCATTAAACATCTTCAACACACCCAGATGTACAGTGCTCCATCAAACTACAGTTCACTCCTCAGTGTCCTGCGCCAGGGAAGTACGTGTGTCTACTTACACGTACTTGCCTAGCTGAGTACTCTCAATTTTTGGCCGACTGTCACCGCCAATTTCATCTTTTCGTAATTAGACGATGACTTCGTTGCCTTCCACCTCCCACCCCCCTTCCACTCTCCCCTAACTGCCCACACCTGCCTCTGCTTCTTCTAAATCCAATTCCTTCTCGCTAAACCTCAAATTCTCTAATCCTGATGCTACTATCTGTCCTGGAAATTTATTATATCAGATCACTGGTGCACCTCAACTTAAAGTCTTTAAAACCAACTCAGTCTTCAAACTCCTTCTTGACAAACATTCCTATGAAACGTACACCTCAACCGATACCAGACAAATACTTCTCAATGCAGGCTTCACCATTATTTGGACTCCTGAGCACTGTGCCAAAAGCACAGTCATTGCTCAACACGTAGACTACTCTCTCCTGACAGCCTATGACACAGACAAAGACGACTTAATAAAAGACATCAGTACTAAGAACAAAGTCTCTGTTGACGATATTTACAGACCTGAAAACTCTACCAGTCTCAAAATACACTGTTCTACTCCTTCTAACGCCTCTACACTCTTCAGTCAAGGAATCTTTGCCAAGACCATCCGCATTCCTCCAAACACTCTCTTCACTCCGAACTTCCACCCATCACACAATGTCGTAAATGCTACAAATTCGGCCATGACAAAAACACATGCACATCTATACAAGTCTGCTCCAGATGTTCAGCAACTGGCCACTTCTGGAATACCTGCAACCTCCCCCTTAAATGTTCTAACTGCGGCAGATCACACACACTGCAGTTACAAATTCCTGCCCTTCTAGAAAAGACATTCTCTCCTCCCTCAGAGCTAGCCAACCTCCCTCCCTCCCCAACCCCATCCCTGTACCTCCCTCCCCCACCCCCAATGCCTGGGCCTCCCCATGCACTTGGTCTACCTCTTCTACCCTACACACATCAAACACCAACACACAGACTACAAACACCTCTCCATCTACGCCTACACCCACACTAGACTACAAAACTAACTGTCAACTCGCTACTGCTGTCCACTCTGTGATGGTAATCTCTCAAGCTTACCAATCAGACTACTCACATGTCCTTAACCTAATCTTGTCTGCTAACAATCTTCCCTCTCTAATCATCCCTCCTTGCTTCTCTTCTAAACCCCCTACAACCTCTCCCACTCCCCCTCTTCCCTCACCCTCCTGCTCTCCTCCTAACCTACCACTCTTCACTCCCACCAACACTCCTCCTCCCCTACCCCTCTTAACTACTTTACTACTCCCCCACCTCTTTACCCACTTCTTCCTCCATTACCGAGCTTCCACTTCCTCTGCATCCACCATCGCCACTCCCCTCCATCACATCCAAGACTTCATCCAGGTCCAACTCCTCCTCCAAACGAAATCCACTCAACCCTAAACCTGCCCTAACTTCTGATATACAGACTAAAGAACATAAAAACAGATCCATCTCTTCCTCCCCCTCCAGGAAACGGGTCCGTAACACCTACAAACACAAACCCACCGATGGCACCACTATCACGAGCTTAAATATAAACTCCCCTGACACCAACTTTGGTATGACGAGACCATTAAATCATGTTTAAGGTGATTCAGTTCAATGTATGTTCTTACTTCACAATTAGACACTTACTGGCCGAGCTCCTTGAAGCAGAGAGGCCAGATATTATTTTACTAAACAGTACCTGCCTCAAAGCCCCTCAACGTATCCGCCATTATGGTTATACTGCACTACAGTCCTCCTATGATCCCCATGTTGGGGTTGCCATCATTGTCAAATCCAGCATAAAACACGAATTTCTCCCAATCCCTTTTATACAACAACACTGTCTTGTGGTCAGAATACACACCCACCTTGGCCCCTTTATCTTTTTCACCACCTATGCTCGCCCAAACAGTACTCTCAACATACACGACCTTTCCTTAGTCTTCAACTACACCAACATACCTACTAGCTGATATGAATGCCAAACACACCGCCTTTCATCACACCAGTAACAACCAACTTGGTCACCAATTACTCAACTTCACAAACCACAAACACCTAGTTCACCTCAGCCCAGACTTCAACACCTTCTACAATCACACTGGCCAAGCAAACCCGACATCATTCTGGCAAACCGGCCAGCTCTCTCTTCAACACTACATATCACCTGGCCCTATTACAGGCTCTGATCACATCCGTCATCTTACATATCTCCCCAACCTATCCTCATCCGGCCACACCTTCCTTC
>NC_069414.1:49045248-49055248 GCF_026875155.1 Cherax quadricarinatus
CATTTATGGACACTTTCTGCTTCCTGTCTGTGAGCCATGACTCGATCCATGAGAGCATTTTTCCCCCAGTGCCATGAGCTGCCACTTTCTTTAACAGTCTATGGTGCGGAACTCTATCAAAAGACTTACTAAAATCTAAGTAAATAATATCAAATTCTTTATCGTGATCAACAGCCTCAAAAGCTTTACTGAAGAAAGTTAATAAATTAGTTAGACAAGAACGGCCTCTCGTGAATCCATGCTGAGTATCATTAATCAAGCTATGCTTATCGAGATGGCTTCTTATAATCTCAGCTATAATTGACTCTAGTAATTTGCCTACAATTGAGGTCAGGCTTATTGGGCGGTAATTTGACGGTAACGACTTGTCCCCTGCTTTAAAAATAGAAATTGCATTAGCCTTCTTCCACATATCAGACACTACACCTGTTTGAAGAGATAAATTAAAAATATTAGTTAATTGTTCACAGAGTTCCATTTTACATTCCTTTAGAACCCTTGAAAAAACCTCATCAGGACCCGGCAACTTATTTTGCTTCAGTCTGTCTATCTGCTTCACAACCATTTCACTAGTGACTGTGATGTTACATAATTTATCTTCTTCTAGCCCACTATAAAAATTAATTACTGGAATATTGTTAGTGTCTTCCTGTGTAAAAACCGAGAGAAAATAATTATTTAAAATCGAGCACATTTCATTCTCTTTGTCAGTAAGATGCCCATAGTTATTTTTAAGGGGACCTATCTTATCTCTGACTTTTGTTCTATAGTCCTGGAAAAAACTTTTTGGGTTAGTTTTAGAATCCCTAGCAACTTTAATTTCATAGTCCCTTTTAGCTTTTCTTATCCCCCTTTTAATGTCCCTCTTAATGTCAATATACTGATTCATAAGATGACCCTCACCTCTTTCGATACGCCTATAAATTACCTTCTTATGCCCTAGTAGATATTTGAGCCTATTATTCATCCATTTTGGGTCATTTCTATTTGATCTAATTTCTTTCTACGGGATAAATGTTCTTTCAGCAGCATGTATAGTGTTCAGAAAACTGTCATATTGATAGTTCTCTTCGTTACCCCAGTCAATCTGGAACTGTTACTGAGTTATCGCTACTATCATACTTCCATTCAATGCTAAATGTAATTGATTTGTGGTCGCTAGCACCCAGTTCCTCTGAAATTTCTAAATTATTAACAAGGGATTCATTGTTTGCCAGAACTAAGTCAAGCAGGTTATTTCCCCTTGTAGGTTCTGTCACAAACTGCTTCAAAAAACAATCGTGAACTACTTCTAAGAAGTCGTATGATTCTAAATTCCCAGTCAAGAAATTCCAATCAATATGACTAAAGTTAAAGTCTCCTAGAATTACTACATTATCGTGCCTTGTGGCCTTAACAATTTCCTCCCATAGTAGTCTCCCTTGGTCCGTATCTAAGTTTGAGGGACAGTATGTCGCACCTAAAATCAATTTTTCATGCCCCTCTGAAAATTCTATCCAAAAAGACTCTGTGTTACTTCAGACGTAATACCCGTTTTTTATGCAACAATTCAAGCGATCTCGGACATACAATGCCACCTCACCCCCTTTCCCCGATACTTCTATCTACTTGGAATAATTTAAAACCCTGAACGTGACATTCCGCAGGCATGTCCCGACTTTTTGAATTAAACCACGGCTCAGTTAGGGAAAATACATCAATGTTACCTGCACTAGCAACTAATCTCAACTCGTCCATCTTATTCCTAGCACTACGGCTATTAGCATAATAAACATTGAAAGATTCTCCTTTCTCTTTACCCATCCTGCTCAGTTCTGCTTTTCTACTAAACCTATTACTGTCCTTATCACCCAGTGTCACTGGCTTTTCAATATCTACCTCGTTCTGCTTATTTCTAGTTCCCCTAGAACTCATAATACATATTACTATACTGGCACTTCACTGTTTTCCCTGTCAAAACCCATACCTGGAGTTTACCTGGAGAGAGTTCCGGGGGTCAACGCCCCCGCGCCCCGGTCTGTGACCAGGCCTCCTGGTGGATCAGAGCCTGATCAACCAGGCTGTTGCTGCTGGCTGCACGCAAACCAACGTACGAGCCACAGCCCGGCTGATCAGGAACTGACTTTAGGTGCTTGTCCAGTGCCAGCTTGAAGACTGCCAGGGGTCTGTTGGTAATCCCCCTTATGTGTGCTGGGAGGCAGTTGAACAGTCTCGGGCCCCTGACACTTATTGTATGGTCTCTTAACGTGCTAGTGACACCCCTGCTTTTCATTGGGGGGATGGTGCATCGTCTGCCAAGTCTTTTGCTTTCGTAGTGAGTGATTTTCGTGTGCAAGTTCGGTACTAGTCCCTCTAGGATTTTCCAGGTGTATATAATCATGTATCTCTCCCTCCTGCGTTCCAGGGAATACAGGTTTAGGAACCTCAAGCGCTCCCAATAATTGAGGTGTTTTATCTCCGTTAGCGCGCCGTGAAAGTTCTCTGTACATTTCTAGGTCGGCAATTTCACCTGCCTTGAAAGGTGCTGTTAGTGTGCAGCAATATTCCAGCCTATTCCTAGTTTAAAGCCTATCCTAGTTTAAAGTCCTAATAGCTCCCTCCACTGCAGTGCCAGCGCCCCGACCCCAGACCTAGATAAGTGAACCCCATCCCTGGCAAAACATGTCATTTCTCCCAAATAGAAGAGGTCCCAGTTGTCAATGAATTTTACCGCATTTTCCTGACAGTATTTGTCCAGCCACTTATACACTTCAATCATGTCTCCCCTCATTCTTCGTCTAACAAGTGAATGTAATTTAAGAGTCTTCAACCTTTCTTCATAAGTAAGATTTCTAATGCTATGTATTAATTTAGTCATCCTACGCTGAATGTTTTCTAACGAATTTATGTCCATTCTGTAATGTGGAGACCAGAATTGAGCTGCATAATCTAGGTGAGGCCTTACAAATGATGTATAAAGCTGCAGTATTACCTCTGACTTCTGTTGCTTACACTTCTTGATATAAATCCCAGTAATCTATTTGCCTTATTACGTACGCTTAGGCATTGCTGTCTTGGTTTAAGGTTGCTGCTCACCATAATCCCCAAGTCCTTTTCGCAATCTGTATGGCTAAGTTCTACATCATTTAACCTATAAGTGCTAGGGTTATGGACACTCCCGAGCTTCAGAACCTTGCAGTTATCTACATTGAACTACATCTGCCACTTTTCTGACCAAGAATAGAGTTTGTTTAAATCCTCCTGAAGTTCCCTAACATCTACGTTTGAATCAATTATCCTACCTATCTTTGTGTCATCGGCGAATTTGCTCATATCACTAGTAACACCCTCATCAAGATCATTGATATATATTATGAACAACAACGGGCCCAAGACTGATCCCTGTGGAACGCCACTTTTTACAGATCCCCACTCGGATTTAACCCCATTTATGGACATTCTCTGCTTCCTGTCAGTGAGCCATGACTCGATCCACGAGAGCACTTTTCCCCCAGTGCCATGAGCTTTCCACTTCTTTAACAGTCTTGGTGCGGAACTCTATCAAAAGCCTTACTAAAATCTAAGTAAATAATATCAAATTCTTTATCGTGGTCAACAGCCTCAAAAACTTTACTGAAGAAAGATAATAAATTAGTTAGACAAGACCGGCCTCTTGTGAATCCATGCTGAGTGTCATTAATCAAGCTATGCTTATCGAGATGGCTTCTTATAATCTGAGCTATAATTGACTCTAGCAATTTGCCTACAATTGAGGTCAGGCTTATTGGGCGGTAATTTGACGGTTACGACTTGTCCCCTGTTTTAAAAATAGGAATTACATTAGCCATCTTCCACATATCAGACACTACACATGTTTGAAAATATAACTTAAAAATATTAGTTAATGGTTCACAGAGTTCCATTTTGCATTCCTTAAGAACCCTTGAAAAAAAGCTCATCAGGACCCGGTGACTTATTTTGCTTCAGTCGGTCTATCTGCGTCACAACCATTTCACTAGTGACTGTGATGTTACATAATTTATCTTCTTCTGGCCCACTATAAAAATTAATTACTGGAATATTATTAGTGTCTTCCTTTGTAAAAACCGAGAGAAAATAATTATTTAAAATCGAGCACATTTCATTCTCCTTGTCAGTAAGATGCCCATAGATTGTAATAATGTTGGTAGAATTACCGACAATATGTAAAGTAAAAGGACACAAGTGCAACTAATGTGACATTTTATTGTGGCAACGTTTCGCTCTCCAGGAGCTTTGTCAAGCCAATACAAACAGTATATGGACACAGAGGGTATATATAAAGGCTCAGAGTGAGGTGCAATACTAGTGAGGTACCATATCGATGTTCACAGGTGGTGGTAGTAGTAGTAGTAGTGACAAAAGTTGTAGTAGTAGTAGTAGTAAGACAATATGGTAGAGCAATTAATTCGTACATGAGTGAAAGGATATAAAAGCTATTACTTGGGTAACATAAAAATAGGTTGGACAAACATAGACTGGAAAGAGAAGGCCTGTTTCAGTGTTCACCCTCTGTAATGTGCCCTGTGTAGTATAACAGGAGAGACTATGTGATGGCAGGGTTTCCTGTTTTCAGGAGGATTCTTGCTAAGACTTCAGAGATGGTGAAGCTGCCGTTGTTTTGTTTAATAGTATTCGAAACAGCGATCAGTGCTGATTCGAGGCACTTTCGTTTGCGGAAATTAGTTTCTTTGATCACTAATTGGGCGTCCCTGAATTTCATGAGATGATTGGTGGAATTTCGGTGTTGTACACAGGCGTTGTTCATGTTATCGTTCCTACATGCGTAAATGTGTTCATTTACGTAAATGTGTTCAGTTAAGTAAGCTACCCAAGCTTACTTAACTGAATGTGCCGATGAACTTTCTAACATCGCTAAGGAAACCTTTGAAACTGCAAGGAATTTGAGGGCCAATCTTCAGATTGACCAACACACTGCTGAGCATATTCTCAGCACAGTCACCACAGCCAACCTCCAACAGAAGATCAAACTCAATCGCAAACTTCAGTACCTCTGCACTAACAGTCGATGGAAAGAAATGGGACGCGAATCCCTGATAAACAACTTATCATCACGCACCTTAACTGACTACGAGAAACAAGCACTGAGTCTGGGACTCAAATTTACCACCAACATACGCAAACCTAACTATCAACTCAATCTAGTTACCAGGAACCATAGACACAGTGACAGCAACTTCCAGAAGGGTTGGTAGGTAAGACACATTGGTCCCTATCTAAGTTTGGGGGACGGTATATCACACCTAAAATTAATTTTTCATGCCCCTCTGAAAATTCTATCCAAACAGACTCTGTATGTGTTACTTCAGACTTAATACCCGCTTTTATGCAACAGTTCAAGCGATCTTGGACATACAATGCCACCCCACCCCCCTTCCCGACACTTCTATCTACTTGGAACAATTTAAAACCCTGAATGTGACATTCCGCAGGCATGTCCCGACTTTTTTGAATTAAACCAGGTCTCAGTTATGGCAAATACATCAATGTTACCTGCACTAGCAACTAGTCTCAACTCGTCCATCTTATTCCTAGCACTGCGACTATTTGTGTAATATATATTTAAAGACCCTCCTCTCTCTTTACTCTTCCTGCTCCTTTCTGTTATTCCACTAAACCTATTACTGTCCTTGTCAATTTGTGCCACTGGCTTTCCAATATCCACCTCATCTTGCCTATTACTTGTTCTCCTAGTACTCATATTACTACACTGCGACTTCACTGTTTTCCCGCCAAAACCCATACCACTAACTATTCCTAGTTTAAAGACCTAACAGCTCCCTCCACTGTGTTGGCCAGTGCTCCCACCCCACACCTAGATAAGTGAACCCCATCCCTGGCATACATATCATTTCTGCCATAGAAGAGGTCCCAGTTGTCAATGAATGTTACCGCATTTTCCTTACAGTATTTGTCCAGCCAGCAATTGAGACCTATTGCTCTGGACAACCATTCATTTCCAACTCCTGTCCTTGGCAAAATGCCACATATGACAGGTTTCCCACCCTTCCTCCTAATTATCTCTATTGCTGACCTATACCTGCTAATCAGGTCCTCACTCCTACGTCTGCCAACATCGTTGCCTCCCGCACTGAGACAGATAATAGGATTGCTCCCATTTCCTCTCATGATGTCATCCAGACGGCTAACAATATCCTTCATCCCAGCCCCAGGAAAACACACTCTCTGCCTCCTACTCCTATCCTTCAAGCAGAATGCCCTATCCATGTACCTAATCTGGCTATCCCCAACAACAACAATGTTTTTACCTTCCTTGGCGTCGTCCGTCGTGATGCTCCCAGTAGTCGACTCACATTCGTCAGGTAGCATTACATCACTTGTAGAATTCGTCAAGACGTTCCCGATGGTCTTCGTTGGGGTTTCTAGGGATGTCTCACTCACGTCTGCCAATGCTTCCTTGGTGCTCGTTGTGGCATTCCCAGTAGAACACTCACATTCGTCAGGTAGCACCGAGAATGGGTTGGAAGTTTCCACGGTAGTCTTCTGGTTTCTCGTTGTTTCTGCCTCTCCAACCGTTTTCTTGATCCTCAGCTTGGTTCCATGTTGCTCGGCCACTGACCAAGTTCCCCTCTTAACCTGGGGACTCACAACAGGAGGATTACTACGAATCCTCTTGTTCTCCTCCGTTAATCGCCGTATCTCCAGCTTAGCAACTCTGAGCTCTTCTCTCAGCTGCTGGTAAAGTTGCTCAAGAGAGGGCATCCTGGTTCAGATTCACAGAGAGCACACAAACAGGTCTTCACAGAGCTAAGTACACGTCACCACTGAGCTAAGTACACATCACCACTGGCTAAGTACACGTCACCACTGAGCTAAGTACACGTCACCATAGGAAAGTATTGGTTTGGAAATAGGGTAGTTGATGAGTGGAATAGTCTACCTAGTTGGGTAATTGAGGCTAGGACTTTTGGTAGTTTCAAATTTAGGTTGGATAAATTTATGAGTGAGAGGGGTTGGATTTGAGTGGGACTTGCTAGTGAGTGGATAGTTATCAGAGCTTATTTCTTGGGTAGCATTGAAAATTAGGTTGGACAAATGTTTGGTTAGTGAATGGATTGTAAAGGACTTGCCTAGTATGGGCCAACAGGCCTGCTGCAGTGATCCTCCTTTCTTATGTTATTATGTTCTTATAATTGATTCTAATAACTTACCCACTATAGATGTCAGGCTTATTGGATGGTAGTTTGAAGGAACGGACTTATCCCCTGATTTGAATATAGGAACCACATTAGCCATCTTCCACAACTCTGGCACAACACCGGTAAGGATGGACACATTAAACACACTGGTTAATGGCTGACTAAGCTCCGTCTTGCATTCCTTAAGTACCCTGGAAAACAACTCATCGTGTCCCGGGGACTTATTTTGCTTCAGTTTGTCTATCTGTTTAATAACCATGTCCCTCGTGAGAGTAATATTAGTTAATTTAAATTCATCATGAACTAAATAATTGTTAATTACTGGAAACTCATTTACATCTTCCTGTGTAAAAACTGACAAAAAGTAGTCATTAAATAAGGAACACATTTCCAGTTCGTTATCCTTCAGCTGTCTATTCCCAATTTTCAGAGGTCCTACTTTTTTCTTCACCTTCGTCCTATACACTTGAAAGAACCCCTTTGGAGTAGTCTTTGATTCATTAGCAACTCTAATTTCATAGTCACGTTTAGCCTTTCTAATCCCCTTTTTTACTTCTCTTTTAAACTGAACATATTGGTCAGTAAGGTTAACCTCTCCTCTTCTGATGCGCCTATAAATTCCCCTTTTCTCCCCTAATAGATGCTTTAGCCTACTGTTAACCCGTTTGGGATCGTTATTATTAGACCTAATTTCTCTCTGGAGAATGTATATACTCTGGGCATGGTGTTCATTGTTAAGAAAAAAAAATCATAAAAGCAGATCCCTTCATAATCATAAGTATGATCATCGTCAATAAAATCATTAGCTAGATAACCCCAATCAAGATTAGACAGGTGTTCCCTAAGTCCATTATAATCGGCAGAACGGAAATCAGGGATTTTTACTGTATTATAATTATTCTTGCATTCCCAGTTAATGCTAAAAGTGATGGATTTGTGATCACTTGTACCAAGCTCTTCAGTGATCTCCAGATTATTTACGAGTGTTTCCTTATTTGACAAGACTAGGTCTACCAAATTATTACCCCTGGTAGGCTCTGTTACGCACTGCTTCAGAAAACAGTCCTGAACTGTTTCCATAAAGTCACTGGACTCTAGATTACCTGTCAAAGAATTCCAGTCAATTTGACTAAAGTTAAGTTCCCCACTATCACTATGTTGTTGTGTCCAGAAGCCCTAACAATTTCATCCCAAAGAAGTCTCCCTCTATCGTGATCCAAGCCAGGAGGTCGGTATATTACACCTAGAATTAGTTTTTCTTGACCCTCTACAAACTCTACCCAAACAGATTCTGTTACTGTTCCATCTAGTATTATACCTGTTTTTATGCAACAATTAATATTTTCTCGAACATTTAATGCAACTCCTCCCCCCTTCCCATTACATCTATCCACATGGAACAACTTAAATCCCTGAATATTACACTCAGCAATCATATCCCGACTCTTTAAATCATACCACGTTTCAGTTAATGCAATGATATCAAAGTTCCCAGCACATGCTACCAAACGTAGTTCATTAATTTTATTTCTTGCACTTCGACTGTTAGCATAAAATACCATCATATTTTTTTTCTTCTGCACATTTTTCCTATTCATCTTTGTTTTTACACAATTTCTGAAATTATTATTACCCAGAGTTACTCCATGACAGTTACTATTAAGATTCTTAATATCAGAGCATAAATTAATATATCCATATCCATTATTTATCATTTCTAAACCCATACCTCTAACTAATCCTAGTTTAAAGTCCTAACAACCCCCTCAACTGAGCTAGCAAGAAAACCCACACCTGCCCTGGATAAGTGAACCCCATCCCTGGCATACATGTCATTTTGGCCATAGAAGTTGTCCCAGTTGTCAATGAATGGTACTGCATTATCCTTACAGTGTTTATCCAGCCAACAATTAATACCAATTGCTCTGGACAACCATTCATTACCAACACCTCTTCTTGGCAAAATGCCACATATAACAGGGCACCCCGCCTTCTTCCTAATTATGTCTATAGCTGTCCTGAACTTTCTAACTAAATCCTCACTTCTACGCTTGCCTACATCATTGCCTCCACACTGAGGCAAATAATAGGATTGATCCTATTACCGTTCATGATGTTGTCAAGCCGGCTAACAATGTCCTCCATCCCAGCCCCAGGAAAGCAAACCCCTCTGTCTCCTATTCCTGTCCTTCAAGCAGAACGCCCTATCCATGTATCTAACCTGGCTATCCCCAACCACAACAATATTCTTACCTTCCTTGGTGTCGTCCATCGTGACGTTCCCAGTAGTCGACTCACATTCGTCGTGTAGCACGGAGAATGCATTTGATGTTTCCACAGCAGTCTCTTTCTTCTTCATCGTTTCTGTCTTTCCATTCTTCTTGATCGTCAACTTCGTTCCATGCTGTACAGCCACTGCCCATTTTTCCCCTTTTTGACCTGGGCTCAAAACAGGAGGACATACAATCCCTTGTTTTCCTCATTAATCGCCGATCTCCATTTTCGTGCTCTAAAATTCTTCCTTAACTGCGGGTAAGGTTCTCGAGGGAGGATTTTGGTTCATCCACGGAGAGCACACAAGACATTTCTTCACAAGTTAATCAGCCCCCTTTTCTTATAGTCGCGCATCGGTTTTTGCTTTGTTGGGGGATGTAAAAGGAGGTGTGGGTTAACCCTTATATGCCTTCCTTTGATCATTACTTTCATTGTTCCTTGACAATTATAGTCACAAAAGCATTTGGAATTTCTCTATTTTTCACAGGGGTTTTTTGGGATATATATATATATATATATATTATATA
>NC_069414.1:49060248-49072748 GCF_026875155.1 Cherax quadricarinatus
CTAACTTAATTATTCTCACCTTACACTTCTGCAGTTACAGTTCTCAGTAATTATTTTTTTTTTCAGAAAGCCACCCACGACCTCCCCCCTCCCCCCCTCCCCCCTCCCCCTCCCCCCCTCAGAAAAACTGTACTGGGGATTTTATGGTCCAGTCAACAAAGAGAATGAATTTTCCAGTTTAGTGACGCGTCCAGAATTTATAATATACTCTCTTTTGTGCCTAGTTTTTTGTATGTCTTTCTCTATATATCCAGATTATATATATATATATATATATATATATATAATATATATATATATATATATATATATATATATATATATATATATATATATATATAATATATATATATATATATATATATATATATATATATATATATATATATATATATATATATATATATATATAATATATATATATATATATATATATATATATATATATATATATATATATATATATATATATATATATATATATATATATATATATATATATATATATATATATATATGCACTAAGATCACAGTAAACAGGTGATATCAAAATATACAAAACAACCACTGTGAAAAGACAGTGAAATTCCAAGCGTTTTCGTGAATTCTCACATTATCAAAGGAAGGCATATGAAGGGTCGAGACCACACCTCGCCATCACATTCCAAAACAAAGCAACACCTGAACCCCGACAACACCCGACTCATAAGAAAGGAGGAACACTGCAGCAGGCCCGCTGGCCCAACTGGACAGGTCCTCCATGACATCCCACTAACAAAATATTTGTCCAACCCAAGTACTCTACCCAAGAATTAAAATTTATTATTTGTCCAATGAATTATTAAAGTCTTCCCAAATTTTATTAATTATAATAATAAAATTATAAATTATTAATTATAATAATAAAATTTGGGAAGACTTTAATAATTCATTGGACAAATGAAGGTCTATCAAATATTTTGTTAGTGGGATGTCATGGAGGACCTGTCCAGTTGGGCCAGCGGGCCTGCTGCAGTGTTCCTCCTTTCTTATGAGTCGGGTGTTGTCGGGGTTCAGGTGTTGCTTTGTTTTGGAATGTGATGGCGAGGTGTGGTCTCGACCCTTCATATGCCTTCCTTTGATAATGTGAGAATTCACGAAAACGCTTGGAATTTCACTGTCTTTTCACAGTGGTTGTTTTGTATATTTTGATATCACCTGTTTACTGTGATCTTAGTGCATATATATATATATATATATATATATATATATATATATATATATATATATATATATATATATATATATATATATATATATATATATATATATATATATATATATATATATATATATATATATATATATATTGTGATAGGTAATCAGGTTTGATCTAGTTAGTGGTTTCTGAAAGCATTTAGATATCCTAATTACTTAAAATAGGAACATTTTAATAGGCTTACTGGCCTAGGCTAAGCAGGTGGATAAATGTTCCCTTAGGTATGTGATCATTGTGTTTGTAACCCATCCTGTGTGATGGTGAATGAATAGAACACCATCCTGTCTGATAGTGTATGACAAAAACACCATCCTGTCTGATAGTGTATGACTAAAACACCATCCTGTCTGATAGTGTATGACAAAAACACCATCCTGTCTGATAGTGTATGACAAGAACACCATCCTGTCTGATAGTGCATGACAAGAACACCATCCTGTGTGACAGTGTATGACAAGAACACCATCCTGTCTGATAGTGTATGACAAAAACACCATCCTGTGTGACAGTGTATGACAAGAACACCATCCTGTCTGATAGTGTATGACAAAAACACCATCCTGTCTGATAATGTATGACTAAGAACACCATCCTGTCTGATAGTGCATGACAAGAACACCATCCTGTGTGACAGTGTATGACAAGAACACCATCCTGTCTGATAGTGTATGACAAAAACACCATCCTGTCTGATAATGTATGACTAGAACACCATCCTGTGTGATAGTGCATGACAAGAACACCATCCTGTGTGATAGTGTATGACAAGAACACCATCCTGTGTGATAGTGTATGACAAGGTAACGAAAGCTAGCTTTCCTGTAGTGTACACAGACAGTGTTCCCACTATATAACTATCTCGCAGTGTAGATTGATGGTAGTCCCATAGCTATATTATAGTGTACACTGACAGTGTTCTCACTATATACATTATCGTGTACTACACAGTGATAGTGTACTCACTGTATACAGTAACCAGCATATAGTGTACAGTGATAGTGTTCTCACTATATACATAACTCTATATAGTGCACAGTGATAGTGTACTCACTGTATACAGTAACCAGCATATAGTGTACAGTGATAGTGTTCTCACTATATACAGTAACCATCATATAGTGTACAGTGATGGTGTACTCACTATATACAGTAACCATCATATAGTGTACAGTGATAGTGTACTCACTATATACAGTAACCATCATATAGTGTACAGTGATGGTGTTCTCACTATATACAGTAACCATCATATAGTGTACAGTGATAGTGTACTCACTATATACAGTAACCATCATATAGTGTACAGTGATAGTGTTCTCACTATATACAGTAACCATCATATAGTGTACAGTGATAGTGTACTCACTATATACAGTAACCATCATATAGTGTACAGTGATAGTGTTCTCACTATATACAGTAACCATCATATAGTGTACAGTGATAGTGTACTCACTATATACAGTAACCATCATATAGTGTACAGTGATGTGTTCTCACTATATACAGTAACCATCATATAGTGTACAGTGATAGTGTTCTCACTATATACAGTAACCATCATATAGTGTACAGTGATGGTGTACTCACTATATACAGTAACTATCATATAGTGTACAGTGATAGTGTACTCACTATATACAGTAACCATCATATAGTGTACAGTGATGGTGTTCTCACATATACAGTAACCATCATATAGTGTACAGTGATAGTGTACTCACTATATACAGTAACCATCATATAGTGTACAGTGATGGTGTTCTCACTATATACAGTAACCATCATATAGTGTACAGTGATAGTGTACTCACTATATACAGTAACCATCATATAGTGTACAGTGATAGTGTTCTCACTATATACAGTAACCATCATATAGTGTACAGTGATAGTGTTCTCACTATATACAGTAACCATCATATAGTGTACAGTGATGTGTTCTCACTATATACAGTAACCATCATATAGTGTACAGTGATGGTGTTCTCACTATATACAGTAACCATCATATAGTGTACAGTGATGGTGTTCTCACTATATACAGTAACCATCATATAGTGTACAGTGATAGTGTACTCACTATATACAGTAACCATCATATAGTGTACAGTGATAGTGTTCTCACTATATACAGTAACCACATATAGTGTACAGTGATAGTGTACTCACTATATACAGTAACCATCATATAGTGTACAGTGATAGTGTTCTCACTATATACAGTAACCAGCATATAGTGTACAGTGATAGTGTACTCACTATATACAGTAACCATCATATAGTGTACAGTGATAGTGTACTCACTATATACAGTAACCATCATATAGTGTACAGTGATAGTGTTCTCACTATATACAGTAACCATCATATAGTGTACAGTGATAGTGTTCTCACTATATACAGTAACCATCATATAGTGTACAGTGATGGTGTTCTCACTATATACAGTAACCATCATATAGTGTACAGTGATAGTGTACTCACTATATACAGTAACCATCATATAGTGTACAGTGATAGTGTTCTCACTATATACAGTAACCATCATATAGTGTACAGTGATGGTGTACTCAGTTTTAATACAATAAATATGGTGTCCTTGTCACCATAATTTAACAAAAGGATGTTAATGATAATGAAAAAAACGTAAACAGAAAAAAACGGTTCATTGAACAAAGTTTTTTTCTTTCTGACTTACGTTATTTTTATTACTTATTAATATTTTCAGCTTTATTATCTTCAATATTGTTGCTTTTATTGATGTTTCTTTTCTCTCTTTCTAGGTTTTTATTATTGTTATTCTGGCCTTGTTATACTCTGTTATACTATGTTATACTGTTCATGTTATACTGTGTATTATACTGTTCATGTCATACTGCGTATGTTATACTGTCTGTTATACTGTTCATGTTATACTGTGTGTTATACTGTTCATGTTATACTGTTCATGTTATACTGTGTGTTATACTGTTCATGTTATACTGTTCATGTTATACTGTGTGTTATACTGTGTGTTATACTGTTCATGTTATACTGTTCATGTTATACTGTGTGTTATACTGTTCATGTTATACTGTTCATGTTATACTGTTCATGTTATACTGTGTGTTATACTGTTCATGTTATACTGTTCATGTTATACTGTGTGTTATACTGTTCATGTTATACTGTTCATGTTATACTGTTCATGTTATACTGTGTGTTATACTGTTCATGTTATACTGTTCATGTTATACTGTGTGTTATACTGTTCATGTTATACTGTTCATGTTATACTGTGTATTATACTGTTCATGTTATACTGTGTGTTATACTGTTCATGTTATACTGTTCATGTTATACTGTTCATGTTATACTGTGTATTATACTGTTCATGTTATACTGTGTGTTATACTGTTCATGTTATACTGTTCATGTTATACTGTGTGTTATACTGTTCATGTTATACTGTTCATGTTATACTGTTCATGTTATACTGTTCATGTTATACTGTGTGTTATACTGTTCATGTTATACTGTTCATGTTATACTGTTCATGTTATACTGTGTGTTATACTGTTCATGTTATACTGTTCATGTTATACTGTTCATGTTATACGTGTTATGTTTATACTGTTCATGTTATACTGTGGTTATACTGTTCTGTTATACTGTTCATGTTATACTGTGTGTTTCTGTTCATGTTATACTGTTCATGTTATTATGTTCTGTTTATACTGTTCATGTTATACTGTCTGTTAATGTGTTATACTGTTTCTGGTTATACTGTTATGTTATACTGTCAGTGTTATACTGTTCATGTTATACTGTCTGTTATTATACTGTTATGTTATACTGTTATTTTAACTGTTCATGTTATACTGTGTATTATACTGTTCATGTTATACTGTTCATGTTATACTGTATGTTATGTTATACTGTTCATGTTATACTGTTCATGTTATACTGTTCATGTTATACTGTGTTATTATACTGTTCATGTTATACTGTTCATGTTATACTGTTCATGTTATACTGTTCAGTTATACTGTTCATGTTATACTGTTATTATACTGTTCATGTTATACTGTTCATGTTATACTGTGTGTTATACTGTTGTATAGTCATGTTATACTGTGTCATGTTATACTGTTTGTTATACTGTATGTTATACTGTAGTTATACTGTACTGTTATACTGTTCATGTTATACTGTGTTATATGTTCATGTTATTACTGTTCATGTTATACTGTGTGTTATACTGTTCATGTTATACTGTTCATAGTTCAGTATACTGTTTTGTTATACTGTTCATGTTATACTGTTATGTTATACTGTATGTTATACTGTTCATGTTATACTGTTCTTATACTGTCTGTTATACTGTTCATGTTATACTGTTCGTTATACTGTTCATGTTATATGTGTGTTATACTGTTCATGTTATACTGTTCATGTTATACTGTGTGTTATACTGTTCTGTTTTACTGTTCATTTATACTGTTTCTGTTTATACTGTAGTTATACTGTTCATGTTATACTGTTCATGTTATACTGTTCATGTTATACTGTTCATGTTATACTGTTCTTTATCTCTCTGTTACGTTGTTATACCTGTTCATTTATACTGTTCATGTTATACTGTGTGTCTATCATACTGTTCTGCTATACGTGTCATCACTGTCTCTTCTGTTGTTTTCTTCATTTCTGCTGCTGTTTCTCGTTCATCTCGTCTCTCTCCTGCTCTCTCTCCTCGGCTCTCCTCTCCTCGTCTCGTCTCTCTCTCCGTCCTCCTCCTTTCTCTCTTTCTCTCCTCTCTCACTGTCTTCGTTCTCTTCTTCTTCATTTCGTTCCTACTGATAAACAATATATTATCATCCTTCTCCATGTTCTGCTCTTTCGCCGTCTTCTTTCGTGCTATTCGTGCTCTGCCTTTCTCTGTGCTCGGCTCTGCCTCTCTCTCCTCGTATCTCATCTCGTCCTCTGCTCTGTTACTACTCACGTTGTTCACTCGTCCTCGGTCATCTATCCTCGTGCTCTCCTCGTGCGTGCATAGTGCTCGATGCTGTAGTTCTATCGTACTCAAATATTCTCATTCTGTGAGCATAAGTCTTGTGTACAAATAGTGCCAAATCAACTGAAATAATAAAATAAAAAATAATAATAATATATAATCCTAAAAAAACTGTTAACATAATGTCACCTCTGATAGTAGAGTGCTGATCAGTGATGAGTTCCATTACTAGAATCAAAATGTGATGTAGTTATTAACCATAATTGTTAAACCAATATATGTTCCCTAGATAATAATGAAAATAATATAATAAATTAATATATACCATTAATAACATGTAATAATAATAATAACAAATAATAATAATAAATATAATATAGATAATAAAATAATAATTATAATATAAATAATAATTACTAGTATGTTATTAACAATGAAATAGTATTAATAATATAATGACAATAGTATTAACAATAACAAAAGTATTATTAATAATAATAATTCTTAAAATAATAATAATAATAATAATAATAAAACTAATAATAATAATATCAATAACAATAATAATAATAATAATAATAATAATTATCTATTGTGTTGCAGTTTGGTATTATTCTAATAAACATTTTTATAATAATTGTTGTAGTGGTTAATGTGGATTTAGAGAGCAAAGTTGACATTTTTCACGACCGTAACCAATGTGATTATCTGTGGAATTTTTAGTTCAGCAATAATGATAGTGTTTGACGTGGACAGTGGTGCGTGTGATTGTTGTATTGTTGGTGTGTGTGTGTGTGTGTGTGTGTGTGTGTGTGTGTGTGTGTGTGTGTGTGTGTGTGTGTGTGTGTGTGTGTGTGTGTGTGTGTTGTGTGTGTGTGTGTGTGTGTGTGTGTGTGTGTGTGTGTGTGTTGTGTGTGTTGTGTGTGTGTGTTGTGTGTGTGTGTGTGTGTGTGTTGTGTGTGTTGTGTGTGTGTGTGTGTGTTGTGTGTGTGTTGTGTGTGTGTGTTGTGTGTGTGTGTGTGTGTGTGTGGTGTGTGTGTGTGTGTGTGTGTGTGTGTGTGTGTGTGTGTATGTACTCACCTAGTTGAGGTTGCAGGGGTCGAGTCCAAGCTCCTGGCCCCGCCTCTTCAATGGTCGCTACTAGGTCACTCTCCCTGAACCATGAGCTTTATCGTACCTCTGCTTAAAGCTATGTATGGATCCTGCCTCCACTACATCGCTTCCCGAACTATTCCACTTCCTGAGTACTCTGTGGCTGAAGAAATACTTCCTAACATCCCTTTGATTCATCTGTGTCTTCAGTTTCCAACTGTGTCCCCGTGTTGATGTGTCCAGTCTCTGGAACATCCTGTCTTTGTCCACCTTGTCAATTCCTCTCAGTATTTTGTATGTTGTTATCATGTCCCCCCTATCTGTCCTGTCCTCCAGTGTCGTCAGGTTGATTTCCCTTAACCTCTCCTCATAGGACATACCTCTTAGCTCTTGGACTAGACTTGTTGCAAACCTTTGCACTTTCTCCAGTTTCTTTACGTGCTTGGCTAGGTGTTTGTTCCAAACTGGTGCCGCGTACTCCAATATGGACCTAACGTACACGGTGTACAGGGTCCTGAACGATTTCTTATTGAGATGTCGGAATGCTGTTCTGAGGTTTGCTAGGTGCCCATATGCTGCAGCAGTTATTTGGTTGATGTGCGCTTCAGGAGATATGCCTGGTGTTATACTCACCCCAAGATCTTTTTCCTTGAGTGAGGTTTGTAGTCTCTGGCCCCCCTAGATTGTACTCCGTCTGCGGTCTTCTTTGCCATTCCCCAGTCTTCATGACTTTGCACTTGGTGGGGTTGAACTCCAGGAGCCAATTGCTGGACCAGGTCTGCAGCCTGTCCAGATCCCTTTGTAGTTCTGCCTGGTCTTCGATCGAATGAATTATTCTCATCAACTTCACATCATCTGCAAACAGGGACACTTTGGAGTCTGTTCCTTCTGTCATGTTCACAAATACCAGAAACAGCACTGGTCCTAGGACTGACCCCTGCGGGACCCCGCTGGTCACAAGTGCCCACTCTGACACCTCGCCACGTACCATGACTCGCTGCTGTCTTCCTGACAAGTATTCCCTGATTCAATGTAGTGCCTTCCCTGTTATCCCTGCTTGGTCCTCCAGTTTTTGCACTAATCTCTTGTGTGGAACTGTGTCAAACGCCTTCTTGCAGTCCAAGAAAATGCAATCCACCCATCCCTCTCTCTCTTGTCTTACTGCTGTCACCATGTCATAGAACTCCAGTAGGTTTGTGACACAGGATTTCACATCCATGAAACCATGTTGGCTGCTGTTGATGAGATCATTCCTTTCTAGGTGTTCCACCACTCTTCTGATAATCTTCTCCATGACTTTGCATACTATACATGTCAGTAACACTGGTCTGTAGTTTAGTGCTTCATGACTGTCTCCTTTTTTAAAGATTGGGACTACATTTGCTGTCTTCCATGCCTCAGACAATCTCCCTGTTTCGATAGATGTATTGAATATTGTTGTTAGGGGTACACATAGCACCTCTGCTCCCTCTCTCAGGACCCATGGAGAGATGTTATCTGGCCCCATTGCCTTTGAGGCATCTAGCTCACTCAGAAGCCTCTTCACTTCTTCCTCGGTTGTGTGTACTGTGTCCAGCACTTGGTGGTGTGCCCCACCTCTCGGTCTTTCTGGAGCCCTTTCTGTCTCCTCTGTGAACACTTCTTTGAATCTCTTGTTGAGTTCCTCACATACTTCACGGTCATTTCTTGTTGTCTCTCCTCCTTCCTTCGTTAGCCTGATTACCTGGTCCTTGACTGTTGTTTTCCTCCTGATGTGGCTGTATAACAGTTTCGGGTCAGATTTGGCTTTCGCTGCTATGTCGTTTTCATATTGTCGTTGGGCCTACCTTCTTACCTGTGCATATTCATTTCTGGCTCTACGACTGTTCTCCTTATTCTCCTGGGTCTTTTGCCTTCTATATTTCTTCCTTTCCCTAGCACACTTGGTTTTTGCCTCCCTGCACCTTTGGGTGTTGTGTGTGTAATTGTACTCACCTAATTGTGCTCACCTAATTGTGGTTGCAGGGGTCGAGACTCAGCTCCTGGCCCCGCTTCTTCACTGATTGCTACTAGGTCCTCTCCCTCTCTGCTTCCTGAGCTTTGTCATACCTCTTCTTAAAACTATGTATGGTTCCTGCCTCCACTACTTCACTTGCTAGGCTATTCCACTTCCTGACGACTCTGTGACTGAAGAAATACTTCCTAACGTCCCTGTGACTCGTCTGAGTCTTCAGCTTCCAGTTGTGACCACTTATTTCTGTGTCCCCTCTCTGGAACATCCTATCTCTGTCCACCTTGTCTATTCCCCACAGTATCTTGTATGTCGTTATCATGCCTCCCCTGACCCTTCTGTCCTCCAGTGTCGTCAGTCCGATTTCCCTCAACCTTTCCTCGTAAGACATTCCTCTGAGCTCTGGGACTAGCCTTGTTGCAAACCTTTGTACTTTCTCTAACTTCTTGACGTGCTTGACCAGGTGTGAGTTCCAGACTGGTGCTGCATACACCAGTATGGGCCTAACATACACAGTGTACAGTGTCTTGAACGATTCCTTATTAAGGTATCGGAATGCTATTCTCTGGTTTGCCAGGCGCCCGTATGCTGCAGCAGTTATTTGGTTGATGTGTGCCTCCGGTGACGTGCTCGGTGTTATGGTCACCCCAAGGTCTTTCTCCCTGAGTGAGGTCTGTAGTCTTTGCCCACCTAGCCTATACTCTGTCTGCGGTCTTCTTTACCCCTCCCCAATCTTCATGACTTTGCATTTGGCAGGGTTGAATTCGAGAAGCCAGTTTCTGGACCACATGTCCAGCCTGTCCAGGTCTCTTTGCAGTCCTGCCTCATCCTCATCCGATTTAATTCTTCTCATCAACTTCACATCATCTGTGAATAGGGACACTTCAGAGTCTATTCCTTCCATCATGTCATTCGCATATATCAAAAATAGCACTGGTCCTAGAACTGACCCCTGTGGGACCTCGCTCGTCACAGGCGCCCACTGTGATACCTCTTCACGTACCATGACTCGTTGTTGCCTCCCTGTCAGGTATTCCCTGATCCATTGCAGTGCCCTCCCTGTTATATGCACCTGATCCTCCAGCTTCTGCACTAATCTCTTGTGGGGAACTGTGTCAAAGGCCTTCCTGCAGTCTAGGAAAATGCAATCAACTCACCCCTCTCTCTCGTGTCTTTCTTCTGTTACCTTGTCATAAAACTCCAGAAGGTTTGTGACACAGGATTTGCCTTCCATGAACCCATGCTGGTTTTCATTTATAATCTTGTTCTGTTCCAGGTGTTCGACCACTCTCCTCCTGTTAATCTTCTCCATGACTTTGCACACAATACATGTCAGAGACTCAGGTCTTTAGTTTAGTGCCTCATTTCTGTTTCCTTTCTTAAACATGGGGACTACATTTGCTGTCTTCCATTTCTCAGGTAGTTGCCCAGTTTCAAGGGATGTGTTGAAGATTGTGGTTAGGGGAATGCACAGCATCTCTGCTCTTTCTCTAAGGGCCCACGGGGAGATGTTGTCCGGTCCCATCGGGACCGCCTTTGAGGTATCAAGGTCACTTAGCAGCTTCTGCACCTCCTCCTCGGTTGTTCGTATGTCATCCAACACTTGTTGATATATTCCCTCTTGATGTTCCCTTCTGTGCTGTCTTCCCAGAGCCCTTCCTGTCTCTAATGTAAAAAGTTCCTTAAATCTCCTGTTTAGCTCCTCACATACCTCCTGATCATTTCTTGTGAGTTCTCCACCTTCTGTCCCCAGTCTGATCACCTGGTCTTTGACTGTTGTCTTCCTTCTGATGTGGCTATTCAACAGCTTCGGGTCAGTCTTGATTTTCGATGCTATGTTATTTTCATACTGTCACTGGGCCTCCCTCCTTACCTGTGCATACTCGTTCCTGGCTCTGCGACTAATCTCCCTATTTTCATGTGTTCTCTGCCTTCTGTACTTTTTCCATTCTCTATTGCACTTTGTTTTTGCCTCCTTACACCGTCGGGTAAATCAGGGGCTCGTTCTGGTCTTCCCATTGTTTCTGTTGCCCTTGGGAATAAACCTTTCCACTGCCTCCTTGCATTTTGTTGTTACATATTCCATCATTTCATTTACTGGCTTTCCTGCCAGTTCTCTGTCCCACGGAACCTCCTGCAGGAAGTTCCTCAACCCTATGTAGTCCCCTCTTTTATAGTCAGGCTTTTCCCATTCAACTCCTGTTACTCTCTCCACTTGCAACTCTACTATGTATTCAAAGCACAGAACTACGTGGTCACTAGCTCCTAGGGGACTCTCATATGTGATGTACTCAATGTCTGAACTGCCCAGGGTGAACACAAGGTCCAATCTTGCTTGTTCATCCTCCCCTCTTACTCTGGTAGTGTCATTAACATGTTGGTGCATAAGGTTTTCCAGCACCACATCCAACATCTTGGCTCTCCATGTTTCAGGACCCCCATGTGGCTCCAGGTTTTCCCACTCAATCTCCCTGTGGTTGAAATCCCCCATAACCAGCAACTTTGCTCTGCTGGAGTGAACTTTTCTTGCCACCTCAGCAAGTGTGTCCACCATTGCTCTGTTACTCTCTTCATATTCCTCTCTTGGCCTTCTGCAGTTCTGTGGTGGATTATACATCACTGCAATGACCACCTTGTGCTCCCCAGACTGAAGAGTACCTACTATGTAGTCCCTTTCTCCTGTCTCGTCTATGCCTCCCATTTTCTCGAATTTCCATCTGTTTTTTACGATCAGAGCAACCCCTCCTCCCCCTCTGCCTCTTCTATCTTTCTTCATGATCTGGTATCCTGGTGGGAAGATTGCATCTGTTATTGTCTCCATGAGTTTTGTTTCTGTAACTGCTATGATGTCTGGGGACTTCTCATTGATTCTTTCTTGCCATTTCTCATATTTATTCGTTAATCCATCCGTATTTGTGTACCAAACCTTCAACTTCTGTTCTAATACTGTAACTGTGGTCCTGGGGGAATACTGGGGTTGGGAGAGCAGGAGCCCTGGTGGAGGCCTGTGGGGGGTTGCAGTGGAGGAGGAAGAGCTCTCATAGGGGGTTGCTGTAGGGTAGGGTTCTTGGTGCAGGGGGTGGAAACAGAGGGATTGGTGTGTGATGGTTTGGATTGTTGAGTTACCTTGGAGGTGTCGTGGCTGGAGTCCTTCTGCAGGTGTT
>NC_069414.1:49077748-49125248 GCF_026875155.1 Cherax quadricarinatus
AATCACTGGTTAAGCTTCATTTAGATTATGCTGCACAGTTCTCGTCACCAAATTATAGAATGGACATAAATGCGCTGAGAAATGTACAGAGAAAGGACATGTACCAGAAATTTCTGCTACGAGAGATTCCTGGTACATGGGATAGTTCAGTCATCACTCGAAGCTTTTTAAGAGGCGCCTGAGTTTCCCCGTCTCGTAATATCATGTTTATTTTCTCCCTATAATCTGCCTTATCCATAATTATTATCACATTTTCTTTGTCTGCTTACGAAAGCAGATAAAGCGAATGCGATAGTAATAATGGACAAGGTAGATTATAGGGAAAAATAACATATTATTAGAAGAGAGGTAAACTGACGTGTCACTTAAGCTAAATTTTACACTTGTCTACAGTGTAGTGGGTTGTACACACACCTCGTGAGGATCATTACCCACCTCAACTGTATACAATTACACACAGTGTATATACAGAAAGACGAGCATTTCTCTCTCTGAATGTATACACCGAGAGGTGAGTGTCTCCCGGAGAATATTGTGTTAGGTATTAAAGAATACTTGCCTGGTAGTGTGCATGCAACATGCAGCCTTGTGACCCGAGTAACATGCAACGTTATGTACAGTGTGTATCACAGTGTATATCACACACTGTATACGCAGTGTGATGAACAGAAGTGCTGTGAACAATAGTGTTATAAACAGATGTTGTAAATTTGTGGACAAGTGCTGTGAATAGGTGGTAATGTGGGTTTTTCCGGGCACTACCTGGCCTCCAGCACCACCTGGCCTCTAGCACCACCTGGCCTCCAGCACCACCTGGCCTCCAGCACCACCTGGCCTCCAGCACCACCTTGCCTCCAGCACCACCTGGCCTCTAGCACCACATGGCCTCCAGCACCACTTGGCCTCTAGCACCACCTGGCCTCCAGCACCACCTGGCCTCTAGCACCACCTGGCCTCCAGCACCACCTGGCCTCTAGCACCACCTGGCCTCCAGCACCACCTGGCCTCCAGTACCACCTGGCCTCTAGCACCACCTGGCCTCCAGCACCACCTGGCCTCTAGCACCACCTGGCCTCCAGCACCACCTGGCCTCTAGCACCACCTGGCCTCCAGCACCACCTGGCCTCTAGCACCACCTGGCCTCTAGCACCACCTGGCCTCCAGCACCACCTGGCCTCTAGCACCACCTGGCCTCCAGCACCACCTGGCGTCTAGCACCACCTGGCCTCTAGCACCACCTGGCCTCCAGCACCCCCTGGCCTCTAGCACCCCCTGGCCTCCAGCACCACCTGGCCTCTAGCACCACCTGGCCTCTAGCACCACCTGGCCTCCAGCACCACCTGGTTGTCTTCAAGACCCCTGGTTGTTTTCAAGAGTGAACTGAACAGACACCTAAAGTCAGTACCTGTCCAGCCGTGCTGTGGTTCCTGCGTCACACAAATAACCCGCACATAAAAGAGAGAAGCTTACGACGACGTTTCGGTCCGACTTGGACCATTGACAAAGTCACACAGTGTGACTTTGTCAATGGTCGAAATCGGACCGAAACGTCGTCGTAAGCTTCTCTCTTTTATGTGCGGGTTATTTGTGTATCGTTCCAGTCACGGTATTTTGCCTTTTTTGTTATTCCTGCGTCAGTTTACATGCAGCCAGCAGTAACAACCTGGTTGATCAGTCCTTGATCCGCCACGATGCCTGGGCATGGACCGGGCCGTGGGGGCGTTAACCCCGAAATCCCCTCCAGGTAAACTCCAGGTATTATTGCACTGTTAATCGCAGTATTGCTATTGAAATCACTCGTTTGTGGATGCAGTTTCCTGCTCGTGAAGACTGGTATTCAAAACGGGAGAATGAAATTAGTCCTGTAGTTTCAATAGCCACGTATGTTCTGGGTTACATGTCCAGTGGTAATGACCACCTGATTTTGAAGCATTGATGGCCAGTGGTCTAAGGCGTCTCGGAATTTTAGCGGACTTCTCGGGAGGCTTGCTAAAATATTGGGGGTTTGATCCCCGGCTATTCGCATTATTATACGATGAATGGCTAAAGGAATTAAAGCTGAAAACCCTGGAGGACAGAAAGACCAGGGAAGACGTGACAACATCATGCAAAATACTCTTGAGGAATTGACAAGTACACGTTGTTTGAGAGGCGGGAAACAGGTACTTGGGGCACAGTTGGAAGTTAAAGATAAATATGAATCACAGGGATGTCAGGAAGTATTTTTTCAGCCTCAAAGACACAGATGAGTCACAGAGATGTCAGAAAGTATTTCTTCAGCTTCAGGTTGGTCTGGAAATGGAATGACCTCGATGTAGAAGTGAAGGCAGACTTAATAATATAGTGCTTCTTGGCAACTCTTCTGACACGAGTCCATCAGTCATGAAGCATGATTCATGCAGTGTGAGGTACACTAGTCATCACTAGCCATCAGTCAACAACGTAAGTACGTAGGTAGGTAGATAAGTAGGTCGGTTGGTAGGCGTGTGTGTGTGTTGAGTCACGAGGAGTCAGCTGCCTCAACTCTGTAAATCACTGGTTAAGCTTCATTTAGATTATGCTGCACAGTTCTCGTCACCAAATTATAGAATGGACATAAATGCGCTGAGAAATGTACAGAGAAAGGACATGTACCAGAAATTTCTGCTACGAGAGATTCCTGGTACATGGGATAGTTCAGTCATCACTCGAAGCTTTTTAAGAGGCGCCTGAGTTTCCCCGTCTCGTAATATCATGTTTATTTTCTCCCTATAATCTGCCTTATCCATAATTATTATCACATTTTCTTTGTCTGCTTACGAAAGCAGATAAAGCGAATGCGATAGTAATAATGGACAAGGTAGATTATAGGGAAAAATAACATATTATTAGAAGAGAGGTAAACTGACGTGTCACTTAAGCTAAATTTTACACTTGTCTACAGTGTAGTGGGTTGTACACACACCTCGTGAGGATCATTACCCACCTCAACTGTATACAATTACACACAGTGTATATACAGAAAGACGAGCATTTCTCTCTCTGAATGTATACACCGAGAGGTGGTGTCTCCCGGAGAATATTGTGTTAGGTATTAAAGAATACTTGCCTGGTAGTGTGCATGCAACATGCAGCCTTGTGACCCGAGTAACATGCAACGTTATGTACAGTGTGTATCACAGTGTATATCACACACTGTATACGCAGTGTGATGAACAGAAGTGCTGTGAACAATAGTGTTATAAACAGATGTTGTAAATTTTTGTGGACAAGTGCTGTGAATAGGTGGTAATGTGGGTTTTTTCCGGGCACTACTGGCCTCCAGCACCACCTGGCCTCTAGCACCACCTGGCCTCCAGCACCACCTGGCCTCCAGCACCACCTTGCCTCCAGCACCACCTGGCCTCTAGCACCACATGGCCTCCAGCACCACTTGGCCTCTAGCACCACCTGGCCTCCAGCACCACCTGGCCTCTAGCACCAACCTGGCCTCCAGCACCACCTGGCCTCTAGCACCACCACTGGCCTCCAGCACCACCTGGCCTCCAGTACCACCTGGCCTCTAGCACCACCTGGCCTCCAGCACCACCTGGCCTCTAGCACCACCTGGCCTCCAGCACCACCTGGCCTCTAGCACCACCTGGCCTCCAGCACCACCTGGCCTCTAGCACCACCTGGCCTCTAGCACCCCCTGGCCTCCAGCACCACCTGGCCTCTAGCACCACCTGGCCTCCAGCACCACCTGGCGTCTAGCACCACCTGGCCTCTAGCACCACCTGGCCTCCAGCACCCCCTGGCCTCTAGCACCCCCTGGCCTCCAGCACCACCTGGCCTCTAGCACCACCTGGCCTCCAGCACCACCTGGCCTCCAGCACCACTGGCCTCTAGCACCACTGGCCTCCAGCACCACCTGCCTCTAGCACCACCTGGCCTCCAGCACCACCTGGCCTCCAGCACCACCTGGCCTCCAGCACCACCTAGCCTCCAGCACCACCTGGCCTCCAGCACCACCTGGCCTCCAGCACCACCTGGCTTCCAGCACAATCTGGCCTCTAGCACCACCTGGCCTCTAGCACCACCTAGCCTCCAGCACCACCTGGCCTCCAGCACCACCTGGCCTCTAGCACCACCTGGCCTCCAGCACCACCTGGCCTCCAGCACCACCTGGCCTCCAGCACCACCTGGCCTCCAGCACCACCTGGCCTCCAGCACCACCTGGCCTCCAGCACCACCTGGCCTCCAGCACCACCTGGTTTTACTTTGAACTGGATAAGAAAATATTTACGGTTCAGTTGCATTGTGAGAATTATTTGTAATATAAACAAATACCTTGTAAATTACAAGGTCAGGGTGAAGGTCAGGGTGAAGGTCAGGGTGAAGGTCAGGGTGAAGGTCAGGTGAAGGTCAGGGAAGGCAGGGTGAGGTCAGGTGAAGGTCAGGGTGAAGGTCAGGGTGAAGTGTCAGGGTGAAGGCAGGTGAAGGTCAGGTTTGAAGGTCAGGGTGAAGGTCAGGGTGAAGGTCAGGGTGAAGGTCAGGGTGAAGGTCAGGGTGAAGGCAGGGTGAAGGTCAGGGTGAAGGTCAGGGTGAAGGTCAGGGTGAAGGTCAGGGTGAAGGTCAGGGTGAAGGTCAGGGTGAAGGTCAGGGTGAAGGCAGGGTGAGGTCAGGTGAAGGTCAGGGTGAAGGTCAAGGTGAAGTCAGGGTGAAGGTCAGGTGAAGGTCAGGGTGAAGGCAGGGTGAAGGTCAGGGTGAAGGTCAGGGTGAAGGTCAGGGTGAAGGTCAGGTGAAGGTCAAGGTGAAGGTCAGGGTGAGGTCAGGGTGAAGGTCAGGGTGAAGGTCAGAGTGAAGGTCAGGGTGAAGGTCAGGTGAAGGTCAGGTGAAGGCAGGGTGAAGGTCAGGGTGAAGGTCATGGTGAAGGTCATGGTGAAGGTCAAGGTGAAGGTCAGGTGAAGTCAGGGTTTGAAGGTCAGGGTGAAGGTCAGGGTGAAAATCAGGGTGAAGGCAGGGTGAAGGTCAGGGTGAAGGTCAGGGTGAAGGTCGGGGTGAAGGTCAAGGTGAAGGTCAGGGTGAAGGTCAGGGTGAAGGTCAGGGTGAAGGTCAGGGTGGAAGACAGGGTGAAGGTCAGGGTGAAGGTCAGGGTGAAGGTCAGGGTGAAGGTCAAGGTGAAGGTCGGGGTGAAGGTCAGAGTGAAGGTCAGGGTGAAGGTCAGGGTGAAGGTCAGGGTGAAGGTCAGGGTGAAGGCAGGGTGAAGGTCAGGGTGAAGGTCAGGGTGAAGGTCAAGGTGAAGGTCAGGGTGAAGGTCAGGGTGAAGGCAGGGTGAAGGTCAGGGTGAAGGTCAGGGTGAAGGCAGGGTGAAGGTCAGGGTGAAGGTCAGGTGAAGGCAGGGTGAAGGTCAGGGTGAAGGTCAGGGTGAAGGTCAGGGTGAAGGCAGGGTGAAGGCAGGGGTGAAGGTCAGGGTGAAGGCAGGGTGAAGGTCAGGGTGAAGGTCAGGGTGAAGGCAGGGTGAAGGCAGGGTGAAGGTCAGGGTGAAGGCAGGGTGAAGGCAGGGTGAAGGTCAGGGTGAAGGTCAGGGTGAAGGCAGGGTGAAGGTCAGGATGAAGGCAGGGTGAAGGTCAGGGTGAAGGCAGGGTGAAGGCAGGGTGAAGGCAGGGTGAAGGTCAGGGTGAAGGCAGGGTGAAGGTCAGGGTGAAGGCAGGGTGAAGGTCAGAGTGAAGGTCAGGGTGAAGGCAGGGTGAAGGTCAGGGTGAAGGTCAGGGTGAAGGTCAGGGTGAAGGCAGGGTGAAGGTCAGGGTGAAGGTCAGGGTGAAGGTCAGGGTGAAGGTCAGGGTGAAGGCAGGTTGAAGGTCAGGTTGAAGGTCAGGTTGAAGGTCAGGGTGAAGGCAGGGTGAAGGTCAGGGTGAAGGCAGGGTGAAGGCAGGGTGAAGGCAGGGTGAAGGTCAGGTGAAGGCAGGGTGAAGGCAGGTGAAGGTCAGGGTGAAGGTCAGGGTGAAGGCAGGGTGAAGGTCAGGGTGAAGGCAGGGTGAAGGCAGGGTGAAGGTCAGGGTGAAGGCAGGGTGAAGGGCAGGGTGAAGGTCAGGATGAAGGCAGGGTGAAGGTCAGGGTGAAGGTAGGGTGAAGGTCAGGGTGAAGGTCAGGGTGAAGGTCAGGGTGAAGGCAGGGTGAAGGTCAGGGTGAAGGCAGGGTGAAGGTCAGGGTGAAGGCAGGTGTAAGGCAGGGTAAAGGTCAGGGTGAAGGCAGGGTGAAGGTCAGGGTGAAGGCAGGGTAAAGGTCGAGGTGAAGGCAGGGTGAAGGCAGGGTGAAGGCAGGGTGAAGGCAGGGTAAAGGTAAAGGGTGAAGGCAGGGTGAAGGCAGGGTGAAGGCAGGGTGAAGGTCAGGGTGAAGGCAGGGTGAAGGTCAGGGTGAAGGCAGGGTGAAGGCAGGGTGAAGGTCAGGGTGAAGGCAGGGTAAAGGTCAGGGTTAAGGCAGGGTGAAAGGTGAAGGGGGAAGGTCAGGGTGAAGGCAGGGTGAAGGCAGGGTGAAGGTCAGGGTGAAGGCAGGGTAAGGCGGAAGGCAGGGTGAAGGTCAGGGTGAAGGCAGGGTGAAGGCAGGGTGAAGGCAGGGTGAAGGTCAGGGTGAAGGCAGGGTGAAGGGCAGGGTGAAGGTCAGGGTGAAGGCAGGGTGAAGGCAGGGTGAAGGTCAGGGTGAAGGCAGGGTGAAGGCAGGGTGAAGGTCAGGGTGAAGGCAGGGTGAAGGTCAGGGTGAAGGCAGGGTAAAAGGTCAGGTGAAGGCAGGGTGAAGGCAGGGTGAAGGCAGGGTGAAGCAGGGTGAAGGTCAGGGTGAAGGCTGGGTGAAGGCAGGGTGAAGGCAGGGTGAAGGTCAGGGTGAAGGCAGGGTGAAGGCAGGGTGAAGGCAGGGTGAAGGCAGGGTTGAAGGTCAGGGTGAAGGTCAGGGTGAAGGCAGGGTGAAGGTCAGGGTGAAGGCAGGGTGAAGGCAGGGTGAAGGCAGGGTGAAGGTCAGGGTGAAGGTCAGGGTGAAGGTCAGGGTGAAGGTCAGGGTGAAGGCAGGGTGAAGGTCAGGGTGAAGGGTCAGGGTGAAGGCAGGGTGAAGGTCAGGGTGAAGGTCAGGGTGAAGGCAGGGTGAAGGTCAGGGTAAAGAGGTCAGGGTGAAGGTCAGGGTGAAGCAGGGTGAAGTCAGGGTGAAGGTCAGGGTGAAGGCAGGGTGAAGGCAGGGTGAAGGTCAGGGTGAAGGCAGGGTGAAGGCAGGGTGAAGGTAGGGTGAAGGCAGGGTGAAGGCAGGGTGAAGACAGGGTGAAGGCAGGGTGAAGGTAGGGTGAAGGCAGGGTGAAGGCAGGGTGAAGGCAGGGTGAAGGCAGGGTGAAGGCAGGGTGAAGGCAGGGTGAAGGTAGGGTGAAGGCAGGGTGAAGGCAGGGTGAAGGGCAGGGTGAAGGTAGGGTGAAGGCAGGGTGAAGGCAGGGTGAAGGCAGGGTGAAGGTAAGGGTGAAGGCAGGGTGAAGGCAGGGTGAAGGTCAGGGTGAAGGCAGGGTGAAGGCAGGGTGAAGGCAGGGTGAAGGCAGGGTGAAGGTCAGGGTGAAGGCAGGGTGAAGGTCATGGTGAAGGTCAGAGTGAAGGTCAGGGTGAAGGCACGGTGAAGGTAGGGTGAAGGCAGGGTGAAGGCAGGGTGAAG
This sequence comes from Cherax quadricarinatus, assembly GCF_026875155.1. Classification (NCBI taxonomy): domain Eukaryota; kingdom Metazoa; phylum Arthropoda; class Malacostraca; order Decapoda; family Parastacidae; genus Cherax; species Cherax quadricarinatus. Next base: position 49,085,387 of record NC_069414.1, read on the forward strand.
GTCAGGGTGAAGGTCAGGGTGAAGGCAGGGTGAAGGCAGGGTGAAGGCAGGGTGAAGGTCAGGGTGAAGGTCAGGGTGAAGGTCAGGGTGAAGGCAGGGTGAAGGCAGGGTGAAGGCAGGGGGGAATGCAGGGTAAAGGTAGGGTGAAGGGCAGGGTGAAGGCAGGGTGAAGGCAGGGTGAAGGTCAGGGTGAAGGCAGGGTAAAGGGTAGGGTGAAGGCAGGGTGAAGGCAGGGTGAAGGTAGGGGAGGCAGGGTGAAGGCAGGGTGAAGGCAGGGTGAAGGTCAGGGTGAAGGTCAGGGTGAAGGCAGGGTGAAGGCAGGGTGAAGGTCAGGGAAGGCGGGTGAAGGTCAGGGTGAAGGCAGGGTGAAGGCAGGGTGAAGGTCAGGGTGAAGGCAGGGTAAGGCGGGTGAAGGTCAGGGTTTGAAGAGGGGAAGCAGGGTGAAGGTCAGGGTGAAGGTAGGCAGGGAAGGCAGGGTGAAGGTCAGGGGAGGTCAGGGTGAAGGTCAGGTGGTGAAGGTCAGGGTGAAGGTCAGGGTGAAGGTCAGGGTGAAGGTCAGGGGGTGAAGGTCAGGGTGAAGGTCAGGGTGAAGGCGGGGTGAAGGTCAGGGTGAAGGTCAGGGTGAAGCAGGGTGAAGGTCAGGGTGAAGGTCAGGGTGAAGGTCAGGGTGAAGGCAGGGTGAAGGTCAGGGTGAAGGTCAGGGTGAAGGCAGGGTGAAGGTCAGGGTGAAGGTCAGGGTGAAGGTCAGGGTGAAGGCAGGGTGAAGGTCAGGGTGAAGGCAGGGTGAAGGCAGGGTGAAGGTCAGGGTGAAGGCAGGGTGAAGGCAGGGTGTAGGTGTAAAGGGATACCTGATGTTAAGACTCGTCTGTTAATTACTGTTTTGTTTACTTTACAGGTAAGTGAAAGTTAGCAGCTCATCACGAGGCACTTGACACACCATCAGTAAGGTAAGTTGAACCATCACTAAGGTAAGTTGAACCATCACTAAGGTAAGTTGAACCATCAGTAAGGTAAGTTGAACCATCACTAAGGTAAGTTGAACCATCACTAAGGTAAGTTGAACCATCACTAAGGTAAGTTGAACCATCACTAAGGTAAGTTGAACCATCACTAAGGTAAGTTGAACCATCACAAAGGTAAGTTGAACCATCACTAAGGTAAGTTGAACTATCACTAAGGTAAGTGAACCATCACTAAGGTAAGTTGAACCATCACTAAGGTAAGTTGAACCATCACTAAGGTAAGTTGAACCATCACTAAGGTAAGTTGAACCATCACTAAGGTAAGTTGAACCATCACTAAGGTAAGTTGAACCATCACTAAGGTAAGTTGAACCATCACTAAGGTAAGTTGAACCATCACTAAGGTAAGTTGAACCATCACTAAGGTAAGTTGAACCATCACTAAGGTAAGTTGAACCATCACTAAGGTAAGTTGAACCATCAGTAAGGTAAGTTGAACCATCACTAAGGTAAGTTGAACCATCACTAAGGTAAGTTGAAACCATCACTAAGGTAAGTTGAACCATCACTAAGGTAAGTTTGAACCATCACTAAGGTAAGTTGAACCATCACTAAGGTAAGTTGAACCATCACTAAGGTAAGTTGAACCATCACTAAGGTAAGTTGAACCATCACAAAGGTAAGTTGAACCATCACTAAGGTAAGTTGAACCATCACTAAGGTAAGTTGAACCATCACTAAGGTAAGTTGAACCATCACTAAGGTAAGTTGAACCATCACTAAGGTAAGTTGAACCATCACTAAGGTAAGTTGAACCATCACTAAGGTAAGTTGAACCATCACTAAGGTAAGTTGAACCATCACTAAGGTAAGTTGAACCATCACTAAGGTAAGTTGAACCATCACTAAGGTAAGTTGAACCATCACTAAGGTAAGTTGAACCATCACTAAGGTAAGTTGAACCATCACTAAGGTAAGTTGAACCATCACTAAGGTAAGTTGAACCATCACTAAGGTAAGTTGAACCATCACTAAGGTAAGTTGAACCATCACTAAGATAAGTTGAACCATCACTAAGGTAAGTTGAACCATCACTAAGGTAAGTTGAACCATCACTAAGGTAAGTTGAACCATCACTAAGGTAAGTTGAACCATCACTAAGGTAAGTTGAACCATCACTAAGGTAAGTTGAACCATCACTAAGGTAAGTTGAACCATCACAAAGGTAAGTTGAACCATCACTAAGGTAAGTTGAACCATCACTAAGGTAAGTTGAACCATCACTAAGGTAAGTTGAACCATCACTAAGGTAAGTTGAACCATCACTAAGGTAAGTTGAACCATCACTAAGGTAAGTTGAACCATCAGTAAGGTAAGTTGAACCATCACTAAGGTAAGTTGAACCATCACTAAGGTAAGTTGAACCATCACTAAGGTAAGTTGAACCATCACTAAGGTAAGTTGAACCATCACTAAGGTAAGTTGAACCATCATAAGGTAAGTTGAACCATCACTAAGGTAAGTTGAACCATCACTAAGGTAAGTTGAACCATCACTAAGGTAAGTTAAACCATCACTAAGGTAAGTTGAACCATCACTAAGGTAATTGAACCATCACTAAGGTAAGTTGAACCATCACTAAGGTAAGTTGAACCATCACTAAGGTAAGTCGAACCATCACTAAGGTAAGTTCAACCATCACTAAGGTAAGTTGAACCATCACTAAGGTAAGTTGAACCATCAGTAAGGTAAGTTGAACCATCACTAAGGTAAGTTGAACCATCACTAAGGTAAGTTGAACCATCACTAAGGTAAGTTGAACCATCAGTAAGGTAAGTTGAACCATCAGTAAGGTAAGTTGAACCATCACTAAGGTAAGTTGAACCATCACTAAGGTAAGTTGAACCATCACTAAGGTAAGTTGAACCATCACTAAGGTAAGTTGAACCATCACTAAGGTAAGTTGAACCATCACTAAGGTAAGTTGAACCATCACTAAGGTAAGTTGAACCATCACTAAGGTAAGTTGAACCATCACTAAGGTAAGTTGAACCATCACTAAGGTAAGTTGAACCATCACTAAGGTAAGTTGAACCATCACTAAGGTAAGTTGAACCATCACTAAGGTAAGTTGAACCATCACTAAGGTAAGTTGAACCATCACTAAGGTAAGTTGAACCATCACTAAGGTAAGTTGAACCATCACTAAGGTAAGTTGAAACATCACTAAGGTAAGTTGAACCATCACAAAGGGTAAGTTGAACCATCACTAAGGTAAGTTGAACCATCACTAAGGTAAGTTGAACCATCACTAAGGTAAGTTGAACCATCACTAAGATAAGTTGAACCATCACTAAGGTAAGTTGAACCATCACTAAGGTAAGTTGAACCATCACTAAGGAAGTTGAACCATCACTAAGGTAAGTTGAACCATCACTAAGGTAAGTTGAACCATCACTAAGGTAAGTTGAACCATCACTAAGGTAAGTTGAACCATCACAAAGGTAAGTTGAACCATCACTAAGGTAAGTTGAACCATCACTAAGGTAAGTTGAACCATCACTAAGGTAAGTTGAACCATCACTAAGGTAAGTTGAACCATCACTAAGGTAAGTTGAACCATCACTAAGGTAAGTTGAACCATCAGTAAGGTAAGTTGAACCATCACTAAGGTAAGTTGAACCATCACTAAGGTAAGTTGAACCATCACTAAGGTAAGTTGAACCATCACTAAGGTAAGTTGAACCATCACTAAGGTAAGTTGAACCATCAGTAAGGTAAGTTGAACCATCACTAAGGTAAGTTGAACCATCACTAAGGTAAGTTGAACCATCACTAAGGTAAGTTAAACCATCACTAAGGTAAGTTGAACCATCACTAAGGTAAGTTGAACCATCACTAAGGTAAGTTGAACCATCACTAAGGTAAGTTGAACCATCACTAAGGTAAGTCGAACCATCACTAAGGTAAGTTCAACCATCACTAAGGTAAGTTGAACCATCACTAAGGTAAGTCGAAACCATCAGTAAGGTAAGTTTGAACCATCACTAAGGTAAGTTGAACCATCACTAAGGTAAGTTGAACCATCACTAAGGTAAGTTGAACCATCAGTAAGGTAAGTTGAACCATCAGTAAGGTAAGTTGAACCATCACTAAGGTAAGTTGAACCATCACTAAGGTAAGTTGAACCATCACTAAGGTAAGTTGAACCATCACTAAGGTAAGTTGAACCATCACTAAGGTAAGTTGAACCATCACTAAGGTAAGTTGAACCATCACTAAGGTAAGTTGAACCATCACTAAGGTAAGTTGAACCATCACTAAGGTAAGTTGAACCATCTCTAAGGTAAGATGAACCATCAGTAAGGTAAGTTGAACCATCAGTAAGGTAAGTTGAACCATCACTAAGGTAAGTTGAACCATCAGTAAGGTAAGTTGAACCATCACTAAGGTAAGTTGAACCATCACTAAGGTAAGGTTGAACCATCACTAAGGTAAGTTGAACCATCAGTAAGGTAAGTTGAACCATCACTAAGGTAAGTTGAACCATCACTAAGTTGAACCATCACTAAGGTAAGTTGAACCATCAGTAAGGTAAGTTGAACCATCACTAAGGTAAGTTGAACCATCACTAAGGTAAGTTGAACCATCACTAAGGTAAGTTGAACCATCACTAAGGTAAGTTGAACCATCACTAAGGTAAGTTGAACCATCACTAAGGTAAGATGAACCATCAGTAAGGTAAGTTGAACCATCAGTAAGGTAAGTTGAACCATCACTAAGGTAAGTTGAACCATCAGTAAGGTAAGTTGAACCATCACTAAGGTAAGTTGAACCATCAGTAAGGTAAGTTGAACCATCACTAAGGTAAGTTGAACCATCAGTAAGGTAAGTTGAACCATCACTAAGGTAAGCTGAACCATCACTAAGGTAAGTTGAACCATCACTAAGGTAAGTTGAACCATCAGTAAGGTAAGTTGAACCATCACTAAGGTAAGTTGAACCATCAGTAAGGTAAGTTGAACCATCACTAAGGTAAGTTGAACCATCACTAAGTTGAACCATCACTAAGGTAAGTTGAACCATCAGTAAGGTAAGTTGAACCATCACTAAGGTAAGTTGAACCATCACTAAGGTAAGTTGAACCATCAGTAAGGTAAGTTGAACCATCACTAAGGTAAGTTGAACCATCACTAAGGTAAGTTGAACCATCAGTAAGGTAAGTTGAACCATCACTAAGGTAAGTTGAACCATCACTAAGGCAAGTTGAACCATCACTAAGGTAAGTTGAACCATCACTAAGGTAAGTTGAACCATCAGTAAGGTAAGTTGAACCATCACTAAGGTAAGTTGAACCATCACTAAGGTAAGTTGAACCATCACTAAGGTAAGTTGAACCATCAGTAAGGTAAGTTGAACCATCACTAAGGTAAGTTGAACCATCACTAAAGTAAGTTGAACCGCCAGTAAGGTAAGTTGAACCATCACTAAGGTAAGTTGAACCATCACTAAAGTAAGTTGAACCACCAGTAAGGTAAGTTGAACCATCACTAAGGTAAGTTGAACCATCACTAAAGTAAGTTGAACCGCCAGTAAGGTAAGTTGAACCATCACTAAGGTAAGTTGAACCATCACTAAAGTAAGTTGAACCGCCAGTAAGGTAAGTTAAACCATCAGTAAGGTAAGTTTAACCATCATTAAGGTAAGTTTATATCTTACACATGTTATCATTGATATAGTTTTTGAGTGTAAAGACCTTGTGGTGTGTGAGAGTCTTGACAAGGAAGGTGGTGAGGCGTCGTGTTGACTCTAGGTATTGTATAAGGTTACGATATTTGCCGTCTGTTGTGACAGAGAACCCGAGTCTCTTGTTTGGCTCACAGATTGTAAGCGAATCACGGAACGGGTGGGGATTTGAAGAGGAGACTCATTTGCCATGGGTTCTCTGTTCAGCCTGGGTCCCCCCTCTGCGTCAAGAGTGAATCAAAATCCCCTATTTTCTCTACTAATGGACGTGGACACGGACGCTCCTATGTCCTCGCTTAGTTATGAAATGGTACGAAATACGAGCAAGATGTCAAGGACAGAAATGCAGTTATGCAGAACTTGCAGTGACGTTTCACCCATTCTTTATGGGTGAGATGTCAAATAGAGGATCTCGTATAATCTTTTGCATCGTTTGCTATGTCCTTACCTGGTCCAGGGACCCGAATATAACTCATCCCTGATCAAATGATATACGCCCGGCCCTGTAAGTTACAGAGCACTTCATACATACTCTTCTGTAAGTTAAGTTATAAGTAGCATTTTAGGTGAGTGAGTGTTATAACACTCCCAGTGTCACAACACCAGTGTCATAACACTCCCAGCATGACAACACCAGTGTTATAACACTCCCAGCATGACAACACCAGTGTCATAACACTCCCAGCATGACAACACCAGTGTTATAACACTCCCAGCATGACAACACCAGTGTTATAACTCTCTCAGTGTGACAACACCAATGTTATAACTCTCTCAGTGTGACAACACCAATGTTATAACTCTCTCAGTGTGACAACATCAATGTTATAACTCTCTCAGTGTGAAAACACCAGTGTTATAACACTCCCAGCATGACAACACCAGTGTTATAACTCTCTCAGTGTGATAACACCAGTGTTATAACTCTCTCAGTGTGACAACACCAGTGTTATAACTCTGTGTGACAACGCCAGTGTTGTAACTCTCTCAGTGTGACAACGCCAGTGTTGTAACTCTCTGTGTGACAACACCAGTGTTATAACATTCCCAGTGTGATAACACCAGTGTTATAACTCTCTCAGTGTGACAACACCAGTGTTATAACTCTCTCAGTGTGACAACACCAGTGTTATAACTCTCTCAGTGTGACAACACCAGTGTTATAACTCTCTCAGTGTGACAACGCCAGTGTTATAACTCTCTCAGTGTGACAACGCCAGTGTTATAACTCTCTCAGTGTGACAACACCAGTGTTATAACTCTCTCAGTGTGACAACACCAGTGTTATAACTCTCTCAGTGTGACAACACCAGTGTTATAACTCCCTCAATGTGACAACACCAGTGTTATAACACTCCCAGCATGACAACACCAGTGTTATAACTCTCTCAGTGACAACACCAGTGTTACAACTCGGTGTAACTCCACCATATCTCATCATTCAGTGATTCTCAAAGACTTTTCTTACCTCTACAAAACATTAAATCACATAAGTCTCGCCACCCACAATATGAAATTGTATTAACTTCAAGACTTGTTGATGAATGGTTCAGAGAACCGACAAGTTGGTAAATTAGACACCGAGTCAATGCTGAGGGACTGATTACCTCAAACTCCTCCTGTTCTTCACCATTTTCCTTTGTGTGGACTGATGAAGCCACTGTGTGGCGAAACGTTTCCTCATTAAGATACCCAAATGTTGCACATATGTCTAATTTACCAACTTCAAGGTTTAAGGGGGCTGTAGGGCAAATTGCCGCGTTAAATAGCATCTGGACCTATTTAGAACTTGAGTCAATCAGCGTTAAGTGTAGCAGTTTACCTCGAGAGTCAGCGTTAAGTGTAGCAGTTTACATCGAGAGTTAGTCAGCGTTAAGTGTAGCAGTTTACATCGAGAGTCAGTCAGCGTTAAGTGTAGCAGTTTACCTCGAGAGTTAGTCAGCGTTAAGTGTAGCAGTTTACCTCGAGAGTTAGTCAGCGTTAATTAAGTGTAGCAGTTTCCTCGAGAGTCAGTCAGCGTTAAGTGTAGCAGTTTACCTCGAGAGTAGGGCAGCGTTAAGTGTAGCAGTTTACCTCGAGAGTCAATCAGCGTTAAGTGTAGCAGTTTACCTAGAGAGTCAATCTGCGTTAAGCGTAGAATTTACCTCGAGAGTCAATCAGCGTTAAGTGTAGCAGTTTACCTCGAGAGTCAGTCAGCGTTAAGTGTAGCAGTTTACCTCGAGAGTCAATCAGCGTTAAGTGTAGCAGTTTACCTCGAGAGTCAGTCAGCGTTAAGTGTAGCAGTTTACCTCGAGAGTCAATTAGCGTTAAGTGTAGCAGTTTACCTCGAGAGTCAATCAGCGTTAAGTGTAGCAGTTAACCTCGAGAGTCACTCAGCGTTAAGTGTAGCAGTTTACCTCGAGAGTCAATCAGCGTTAAGTGTAGCAGTTTACCTCGAGAGTCAGTCAGCGTTAAGTGTAGCAGTTTACCTCGAGAGTCAATCAGCGTTAAGTGTAGCAGTTTACCTCGAGAGTCAATCAGCGTTAAGTGTAGCAGTTTACCTCGAGAGTCAATCAGGGTTAAGTGTAGCAGTTTACCTCGAGAGTCAATCGGCGTTAAGCGTAGCAGTTTACCTCGAGAGTCAATCAGCGTTAAATGTAGCAGTTTACCTCGAGAGTCAATCAGCGTTAAGTGTAGCAGTTTACCTCGAGAGTCAATCAGCGTTAAGTGTAGCAGTTTACCTCGAGAGTCAATCAGCGTTAAGTGTAGCAGTTTACCTCGAGAGTCAATCGGCGTTAAGCGTAGCAGTTTACCTCGAGAGTCAATCAGCGTGAAGTGTAGCAGTCTACCTCGAGAGTCAATCAGCGTTAAGTGTAGCAGTTTACCTCGAGAGTCAATCAGCGTTAAGTGTAGCAGTTTACCTCGAGAGTCAATCAGCGTTAAGTGTAGCAGTTTACCTCGAGAGTCAATCAGCGTTAAGTGTAGCAGTTTACCTCGAGAGTCAGTCAGCGTTAAGTGTAGCAGTTTACCTCGATATTCAATCAGCGTTAAGTGTAGCAGTTTACCTCGAGAATCAGTCAGCGTTAAGTGGAGCAGTTTACCTCGAGAGTCAATCAGCGTTAAGTGTAGCAGTTTACCTCGAGAGTCAATCAGCGTTAAGTGTAGCAGTTTACCTCTAGAGTCAATCAGCGTTAAGTGTAGCAGTTTACCTCGAGAGTCAGTCAGCGTTAAGTGTAGCAGTTTACCTCGAGAGTCAGTCAGCGTTAAGTGTAGCAGTTTACCTCGATATTCAATCAGCGTTAAGTGTAGCAGTTTACCTCGAGAATCAGTCAGCGTTAAGTGGAGCAGTTTACCTCGAGAGTCAATCAGCGTTAAGTGTAGCAGTTTACCTCGAGAGTCAATCAGCGTTAAGTGTAGCAGTTTACCTCGAGAGTCAGCGTTAAGTGTAGCAGTTTACCTCGAAAGTCAATAAGCGTTAAGTGTAGCAGTTTACCTCGAGAGTCAATCAGCGTTAAGTGTAGCAGTTTACTTCGAGAGTCAGCGTTAAGTGGAGCAGTTTACCTCGAGAGTCAATCAGCGTTAAGTGTAGCAGTTTACCTCGAGAGTCAATCAGCGTTAAGTGTAGCAGTTTACCTCGAGAGTCAGTCAGCGTTAAGTGTAGCAGTTTACCTCGAGAGTCAATCAGCGTTAAGTGTAGCAGTTTACCTCGAGAGTCAATCAGCGTTAAGTGTAGCAGTTTACCTCGAGAGTCAGTCAGCGTTAAGTGGAGCAGTTTACCTCGAGAGTCAGTCAGCGTTAAGTGTAGCAGTTTACCTCGAGAGTCAATCAGCGTTAAGTGTAGCAGTTTACCTCGAGAGTCAATCAGCGTTAAGTGTAGCAGTTTACCTCGAGAGTCAATCAGCGTTAAATGTAGCAGTTTACCTCGAGAGTCAATCAGCGTTAAGTGTAGCAGTTTACCTCGAGAGTCAATCAGCGTTAAGTGTAGTAGTTTACCTCGAAAGTCAGTCAGCGTTAAGTGTAGTAGTTTACCTCGAGAGTCAATCGGCGTTAAGCGTAGCAGTTTACCTCGAGAGTCAATCGGCGTTAAGCGTAGCAGTTTACCTCGAGAGTCAATCAGCGTTAAGTGTAGCAGTTTACCTCGAGAGTCAATCAGCGTTAAGTGTAGTAGTTTACCTCGAAAGTCAGTCAGCGTTAAGTGTAGCAGTTTACCTCGAGAGTCAGTGTGAAGTGTAGCAGTCTACCTCGAGAGTCAATCAGCGTTAAGTGTAGCAGTTTACCTCGAGAGTTAGCGTTAAGTGTAGCAGTTTACCTCGAGAGTCAATCAGCGTTAAGTGTAGCAGTTTACCTCTAGAGTCAATCAGCGTTAAGTGTAGCAGTTTACCTCGAGAGTCAGCATGAAGTGTAGCAGTTTACCTCGAGAGTCAATCAGCGTTAAGTGTAGCAGTTTACCTCGATATTCAATCAGCGTTAAGTGTAGCAGTTTACCTAGAGAATCAGTCAGCGTTAAGTGGAGCAGTTTACCTCGAGAGTCAATCAGCGTTAAGTGTAGCAGTTTACCTCGAGAGTCAATCAGCGTTAATTGTAGCAGTTTACCTCGAGAGTCAATCAGCGTTAAGCGTAGCAGTTTACCTCGAGAGTCAATCAGCGTTAAGTGTAGCAGTTTACCTCGAGAGTCAATCAGCGTTAAGTTTAGCAGTTTACTTCGAGAGTCAGCGTTAAGTGGAGCAGTTTACCTCGAGAGTCAATCAGCGTTAAGTGGAGCAGTTTACCTCTAGAGTCAATCAGCGTTAAGTGTAGCAGTTTACCTCGAGAGTCAATCAGCGTTAAGTGTAGCAGTTTACCTCGAGAGTCAATCAGCGTTAAGTGTAGCAGTTTACTTCGAGAGTCAGCGTTAAGTGGAGCAGTTTACCTCGAGAGTCAATCAGCGTTAAGTGGAGCAGTTTACCTCGAGAGTCAATCAGCGTTAAGTGTAGCAGTTTACCTCGAGAGTCAATCAGCGTTAAGTTTAGCAGTTTACCTCGAGAGTCAATCAGCGTTAAGTTTAGCAGTTTACCTGTCCTCAGAATTAAGATTCCATGATGTTGCAGTGTCTGACAAGTTGTGTACGAATGGTATATAATACCGACAAGCTGAGATTAAGACACGTGTGCAACATCTGGGTATCTTTATTGTAGACGTTTCGCCATTCAGTGGCTTTATCAATACAAATTCTAGGACATAATGAACATCAAAATGGTATACAATACCGACAGGTTGTTAGGTAAGACACATATGCAACAGTTAGACAACTTTATTCCGAAACGTTTCGCCTACACAGTAGGCTTCTTCAGTCGAATACAGAAAGTAGGCAGGAACAGTAGAGATGTGAAGACGATGTGAAGACATCGTCTTCACATCTCTACTGTTCCTGCCTACTTTCTGTATTCGACTGAAGAAGCCTACTGTGTAGGCGAAACGTTTCTAGGACATAACTTGAAGACAGTAGAACTATGTACAGAAGATGAGGTAATCAGTCCCTCAACCTAGGAGTAGGTGCGAAGAGCACCATAGTCGTGGAGATTCTGAACCAGAAGAAAGGATCCTGGCGCTCATATAGTAACGTCAGGTGTAGCAGACGAGGGCATATTCACTGGTAGGCGGGATTCCCCAGTGGAAGTAGGTCCTTCCCAAAGAGAATTTGTATTGATAAAGCCACTGGATGGCGAAACGTCTACAATAAAGATACCCAGATGTTGCACATGTGTCTTAATCTCATCTTGTCGGTATTATATACCATTCGTACACAACTTGTCAGACACTGCAACATCATGGAATTTTAATTCTGAGGACATGTACATAACCTTCACGGCTACGACAACTACTACTACAACTAACCCATCTCTTTGGGAAGGACCTACTTCCACTGGGGAATCCCGCCTACCAGTGAATATGCCCTCGTCTGCTACACCTGACGTTACTATATAAGCGCCAGGATCCTTTCTTCTGCTTCCACGACTATGGTGCTCTTCGCACCTACTCCTAGGTTGAGGGACTGATTACCTCATCTTCTGTACATAGTTCTACTGTCTTCAAGTTATGTCCTAGAATTTGTATTGATAAAGCCACTGGATGGCGAAACGTCTACAATAAAGATACCCAGATGTTGCACATGTGTCTTAATCTCATCTTGTCGGTATTATATACCATTCGTACACATCTTCATACGGGAGGTTCCTTACACAGTAAATCATTTTAGTCATTCTTCTCTGTATGTTCTCTAATGAGTCTATGTCCATCCTGTGACGTCATACAGTCACTCGGCCTAATAGGGATCTTCTATATAAAGCACATGGATGGTACTATAATACGCTACACAACACATATAAGGGGATCAGCAACTATGCTGACAATTGGGCTCTTCTTCTAGTGTAAACTGGATCGCCGGTTCGTCTGCGTTGAGCCTTGCCTGAAGATTCTGTACATCAAAATGTTTGGGAGTTATTACTAGGACGTCGTCCATGTAACGTAACCAAGTGACGCTTGAAGGGATGATGTTAGCAAAGTGTTCGGACTCTAAATGTTCCATGTATAAGTTGGCTAAGACGGTACTGATGGGGGACCCCATTTCCATGCCGTAGGTTTGTTTGAAGAGTGTTATTGAAAGAAAAGCAGTTGATATTAACACAGAGTTCAGTCAAGTCAACAAAATCTCCGGGAGGTAGAGGAAGATTAAGATTCTGATTGACTTTACGTCGTAGAACCTAGATGGCTTTAGTGGTAGGCACTTTTGTGAGGAGGGAAGTCACATCCAGACTGCTTAGTTTCTTGTTACAGATGGAGAGGTTTCGGATGCGGTTGAGAAGGTCGCCTGAATGTTTAAGATGAGCTGGGCTGATGGTCCCCAGAAGGCAGGAAAGATGTTTGGCAAGAACTCCGGCAAGTTTGTGTGGAGCACTGCCTATACCTGACGTGATTAGTCTGAGAGGAATATTGTGTTTATGGGTCTTGGGTAAACCATACATGTGTGCTGGTTTAGGGTTCGTACTGGTTACTACTTCTACCACTAGTATTGCACCTCACTCTGAGCCTATATATACCCTCTGTGTCCATGTACTGTTTGTAACGGCTTGACAAAGCTCCTGGAGAGCGAAACGTTGACACAATAAAAATGTCACATTAGTTGCACTTGTGTCTTTTTACTTTACATATTGTCGGTAATTCTACCAACTTTATTACAATATGTCTGTGCCTGTTGTTTATAGTGTGGCTATGTCTGTTGTTTATAGTGTAGCTATGTCTGTTGTTTATAGTGTGGTTCTGTCTGTTGTTTATAGTGTGGCTATGTCTTTTGTTTATAGTGTGGCTATGTCTGTTGTTTATAGTGTGGGATGACCCCCGTATCTAGGGTATGGGATGACCCCCGTGTCTAGGGTATGGGATGACCCCCGTGTCTAGGGTATGGGATGGCCCCTGTGTCTGGGATATGGGATGACCCCCGTGTCTAGGGTATGGAATGACCCCCGTGTCTAGGGTATGGGATGACCCCCCGTGTCTACGATCTCTCTATAGAATATTTAAGGCTCGTGAAAGGGTATTTTTGCAGTTCTTAATGAACACAGAGTTCCAAGAGTCTAGGTCTGGGGACAGAGTGCATAAGCATGTTGTCGATGAATTTTTCAAAGTCCATTGGAGTTAGGGTTATATCAGAAATTTGGCATGGTCTCAGACCGGGCCGCGGGGGCGTTGACCCCCGGAACTCTCTCCAGGTAAACTCCAGGTAAACTGCTGAGGGCGCGCAATAGGGGTTTCTTGCAATTCTTGATGAACACGGAGTTCCATGAGTCTGGGCCTGGGGCAGAGTGCATGGCCATGTCATTTATTTCCTCTTCAAAGTTGACAAGATTTTGAGTCTCGTTCCTGAAGAACTGATTTGGATTGGCGATCTTTAGTCTGATTAATGACTTGCTAAGCGTAGTGCTATTGAGACTTCAGTATCTCATTCTTTTTTTGTTGTTGTCATCTGTATAAGTCCCATCTTGTTTAAGCCAGGTCCCGGTATTGGATGTGGTTTTTGCCTTGTTTTTGGCATATGACAAGAAATATTTTGGATTTCTTTCAGTTTCATTAATTGCTTATAGGTTCTTCTGTCTCCTGGATCCGTATGATTAATTTGACTTAGGTTTAATATTTTCTATTTCCCTGGTCAGTGTTTACTTCAATATTTCAGATAATTTAGTCCCCCTTGAAGTCAGTGGTTCTTCGTCTTCGTCTGTAGAAAAAGCGTGTCTCTTTCTAGTTTACATCTCTTCTTTTGCCTTAGGGGAATGCGCCTTGAGCATACTTCAACTGCCACAAAGTTGATCCTTTCAAGACACTGGATCAGATCCATGTTATTTAAGATATCATTACTATGATTTATTTGATCAGAGTTGATGTTATTGTTAAAGCTAAATTTGATGAAGACACACTCGTAACTGTATGCATTTTGCTGGTCAGGACTCGTGTCCATACAAGTTTGGACTTCGATTACGTTGTGATCCGAATTGTCTATGATAATGTTATGCTTCGTACCAGGTCATCATTATTTTTGAAAATAAGGTCGTGTGTTTTCCAGTCTTGTTGGCTCCACTGTTTGTTGGCTTTGGGTGAATTTATTACAAAGATTCAACATCTCAAATGTGTGAAAATTTTCATCCGAGCTGCCTCATGGGGTTGTCTCTGGTATAACATTATTTGCTACGTTCTTCCATTTTATATGTCTTAAATTGAAATTACCAATCAGCAAGATAGTTGGGGCTGGGGTTGAGAGAGTTTCCAGACAGTTATCCAGTTTCAGTAGCTGTTCCTTGAACTATTTGGAAGTTGAACCTGGTGGCTTGTATACAACCACAATGACAAGGTTTTGGTTCTCAGTCATTACTGCCAAAACTTCAACTACATCATCTGCGATGCTTAGTAACTTTGTGATAATGACCGACTGTTGGATATAAGGATAACTTCTCCGCGTTTAAGTTCACTTAGTTTATTCACTGGTATTTTTGTTTTATTAGTTTGTACATGCACACAAACCCACCAGCATCACCACCAGCACCACTACCACCACTACTACCATCACTACTACCATCAGCACTTACTTATCTCTCCTGGTTCCACTACCACTTCCATGGGAACACACTGGAAGTAACACTCTGGTGGAGGTTCCAGTGACCACAACTTCCTGCCACGGATCTGAGCTTGCCAGGATGGGTTCCCAACATGATCGATCTGAAGAACACCAACACATAGCATTTAAAAATAGTAGCTAATGTTTTGTTAATGAACATATGAATGTGAAACTGAATCCTGTTAAAAAAATGGGCTCTGGTAGGATTGCTGATATTTTTTGTCATGTGAACACCTAAGATGACTGGGAAATATTTCTCATGTGAACACCTAAGATGATTGGGAAATCTTTCTCATGTGAACACCTAAGATGACTGGGAAATATTTCATCATGTGTTGGAAACACTAGAACTAAGATGATGGGAATCTTTCTCATGTGAACACCTAAGATGACTGGGAAATCTTTCTCATGTGAACACCTAAGATGACTGGGAAATCTTTCTCATGTGAACACCTAAGATGACTGGGAAATCTTTCTCATGTGAACACCTAAGATGATGGATAAAGATTTCTGTCTCATGAACACCTAAAAGAAGACAGATAAATTTGTCTTATGAACACTTTTACCTGAGTCCTTAATAGTTCTTACTCCTGTAATATTTTCTTTCCAGCTTGTAGGATAATTAACAGATAATTAACACTATAGTATCGATACAAACATTAATTTAGGGATGGGGTCTACTCTTTTCGTAATTAACATAGATATAGATACCTAGTTTTGCAGTGCTTACAACCGACAGTTCTCGGGTTAAGATTTTGCTGGGATTTTTAACCCCGGAGGGTTAGCCACCCAGGATAACCCAAGAAAGTCAGTGCGTTATCGAGGAATTGTCTGTCTTATTTCTATTGTGGTCCTTCAGTCTTGTCCCCCAGGATGCATCCCACACCAGTCCACTGACACCCAGGTACCTACTTGCTTGCTAGGTGAACGGGGAAGCAGGTGTAAGGAAACACGCCCAGTGTTTCCGCCCTTGCCGGGGATCGAACCAGGGGCACTCAGTGTGTGAAGCAAGAGTGTTGCGTACCAGGCCACGGGCCACCCTGGCCATCAGGCAACCCTGAGCGAGGTGGGACATATGGGCAAGTCTTCTAATACCTTTTGTTATTGCCTGGATGTATGTGTATTGTTGTGGGTGGCATCCTGGATAAGAGGACCTAAGGATCACAGTGAAAATAAGCCACACTGATTGGTTTTCCTGGGTTATATTGGCTTTAAGGTATCCCGTAGCTGGGTTGGTAGCGCACTCAGCTCACACACTGAGGTCTGTGGGTAGATCCCCGGTACGGATGGAAACATTAGGACGTGTTTCCTTAAGGTACCTGCTGTCTATGTTCACCTAGCAGTAATATAGGTACCTGGGTGTTAAGTCGCCTTACACCTGCTGTCCATGCTCACCTAGCAGTAAAACAGGGACATGGGTGGTAGCCAACTAGTGTGGGTCGCATCCTGGGACAAAATTGTCTTAATTTGCAGGAAATACTCTGCATAACAAGGGGTTTTCTATATAATAGTATGTCATTAATGTTAGCTATGGTGTGTATACCTTGTACACAACGCTCTGCATACACGGGGCTTTTGGCATGTTACACTTAACCACTGTATTTCTTTATTATTATTATTATTATTATTATTATTATTATTATTATTATTATTATTATTATTATTATTATTATCATAGCGTGTCAGCGTGCCTCGTTGTGCTCCCGGTTTTTCTGGTGTTTTCACGGTCGCTCTTACGTGCTAGAACTTTAATTTGTGTCATCAATCCTATACGATACATCCCTCTAGCGCCTGGAACCAATCTTGGGCGGAAAACTTTATATACTGAGTAAAAAAAGGAGAATTAGTGTGCACTTCCTAGCAGAGTTTACTGCCAGAGGGGAATCATAGGCCTGTCCCGTGTGGAAAAATAATAATATTGAACTTTGTGTCAGAGGAAAGAAAGTCTCCCTGAAAGCATTGAGTATACATAGTGTATACTACAGTGGCTCCCTAGTATATTGATGATAAAGGCTAAAGTGTCATTTGAAAACAGGTGAATTTGTAAATGAAGTGATAAGCCTATAGAGGCAGGTGCCAGAAGTCTCCAGAAACTTACCACAGGTCAGCTGTTTTTAATAATCTTCCTGGCCTGCTAGTGTACTCGCATATAATCTAGTGATACCAGTGAATAGCAGAATACAGTGTTGTAGTAGCAACTAACCAGTATTATAATGGTACTTAGTGAAGTGGAGTGACTTTCATTAGTTTCTTTTTCTTGAAATACCAGACGTTACTGTGAATTTCATATAACCTGTAGTTACCAGCGGTCGCAATATACACAACGAGAAGCAATTATTACTACAGAAAAAGCGTCCTTCCTCCAAAATTTTGCACAGTCAACTATAGTGATAATATAGCATTTATTGTGGTGGAGACGGAAAAAAAAAATAGAGAAGCTAGATACAGCGATTGATAAAACAAAGGTGGAGGCTCGACCGTTCGTCATTGTAGGATTTGCCAGCAGTCACCGGCTCTTCAACACGCAAGTTATACTTTTGTATCAATCAAATCACATATTACTCGGGTAGATAATTTCCAGTAGATCCTTCATGTGTTAGCTCAAATCACCGACCAGTATGGTTTAATAAGTGCCCCACTGTCAGATCAGATAGACTGGTCCGAACCCTTGACTGGTCCGAACCCTTGACTGGTCCGAACCCTTGACTGGTCCGAACCCTGGACTCGTTTCAAACGGTTTCGTTGTGCACCCACTAGCAGGTTATTAATAGAATATTCAAGAGGTTGCTAGTAGAATTGCAGTAAATCAACCATTCAAATCATTATGAAGCTGTGTGTAGTCTGTGGTCAGTCAAACAAACGGGCTTCCACATGCTTTAAATTGTCATTTTTGTGGAAATTGGTGTCACGCCCCTTGTGCAGATATCCAAGAACTAGCTACAAGCAGTATTAAAACAGGGAAGTGTTTTTGGGTATGCCCAAATGAGATAAATCTGTGGACTAAAATCACAAGGGTATTAAAAGAGGTCAACATCAAAGCTGCTTTCATAGAAAACCTGGAAGCTTTCTACAACAGATGGAACATAAAAAGTCCGGGCTGAATGGTACTGCCCTTGATACTGGCCATGTAGTCAGAAACTGTAAGGCTGGAGATGATGTCCTGGTAGTCAGTAAATGGGGGGCTGATAGTGCTGTCCTGGGAGACAGTAATGGGGAAGCTGGAGGTGCTGTCCTGGGAGACAGTAATGGTGAAGCTGGAGGTGCTGTCCTGGGAGACAGTAATGGTGAAGCTGGAGATGCTGTCCTGGGAGACACTAATGGGGAAGCTGGAGATGCTGTCCTGGGAGACAGTAATGGTGAGCTGGAGATTTTGTCCAGGTAGTCGGGAATTATACGCAGGAAGGAATACATATGAATGACCGCATAGGGACAGGAGCCATAGTAGGGAAACAAGTGTAGTCAAAGATAAGATAAAACCAATATTGCAAACTAGAAATACCGCAGGAAATAGCAAACAAGAGGACTCCACTAGCAATAGTGAGGATATATTACCAAAAACAAATGGTGGGAGCTCCATTGTTGGTGCTAGGGAGGATAGAAGTAAGACAGGGAAACATGCCCCAACAGGGAATACAGTCACAGAAACCCAAGGCAAACGGAAACCAAGCCTGTGCACTACTATGCACTCGGTATCTGCTGGCATGGGAAATCTGGGAAAAACAGATGGGACGTGCAACTATGACCACCCTAGGAAATGCCATGCCCATATGACAACAGGAAAATGCAAACTCCCTTCCTGTAAGCTTTTTCACCCTGAACTGTGTACCCTTCAGTACAGGAAAGACTGTGCTATAACTTAAATTCCCGGCATACCATCTAAAGGGGACAAAAAGATACAAAACATCCAGGCCATGGGAAAACCTGGGTAGCCACAGCCACTCAAGAGGGAGAGGTTTTTTTAGTGCCAGGAAGGAAAAAAAACTGGCAGGAAATGGCAGAAATCGTACACCAAATCCAGTCATTCCTGGAGTGGAACCACAGTCGATGGCCTCCACTCCAAACCAACAGATACAGATACTAATGCCGGAAAAAAAATCCCCCCCCAGTACCAACAATACCACCAGTCCGATAACATTCTTCTTTGCAAATATACAGGGTCTAAAGCCAGCAACAAACAACAAAATACCTTTCATCCGTGGACTGCTTGCAGAGGCAAAGGGAATGTTCGCGGGTTTCACTGAGACCCACATAAAGGATCACTTGGACAACGAAATATGGATCCCAGGTTACAACCTATACAGATGTGACAGAGTGAACAGGCAAAAGGGGGGGGGGGGTTGGCCTGTACATTGCAGAGTCACTTGTTTGCACAGAACTGCTAAATGCCTCAAATGATGTAGTGGAAGTTTTAGCAGTAAAGGTCGAGAACCAAAACCTAGTCATTGTGATAGTCTACAAGCCTCCGGATGCAACATCCCAGCAATTCCAGGAACAGCTGTTAAAAATTGACCACTGTCTGGAAAACCTTCCAGCTCCTGCACCCAACATCTTGCTCCCGGGGGATTTCAACTTAAGGCACCTAAAATGGAGGAATATAGCAAATAATATTGTTGCAGTAATAACACCAGGAGGCAGCTCTGATGAAAACTCACACTCACGCGAGCTTTTAAATCTCTGCACAAAATTTAATTTAAACCAGCAAATAATAGAGCCTACTAGACTGGAGAATTAACTAGACCTCATCTTCACTAACAATGATGATCTGATAAGAAATATCACCATATCAAAAACAATATACTCAGATCACAACATAATTGAGGTTCAGTCATGTATGCGCGGAGCCCCAGACCGACATAATGAGATTAGTCACGAGGGAGCATTCACCAAATTCAACTTCAATAACAAAAACATAAAGTGGGACCAAGTAAACCAAGTCCTAACCCATATAAGCTGGGAAGATATACTAAGCAACACAGACCCCAACTTATGCCTAGAACAGATTAACTCGGTAGCACTCGATGTATGCACAAGGCTTATTCCTCTAAGAAAAAGGAGGAGTAGATGTAAAACAGAAAGAGACAGGCGCTCCCTTTACAGGCGACGGAAAAGAATAACAGAGCGGCTAAAAGAGGTCAATATATCTGAAATGCGTAGGGAGACACTGGTCAGAGAAATAGCAAGCATCGAACTTAAGCTAAAAGAATCCTTTAGGAGTCAGGAATCGCGGGAAGAACTAAAAGCCATAAATGAAATCGAAAGAAACCCAAAGTATTTCTTCTCCTATGCCAAATCAAAATCGAGAACAACGTCCAGTATTGGGCCCCTACTTAAACAAGATGGGTCCCACACAGATGACAACAAGGAAATTGAGTGAGCTACTCAAGTCCCCAATATGACTCAGTTTTTAGCAAGCTGCTAACCAGACTGAGAGTCGAAGATCAAAATGAATTTTTTATGAGAGAGCCACAAAATTTGATTAACACAAGCCTATCCGATGTTATCCTGAAAGCCAAATGACTTCGAACAGGCGATAAATGACATGCCCATGCACTCTGCCCAGGGCCAGACTCATGGAACTCTGTGTTCATCAAGAACTGCAAGAAGCCCCTATCACGAGCCTTTTCCATCCTATGGAGAGGGAGCATGGACACGGGGGTGTCCCACAGTTACTAAAAACAACAGACATAGCCCCACTCCACAAAGGGGGCAGTAAAACAACAGCAAAGAACTACAGACCAATAGCACTAACATCCCATATCATTAAAAATCTTTGAAAGGGTCCTAAGAAGCAAGATCACCACGCATCTAGAAACCCATCAGTTACACAACCCAGGGCAACATGGGTTTAGAACAGGTTTGCTCCTGTCTGTATCAACTATTGGACCACTACGACAAGGTCCTAAATGCACTAGAAGACAAAAAGAATGCAGATGTAATATATACAGACTTTGCAAAAGCCTTCGACAAGTGTGACCATGGCGTTATAGCGCACAAAATGCGTGCTAAAGGAATAACAGGAAAAGTCGGTCGATGGATCTATAATTTCCTCACTAACAGAACACAGAGAGTAGTCGTCAACAGAGTAAAGTCCGAGGCAGCTACGGTGAAAAGCTCTGTTCCACAAGGCACAGTACTCGCTCCCATCTTGTTCCTCATCCTTATATCCGACATAGACAAGGATGTCAGCCACAGCACCGTGTCTTCCTTTGCAGATGACACCCGAATCTGCATGACAGTGTCTTCATTGCAGACACTGCAAAGCTCCAGGCAGACATCAACCAAATCTTTCAGTGGGCTGCAGAAAACAATATGAAGTTCACGATGAGAAATTTCAATTACTCAGATATGGTAAACATGAGGAAATTAAATCTTCATCAGAGTACAAAACAATTCTGGCCACAAAATAGAGCGAAACACCAACGTCAAAGACCTGGGAGTGATCATGTCGGAGGATCTCACCTTCAAGGACCATAACACTGTATCAATTGCATCTGCTAGAAAAATGACAGGATGGATAATGAGAACCTTCAAAACTAGGGAGGCCAAGCCCATGATGACACTCTTCAGGTCACTTGTTCTATCTAGGCTGGAATATTGCTGCACACTAACAGCACCTTTCAAGGCAGGTGAAATTGCCCCACCTAGAAAATGTACAGAGAACTTTCACGGCGCGCATAACGGAGATAAAAACACCTCAGTTTATTGGGAGCGCTTGAGGTTCCTAACCTGTATTCCCTGGAACGCAGGAGGGAGAGATACATGATTATATACACCTGGAAAATCCTAGAGGGACTAGTACCGAACTTGCACACGAAAATCAAACCCACTACGAAAGCAAAAGACTTGGCAGACGATGCACCATCCCCCCAATGAAAAGCAGGGGTGTCACTAGCACGTTAAGAGACCATACAATAAGTGTCAGGGGCCCGAGACTGTTCAACTGCCTCCCAGCACACATAAGGGGGATTACCAACAGACCCCTGGCAGTCTTCAAGCTGGCACTGGACAAGCACCTAAAGTCAGTTCCGGATCAGCCGGGCTGTGGCTCGTATGTTGGTTTGCGTGCAGCCAGCAGCAACAGCCTGGTTGATCAGGCTCTGATCCACCAGGAGACCTGGTCTCAGACCGGGCCGCGGGGGCGTTGACCCCCGGAACTCTCTCCAGGTAAACTCCAGGTATTCTTCCGGCCCGGGCCTTTTCCAAGTGGTGGCCCGGCCTTGGCTCCCTGTCTAGGGAGTGTCTGAGACCTAAGTCTCCCATGGGAGGAGGCACAAGTACCTCCTCATCTTTGAGATCAACTGTCCCCAGGCCTAGCCACATTTCCCGCCCTCACGGGGCTCGTAGGGAGAAGCCTCTCTGGTCTGCCATGCCCGCCACACGGGAAAAAATGGGAATGGCAGTCATGTGAGCTGAAAGCTCTGGCTCAGGCATCTACCCTACCCTAGAAGAGCTAGGCATGGTGTCGATGTGTATTTTTTTTTTTTTGCCGGTATTCTTTGTACATCTATGTATCATGTCCAATTTAATAATAAATAAATAAAGATATATTATTATTATTATTATTATTATTATTATTATTATTATTATTATTATTATTATTATTATTATTATTATTATTATTATTATTACTGTAATATTATTAGTATTACTAACTCTCCTGTCTAATAATCCGAACAAAATCTTTTTCTTCAAATCTCACAGAAGATGGGACAAGGACTCCAGTGGAAACAAGCCACTTTAACTTTTTTTGGGTTATCGTGATAGGTAATTTACACTATGTATGATAACTGAACTTGTGTACCCATGCCTAAATAAACTTACTGACAACAAAGTCTCATTTAGACTCCATGATGAGGCCTCAATAAGGAAGTTCACAGCTGAGCTAGAGACTGTTGACTGGCCTACAGAATTCTCCAAGGCCAATGGTATTGATGACTGGACAGACATTTTTCTTAACAAATTACTTAGACTATACAACAAACATTGTCCTATAAAAACGAAACAGATCACAAACAAACGGCTTGGTTGCCCATGGCTAACCAGCACCATTCTGAAATCCATTGACAAGAAACACCAATATGAAAAGCAATATAGACAGGGCTTAATACACAAAGATATTCTTAAACACTATTCATCAGTTCTCACCAAAGTAATAAAGAAAGCCAAACAACTGTACTACTCCAGTAGATTCACAGACACTAGAGGAGATATAAAAAAGACCTGGAAAACACTCTCTCAGATTCTAGGGACCCACAAACTGAAAAAAAAACAAGAATATTGTCCTAACTAAACCTTATGAAACACCACTACATCCCACTGACACAGCTAACAAGATAAACGACTACTTCTCTACCATAGGATCTAATCTCGCCAATAAAATCCCACATACCAATGCCCATGCCGGGGACTACCTAGATGGGAATTTCCCAAATTCCTTCTATCTTGCACCGACTGAGCCCTAGGAAGTAACTGAGATTATAAAGTCACTTAAAAATAACTCGGGGAATCTGTCTCATGTCCCACCATTACTGTACAAGCGAGCGGCCCATGTCCTTTCACATGCTATTTCATTACTTTTTAACAAGTCACTAGAAACTAGCACCTTCCCGAAACTACTCAAGATGGCAAGGGTTACACCAGTACATAAAGGTGGTGACCCTACAGACTTAAACAACTCGAGGCCAATATCAAACTTACCATTGCTATCCAAAATCTTTGAGAAACTCGTGCACAGGAGACTATATTCATTTATAATGGCACAAAACATACTCAACCCCTGCCAATTTGGATTCAGGAAAAATAAAAGCACTAATGATGCAATAATAAAAATGCTAGACCTGCTTTACACAGCATTGGAAAATAAGGAATATCCACTAGGAATTTTTATTGACCTAAGAAAAGCTTTTGACACAGTAGACCACGACATTCTACTCCACAAACTTGACCATTACGGTATAAGAGGCCATGCGCTTGCTTATTTCAAATCTTACCTCACTAATAGGTATCAGTATGTCACCATTAAAGACACAGCATCAACAACACGGCCACTTGATACTGGAGTTCCACAGGGAAGTGTCCTTGGTCCCCTGCTCTTCCTCATATACATCAATGATCTTCCATACGTATCCCAACACCTGAAACCCATTCTCTTTGCTGACGACATGACTTATGTCATCTCTCACCCTAATCTTGCCATCCTCAACACCATTGTTAACGAGGAGCTGATCAAAATATCGACTTGGATGATAGCCAATAAACTTATGCTTAACACTGACAAAACCTACTATATTATGTTTGGTAGCAGAGCAGGAGATGCACAAATTAACATTAAGATCGACAACACTCTAATTACCAGACATAATGAGGGCAAATTCCTAGGCCTATACCTTGACAACAACCTGAATTTCAGCACCCATATCCAACACATAACCAAAAAAGTATCCAAAACGGTTGGGATCCTCTCCAAGATACGATACTACGTGCCGCAAAATGCCCTTCTCACACTATACCACTCACTTATTTATCCATACCTCACCTATGCTATTTGTGCTTGGGGATCAACTGCAGCAACACACCTAAAGCCAATAATAACCCAACAAAAAGCTGCAGTAAGAATAATCACTAAATCCCATCCCTGGCAACACACCCCCCCACTCTTCATAGATCTAAACTTACTCCCTGTTCAGTACATCCACACTACTGTGCAATCTTCATCTACAGGACCTTAAACTCCAATATCAACCTTGATCTAAAACGCTTTCTTGATAGTTGTCACAGAACCCACAGGCATAACACCAGACACAAACATCTCTACGACATTCCCCGTGTCCGACTAGACCTTTACAAAAATTCAATGTATGTCAAAGGCCCTAAAATCTGGAACACCCTACCTGAGAACTCTAGAACTGCAGACGCATTCATCACCTTCAAAACTACCATTAGAAAACATCTTATCTCCCTGATACACCCCATCAATTAACTACACGAATACCACCTGGTGGTTCACACTTACACTCACTCACCCATTTGACCATAAACAGAAATATTAATCTCAATCTTAAAATAATGAATCCTATGATACTCCAATACTGAAACTATGTACTGTGCCAAAACAAAAGCATTCACATTGCTAAACTCACAAACTAGTATTTAGTCACTTAGCCATAATACCAACTTACCTCATAATTTGTAATATTTTAAAATAAAGAATTAAACTAAGTCTGCCCGAAATGCCTAGCCATGCTAGGCGTTCTAGTGGTACACTCTGTAATCATTATTTAACTACATGTAAACCACGCAATAACCAAATTCTGTAAATTCAACATTGTAATCCTTATAGAGAATAAACTTTGAATTGAATTGAATTGAATTGACAATGTAAACATATTGGTGTATAGTTTATCCTCAAGTAAGTTTTCTGTGGAGGCAAAAACAAAAGTCACAGAAAATGGAAGATGGTAAAGGAATGAGACTGGGAGGATTATCATCACAGGAAAGCGCTAAACAAGCAGATAGTGGTCAGTACATCGCCTGGGAATCTGGGGGTAATCAGGTTTGATCTGAGGAAAGGGAGGGCTTCACTTGCATCAGAAGCCCTTCACCGGTATTAACGTATCCCAAGTGAAGGGTGGTGTGGGAGCAGGGGGAAACTAAAGCAAATTGAAATTCCCATTGTTTTTGTCGCTGCCTTTCTCCCACAAGCATTATGTTAGTGCATGAAGCTCTCCCCTGCTCACTAATTATTATTCAATAAATGGAGTGTTCAAATTTTTGTGTATGTATATATATATATATATATATATATATATATATATATATATATATATATATATATATATATATATATATATATATATATTATATATATATATATATATATATATATATGGCATGCTGCACTTTAAAAATTGTATTCCTTGTACTTCTCTGTATCATGTTCAAATAAATAAATAAATATATATATATATATATATATATATATATATATATATATATATTATATATATATATATATATATATATATATATATATATATATATATATACCTGGAGTTTACCTGGAGAGAGTTCCGGGGGTCAACGCCCCCGCGGCCCGGTCTGTGACCAGGCCTCCTGGTGGATCAGAGCCTGATCAACCAGGCTGTTACTGCTGGCTGCACGCAAACCAACGTACGAGCCACAGCCCGGCTGATCAGGAACCGACTTTAGGTGCTTGTCCAGTGCCAGCTTGAAGACTGCCAGGGGTTTGTTGGTAATCCCCCTTATGTATGCTGGGAGGCAGTTGAACAGTCTCGGGCCCCTGACACTTATTGTATGGTCTCTTAACGTGCTAGTGACACCCCTGCTTTTCATTGGGGGGATGTTGCATCGTCTGCCAAGTCTTTTGCTTTCGTAGTGAGTGATTTTCGTGTGCAAGTTCGGTACTAGTCCCTCTAGAATTTTCCAGGTGTATATAATCATGTATCTCTCCCGCCTGCGTTCCAGGTTCAGGAACCTCAAGCGCTCCCAGTAATTGAGGTGTTTTATCTCCCTTATGCGTGCCGTGAAGGTTCTCTGTACATTTTCTAGGTCAGCAATTTCACCTGCCTTGAAAGGTGCTGTTAGTGTGCAGCAATATTCCAGCCTAGATAGAACAAGTGACCTGAAGAGTGTCATCATAGGCTTGGCATTCCTCGTTTTGAAGGTTCTCATTATCCATCCTGTCATTTTTCTAGCAGATGCGATTTGATACAATGTTATGGTCCTTGAAGGTGAGATCCTCCGACATGATCACTCCCAGGTCTTTGACGTTGGTGTTTCGCTCTATTTTGTGGCCAGAATTTGTTTTGTACTCTGATGAAGATTTAATTTCCTCGTGTTTACCATATCTGAGTAATTGAAATTTCTCATCGTTGAACTTCATATTGTTTTCTGCAGCCCACTGAAAGATTTGGTTGATGTCCGCCTGGAGCCTTGCAATGTCTGCATTGGAAGACACTGTCATGCAGATTCGGGTGTCATCTGCAAAGGAAGACACGGTGCTGTGGCTGACATCCTTGTCTATGTCAGATATGAGGATGAGGAACAAGATGGGAGCGAGTACTGTGCCTTGTGGAACAGAGCTTTTCACCGTGCCTGCCTCAGACTTTACTCTGTTGACTACTACTCTCTGTGTTCTGTTAGTGAGGAAATTATAGATCCATCGACCGACTTTTCCTGTTATTCCTTTAGCACGCATTTTGTGCGCTATTACGCCATGATCACACTTGTCGAAGGCTTTTGCAAAGTCTGTATATATTACATCTGCATTCTTTTTTGTCTTCTAGTGCATCTAGGACCTTGTCGTAGTGATCCAATAGTTGAGACAGACAGGAGCGACCTGTTCTAAACCCATGTTGCCCTGGGTTGTGTAACTGATGGGTTTCTAGATGGGTGGTGATCTTGCGTCTTAGGACTCTTTCAAAGATTTTTATGATATGGGATGTTAGTGCTATCGGTCTGTAGTTCTTTGCTGTTGCTTTACTGCCCCCTTTGTGGAGTGGGGCTATGTCTGTTGTTTTTAGTAACTGTGGGACGACCCCCGTGTCCATGCTCCCTCTCCATAGGATGGTAAAGGCTCGTGATAGGGGCTTCTTGCAGTTCTTGATGAACACGGAGTTCCATGAGTCTGGCCCTGGGGCAGAGTGCATGGGCATGTCATTTATCGCCTGTTCGAAGTCATTTGGCGTCAGGATAACATCAGATAGGCTTGTGTTAACCAAATTCTGTGGCTCTTTCATAAAAAATTCATTTTGATCTTCGACTCTCAGTCTGGTTAGTGGCTTGCTAAAAACTGAATCATATTGGGACTTGAGTAGCTCACTCATTTCCTTGCTGTCATCTGTGTAGGACCCATCTTGTTTAAGTAAGGGCCTAATACTGGACGTTGTTCTCGACTTTGATTTGGCATAGGAGAAGAAATACTTTGGGTTTCTTTCGATTTCATTTATGGCTTTTAGTTCTTCCCGCGATTCCTGACTCCTATAAGATTCCTTTAGCTTAAGTTCGATGTTTGCTATTTCTCTGACGAGTGTCTCCCTATTTCTAGCTGTACTTTTATATCAGGACAGCTTACCGGAGTTCGCTCCTGGAGTTTGTTTTATATTTATTGTTTGTGTCTATAAGGGCGCCTACAACCCCATCCGTTTACAGTCTGCTTTATTGTCCAACGAATCCGTTTGAAACCGGCCAAGGGTTCGACCAGTCGAGGGTTCGGTCCAGTCGAGGGTTCGGAGCCAGTCTGATCTGATCAGTGGGTCACTTATTTAAAACGTACTGGTCGGTGATTTGGGCTAACACATGAAGGATCTCCTGGAAAATTCTACCCGAGTAATATGTTATTTGATTGATACAAAAGTATAACTTGCGTGTTGAAGAAACCGGTGACTGCTGGGAACTCCTACAGTGACGAACGGTCGAGCCTCAACCCTTGTTTATCAATCGCTGTATCTAGCTTTTCTAGTTTTTCTTTTTGGCCTCCACCACAATAAATGCTATATTATCA
This sequence comes from Cherax quadricarinatus, assembly GCF_026875155.1. Taxonomy (NCBI): domain Eukaryota; kingdom Metazoa; phylum Arthropoda; class Malacostraca; order Decapoda; family Parastacidae; genus Cherax; species Cherax quadricarinatus. The sequence goes on from NC_069414.1 coordinate 49,113,738, forward strand.
CTATAGTTGACTGGTGGAAATTTTGGAGGAGGGACGCTTTTTCTGTAGTAATAATTGCTTCTCGTTGTGTATATTGCGACCGCTGGTAACTACAGGTTATATGAAATTCACAGTAACGTCTGGTATTTCAAGAAAAAGAAACTAATGAAAGTCACTCCACTCCACTAAGTACCATTATAATACTGGTTAGTTGCTACTGTATATATATATATATATATATATATATATATATATATATATATATATATATATATATATATATATATATATATATATATATATATATATATATATATATATATTATATATATATATATATAGGGGAAGTGGAACAGAGTTCTTCCTCCATAAGCCATGCGTGTTGTAAGAGGCGACTAATATGTCGGGAGCAAGGGGCTAGTAACCCCTTCTCCTGTATAAATTACTAAATTTTAAAAGAGAAACTTTTGTTTTAATTTTTGGGCCACCTTGCCTCGGTGGGATACGTCCGGTTTGTTATATATATATATATATATATATATATATATATATATATATATATATATATATATATATATATATATATATATATATATATATATATATATATTATAAATATATAAAATATCAGGTGAAATAATGTGACTTGTTACTGCTGGTGTTGTAACATAAGACTGCTGGCGCATGTAAACACTGGGAAGGGGATGAAAGGCTGTCACTGTCATTTTCATGCATGTGTTCGCCTGTTTGAGGTTGTGGGGGCTCGAGTCTCAGCTCCTGTCACCGTATGTTCTTGAGTTCATTACTAAGAGTGTATTTTGTGTAGTCTCTGGATGATTAGGAAGAAGACTTACTTTGGATTATCATCAGAGGATTATTAACCCAGGATAATCCAAGCGTGGCTTGTTTCCAATGTGGTTTTTTCTAGATCCTCTCTTGGGATGTGACCCTCATTAGTTGACTGACTGCTAGGTATTTATTTACTCATAGGTAACAACGTTAGAAGATGTAAGCAGACGGCCCTATGTCTCACCTCACCCAGGGTTCGACCACGGGTGCTTTCTATTACGAGCCAGACATGTTAATAGTATTGTAAAAAGCATTATAGTGAGAAAGGGTTACAAGTGTGGTGACTTAAAGACCAGTACTAGGGCCACTGTTTCTCTTGATATACCGTACAACCTGCCGAGGAGACTCCTTGTTTGCCTATGATAACAAACTAATCTGAAGATTAAGACTCAAATAGGATACAGAGGGTAAAAGAACACCTGGACAAGCTTCAGGAGAGGTCTAACGACCGGTTACTCGATTTCAGTGCGAATATGTAGGTTATGCAAATTAGGGAGGGAGAGAAAAGACCAGAGGACGAGTACAGAGGTAAGAAACTTCACATATACATGTCGCCAGAGGTACACGTGTACAATATAACATGGACAGCATATGTGAGGTTAGTCAGTCTCAGAATTACCTTCAGGGACCCTAGCCAAAAATTCTTTAGAACACTATTTAACCCTTAAACTGTCCAAACGTAGATCTACGTTTTTTCAACATTTAATAGCATGTAAAAAAAAAGATCTTCTTTTCTTTTTTTACATTTGAAAAAGTGTAAAAAAACTTTGATCTGCGTTTTTTGTTATATTTGAAAATATGTAAAAAAAACATAGATCTACTTTTGGAGCGCTATGCATGTGAACGTAAATCTGCTTGGACAGTTTAAGGGTTAAGGCATATATTAGAGTACACAGCACCAGCATGGAGCCCACACCTGGTCTAGCATGTTCTGTAACTTTAGAAGGTCCAGTGTTTACACCAATATTAGTCCCAGAAGTGAGGATATTGTACCACTAGTAATAACTAAACTAAAACTGGCTAACTTAGAATAAAGACCACCGGGAGATATGTAGGTGAGACACAACCACGTCGTACAAGGTACTCCGAGGATCTGACATGGCGGATAGGAACAGTGGCGAGGGAAGGGGTCATAGACAGAAGTTCAGCAACACAGGTTAGCCACAGAAATATTAGGAAACATTTCTTCAGTCTCAGAATGGTAAATGGACTGATATAGAAGTGAAGAAGACAAACATCATACGCAGTTTCAGAAGTAGATATAATTAATCCCTGGACGCCAGAATATATGTGATAAAATTCCTGGAGGCAGAAATATATGTGATAGTTCTCTGGAGGCCAAAACAAATATGATTCATCCCTGAAGGCCAGAAATCAGTAAAAATGCGGTCGATAGGAATTAATATGAGCCAGGGGCACTGCCTCAACCCCTGCAAACGTAAATTGGTGAGCACACAGACAAATATTCGAGAAAAGAGTGTAGGTTGTGGTGCAGGTGGTGGTGATGGTGGTGCAGGTGGTAGTTGTGGTGCAGGTGGTGGTGGTGCAGGTGGTGGTGATGGTGGTGCAGGTGGTGGTTGTGGTGCAGGTGGTGATGGTGCAGGTGGTGGTGATGGTGGTGCAGGTGGTGGTGCAGGTGGTGGTGGCGCAGGTGGTGGTCGTGGTTGTGGTGCAGGTGGTGGTGGTGCAGGTGGTGGTGGTGCAGGTGGTGGTGCAGGTGGTGGTGGTTGTGGTGCAGGTGGTGATGCAGGTGGTGGTGCAGGTGGTGGTTGTGGTGCAGGTGATGGTAGTGCAGGTGGTGGTGCAGGTGGTGGTGGTGCAGGTTGTGGTGCAGGTGGTGGTGGTGCAGGTGGTGGTGCAGGTGGTGGTGTAGGTGGTGGTGCAGTGGTGGTGGTGCAGGTGGTGGTGGTGGTTGTGGTGCAGGTGGTTGTGGTGCAGGTGGTGGTGGTGATGGTGGTGCAGGTGGTGGTGGTGGTTGTGGTGCAGGTGGTGGTGCAGGTGGTGGTGGTGCAGGTGGTGGTGGCGCAGGTGGTGGTGCATATTGTGATGGTGCAGGTGGTGGTGCAGGTTGTGGTGCAGGTGGTGATGGTAGTGCAGGGTGGTGGTGGTGCAGGTGGTGGTGCAGGTGGTAGTAGTGGTTGTGGTGCAGGTGGTGGTGGCGGTTGTGGTGCAGGTGGTGGTGGTGCATGTGGTGGTGCAGGTGGTGGTGGTGCAGGTGGTGGTGGTGGTGCAGGTGGTGGTGCAGGTGGTGGTGCAGGTGGTGGTGGTGCAGATGGTGGTGCAGGTGGTTGTAGTGCAGATGGTGGTGCAGGTAGTGGTGGTGCAGGTGGTGGTGCTGCAGGTGGTGCAGGTGGTGGTGCAGGTGATGGGAGAGATACTCAGCGTTACTGGCCACACCGTCAACAACATAATGTTCAAACACACATGACCTGCTCTGACATTTCTGTTTTCCGCTTCCCTACACACCACCTGCCTGCCTCTCTCTCTCTCTCTCTCTCTCTCTCTCTCTCTCTCTCTCTCTCTCTCTCTCTCTCTCTCTCTCTCTCTCTCTCTCCTCTCTCTCTCTCTCACTCTCTCTCTCTCTCTCTCTCTCTCTTTCTCTCTCTGTCAACTTGCTCCTTCACTCCCTCTATTTTCGTAACACCATTAAAATAGGGAGAGAGGGAGAGTAGCCTTGAGGGAGCAACCTGACGTTGTAAGAATTCTCTTGTTAAAGCCGATGATCCTTCACTGGTGTACATGTGTACACGGCTCTCTGTACACCAGGTACATTTCTACGGGTGGGCACACTGTGTGTGTGTGTGTGTGTGTTCACTTCTGTATGTGTATATTACTACTTGAGTGCACCTGTACTCAGCTCTTGTGTGTGCATTGTTCTCTCTCTCTCTCTCTCTCTCTCTCTCTCTCTCTCTCTCTCTCTCTCTCTCTCTCTCTCCTCTCTCTCTCTCTCTCTCTCTCTCTCTCTCTCTCTCTCCAGTACATCTACAATGTTGCTTCAATTCCTTATTTTTTTATACACAAAGTTGATGGCAGTTTTAAAACCAAAAACTTAAGAGACGTTGTTGTGTCTCGATACTGTCTGTGAGGGAGATTACAAGATGTATTTGTTCACTGTTTATGTGGTGTGTGTAATCACCTAGTTGTGGTTGAATTGGTCGAGACATAGCTCCTGGCCCCGCCTCTTCACTGATCGCTACTAGGTCCTTTCTCTCCCTGCTCCATGAGCTTTATCATACTTCTTCTTAAAGCTATGTATAGATCCTGCCTCCACTACATCACTTCCCAAACTATTCCACTTTCTGACAACTCTGTGACTGAAGAAATACTTCCTAACATCCCTATGATTCATCTGAGTCTTCAGCTTTCAACTGTGTCCCCTTGTTGCTGTGTCCCATCTCTGGAACATCCTGTCTCTATCCACCTTGTCGATTCCTCTCAGTATTTTATATGTCGTTATCATGTCCCCCCTATCTCTCCTGTCCTCCAGTGTCGTCAGGTTGATTTCCCTTAACCTCTCCTCGTAGGACATACCTCTTAGCTCTTTGTGTGTGTGTGTGTGTGTGTGTTTGTGTGTGTGTGTGTGTGTGCGTGTGCGTGTGTGTGTGTGTGTGTGTGTGTGTGTGTACTCACCTAACTGTGCTCACCTAATTGTGGTTGCAGGAGTCGATACTCAGCTCTTGGCCCCGCCTCTTCACCGACCGCTACTAGGTCCTCTCTCCCTCTGCTCCATGAGCTTTATAATATCTCATCTTGAAACTATGTATAGTTCCTGCCTCCACTACATCGCTTGCCAGACTATTCCACTACCTAACTACTCTATGACTGAAGAAATACTTCCTAACATCCCTTTGACTCGTCTGAGTCTTCAACTTCCAATTGTGACCCCTTGTTTCTGTGTCCCATCTCTGGAACATCCTGTCTCTGTCCACCTTGTCTATTCCACGCAGTATTTTGTATGTCGTTATCATGTCTCCCCTGACCTCCTGTCCTCCAGTGTTGTCAGACCGATTTCCCTTAACCTTTCTTCAAAGTACATTCCCCTTAGCTCTGGAACTAGCCTTGTTGCAAACCTTTGCACTTTCTCTAATTTCTTGACGTGTTTGACCAGGTGTGGATTCCAAACTGGTGCTGCGTAGTCCAGTATGGGCCTGAACGATTCCTTACTGAGGTACCGGAACGCTATTCTCAGGTTTGCCAGGCGCCCGTATACCGCAGCAGTTAATGTGTGCTTCTGGCGATGTACTCGGTATTATACTCACTCCTAGATCTTTCTCCTTGAGTGAGGTTTGCAGCCTTTGGCCACCTTGCCTATACTCTGTCTGCGGTCTTCATTGCCCTCCTCCGATCTTCATGACTTTGCATTTGGCGGGGTTAAATTCTAGGAGCCAGTTTCTGGACCACGTGTCCAGCCTGTCCAGGCCTCTTTGTAGACCTGTCTGGTCCGCGTCTGATTTAATTCTCCTCATTAACTTCACCTCATCTGCAAACAGGGACACTTCTGAGTCTATCTCCTCCGTCATGTTCACATATGTGTGTGTGTCTGTGTGTGCGTGCGTGTGTGTGAGGAGGGGAGGAGAGTTAGTGGGGACAGAAATACCAGGAAAATAAATACGCCACAAGCCGGAAATAATTCCCAATATATAAGGTCACGAGAGGCCGGAACCTGACAGGAAGAGTTAAGAGGAGCAGGAAGGAGAGGTAGGAGAAGAAGTAGAGGCAAGAGGAAGAGCAGGAGGAAGAGATATGATGAGGAGGAGGAAAAAGAGAAGGAAGAAGAGTTGGCAGGAGGAGGAGGAGGAGGAAGAGGTAAGAGAATGAAGAACAGATGCAGAAGAAACAAGAGGTAGGTGGAAGTGGAGAAAGAGCAGGAGCAGGAGTCAGAGGAGTAGCAGGAGGAGGAGAGCAGTGTTGCCCAACACTGCTGAGTTATCACCAACACATTTCCGGACTGCTAACACACACCAAAATGATTTTTTAACCTTAAGGTCATGACTAGAGGACGAGGAGAGACGTACTGAAGACTTGCACAGGGGGTTTACCAGTAGACCCCTGGCTGTCTTTAAGACCCCTTGATTATCTTCAATTCCCCTGGCTGCCTTCAGGACCCCTTGGCTGTCTTCAAGACCCCTGGCTGTCTTCAGGACCCCTTGGCTGTCTTCAAGACCCCTGGCTGTCTTCACAACCCCTGGGTGTCTTCAAAACCCCTGGGTGTCTTCAAAATCCCTGGGTGTCTTCAAAACCCCTAGCTGTCTTCAAAACCCCTGGCTGTCTTCAAAAACCCTGGCTGTCTTCAAAACCCCTGGCTGTCTTCAAACCCCTGGCTGTCTTCAAAACCCCTGGCTGTCTTCAAAACCTGGCTGTTTAAAAACCCCGGCTGTCTTCAAACCCCTGGCTGTCTTCAAGGGGCGTTGAGACCCCCAAAAGTCAGTACTTGACCGCATGGCTGTGGTTCCCATTTGGTTTACGTGGGCCCAGCAGTAACACCCGGTTTTCGCCCCGGATCCCCCACGGGGCCGGTCAGGACCGGGCCCCGGGGGGGCTTTGCCCCCCGGGAAATACCCCTCCAGGTAGCTTAGAGAGGTGAGGACGAAATTGCAAAAAATAAAAAGGAACAATCCCGTGATGGAACAACACACAAAAAAACCCGACATGGGAAAAGGAAGTTACCACTAACTGCCTCCTCTCCTTTCTGTTAGTGTGACTTTGTAAATGGTCAAGTTGGACCGAAACGTCGTCCTAAGCTCCCCTTTCCTGTGTGCGAGTGATTTGTGTTTGTAATAAGATAAGTTCCACTACTGAAGAGACTACGTTATGATGAGAGGCTAAGTAAACTAGACATGACCAGTCTAAAGCATGACATTACCAGAGGAGACATGATAACAACATACACAGTGCTCGTATGACTTGATAGACTATGAGACTGGAAACTGGTACAAGTGGGCAGGTTGTTAGTTACACTTGCATGAATCACAGGGATATTAGGAAATATTTCTTCAGCCTCTGGGTAGTCAGGAAGTGGAAGGATCTCGACTAAGTGGAGAGAGAGTCCATACATAGTTTTAAGAGTATATATGACAGAGCCCACGAGGCTAGGAGTTAATCTGTATGTGTATGAACACACACACACACACACACACACACACACACACACACACACACACACACACACACACACACACACACACACTTGCAGGGTAAACTTTCAAAAACTCATTCCCCAGACGCCAGACAATAACTAACATATATTTGTTTCCAGTTGAACTTAAGCTGGGAAAACAGAGGCGGTGCTGGAGCCTCAGGCGCTCTACACAACACCCAAACTGCTACCCCTGTAAACCAGGAATATTTTGTATGTTTTTAAGATTTGCGAGCCTGTAAATAAGGTGGAGACTCGTAACTTTGTAAATATGGTGTAAGTATCTCACATTTGTATGCATGGAGAAAATTCTCTATGAATATATTTTATATATTTTGAAGATTTACACTTTTGTAAATTAGAAAAACAAATTAAAAGCATGGAATAGGAATTTGGCACGTATGCAGACAGGGAGACATTGCTGTAAATCTGTGTCCCGTAGCCGGGTTGGTAGCGCACTCATCTCATACACTGAGGTCCAGGGGTCGATACCATGTACGGGTGGAAAGATTAGGACGTGAATCCTTAAGATACCTGCTATCCATTTTCACCTAGCAGTAAAATAGGTACCTGGGTGTTAGCTGACTGTTGCAGGTGGCATCTTTGGGTTAGAAGACTGAAGTATGCGAGTGGATAGGCAAGTTGATGATAGTGGCTTATATTATCCTGGGCTACTAACCCTCTGGATTAATCTTTGGATATATATCCAGGTAAAACATGTTAAAATGTCAGTAAAGCGATTGTGGAAGAGATGACAATTAAGTTAACCAGGAGAGTTTCTCTCTACAAAACATTTATCTGCGAAGCCTGACACTCGAACACGGAAAAGTTTTCCTGCATGGAAGGTTGAGTTGCTGTTGTTGACAAGTGTCAAGGTGGAGGCTGTAGGAGACGCTTTTATTGCCTCACTCTTTATTTACCTGGGAGGATATGGGAGTACGTGGGAATAAAAAAGAGTACATGGGAAATGCAGTTAGTAGAAGACTTGGGAAGTCCACAGTGTGGCTATCTTCTGAGAAGAACTGTCTAATGCTAAAGCAGAAGGCTCTCTCTCCCCAGTCCGTGTAGAGCTTTATAAAGTTATGGTCACATTAACACCTGCATACACTTGAAGATGGAGTGAAAGGGCGCTCCCTATTCTGAGAAATATATTACAGTGCAGGAGAGGAGGGCGAGACCCAGACAGGACGGGAAGACTAAGACGGGAACATACTGACAGGACGGGAAGACTTAGACGAGAACATACTGACAGGACGGGAAGACTTAGACGGTAAGATACTGACAGGAAGGTAAAACTTAAACGGTAAGTTAGTTACTGACGGGACGGGAAGATACTAACGGGGCGGGAAGACTTACATGCATGTGAGCACCGTATCCTGGAGTGCCCATGAAGATCCAGTCAGTTTTTGAGGACTCGGCTGCGTGAGGCAGGAAGTATGGTCGGTGGTAGTGACCTCGCAGGATGTTGGCCGCTGTAGAGTCACAGTTGCTCCTGAAGGAGGAAACTTCCTGTTAACAGTAAAATTCACTCAGAGAGCCAACAGAAGTAACAGTGAATGAGAAAGAATTAACAAGAGTCTCTTTGGTGAGTTGTACTTGTTACTAAGAGAGGAAACGGAGAATTAACAGTGAGATGATTAACAGACTCAGAGGTAACAGTGGAAGAGGTAACAGATGCCTCTGGTGAGTTGCAATTGCTTCTAAAGGAAAGGGGGAAAATTAAACAGTAACTTTTTCAACGGAGAAAACCAACAAAACGAGGAGACCCCGGAGAAAGGGGGGAACCCCACTAACAGGAAACTGAAAAAATTAAACAGAGGGAAAGGAAAGAGAGAGAGGAAAACACGGGCCCTTTAAAAAAACCCAGAAAGAATAAACGGGAAAGGGGGGGCAGAGAAACACATATACGACACAAAACGGGGTTTCCAAAATTTTACTGTTTGCCCCTACTGTTTTGCCCCAACCCCCTTTTTCTTCCCACCTACTTTTTTTTGACCAATTTGTCTTGCCCCAAATCGTTTCTACAAACTGTCTTGCCCCCACTGTCTTCCCACCCACTGTTTGCCCCCACTGTCTTTCACCCACTTTTTTTCCCCCCCACTGTTTTCCCAAAACCCCACTGTTTTTCCCACTGTTTTGAAACCCACTACTTGCACCCACGGGCCTTGCACCCATGCCCTTGCCACCCACGCCCTTCCCCTATTTGGTCTTCCACCCCACTGTCCTCCCCCCCTTCTGTCCCCCCCATTGTCTTGCACCCACTGCTTGAACACTGTCTTCCCACTGTCTTGCCCCATTTGTCCCCCCCCCCCCCCCCCCCACTATCTTTACCCACTTTTTTTCCCACTATCTTCTCCCCACTGTCTTAAAACCCTTTTTTTAAAACTGTCTTCCACCCAAATTGCCCTTTCCAGTGCCCTTCTCCCCACGGTCTTCCCACTGCTTGCGCCCACTGTCTTCCACCCAAATCATACCCAAAATTTTCCCAAAACCCCCCTTCCCCCCCTTTAAACCCTCCCCCCTCCCTTATAAATATAAGGGTGAGGGAAAAGGGGGGGAAAATTTTTAAAGCCCCCAAAAAGATTTGAATTAATAATGGAACCCTTTTTGGAGAGCACAAGCAATTGTCTGAGAGCAGGGTTTAGGGTTTGGGGGGAATGTTTTGGGGAGGAGATTTCCGGGAGGGAGTTGGGTGTGTGGTGGGGGCGAGTGTTTGGGGGGGGATTTTGATTTTTTGGTATATGTGTGTGGGGAGGGTATGTAGGGGGGTGTGTGTTGTGGTGTGTGGGTGTGTGTGTGTGGTGTGTGTGTGGTGTGTGGTGTGTGTATTTTTGTGTGGGTGTGTGTAGTGTTTTGTGTAGTGTTGTGTATTTTTGTGTGTGTGGGGTTTTTATTAGTGTGTTTGGGGGTGTGTGTGTGTGTGGCGTGTGGGGTAGTGTTGTGTGTGTGTGTGTGTGTGGGGTGTGGTTGTGTGTGTGTGTGTGCGTGTGTTTTGTGCGGTGTGGGTGTGTGGTGTGTGTGTGTGTGTGTGGTGTGGGGTTGTGTGTGTGTGGGGTTTTGTGTGTTTGGGTGTTGTGTGTTTTGTGTGTGTGGTTCGGGGAAACCCGACTTTTTTTGGGTTCCCTGAACCACCCATCTAAAACCTGCAGACACTCCCAACTTCTTGGGATCTTAATACTTAGGAATTTTTTCCCCTTTTGGGCAATTCCCTTTGGGCAAAACCTATTCCACTTTAAAACAAATGTTACACACCTATGACGCTGCCCCTCCCCGGGCCAAAAACGGTTTATAAGCTCCTTCCCCACAAAAAACCCGAAATTCTTTTCAAGTTTGAGGGCTAAACCACATCAACTTAAGGTTGGGGGAAATGATTACCTCATTCTCCTCCTGTTTTTAAAGATTCTCCTTGTATGGACTTTAAAGGAATTTTCCCCAACCCCTTGTTTGGCAAAAACTTTTCCCAAAAAAGAAAACCCAAATTTTGCACATTTTGTCTAATTTATAAACATGTCGGTTCCCTGAACCATTCATCTGATCTTTTGCTCCTTCCTAAGGCCCCAAAGGGAGTTTGTTGCCCGGGCCCCCAGGGGCCTTTTGGCGGTGTCAAGGTCATTTTTGGGGTTTCCTTCCCCTCCTCCTCATTTTTTCGTATGTCACCAACACTTGTTGGTATATTCCCTTTTGGGTGTTTTCCTTTTTTGGTCCCTTTTTTTTTTTTCCCACGGGCCCCTTCTTTTTCTCAAACTTTTAAAAAATTTCCTTAATTAAATCTCCTTTTCCCGCTCCTCACATCCCCCTGATCATTTTTTTGTGAGTTCTCCACCTTCGGGTTCCTTTTAATCCTGATCCCGGGGTCTTTGACGTTGTCTTCCTCCTGATGTGGCTATACAACAGTTTCGGGGTTTTTTTTTGGTTTTTTTTTTCCCCCTTTTTGGGCCCCCCCCCCCCCTTTTTTTTTCCCCCCCTTACCCCTTTTTTGTTTTTCTTTTTTTTTTTTTTTTTTTTTTTTTCCCCCCCCGGGGGAAACCGGGGGTTTTTGGGCCCCCTTTTTTTCCCTTGGAAAAAATTTTTTTTCCCCTTTTTTTTTTTTTTCCCCTTTTTTCCCCTTTTTTTTTTCCCGGGCCCCCCTCCCCCCCCCTTTTTTTTAAACCCCCTTTTTTTTTTTCCCTTTCCCCCCCTTTTTTTTTTTTTTTTTTCAAAACAAAAAAGCCAAAAACCCCCCCAAAAAATTTTTTTATTTTTTAAAAAATGCCCGGGGGAAAAGGGTTTTATTTTTTTTTGGGAATTTTTTTTTCCCGGGGGGCCCCCGCCCCCCCCCTTTGGGCTCTCCTTTTTTGGGCCCCCGGGCCCCCCCCCTTTTTTTTTCCCCCCCCCCTTTTTTTTTCCCCCCCCCCCCCCCCCTTTTCCCCCAAAAACTTTTTTCCCCCCCAAATTTTCCAAACCCTTTCTCTGTTGCCTCCTTTAAAACCCCCCCCTTTTTTGGGGTTTGGGGAAATTTTACAAAAAACCCTTTTTGATTCCCCAAAAAAAAGGGGCCCCCCTTTTTT
>NC_069414.1:49130248-49140248 GCF_026875155.1 Cherax quadricarinatus
GGTGGATTATTATTATTATTATAATCAAGGGGGAAGCGCTAAACCCGGAGGATTATACAGCGCCTGGGGGGGGGGATATGTGGAAGGCATTCAGGCTTAATTCGGGGAACTGGAGCACAGATCCAATTCCCTAAATCAAGAGCCCCTCACCAACATCAAGGAACCTTCCTTGAGGGGTGGGGTGGGTGGAAAAGCTGGGCATGTTTCTCGACAACTGCTGTCACTGTGTACCTAGCAGTAAGTAGATGCCTGAGTGTTAGTCACCCTACACCTGATGTCATTGCGTATCTAGCAGTAAGTAGGTGCCTGAGTGTTGGCCACCCTACACCTGCTGTCACTGTGTACCTAGCAGTAAGTAGGTGCCTGGGTGTTAGTCACCTTACACCTGCTGTCACTGTGCACCTAGCAGTAAGTAGGTACCTGGGTGTTACTAACACTCCCAGGTTAATTGTCTTGGTTTATCCTGGGTTAAAAATCCTCTGGTCGTGAACACAAATGGAGTTAATAGATGGATCAACTTAGCAACTAGTGTACCAGAGGTTAATATAAGGTTAACCAGTGCTGATGGGAAGGTCACCAGAGGTCAGAAGATCAATGCAAGGTAGTGACAAGGTCATCAGAGGTCAGACAATCAATTCAAGGTGGTGACAAGATCATCAGAGGTCAGACAGTACAAAGTAGTGGCAATCTCATCAGAGGTCATACAATTACTGCAAGGTAGTGACAAGGTCAGCAGAGGTCTTACAATTAGACAAGGTCACGACAAGTCAGACAATTAGTACAAGGTAGTGAGAAGGTCGGCAGAGGTCAAACAATCAGTACAGAGTAGTGAGGTCATCAGAGGTCAATCAGTACAAAGCAGTGAGGTCATCAGAGTTCAAACATTCATTACAGTTTAATGTTAAGGTCAACTCACCATCCAATGTACCAGGGATCACCTCTCATCTCTACTCTCTCGTGGGTCATGTTAAAGACATGTCGCAGGTTACGGAACTCGGTCTGGTAGGGGAAGAACTGACAGTCCCGCTCGAAGTTCTCCAGCACTGGGGAGTCGTCAGCATAGATGGACTTGAAGAAGTCGAAAGAGAAGGTGCTGGGTGCTGTCCAGTTTCTCTGACCATCTGTGATGACCACTGGACGACCACTGTAGGCGTACCTGAAGGAGGGAGAGAGCAGTGTAGTTGTAGCTGAAGGAGGGAGAGAGTAGTATAGTCGTACCTAAAGGAGGGAGGGAGCATTGTTATCCTGGTGGAGGGAACAATGTTATCCTGGAGGAGGGAACAGTGTTATTCTGGAGGAGGGAACAATGTTATCCTGGAGGAGGGAACAATGTTATCCTGGAAGAGGGAACAATGTTATCCTGTAGGAGGGAACAATGTTATCCTGGAAGAGAGAACAATGTTATCCTGAGGATGGAACAATGTTATCCTGGAGGAGGGAACAGTGTTATATTGGAGGAAGGAACAATGTTATCCTGGAGGAGGGAACAATGTTATCCTGGAGGAGGGAACAATGTTTTCCTGGAGGAGGGAACAATGTTATAATGGAGGAGGGAACAATGCTATCCTGAAGGAGGGAACAATGTTATCCAGGAGGAGGGAACAGTGTTATCCTGGAGGTGGGAACAGTGTTATCCTGGAGGAGGGAACAATGTTATCCTGGAGGAGGGAACAATGTTATCCTGGAGGAGAGAACAATGTTATCCTGGAGGAGGGAACAATGTTATCCTGGAGGAGGGAACAATGTTATCCTGGAGGAGGGAACAATGTTATCCTGGAGGAGGGAACAATGTTATCCTGGAGGAGGGAGCAATGTTATCCTGAAGGAGGGAACAATGTTATCCTGAAGGAGGGAACAATGTTATCCTGGAGGAGGGAACAATGTTATCCTGAAGGAGGGAACAATGTTATCCTGTAGGAGGGAACAACGTTATCCTGAAGGAAGGAACAATGTTATCCTGAAGAAGGGAACAATGTTATCCTGAAGGAGGTAACAATGTTATCCTGAAGGAGGGAACAATGTTATCCAGGAGGAGGGAACAATGTTATCCTGAAGTAGGGAACAATGTTATCCTGGAGGAGGCAACAATGTTATCCTGGAGGAGGGAACAATGTTATCCTGAAGGAGGGAACAATGTTATCCTGGAGGAGGGAACAATGTTATCCTGAAGGAGGGAACAATGTTATCCAGGAGGAGGGAACAATGCTATCCTGAAGGAAGGAACAATGTTATCCTGGAGGAGGGAACATTGATATCCTGAAGGAGGGAACAATGTTATCCTGGAGGAGGGAACAATGTTATCCTGAAAAAGGGACCAATGTTATCCTGGAGGAGGGAACAATGTTATCCTGAAGGAGGTAACAATGTTACCCTGGAGGAGGGAACAATGTTATCCTGAAGGAGGGAACAATGTTATCCTGGAGAAGGGAACAATGTTATCCTGAAAGAGGGAACAATGTTATCCTGGAGGAGGGAACAATGTTATCCTGAAGGAGGGAACAGTGTTATCCTGAAGGAGGGAACAATGTTATCCTGGAGAAGGGAACAATGTTATCCTGAAGGAGGGAACAATGTTATCCTGGAGGAGGGAACAATGTTATCCTGGAGGAGGGAACAATGTTATCCTGGAGGAGGGAACAATGTTATCCTGGAGCAGGGAACAATGTTATCCTGGAGGAAGAACAATGTTATCCTGAAGGAGGAACAATGTTACCCTGGAGGGGGGGAGCAATGTTATCCTGGAGGAGGGAACAATGTTATCCTGGAGCAGGGAACAATGTTATCCTGGAGCAGGGAACAATGTTATCCTGGAGGAGGGAACAATGTTATCCTGAAGGAGGGAACAATGATATCCTGGAGGAGGGAGCGATGTTATCCTGAAGGAGGGAACAGTGTTATCCTGAAGAAGGGAACAATGTTATCCTGAAGGAGGGAACAATGTTATCCTGGAGGAGGCAACAATGTTATCCTGAAGGAGGGAACAATGTTATCCTGGAGGAGGGAACAATGTTATCCTGAAGGAGGGAACAATGTTATCCTGGAGGAGGGAACAGTGTTATCCTGAAGGAGGGAACAATGTTATCCTGAAGGAGGGAACAATGTTATCCTGAAGGAGGGAACAATGTTATCCTGAAGGAGGGAACAATGTTATCCTGGAGAAGGGAACAATGTTATCCTGAAGGAGGGAACAATGTTATCCTGGAGGAGGGAACAATGTTATCCTGGAGGAGGGAACAATGTTATCCTGGAGGAGGGAACAATGTTATCCTGGAGCAGGGAACAATGTTATCCTGGAGGAAGAACAATGTTATACTGAAGGAGGGAACAATGTTATCCTGGAGGAGGGAGCAATGTTATCCTGGAGGAGGGAACAATGTTATCCTGGAGCAGGGAACAATGTTATCCTGGAGCAGGGAACAATGTTATCCTGGAGGAGGGAACAATGTTATCCTGAAGGAGGGAACAATGATATCCTGGAGGAGGGAGCGATGTTATCCTGAAGGAGGGAACAGTGTTATCCTGAAGAAGGGAACAATGTTATCCTGAAGGAGGGAACAATGTTATCCTGGAGGAGGCAACAATGTTATCCTGAAGGAGGGAACAATGTTATCCTGGAGGAGGGAACAATGTTATCCTGAAGGAGGGAACAATGTTATCCTGGAGGAGGGAACAGTGTTATACTGAAGGAGGGAACAATGTTATCCTGGAGGAGGGAACAAGGTTATCCTGGAGGAGGGAACAATGTTATCCTGGAGGAGGGAACAATGTTATCCTGGAGGAGGGAACAATATTATCCTGGAGGAGGGAACAATGTTATCCTGGAGGAGGGAACAATGTTATCCTGGCGGAGTGAACAATGTTATCCTGCAGGATGGTTATAATAGTTAATGTTATTCCTGTTAAGAGAGATGATAAGAAACTACTGTCACTGTCGTAACCACCATAAACCTGAAGAAACAGTTTCTGACATCTTTATGACTGGTTTATATTTTCATCTTCCAGCTGTGTCCCCCGTGTACCTGTTTTCCTCCTCTCAGCCTGTCCCTGTACCCCAACTATCATTTCCTTTGGAGTATTTTAATGTTATCATATTTTCCCTTGTCCTCTTTTCTACAGTTATCAGGTTACGGTCCTCTACTACATATACTCATGGTTCATACCTCGTAGCTCTAGGACTAGTCTCGTTGCAAACCTTCGCACTTTTTCCAGTTTCTTGACATGTTTGTCTGTACTTACCTAGTTGTACTCACCTAGTTGAGGTTGCAGGGGTCGAGTCCTAGCTTCTGGCCCCGCATCTTCACTGGTCGCTACTAGGTCACTCACCCTGAACCGTGAGCTTTTCCATACCTCTGCTTATAGCTATGTATGGATCCTGCCTCTACTACTACATCGCTTCCCAAACTATTCCACTTCCTAACTACTCTGTGGCTGAAGAAATACTTCCTAACACCCCTGTGATTCGTCTGTGTCTTCAACTTCCAACTGTGTCCCCTTGTTACTGTGTCCAATCTCTGGAACATCCTGTCTTTGTTCACCTTGTCAATTCCTCTCAGTATTTTGTGTGTCGTTATCATGTCCCCCCTATCTCTCCTGTCCTCCAGTGTCGTCAGGTTGATTTCCCTTAACCTCTCCTCGTAGGACTTACTGTTACAAAAAACGCGATTTCTAATATGCTTAGAGATCTCCAGTGAATACTAGAAAGGACTGCCCTTCTAGCATCCAGCCTGTTACTGGGTTTTCGTAACAATTAGTCAGTATCCTGGTCCAATTATCCATTAGAATTCAATAAGAATTATTAGTGCTTCAGGATTACAACTGGTAGGCTACTAACTAGAGAAATTAAAATTTAATAAGTTTATTAACAATAAAGATGTCTAGGAGTATATTATCAAATTAAATTAAATTAATCACAGTAATCAAAGTAATAATAATCACTTTTCCCATGTACAGTATTGTGCTGAAGGCACATATCACATATTTATGTCTTAAGTACCGTCTGGTACATTAACATTTAATAATACAATATACAAATAAGTTTGTGTGTATGTGTGTAAGTGCTCTAAGTAGTTCGCTATGTCTCACGACTCGACTAGACTTGAACCAGTGACTGACAAAGTCCTCACATCGACTAACTTCTTGACCACCTGGCAATCAGAACAGCTTGCTTGAACAATAAAACGACTGTTAAGCCCAATAGCAATATAACAAGCAACTGCGACACAGAATCAGGAACAAGGAGATAATATAACGACACTAAGTAGGGACCATCTGCAGATCCTCCACAAAAGTCGCAAAACTCCCATACTACTGAATCTAAGTTCAGCATAAGAAAATCCCCGACTGTGACAGTACACATATACCAGTACAAATTAGGTCAGAAGCTACAGCTCAGGACCTGAGTTGCTCAGAGTGTCTATGCGACACACAACCTCAGTACAACGTCTAAAATCACTAAGTCTAGACAATGTTCTGTGAACAGTTCTACAGAACCAACAACAAGAAAGTGACAGAGGCGATCTTCCAACAAGGGCCAATAAAGGAGAGTTAGGCACGTCTTGTCAGGAATATGTCCAACCATCAATAGAGTCTAGCCCAGACTGACTACTTCAGGCGAGGTGTGAACACCCCCCTCGATCACGTGATTGCTCCGTGGACAGTTGCTGCCCATCAACACCGAGAAGCCAGCAGAGTAACGAGCCACAAGCAATAATTACAGTAGTTAGACAATTAAGACTTGAATTATTAGCACTGAATAATATATGTTACATCCTACCTAATAAAAATAACTAAGTCAAATAATAATATAAAGCAATATATCTACGATTTAGCTATTATCGCAAATATAAGCAGTATAAAATTATATGAAAAGGCAATATACATTGTATACATTGTGACCCATTCAGGGGTCACAACACCCCCCAACACGACAAACGGTCGCACTAGGAGTTGCGTTAATGTCTTTCACATAATTACTGATTACTCACGTCACTTTAAATAACACAATTTAATATTGAAATCCATAGTCACTCTTGTGCCAAGCACTTTTATAATTTCACAGTGTCTATATCATTAAGTTATCTCCCTAGTACTAGGGCAGTACACAGTATCGTATCTCTGCATACTCGTGATTATGTACATCAGTGTAGAGACAGGATAGCGTAGACAAGCATGACATGTTGAGGCTCGATCACAGTAATGGAGACTGCATATGAACAATAGTCTTGTGCGATAGACAGGAGATGGCATTCCACTCCTAAATAGTGGTAGTGGAATGCGAGGCAGTATGGACATCTGCGTATGGGGAAGCTAAGGTGTGTAGTGAGGGGGGGGGGTCTGTGGCAGGACAGTGTTCCGCCAGTCAGTAACATCGCCCGCACAACACTACACACTCAACACTCAGCTTCTGCCTCCAACTGTCTCCTCCTCACACATACATCACCACTACTGTGAATATTTAAATAGATTAATTAGACATGAGTATACATAGTTAACATGGGCTGGAGAGATTACGTTACTTTACTGAATTTGACATAGCAAGTAACAAAAGGTATTTGGGCATAAAATTACATTAATTTAATGTAACTGATAATTAAGGATGTGACAGAGCGTCAGCAATTACATTATAATGACCACTGATATGTTGTATGCTAATAGAGTAAGGCTGGATTCTGAGAGCCCACCTCATGATCCTAGCATTTTTACTCTTCATAGTGTTTATGTAAGTGAGTGGATTGTGGTCTGAAGAAACGTTAATTTTAAATGGGGAAGTGCCCAAATACACTTCAAAATGTTCCAAGGACACCACAAGAGCTAGAGCCTCTTTCTCAATAGTGGCATAATTTTTCTGGTGTCGTTTAAGCTTAGATGAATAGTAACATATAGGATGGAGAATATCAGTGGATGTTGACTGTTGGAGCAGCACAGCGCCCACTGCATAACCACTCGCATCTATATGTAAAAAGAAAGGAAGATTGAAATTAGGACTCCTCAACACAGGAGCAGAGGAGAGCAAACGTTTCACTCTTTTGAACGAGTCTGAACAATCTCTAGTCCAGATGAACTGAACTTTGCTACTAGTGAACACAGTGAGAGGTGTAGGTGGAGGTGTGTGTGCTGGCTTGCCTGTCACTTGACACACGTGGCAATGTCGCACATGATCAGCTACTGTTTCCTTCATTTTAGGCCAAGTAAAATGTTTTGCCAGTTTACCGAGTGTCTTCTTGACACCCAAATGTCCTCCTATGGGACTATTGTGAGCAAAATCAATGGCTTGTTCTCGAAATGTAACTGGTAACACTACGGGATGCTTGACTGTGGTGGAAACACTATCAGCTGACAACTTACATGTATTTTTCTCCATCAGTACACCGTTACTATAATAGTAACAATTATCGAGATCCTTGCTTTCACTCTCAGTAACTGCTATATCTCTCAGTCTTTCCAGTGACTGATCAACAAACTGATCCTTGATTAAATCATCATGAGTTAGAAATTTAACGTCAGTTGTGTCTTGACTAGGTTGATGACCGGGGGGAGTCAGTGTTAATGATCATGGGCGCAGAGCATCACTGAACAACATATTCAAGCACAAATCATTGTCATCAACTAACTCAACAGGAGACAAGGATGGTTGTTGTATCTTTGACATAGTCTCTAGTAATTGCGCCTGAGTAGGAAATAAAATATGCTTCTCTCTACAAGCTTCAATGGCATAATTATCATCAGCTGTTTTTTATTATCAATCACAAGTGGTTCTTTACATATACCAGCATGAAGGATATCGTTCCCTATCAATAAGTCCACTGACCTGATGGGAAAATACACAGGATATACCCACTGAAATATAACAGTAATAATAGCTGTTTCAATGTAACTTTGTGCAGAGGTACTTTTATAACAGCCCCACCATAGGCTTCTAACAATACATCTATCTTGCAATAAGTATCATCAGTTATGAGCAGTGCATCTTCTCTTACTAACGTGAGATAACTGCCAGTGTCTCTGAAAGTAATTATCTCAGTCAGATGTGATTCGTCAAATCCTACTTTACCTCTCGATAAGTAAGGACTCATCGCTGAACGAATCTTTTCGTCAGATACACTTTCTGATGCTAGTCATCTATCCTGAGTAATATTATCTAAAACAGTAGGATCAGAGTTATTACTTGGATTTTGGTGCCTTTGTTGCATGGAAGAGGATACGACTTGTGTGGGGGCACTAGCCGCACGACCGTTTCTCGTATCTCTTTCTATCTTATAGCAACACTCTCTAGCATGTCCTTTTCTGTTACAATTGGTACATTTAACTTTCTTCTTCTCGATATCAGATTTCTGTCTAGCCACAGAGACAGATTCAGAATTGTGAGCTTTCCTGGTAAAGGTACGAGAAGTTACAGTAGCAGGTACATCAGGCTGGCAATGAGCAGCTGATTTAGGTTGCCAACTTCTAGGACAATTTTTAGTTACCTTGTTTCTCTGTGTTTTAGTACGTACAAGGTTGTGAGAAATCTCGTAATTGTCTGCTAATGCTGCAGTTTCCAGAATATCCGAGGCCGTATGATCGATCAGATATTCTTGTATGTCAGCGGACATACAGTTGTTAAACTCTTCGTGAAGTAACAACTGAACTAGACTGTCGTAGTTGTTACATTTAGCAGCTCTAGACCATCTCTCAAATGCAACTTTTTTCTCATGAGCAAACTCGACACAAGTTTGATCTTGTCGTTGTTGTAACGTACGAAATGCACGTTGATAACTTACAGGTAACAAGTTATATGTCTCTAGAATAGTTTGCTTGACAGCATCATAACTACTGCACTTGGCAAATGGTAAAGCAGCAGTACAAGTTTGAGCTCTTCCTGTCAAAGCTGTGTGCAACAAGGTAGCCCAGTGCTTACGTGCCAGTTCATAGCACGTGCCTGGTTCTCAAACACATCAAAATAGGTGTCTAAGTCACTCTCAAAAAACTTAGGAACCATTGGGACAGCTTTCTGCACATTAAATGTGTCCTGTGTTGTACTAACAGATTTATCAACTTTGTCAGATCTATCAGTCTGTTGTTTTCCGAGACGAACATTTTCTCTCTGGAAATAATCTTCGTTCAATTTCCTCTGTGCCTCTATTTGTGCAGTCTGCTACATAATGAGGCGTTCCATCCTCTCAAATTGTTCCTGAGAGATAGGACCAGTAGGTAACGGAGGAGTGGGGAAATTAACATGTCTTTCTGGACGGTCCTTAGGTCGGGCACCTTGTCCAGCCATCCCTAGAGAGTCTAGATCTGGTCTAGGATAAGTAGATACAGGTGTAGCATACACGGTACTAGTATGAGGCTGAGTCATACTACCAGCTATATTCTGTACTATTGTGTTAGGCGGGAAGATGTGAGCGAGAACTGAGGTACACTAGGCTCAGACACTTCTGTCGTAGTTGCCGTAGTTACCTCTTAGCTCTGGGCCTAGTCTTGTTGCAAACCTTTGCACTTTCTCTAGTTTCTTTACGTGCTTGGCTAGGTGTGGGTTCCAAACTGGTACCGCATACTCCAATATGGGCCTAACGTACATGGTGTTCAAGGTCCTGAACGATTCCTTATTAAGATGTTGGAATGCTGTTCTGAGGTTTGCTAGGCGCCCATATGCTTCAGCAGTTATTTGGTTGATGTGTGCCTCAGGAGATGTGCCTGGTGTTATGCTCACCCTAAGATCTTTTTCCTTGAGTAAGGTTTGTAGTCTCTGGCCCCCTAAACTGTATTCCGTCTGCGGTCTTCTTTGCCCTTCCTCAGTCTTCATGACTTTGCACTTGTTGGGGTTGAACTCCAGGAGCCAATTGCTGGACCAGGCCTGCAGACTGTCCAGATCCCTTTGTAGTTCTGCCTGGTCTTTGATCGAATGAATTCTTCTCATCAACTTCACGTCATCTGCAAACAGGGACACTTCGGAGTCTATTCCTTCCGTCATGTCGTTCACAAATACCAGAAACAGCACTGGTCCTAGGACTGACCCCTG
>NC_069414.1:49142748-49172748 GCF_026875155.1 Cherax quadricarinatus
ATGTACACCATGCTGCCCAGCTTGTGTGGCATGTACACCATGCTGCCCAGCTTGTGTGGCATGTACACCATGCTGCCCAGCTTGTGTGGCATGTACACCATGCTGCCCAGCTTGTGTGGCATGTACACCATGCTGCCCAGCTTGTGTGGCATGTACACCATGCTGCCCAGCTTGTGTGGCATGTACACCATGCTGCCCAGCTTGTGTGGCATGTACACCATGCTGCCCAGCTTGTGTGGCATGTACACCATGCTGCCCAGCTTGTGTGGCATGTACACCATGCTGCCCAGCTTGTGTGGCATGTACACCATGCTGCCCAGCTTGTGTGGCATGTACACCATGCTGCCCAGCTTGTGTGGCATGTACACCATGCTGCCCAGCTTGTGTGGCATGTACACCATGCTGCCCAGCTTGTGTGGCATGTACACCATCCTGCCCAGCTTGTGTGGCATGTACACCATGCTGCCCAGCTTGTGTGGCATGTACACCATGCTGCCCAGCTTGTGTGGCAATGTACACCATCCTGCCCAGCTTGTGTGGCATGTACACCATGCTGCCCAGCTTGTGTGGCATGTACACCATGCTGCCCAGCTTGTGTGGCATGTACACCATGCTGCCCAGCTTGTGTGGCATGTACACCATGCTGCCCAGCTTGTGTGGCATGTACACCATGCTGCCCAGCTTGTGTGGCATGTACACCATGCTGCCCAGCTTGTGTGGCATGTACACCATGCTGCCCAGCTTGTGTGGCATGTACACCATGCTGCCCAGCTTGTATGGCATGTACACCATGCTGCCCAGCTTGTGTGGCATGTACACCATGCTGCCCAGCTTGTATGGCATGTACACCATGCTGCCCAGCTTGTGTGGCATGTACACCATGCTGCCCAGCTTGTGTGGCATGTACACCATGCTGCCCAGCTTGTGTGGCATGTACACCATGCTGCCCAGCTTGTGTGGCATGTACACCATGCTGCCCAGCTTGTGTGGCATGTACACCATGCTGCCCAGCTTGTATGGCATGTACACCATGCTGCCCAGCTTGTGTGGCATGTACACCATGCTGCCCAGCTTGTGTGGCATGTACACCATGCTGCCCAGCTTGTGTGGCATGTACACCATGCTGCCCAGCTTGTGTGGTCATGCATGTACACCATGCTGCCCGCTTGTATGGCATGTACACCATGCTGCCCAGCTTGTGTGGCATGTACACCATGCTGCCCAGCTTGTGTGGCATGTACACCATGCTGCCCAGCTTGTGTGGCATGTACACCATGCTGCCCAGCTTGTATGGCATGTACACCATGCTGCCCAGCTTGTATGGCATGTACACCATGCTGCCCAGCTTGTGTGGCATGTACACCATGCTGCCCAGCTTGTGTGGCATGTACACCATGCTGCCCAGCTTGTGTGGCATGTACACCATGCTACCCAGCTTGTGTGGCATGTACACCATGCTGCCCAGCTTGTGTGGCATGTACACCATGCTGCCCAGCTTGTGTGGCATGTACACCATGCTGCCCAGCTTGTATGGCATGTACACCATGCTGCCCAGCTTGTGTGGCATGTACACCATGCTGCCCAGCTTGTGTGGCATGTACACCATCCTGGCCAGCTTGTGTGGCATGTACACCATGCTGCCCAGCTTGTGTGGCATGTACACCATGCTGCCCAGCTTGTGTGGCATGTACACCATGCTGCCAGCTTGTGTGGCATGTACACCATGCTGCCCAGCTTGTATGGCATGTACACCATGCTACCCAGCTTGTGTGGCATGTACACCATCCTGCCCAGCTTGTGTGGCATGTACACCATGCTGCCCAACTTGTGTGGCATGTACACCATGCTACCCAGCTTGTGTGGCATGTACACCATGCTGCCCAGCTTGTATGGCATGTACACCATGCTGCCCAGCTTGTGTGGCATGTACACCATGCTGCTCAGCTTGTATGGCATGTACACCATGCTGCCCAGCTTGTGTGGCATGTACACCATGCTGCCCAGCTTGTGTGGCATGTACACCATGCTGCCCAGCTTGTGTGGCATGTACACCATGCTGCCCAGCTTGTATGGCATGTACACCATGCTGCCCAGCTTGTGTGGCATGTACACCATGCTGCCCAGCTTGTGTGGCATGTACACCATGCTGCCCAGCTTGTATGGCATGTACACCATGCTGCCCAGCTTGTATGGCATGTACACCATGCTGCCCAGCTTGTGTGGCATGTACACCATGCTGCCCAGCTTGTGTGGCATGTACACCATTGCTGCCAGCTTGTGTGGCATGTACACCATGCTGCCCAACTTGTGTGGCATGTACACCATGCTGCCCAGCTTGTGTGGCATGTACACCATGCTGCCCAGCTTGTTATGGCATGTACACCATGCTGCCCAGCTTGTGTGGCATGTACACCATGCTGCCCAGCTTGTGTGGCATGTACACCATGCTGCCCAGCTTGTGTGGCATGTACACCATGCTGCCCAGCTTGTATGGCATGTACACCATGCTGCCCAGCTTGTGTGGCATGTACACCATGCTGCCCAGCTTGTGTGGCATGTACACCATGCTGCCCAGCTTGTGTGGCATGTACACCATGCTGCCCAGCTTGTATGGCATGTACACCATGCTGCCCAGCTTGTGTGGCATGTACACCATGCTGCCCAGCTTGTATGGCATGTACACCATGCTGCCCAGCTTTGTATGGCATGTACACCATGCTGCCCACCTTGTGTGGCATGTACACCATGCTGCCCAGCTTGTGTGGCATGTACACCATGCTGCCCAGCTTGTATGGCATGTACACCATGCTGCCCAGCTTGTGTGGCATGTACACCATGCTGCCCAGCTTGTGTGGCATGTACACCATGCTGCCCAGCTTGTGTGGCATGTACACCATCCTGGCCAGCTTGTGTGGCATGTACACCATGCTGCCCAGCTTGTGTGGCATGTACACCATGCTGCCCAGCTTGTATGGCATGTACACCATGCTGCCCAGCTTGTGTGGCATGTACACCATGCTGCCCAGCTTGTATGGCATGTACACCATGCTGCCCAGCTTGTGTGGCATGTACACCATGCTGCCCAGCTTGTGTGGCATGTACACCATGCTGCCAGCTTGTGTGGCATGTACACCCATCCTGGCCAGCTTGTGTGGCATGTACACCATGCTGCCAGCTTGTGTGGCATGTACACCATGCTGCCAGCTTGTATGGCATGTACACCATGCTGCCCAGCTTGTGTGGCATGTACACCATGCTGCCCAGCTTGTATGGCATGTACACCATGCTGCCCAGCTTGTGTGGCATGTACACCATGCTGCCCAGCTTGTGTGGCATGTACACCATGCTGCCCAGCTTGTGTGGCATGTACACCATCCTGGCCAGCTTGTGTGGCATGTACACCATGCTGCCCAGCTTGTGTGGCATGTACACCATGCTGCCCAGCTTGTGTGGCATGTACACCATGCTGCCCAGCTTGTGTGGCATGTACACCATGCTGCCCAGCTTGTATGGCATGTACACCATGCTACCAGCTTGTGTGGCATGTACACCATGCTGCCCAGCTTGTGTGGCATGTACACCATGCTGCCCAACTTGTGTGGCATGTACACCATGCTGCCCAGCTTGTGTGGCATGTACACCATGCTGCCCAGCTTGTGTGGCATGTACACCATGCTGCCCAGCTTGTGTGGCATGTACACCATGCTGCCCAGCTTGTATGGCATGTACACCATGCTGCCCAGCTTGTGTGGCATGTACACCATGCTGCCCAGCTTGTATGGCATGTACACCATGCTACCCAGCTTGTGTGGCATGTACACCATGCTGCCCAGCTTGTGTGGCATGTACACCATGCTGCCCAGCTTGTATGGCATGTACACCATGCTGCCCAGCTTGTGTGGCATGTACACCATGCTGCCCAGCTTGTGTGGCATGTACACCATGCTGCCCAGCTTGTGTGGCATGTACACCATGCTGCCCAGCTTGTATGGCATGTACACCATGCTGCCCAGCTTGTGTGGCATGTACACCATGCTGACCAGCTTGTGTGGCATGTAACCATGCTGCCCAGCTTGTATGGCATGTACACCATGCTGCCCAGCTTGTGTGGCATGTACACCATGCTGCCCAGCTTGTGTGGCATGTACACCATGCTGCCCAGCTTGTATGGCATGTACACCATGCTGCCCAGCTTGTGTGGCATGTACACCATGCTGCCCAGCTTGTGTGGCATGTACACCATGCTGCCCAGCTTGTGTGGCATGTACACCATGCTGCCCAGCTTGTATGGCATGTACACCATGCTGCCCAGCTTGTGTGGCATGTACACCATGCTGCCCAGCTTGTATGGCATGTACACCATGCTGCCCAGCTTGTGTGGCATGTACACCATGCTGCCCAGCTTGTATGGCATGTACACCATGCTGCCCAGCTTGTGTGGCATGTACACCATGATGCCCAGCTTGTGTGGCATGTACACCATGCTGCCGAGCTTGTGTGGCATGTACACCATGCTGCCCAGCTTGTGTGGCATGTACACCATGCTGCCCAGCTTGTGTGGCATGTACACCATGCTGCCCAGCTTGTATGGCATGTACACCATGCTGCCCAGCTTGTGTGGCATGTACACCATGCTGCCCAGCTTGTATGGCATGTACACCATGCTGCCCAGCTTGTGTGGCATGTACACCATGCTGCCGAGCTTGTGTGGCATGTACATCATGCTGCCCAGCTTGTATGGCATGTACACCATGCTGCCGAGCTTGTGTGGCATGTACACCATGCTGCCCAGCTTGTATGGCATGTACACCATCCTGCCCAGCTTGTGTGGCATGTACACCATGCTGCCCAGCTTGTGTGGCATGTACACCATGCTGCCGAGCTTGTGTGGCATGTACATCATGCTGCCCAGCTTGTGTGGCATGTACACCATCCTGCCCAGCTTGTGTGGCATGTACACCATGCTGCCCAGCTTGTGTGGCATGTACACCATGCTGCCCAGCTTGTGTGGCATGTACACCATGCTGCCCAGCTTGTGTGGCATGTACACCATGCTGCCAGCTTGTGTGGCATGTACACCATGCTGCCCAGCTTGTGTGGCATGTACACCATGCTGCCCAGCTTGTGTGGCATGTACACCATCCTGGCCAGCTTGTGTGGCATGTACACCATCCTGCCCAGCTTGTGTGGTATGTACACCATGCTGCCCAGCTTGTGTGGCATGTACACCATGCTGCCCAGCTTGTGTGGCATGTACACCATGCTGCCCAACTTTGTGTGGCATGTACACCATGCTGCCCAGCTTGTGTGGCATGTACACCATGCTGCCCAGCTTGTGTGGCATGTACACCATGCTGCCCAGCTTGTGTGGCATGTACACCATGCTGCCCTGCTTGTGTGGCATGTACACCATCCTGGCCAGCTTGTGTGGCATGTACACCATCCTGCCCAGCTTGTGTGGTATGTACACCATGCTGCCCAGCTTGTGTGGCATGTACACCATGCTGCCCAGCTTGTGTGGCATGTACACCATGCTGCCCAACTTGTGTGGCATGTACACCATGCTGCCCAGCTTGTGTGGCATGTACACCATCCTGCCCAGCTTGTGTGGCATGTACACCATGCTGCCCAGCTTGTGTGGCATGTACACCATGCTGCCCAGCTTGTGTGGCATGTACACCCTCCTGCCCAGCTTGTGTGGCATGTACACCATGCTGCCCAGCTTGTGTGGCATGTACACCATGCTGCCCAGCTTGTGTGGCATGTACACCATGCTGCTCAGCTTGTGTGGCATGTACACCATGCTGCCCAGCTTGTGTGGCATGTACACCATGCTGCCCAGCTTGTGTGGCATGTACACCATGCTGCCCAGCTTGTGTGGCATGTTACACCATGCTGCCCAGCTTGTGTGGCATGTACACCATGCTGCCCAGTTGTGTGGCATGTACACCATGCTGCCCAGCTTGTGTGGCATGTACACCATGCTGCCCAGCTTGTGTGGCATGTACACCATGCTGCCCAGCTTGTGTGGCATGTACACCATCCTGCCCAGCTTGTGTGGCATGTACACCATGCTGCCCAGCTTGTGTGGCATGTACACCATGCTGCCAGCTTGTGTGGCATGTACACCATGCTGCCCAGCTTGTGTGGCATGTACACCCTCCTGCCCAGCTTGTGTGGCATGTACACCATGCTGCCCAGCTTGTGTGGCATGTACACATGCTGCCCAGCTTGTGTGGCATGTACACCATGCTGCCCAGCTTGTGTGGCATGTACACCATGCTGCCCAGCTTGTGTGGCATGTACACCATGCTGCCCAGCTTGTGTGGCATGTACACCATCCTGCCCAGCTTGTGTGGCATATACACCATGCTGCCCAGCTTGTGTGGCATGTACACCATGCTGCCCAGCTTGTGTGGCATGTAACCATGCTGCAAGCTTGTGTGGCATGTACACCCTCCTGCCCAGCTTGTGTGGCATGTACACCATGCTGCCCAGCTTGTGTGGCATGTACACCATGCTGCCCAGCTTGTGTGGCATGTACACCATGCTGCCCAGCTTGTGTGGCATGTACACACATGCTGCCCAGCTTGTGTGGCATGTACACCAATCCTGCCCAGCTTGTGTGGCCATGTACACCATGCTGCCCAGCTTGTGTGGCATGTACACCATGCTGCCCAACTTGTGTGGCATGTACACCATGCTGCCCAGCTTGTGTGGCATGTACACCCTCCTGCCCAGCTTGTGTGGCATGTACACCATGCTGCCCAGCTTGTGTGGCATGTACACCATGCTGCCCAGCTTGTGTGGCAATGTACACCATGCTGCCCAGCTTGTGTGGCATGTACACCATGCTGCCCAGCTTGTGTGGCATGTACACCATGCGCCCAGCTTGTGTGGCATGTACACCATCCTGCCCAGCTTGTGTGGCATATACACCATGCTGCCCAGCTTGTGTGGCATGTACACCATGCTGCCCAGCTTGTGTGGCATGTACACCATGCTGCCCAGCTTGTGTGGCATGTACACCCTCCTGCCCAGCTTGTGTGGCATGTACACCATGCTGCCCAGCTTGTGTGGCATGTACACCATCCTGCCCAGCTTGTGTGGCATGTACACCATGCTGCCCAGCTTGTGTGGCATGTACACCATGCTGCCCAGCTTGTGTGGCATGTACACCCTCCTGCCCAGCTTGTGTGGCATGTACACCATGCTGCCCAACTTGTGTGGCATGTACATCATGCTGCCCAGCTTATGTGGCATGTACACCATGCTGCCCAGCTTGTGTGGCATGTACACCATCCTGCCCAGCTTGTTTGGTATGTACACCATGCTGCCCAGCTTGTGTGGCATGTACACCATGCTGCCCAGCTTATGTGGCATGTACACCATGCTGCCCAGCTTGTGTGGCATGTACACCATGCTGCCCAGCTTGTGTGGCATGTACACCATCCTGCCCAGCTTGTGTGGTATGTACACCATGCTGCCCAGCTTGTGTGGCATGTACACCATGCTGCCCAGCTTGTGTGGCATGTACACCATCCTGCCCAGCTTGTGTGGCATGTACACCATGCTGCCCAGCTTGTGTGGCATGTACACCATGCTACCCAGCTTGTGTGGCATGTACACCATGCTGCCCAGCTTGTGTGGCATGTACACCATGCTGCCCAACTTGTGTGGCATGTACACCATGCTGCCCAGCTTATGTGGGATGTACACCATGCTGCCCAGCTTGTGTGGCACGTACACCATGCTGCTCAGCTTGTGTGGCATGTACACCATCCTGCCAGCTTGTGTGGCATGTACACCATGCTGCCCAGCTTGTGTGCATGTACACCATGCTACCCAGCTTGTGTGGCATGTACACATGCTGCCCAGCTTGTGTGGCATGTACACCATGCTGCCCAACTTGTGTGGCATGTACACCATGCTGCCCAGCTTATGTGGCATGTACACCATGCTGCCCAGCTTGTGTGGCATGTACACCATGCTGCCCAGCTTGTGTGGCATGTACACCATGCTGCCCAGCTTGTGTGGCATGTACACCATGCTACCCAGCTTGTGTGGCATGTACACCATGCTGCCCAGCTTGTGTGGCATGTACACCATGCTGCCCAGCTTGTGTGGCAAGTACACCATGCTACCCAGCTTGTGTGGCAAGTACACCATGCTACCCAGCTTGTGTGGCATGTACACCATGCTGCCCAGCTTGTGTGGCATGTACACCATCCTGCCCAGCTTGTGTGGCATGTACACCATGCTGCCCAGCTTGTGTGGCATGTACACCATGCTGCCCAGCTTGATTGGCATGTACACCATCCTGCCCAGCTTGTGTGGCATGTACACCATCCTGCCCAGCTTGTGTGGCATGTACACCATGCTGCCCAGCTTGTGTGGCATGTACACCATCCTGCCCAGCTTGTTTGGCATGTACACCATCCTGCCCAGCTTGTGTGACATGTACACCATGCTGCCCAGCTTGTGTGGCGTGTACACCATGCTGCCCAGCTTGTGTGGCATATACACCATGATGCCCAGCTTGTGTGGAATGTACACCATCCTGCCCAGCTTGTGTGACATGTACACCATGCTGCCCAACTTTTGTGGCATGTACACTATGCTGCCCAGCTTGTGTGGCATGTACACCATGCTGCCCAGCTTGTGTGGCATGTACACCATGCTGCCCAGCTTGTGTGGCATGTACACCATGCTGCCCAGCTTGTGTCATATGTACACCATCCTGCCCATCTTGTGTTGCATGTACACCATCCTGCCCAGCTTGTGTGGCATGTAAACCATGCTGCCCAGCTTGTGTGGCATGTACACCATGCTGCCAGCTTGTGTGGCATGTACACCATGCTGCCCAGCTTGTGTGGCATGTACACCATCCTGCCCAGCTTGTTTGGCATGTACACCATCCTGCCCAGCTTGTGTGACATGTACACCATGCTGCCCAGCTTGTGTGGCGTGTACACCATGCTGCCCAGCTTGTGTGGCATATACACCATGATGCCCAGCTTGTGTGGAATGTACACCATCCTGCCCAGCTTGTGTGACATGTACACCATGCTGCCCAACTTTTGTGGCATGTACACTATGCTGCCCAGCTTGTGTGGCATGTACACCATGCTGCCCAGCTTGTGTGGCATGTACACCATGCTGCCCAGCTTGTGTGACATGTACACCATGCTGCCCAGCTTGTGTCATATGTACACCATCCTGCCCATCTTGTGTGGCATGTACACCATCCTGCCCAGCTTGTGTGGCATGTACACCATGCTGCCCAGCTTGTGTGGCATGTACACCATGCTGCCAGCTTATGTGGCATGTACACCATGCTGCCCAGCTTGTGTGGCATGTACACCATCCTGCCCAGCTTGTGTGGCATGTACACCATCCTGCCCAGCTTGTGTGGCATGTACACCATGCTGCCCAGCTTGTGTGGCATGTACACCATCCTGCCCAGCTTGTGTGGCATGTACACCATGCTGCCCAGCTTGTGTGGCATGTACACCATCCTACCCAGCTTGTGTGGCATGTACACCATGCTGCCCAGCTTGTGTGGCATGTACACCATCCTACCCAGGTTGTGTGGCATGTACACCATGCTACCTAGCTTGTGTGGCATGTACACCATGCTGCCCAGCTTGTGTGGCATGTACACCATCCTACCCAGCTTGTGTGGCATGTACACCATGCTGCCCAGCTTGTGTGGCATGTACACCATCCTTCCCAGCTTGTGTGGCATGTGCACCATGCTGCCCAGCTTGTGTGGCATGTACACCATGCTGCCCAGCTTGTGTGGCATGTACACCATGCTGCCCAGCTTGTGTGGCATGTACACCATGCTGCCCAGCTTGTGTGGCATGTACACCATGCTGCCGAGCTTGTGTGGCATGTACACCATGCTGCCCAGCTTGTGTGGCATGTACACCATCTGCCCAGCTTGTGTGGCATGTACACCATGCTGCCCAGCTTGTGTGGCATGTACACCATGCTGCCCAGCTTGTGTGGCATGTACACCATGCTGCCCAGCTTGTGTGGCATGTACACCATGCTGCCCAGCTTGTGTGGCATGTACACCATGCTGCCGAGCTTGTGTGGCATGTACACCATGCTGCCCAGCTTGTGTGGCATGTACACCATGCTGCCCAGCTTGTGTGGCATGTACACCATGCTGCCCAGCTTGTGTGGCATGTACACCATGCTGCCCAGCTTGTGTGGCATGTACAGCGTCAGCAGTCGGCCACAGATGCCATACATACTTACCTACATATATTTATATGTCGTGCCGAATAGGTAAAACTTGCTATTTTGGTTTAAATAGCAACGTTCTTCTTGCCGAATAAGGCAGCGATGATTTGTGTATGTAATAATTCCGCAAAAATCATTCTGAGCTTTACGAGAAAAAAATATATTTCATTGTGTTTGTTTATTATTAAATATTGTAAACTTATCTAAATTATATTTAGTTGGTATAGGTTAAATTAAATTGCGCTTGTTATTATAAGGTCAGGTAAGTTTTCTAAGATTCTTTTGGTAGAAAATTATTAAATTTTACATTAACATAAATGAAAAAACATGTATATTTTTAAATGTATAAGAGAAAATTTTAGAAAGGACGTAATTTTAAATGAGTTCTTGCTAATTGATCAATTTTACCTATTCGGCACTACATTATATATTATATATATATATAATTATATATATATATATATATATATATATTATATATATATATATATATATTATATATATATATATATATAAATCACATTATCAAGATCTTTGATAATGTGAGAAATCACGAAAGCGATTGAAATTTCACTATCTTTTTCATAACGTGTCTGTGTGTGAACAATGTTTTGCTATATATTTATTGTGAAAGTGAGTGTGTAAAGTTAGTGTATAAAGTGAGTGTGTAAAGTGAGTGTATAAAGTGAGTGTATAAAGTGAGTGTATAAAGTGAGTGTATAAAGTGAGTGTATAAAGTGAGTGTATAAAGTGAGGTGTATAAAGTGAGTGTATAAAGTTAGTGTGTAAAGTGAGTGTATAAAGTGAGTGTATAAAGTGAGTGTATAAAGTGAGTGTATAAAGTGAGTGTATAAAGTTAGTGTGTAAAGTGAGTGTATAAAGTGAGTGTATAAAGTGAGTGTATAAAGTGAGTGTATAAAGTGAGCGTATAAAGTGAGTGTATAAAGTGAGCGTATAAAGTGAGCGTATAAAGTGAGTGTATAAAGTGAGTGTATAAAGTGAGTGTATAAAGTTAGTGTGTAAAGTGAGTGTATAAAGTGAGTGTATAAAGTGAGTGTATAAAGTGAGCGTATAAAGTGAGTGTATAAAGTGAGCGTATAAAGTGAGCGTATAAAGTGAGCGTATAAAGTGAGTGTATAAAGTGAGCGTATAAAGTGAGTGTATAAAGTGAGTGTATAAAGTGAGCGTATAAAGTGAGTGTATAAAGTGAGTGTATAAAGTGAGTGTATAAAGTTAGTGTATAAAGTGAAGAACTTGGTAAACATTGTCCGGCCACAACTCTCAACATTTAAATTACGAGTCAGAGGTACAACAGTATGGACCAATATTTATTCACTGGCATTTTAATTAAGTCCTGCCTAACAAGCACTCTCTTTAGTCCCATTATTTATGTACGATGGTCTTTAAAAACTATATATTTCTGGTTTATAGTTCCACCAAAGATACACTGAGAGTTGAAGTTAAACATTGAAGTATTCTTATCTGGTATTATACAGGTAACATGCAGCCTTGGTGACCCTCCTCTAGTAGATCGACTTTAAGCTCTTTACCCAAAAAATGCGTTGTAGATAGACTTCAAACCAAGCAGCTAAGAGACCTTCAACAGACAAAAGGTTGATTTTTCTCTTAAAAAGCAAAATTCTGTCATGATCTGATATGGAGTAATGTGTATAAGGTTTGAAGTTGGTAAATAACACAGGAAGTCTGTGTGGTGAGTGGTAAGTCTGGGTGGTGAGTGGTAACCCTGGGTGGTGAGTGGTAAGTCTGGGTGGTGAGTGGTAACCCTGGGTGGTGAGTGGTAAGTCTGGGTGGTGAGTGGTAACCCTGGGTGGTGAGTGGTAAGTCTGGTTGGTGAGTGGTAAAGCTGGGTGGTGAGTGGTAACCCTGGGTGGTGAGTGGTAACCCTGGGTGGTGAGTGGTAAGTCTGGGTGGTGAGTGGTAACCCTGGGTGGTGAGTGGTAAGTCTGGGTGGTGAGTGGTAAGTCTGGGTGTGAGTGGTAAGTCTGGGTGGTGAGTATTAAGTCTGGGTGGTGAGTGGTAAGTCTGGTTGGTGAATATTAAGTCTGGGTGGTGAGTGGTAAGTCTGGGTGGTGAGTGGTAAGTCTGGGTGGTGAGTGGTAAGTCTGGGTGGTGAGTGGTAAGTCTGGGTGGTGAGGGGTTTAAGTCTGGGTGGTGAGTGGTAAGTCTGGGTGGTGAGTGTAACCCTGGGTGGTGAGTGGTAAGTCTGGGTGGTGAGTGGTAACCCTGGGTGGTGAGTGGTAAGTCTGGTTGGTGAGTGGTAAAGCTGGGTGGTGAGTGGTAACCCTGGGTGGTGAGTGGTAACCCTGGGTGGTGAGTGGTAAGTCTGGGTGGTGAGTGGTAACCCTGGGTGGTGAGTGGTAAGTCGGGGTGGTGAGTGGTAAGTCTGGGTGGTGAGTGGTAAGTCGGTTGGTGAATATTAAGTCTGGGTGGTGAGTGGTAAGTCTGGGTGGTGAGTGGTAAGTCTGGGTGGTGAGTGGTAGTCTGGGTGGTGAGTGGTAAGTCTGGGTGGTGAGTGGTAAGTCTGGGTGGTGAGTGGTAAGTCTGGGGGGCGAGTGGTAAGTCTGGGTGGTGAGTATTAAGTCTGGGTGGTGGTGGTAAGTCTGGTTGGTGAATATTAAGTCTGGGTGGTGAGTGGTAAGTCTGGGTGGTGAGTGGTAAGTCGGGGTGGTGAGTGGTAAGTCTGGGTGGTGAGTGGTAAGTCTGGGTGGTGAGTGGTAAGTCTGGGTGGTGAGTGGTAAGTCTGGGTGGTGAGTGGTAAGTCTGGGTGGTGGGGTGGTAAGTCTGGGTGGTGAGTGGTAAGTCTGGGTGTGAGTGGTAGTCTGGGTGGTGAGTATTAAGTCTGGGTGGTGAGTGGTAAGTCTGGTTGGTGAATATAAGTCTGGGTGGTGAGTGGTAAGTCTGGGTGGTGAGTGGTAAGTCTGGGTGTGAGTGGTAAGTCTGGGTGGTGAGTATTAAGTCTGGGTGGTGAGTGGTAAGTCTGGTTGGTGAATATTAAGTCTGGGTGGTGAGTGGTAAGTCTGGGTGGTGAGTGGTAAGTCTGGGTGGTGAGTGGTACGTCTGGGTGGTGAGTGGTAAGTCTGGGTGGTGAGTGGTAAGTCTGGGTGGTGAGTGGTAAGTCTGGGTGGTGAGTGGTAAGTCTGGGTGGTGAGTGGTAAGTCTGAGTGGTCAGTGGTAAGTCTGAGTGCTAAGTCTGAGTGATTAATGGTAAGTCTGAGTGATCAGTGGTAAGTCTGAGTGGTCAAAATGAAGTCTGAGTGGTCAGTGATAACTCTGGGTTATGAGTGGTAAGTCTGAATGGTTAGTGATAAGTCTGAGTGGTCAATGATGAGTCTGGGTTGTGAGTGGTAAGTCTGAGTGCCAGTGGTAAATCTGAGTGGCCAGTGGTAAGTCTGAGTGGTTAGTAGTAAGTCTGACTGGTTAGTGGTAAATCTGATTGGTCGGTCATAAGTCTGACTGGTCAGTGGTAAGCCTGATTTTTCGGTCATAAGTGTGACTGGTCAGTGGTAAGTCTGATTGGTCGGTCATATGTCTGACTGGTCAGTGGTAATTCTGATTGGTCGGTCATAAGTCTGACTTGTCAGTGGTAAGTCTGGGTGGTGACTGGTAAGTCTAAGTGGCCAGTGGTAAGTCTGAGTGGTGAGTGGTAAGTCTGGTTGGTGAGTGGTAAGTCTGGGTGGTGAGTGGTAAGTCTGGGTTGTTAGTGGTAAAGTCTGGGTGGTGAGTGGTAAGTCTGGGTGGTGAGTGGTAAGTCTGGGTGGTGAGTGATAAGTCTGGTTGGTGAGTGGTAAGTCTGGGTGGTGAGTGGTAAGTCTGAGTGGTGAGTGGTAAGTCTAGGTGGTGAGTGTAAGTCTGGTGGTGAGTGGTAAGTCTGAGTGGTGAGTGGTAGTCTGGGTGGTGAGTGGTAAAGTCTGGGTGGTGAGTGGTAAGTCTGGGTGGTGAGTGGTAAGCCCTGGGTGGTAGTGGTTTGTCTGGGTGGTGAGGGGTAAGTCTGGGTGGTGAGTGGTAAGTCTGGGTGGTGAGTGGTTAGTCTGGGTGGTGAGTGGTAAGTCTGGGTGGTGAGTGGTAAGTCTGAGTGGTGAGTGGAAAGTCTGGGTGTGAGTGGTAAGTCTAGGTGGTGAGTATTAAGTCTGGGTGGTGAGTGGTAAGTCTGGGTGGTGAGTGATAAGTCTGGGTGGTGAGGGGTTTAAGTCTGGGTGGTGAGTGGTAAGTCTAGGTGGTGAGTGGTAAGTCTGGGTGGTGAGTGGTAAGTCTGGGTGGTGAGTAGCAAGTCTGAGTGGTGAGTGATAAGTCTGGGTGGTGAGTTTTAAGTCTGGGTGGTGAGTGGTAAGTCTGGGTGGTGAGTGGTAAGTCTGGGTGGTGAGTGGTAAGTCTGGGTGGTGAGTGGTTAGTCTGTGTGGTGAGTGGTAAGTCTGGGTGGTGAGTGGTAAGTCTGGGTGGTGAGTGGTTAGTCTGGGTGTGAGTGGTAAGTCTGGGTGGTGAGTTGGTTAGTCGGGGTGGTGAGTGGTAAGTCTGGGTGGTGAGTGGTAAGTCTGAGTGGTGAGTGGAAAGTCTGGGTGTGAGTGGTAAGTCTAGGTGGTGAGTATTAAGTCTGGGTGGTGAGTGGTAAGTCTGGGTGGTGAGTGGTAAGTCTGGGTGGTGAGTGGTAAGTCTAGGTGGTCAGTAGTAAGTCTGGGTGGTGTGTGGTAAGCCTGGGTGGTGAGTGGTAAGTCTTTGTGGTGAGTGGTAAGTCTGGGTGGTGAGTGATAAGTCTGAGTGGTTAGTGGTAAGCCTGAGTGATCAGTGATAAGTTTGGGTGGTAAATCTGAGTGGTTAGTGCTAAGTCTGAGTGGTCAGTGGTAAGCCTGAGTGATCAGTGGTAAGTCTGAGTGGCCAAAGTTAAGTCTGAGTGGTCAGTGATAAGTCTGGGTTATGAGTGGTAAGCCTGAATGGTTAGTGATAAGTCTGAGAGGTCAGTGATGAGTCTGGGTGGTGAGTGTAAGTCTGACTGCCAGTGGTAATCTGAGTGGCAAGTGGTAAGTCTAAGTGGTCAGTAGTAAGTCTGACTGGTTAATGGTAAACCTGATTGGTCGGTCATAAGTCTGACTGGTCAGTGGTAAGTCTGATTTTTCGGTCATAAGTCTGACTGGTCAGTGGTAAGTCTGATTGGTTGTTCATGAGTCTGACTGGTCAGTGGTAATTCTGATTGGTCGGTCATAAGTCTGACTTGTCAGTGGTAAGTCTGGGTGGTGACTGGTAAGTCTAAGTGGCCAGTGGTAAGTCTGAGTGGTCAGTGGCAAGCCTGAGTGGTCAGTGATAAGTCTGAGTGGTCAATGGTAAGTCTGAGTGGTCAGTGATAAGTCTGGGTGGTGAGTGGTAAGTCTGACTGCCAGTGGTAAATCTGAGTGGCAAGTGGTAAGTCTGAGTGGTCAGTAGTAAGTCTGACTGGTTAGTGGTAAATCTGATTGGTCGGTCATAAGTCTGACTGGTCAGTGGTAAGTCTGATTTTTCGGTCATAAATCTGACTGGTCAGTGGTAAGTCTGATTGGTCGGTCATAAGTCTGACTGGTCAGTGGTAAGTCTGGGTGGTGACTGGTAAGTCTAAGTGGCCAGTGGTAAGTCTGAGTGGTCAGTGGCAAGCCTGAGTGGTCAGTGATAAGTCTGACTGGTCACTGGTAAGTC
The DNA here is from genome assembly GCF_026875155.1 of Cherax quadricarinatus. Classification (NCBI taxonomy): domain Eukaryota; kingdom Metazoa; phylum Arthropoda; class Malacostraca; order Decapoda; family Parastacidae; genus Cherax; species Cherax quadricarinatus. The sequence continues at coordinate 49,158,682 of NC_069414.1, forward strand.
TGAGCGGTGAGTGGTAAGTCTGAGTGGCCAGTGGTATGTCTGAGCGGTTAGTGGTAAGTCTGGGTGGTGAGTGCTAAGTCTGAGTGGCCAGTGGTAAGTCTGAGTCTTCGGTGGTAAGTCTGATTGGTCGTTCATAAGTCTGAGTGGTCAATGGTAAGTCTTATTGGTCAGCCATAAGTCTGACTGGTCAGTAGTGAATTTGATTGGTTAGTCGTAAGTCTGACTGGTCAGTGGTAAGTCTGGCTGGTCGGTCATAAGTCTGACTGGTCAGTGGTAAGTCTGATTGGTCGGTCATAAATCTGACTGGTTAGTGGTAAGTCTGACTGGTCAGTCATAAGTCTGAGTGGTCAGTGGTAAGTCTGATTGGTCGGTCATAAGTCTGATTGATCAGTGGTAAATCTATTTGGTTAGTCATAAGTCTGAATGGTCAGTGGTAAGCCTGACTGGTCGGTCTTAAGTCTGAGTGGTAAGTCTGATTGGTCGGTCCTACGTCTGACTGGTCAGTGGTAAGTCTGATCGGTCGGTCATAAGTCTGACTGATCAGTGGTAAATCTGATTGGTTGGTCATAAGCCTGACTGGTCGATCATAAGTCTGAGTGGTCGGTCATAAGTCTGAGTGGTCAGTGGTAAGTCTGACTGGTCGGTCATAAGTCTGATTGGTCAGTGGTAAGTCTGATTGGTCGGTCATAAGTCTGAGTGGTCAGTGGTAAGTCTGATTGGTCGGTCATAAGTCTGAGCGGTCAGTGGTAAGTCTAATTGGTCGGTCATAAGTCTGAGTGGCCAGTGGTAAGTCTGATTGGTCGGTCATAAGTCTGAGTGGTCAGTGGTAAGTACGATTGGTCGGTCATAAGCCTGACTGGTCAGTGGTAAGTCTGACTGGTCGGTCATAAGTCTGACTGGTCAGTGGTAAGTCTGACTGGTCGGTCGTAAGTCTGACTGGTCAGTGGTAAGTCTGATTGGTCGGTCTTAAGTCTGACTGGTCGGTCATAAGTCTGACTGGTCAGTGGTAAATCTGACTGGTCGGTCATAAGTCTGAGTGGTCAGTGGTAAGTCTGACTGGTCGGTCATAAGTCTGACTGGTCAGTGGTAAGTCTGACTGGTCGGTCATAAGTCTGAGTGGTCAGTGGTAAGTCTGACTGGTCGGTCATGAGTCTGACTGGTCAGTGTTAAGTCTGACTGGTCGGTCATAAGCCTGAGTGGTTAGTGGTAAGTCTGATTGGTCGGTCATAAGTCTGAGTGGTCAGTGGTAAGTCTGATTGGTCGGTCATAAGTCTGACTGGTCAGTGGTAAGTCTGACTGGTCGGTTATAAGTCTGAGTGATCAGAGGTAAGTCTGATTGGTCGGTCATAAGTCTGACTGGTCAGTGGTAAGTCTGACTGGTCGGTTATAAGTCTGAGTGGTTAGTGGTAAGTCTGATTGGTCGGTCATAAGTCTGACTGGTCAGTGGTAAGTCTGACTGGTCGGTTATAAGTCTGAGTGGTCAGTGGTAAGTCTGATTGGTTGGTCATAAGTCTGAGTGGTCAGTGGTAAGTCTGACTGGTCGGTTATAAGTCTGAGTGGTCAGTGGTAAGTCTGACTGGTCGGTTATAAGTCTGAGTGGTTAGTGGTAAGTCTGACTGGTCGGTTATAAGTCTGAGTGGTTAGTGGTAAGTCTGACTGGCCGGTTATAAGTCTGAGTGATCAGTGGTAAGTCTGATTGGTCGGTCATAAGTCTGAGTGGTCAGTGGTAAGTCTGACTGGTCGGTTATAAGTCTGAGTGGTTAGTGGTAAGTCTGATTGGTCGGTCATAAGTCTGAGTGGTCAGTGGTAAGTCTGGCTGGTCGGTCATAAGTCTGAGCGATCAGTGGTAAGTCTGATTGGTCGGTCATAAGTCTGGCTGGTCAGTGGTAAGTCTGGCTGGTCGGTCATAAGTCTGAGCGATCAGTGGTAAGTCTGATTGGTCGGTCATAAGTCTGACTGGTCAGTGGTAAGTCTGACTGGTCGGTCATAAGTCTGAGTGGTCAGTGGTAAGTCTGACTGGTCGGTTATAAGTCTGAGTGGTCAGTGGTAAGTCTGTTTGGTCGGTCATAAGTCTGAGTGGTCAGTGGTAAGTCTGGCTGCCAACTTTCTTGTAATTAATCTTCAAGTTGTGGTTTTTTACGAGATTCACCACAAAAGAGAATTAATCTTGACTTACTGAGAGTTTGAGCCAGAGATAACTTTGTGTACCCACCTTTTTGTTGTTGCAGGGATCGATTCACAGCTCCTGGCCCCGCATCTTCGCTGGTCGCTACTAGGTCCACTCTCTCTCTGCTCCATGAGCTTTATCATACCTTTTCTTAAAGCTATGTATAGATCCTGTTTCCACTACATCATTCTCCAGATTGTTCCGCTTCCTGACAACTTTTGATGAAGAAATACTTCCTAACATCCCTGTGACTCATCTGAGTCTTCAACTTCCAGCTGTGTTCCCTTATTACTGTGTCGCATCTCTTGAACATCCTGTCCCTATCCGCCTTGTCAATTCCTTTCAGTATTTTATATGCCGTTATCATGTCTTCCTCTATCCCTCCTGTCCTTCAGTGTGGTCAGATCGATTTCCCTTAACCTCTCGTTCTAGGACATATCGCTTAGCTCCAAAACTAGTCTTGTTGCAAACCTTTGTACTTTAATTTCTTAACGTGTTTGACCAGGTGTGGGTTCCAATCTGCTGCTGCATACTCCAATATGAACCAGTATTGCGCCTCAGGAGATGTGCTAGGTGTTATACTCACCCAAAGATCTTTTTCTTGAGTAAGGTTTACAGTCTTTGGCCTGCTAGCCTGTACTCTGTCTTCTCTGTCCTTCCCCAATATTTGTGTGTGTGTGTGTGTGTGTGTGTGTGTGTGTGTGTGTGTGTGTGTGTGTGTGTGTGTGTATGTTTGTATGTGTACGCTTTGTGGTTGTAGGGGTCGAGTCAAAGCTCCTGTTCTTACCTCGTAACTCTCTGCCTGCTAGATTACCTCCTTTGCATCCTCGTAGACTGCCGTACCCATTCTTAAAACTATGAATTGGTAATTTTTTCACGAGTGAAAGAGAGAGTAAAAGGTGTCCTCACCTCTGTTCGAAATATTGCGGAGTGATGGTCGAAACACGCTCTACGTGGCTCACTTGTCGACACATTTCGCACTCTACCGGCGGTCGAAACACGTCTTGTACAGCCGCTGGCATGTCGATAGTACACTGTGGAAGAGAACATGACTGTGTGAGAGGAAGTAGACATGACTGACACTTCCACTTGCCCCGGGATCACTCCCGGGTCCGTCAGATGTTAACAGAAGGCACTATCGCTGCACACACAGACCAACACATCTACATATAACACAACTAACATACAGTAGTGTAGTATGCTGGATTTATAACATAATTCTGTATAATTGTTTCGTCAGCTGGGAGAATCATGGTGCTGAGAGAGGCTGATAGCCTGCCTGACAGACAGCCTGACTGGCTGACAGCCTGGCTCACAGACTGACTGACTGGCTGATGATAGCAGAAGAGTGTGGCAATGTTGGTTATGATGTGGATAACTTATGTTTCTTTGGGTGAGTTACGCTCCCACATCCTGACTTATGGTGGTTGAGTGTTGTGGTGGTGGTTGAGTGTTGTGGTGGTGGTTGAGTGTTGTGGTGGTGGTTGAGTGTTGTGGTGGTGGTCGAGTGTTGCGGTGGTGGTTGAGTGTTGTGGTGGTGGTTGAGTGTTGTGGTGGTTGTTGAGTGTTGTGGTGATGGTTGAGTGTTGTGGTGGTGGTTGAGTGGTGTGGTGGTGGTTGAGTGTTGTGGTAGTGGTTGAGTGTTGTGGTGGTGGTTGAGTGGTGTGGTGGTGGTTGAGTGTTGTGGTAGTGGTTGAGTGTTGTGGTGGTGGTTGAGTATTGTGGTGGTGGTTGAGTGTTGTGGTGATGGTTGAGTGTTGTGGTGGTGGTTGAGTGTTGTGGTGGTGGTTGAGTGTTGTGGTGGTGGTTGAGTGTTGTGGTGGTGGTTGAGTGCTGTGGTGGTGGTTGAGTGTTGTGGTGGTGGTTGAGTGCTGTGGTGATGGTTGAGTGTTGTACTCACCTAATTGTACTCACCTAATTGTGGTTGCAGGGGTCGAGACTCAGCTCCTGGCCCCGCCTCTTCACTGATTGCTACTGGGTCCTCTCTCTCTCTCTGCTTCCTGAGCTTTGTCATACCTCTTCTTAAAACTATGTATGGTTCCTGCCTCCACTACTTCACTTGCTAGGCTATTCCACTTGCTGACAACTCTATGACTGAAGAAATACTTCCTAACGTCCCTGTGACTCGTCTGAGTCTTCAGCTTCCAGTTGTGACCCCTTGTCCCTGTGTCCCATCTCTGGAACATCCTATCTCTGTCCACCTTGTCTATTCCCCGCAGTATCTTGTATGTCGTTATCATGTCTCCCCTGACCCTTCTGTCCTCCAGTGTCGTCAGTCCGATTTCCCTTAACCTTTCCTCATACGACATTCCCTTGAGCTCTGGGACTAGCCTTGTTGCAAACCTTTGTACTTTCTCCAACTTCTTGACGTGTTTGACCAGGTGTGGGTTCCAGACTGGTGCTGCATACTCCAGTATGGGCCTAACATACACAGTGTACAGTGTCTTGAACGATTCCTTATTAAGGTATCGGAACGCTATTCTCAGGTTTGCCAGGCGCCCGTATGCTGCAGCAGTTATTTGGTTGATGTGTGCCTCCGGTGATGTGCTCGGTGTTATGGTCACCCCAAGGTCTTTCTCCCTGAGTGAGGTCTGTAGTCTTTGTCCACCTAGCCTATACTCTGTCTGCGGTCTTCTTTGCCCCTTCCCAATCTTCATGACTTTGCATTTGGCTGGATTGAATTCGAGAAGCCATTTTACTGGACCACATGTCCAGCCTGTCCAGGTCTCTTTGCAGTCCTGCCTCATCCTCGTCCGATTTAATTCTTCTCATCAACTTCACATCATTGCGAACAGGGACACTTCAGAGTCTATTCCTTCCATCATGTCGTTCACATATATCAGAAATAGCACGGGTTTTCTAGAACTGACCCCTGTGGGACCCCGCTCGTAACAGGCGCCCACTGTGATACCTCTTCACGTACCATGACTCTTTGCTGCCTCCCTGTCAGGTATTCCCTTATCCATTGCAGTGCCCTCCCTTTTACATGCGCCTGATCCTCCAGCTTCTGCACTAATCTCTTGTGGGGAACTGTGTCAAAGGCCTTCCTGCAGTCTAGGAAAACGCAATCTACCCACCCCTCTCTCTCGTGTCTTACTTCTGTTACCTTGTCATAAAAATCCAGGAGGTTTGTGATACAGGATTTGCCTTCCATGAACCCATGCTGGTTTTCATTTATAATCTTGTTCCTTTCCAGGTGTTCGACCACTCTCCTCCTGATAATCTTCTCCATGACTTTGCACACAATACATGTCAGAGACAAAGGTCTGTAGTTTAGCGCCTCGTTTCTGTTTCCGTTCTTAAATATGGGGACTACATTAGCTGTCTTCCATTTCTCAGGTAGTTGCCCAGTTTCAAGGGATGTGTTGAAGATTGTGGTTAGGGGCACGCACAGCATCTCTGCTCCTTCTCTAAGGATCCATGGGGAGATTTTTGTCCGGTCCATCGCCTTTGAGGTGTCAAGGTCACTTAAGAGCTTCTTCACCTCCTCCTCAGTTGTTCGTATATCATCCAACACTTGTTGGTATATTCCCTCTTGATGTTCCCTTCTGTGCTGTCTTCCACAGCCCTTCCTGTCTCTACTGTAAAAAACTTCCTTAAATCTCCTGTTCAGCTCCTCACATACCTCCTGATCATTTCTTGTGAGTTCTCCACCCTTTTGTCCTTAATCTGATCACCTGGTCTTTGACTGTTGTCTTCCTCCTGATGTGGCTATACAACAGTTTCGGGTCAGTCTTGATTCTCGATGCTATGTCATTTTCATACTGTCGCTGGGCCTCCCTCCTTACCTGTGCATACTCATTCCTGGCTCTGCGACTGATCTCCCTATTTTCGTGTGTTTCTCTGCCTTCTGTACTTTTTCCATTCTCTATTGCACTTTGTTTTTGCCTCCTTACACCGTCGGGTAAACCAGGGGCTCGTTCCGATCTTCCCGTTGTTACTGTTGCCCTTGGGAATAAACTTTTTCACTGCCTCCTAGCATTTTGTTGTTACATATTCCATCATTTCATTTACTGGCTTTCCTGCCAGTTCTTTGTCCCACTGGACCTCCCGCAGGAAGTTCTTCAACCCTATGTAGTCCCCTCTTTTATAGTCAGGCTTTTCCCATTCAACTCCTGTTATTCTCTCCACTTGCAGCTCTACTATGTATTCAAAGCACAGAACCACGTGGTCACTAGCTCCTAGGGGACTCTCATACTTGATGTCCTCAATGTCTGAGCTGCCCAGGGTGAACACAAGGTCCAATCTTGCTGGTTCATCCTCCCCTCTCACTCTGGTGGTGTCCTTAACATGTTGGTGCATGAGGTTTTCCAGCACCACGTCCAACATCCTGGCTCTCCATGTTTCGGGACCCCCATGTGGCCCCAGGTTTTCCCAGTCGATCTCCCTGTGGTTGAAATCCCCCATAACCAGCAACTTTGCTCTGTTGGAATGAGCTCTGTTGTTGTGGTGGTGGTTGAGTGTTGTGGTGGTTGTTGAGTGTTGTGGTGGTGGTTGAGCATTGTGGTGGTGGTTGAGTGTTGTGGTGGTGGTTGAGTGTTGTGGTGTGGTTGAGTGTTGTGGTGGTGGTTGAGTGTTGTGGGGGTTGAGTGTTGTGGTGATGGTTGAGTGTTTGGTGGTGGTTGAGTGTTGTGGTGGTGGTTGAGTGTTGTGGTGGTGGTTGAGTGTTGTGGTGGTGGTTGAGTGTTGTGGTGGTGGTTGAGTGTTGTGGTGGGGGTTGAGTGTTGTGGTGGTTGAGTGTTGTGGTGATGGTTGAGTGTTGGGGTGGTGGTTGAGTGTTGTGGTGGTGTTGAGTGTTGTGGTGGTGGTTGAGTGTTGTGGTGGTGGTTGAGTGTTGTGGTGGTGGTTGAGTATTGTGGTGGTGGTTGAGTTTTTGTGGTGGTGGTTGAGTGTTGTGGTGGTGGTTGAGTGTTGTGGTGGTGGTTGAGTGTTGTGGTGGTGGTTGAGTGTTGTGGTGATGGTTGAGTGTTGTGGTGGTGGTTGAGTGTTGTGTGGTGGTTGAGTGTTGTGGTGGGGGTTGAGTGTTGTGGTGATGGTTGAGTGTTTGTGGTGGTGGTTGAGTGTTGTGGTGTGGTTGAGTGTTGTGGTGGTGGTTGAGTGTTGTGGTGATGGTTGAGTTTGTGGTGGTGGTTGAGTGTTGTGGTGATGGTTGAGTATTGTGGTGGTGGTTGAGTGTTGTGGTGATGGTTGAGTGTTGGGGTGGTGGTTGAGTGTTGTGGTGGTGGTGAGTGTTGTGGTGATGGTTGAGTGTTGTGGTGATGGTTGAGTGTTGTGGTGATGGTTGAGTATTGTGGTGGTGGTTGAGTGTTGTGGTGATGGTTGAGTGTTGTGGTGATGGTTGAGTGTTGTGGTGGTGGTTGAGTGTTGTGGTGATGGTTGAGTGTTGTGGTGATGGTTGAGTGTTGTGGTGATGGTTGAGTGTTGTGGTGATGGTTGAGTGTTGTGGTGGTTGTGGTAGTACATGAGACAAACCACTACAAAAGTACATACCGAGGTTGTCTGCTGACAAGAATTTTGAACCTAATTTCTAAGTTAAGAAATGTCGAATGTTATTTAGATGTCTGAGGCAATAATAATAGAGCAGAAGTTCTGTTGTATGACAGAGAGAGAGAGAGAGAGGTATTGATGATGACCTTGGTGCTAATGGTAGGACTAGTCTGTATTAACAGAGGTAAATAGTTATGTAAGGATATCATCAAACATTCCACTATGGTTCAGTAACTACCACACCTTCAGAGTTACCTTCCAGCAGTGCTGCAGTTACTATCTCTCACCACACCTTCAGTTACCTTCCAGCTGTGCTGTAGTTACTATCTCTCACCACACCTTCAGAGTTACCTTCCAGCAGTGTTGCAGTTACTATCTCTCACCACACCTTCAGAGTTACCTTCCAGCTGTGCTGCAGTTACTATCTCTCACCACACCTTCAGAGTTACCTTCCAGCAGTGCTGCAGTTACTATCTCTCACCACACCTTCAGAGTTACCTTTCAGCAGTGTTGCAGTTACTATCTCTCACCACACCTTCAGAGTTACCTTCCAGCTGTGCTGTAGTTACTATCTCTCACCACACCTTCAGAGTTACCTTCCAGCAGTGTTGCAGTTACTATCTCTCACCACACCTTCAGAGTTACCTTCCAGCTGTGCTGCAGTTACTATCTCTCACCACACCTTCAGAGTTACCTTCCAGCAGTGCTGCAGTTACTATCTCTCACCACACCTTCAGAGTTACCTTTCAGCAGTGTTGCAGTTACTATCAACGCACCTTCAGAGTTACCTTCCAGCAGTGCTGCAGTTACTATCTCTCACCACACCTTCAGAGTTACCTTTCAGCAGTGTTGCAGTTACTATCTCTCACCACACCTTCAGAGTTACCTTCCAGCTGTGCTGCAGTTACTATCTCTCACCACACCTTCAGAGTTACCTTCCAGCAGTGCTGCAGTTACTATCTCTCACGCAACCTTCAGAGTTACCTTCCAGCAGTGCTGCAGTTACTATCTCTCACCACACCTTCAGAGTTACCTTCCAGCAGTGTTGCAGTTACTATATCTCACCACCTTCAGAGTTACCTTCCAGCAGTGTTGCAGTTACTATATCTCACCACACCTTCAGAGTTACCTTCCAGCAGTGTTGCAGTTACTATCAACGCACCTTCAGAGTTACCTTCCAGCAGTGCTGCAGTTACTATCTCTCACCACACCTTCAGAGTTATCTTCCAGCAGTGTTGCAGTTACTATCTCTCACCACACTTCAGAGTTACCTTCCAGCATGTGCTGCAGTTACTATTCTCACCACACCTTCAGAGTTACCTTCCAGCAGTGTTGCAGTTACTATCTCTCACCACACCTTCAGAGTTATCATCCAGCAGTGTTGCAGTTACTATATCTCACCACCTTCAGAGTTACCTTCCAGCAGTGTTGCAGTTACTATATCTCACCACACCTTCAGAGTTACCTTCCAGCAGTGTTGCAGTTACTATCTCTCACCACCTTCAGAGTTACCTTCCAGCAGTGTTGCAGTTACATACTCAACCACCTTCAGAGTTACCTTCCAGCAGTGTTGCAGTTACTATATCTCACCACCTTCAGAGTTACCTTCCAGCAGTGTTGCAGTTACTATATCTCACCACACCTTCAGAGTTACCTTCCAGCAGTGTTGCAGTTACTATACTCTCACCACACCTTCAGAGTTACCTTCCAGCAGTGTGCAGTTACTATCTCTCACCACACCTTCAGAGTTACCTTCCAGCAGTGTTGCAGTTACTATTCTCACCACACCTTCAGAGTTACCTTCCAGCAGTGCTGTAGTTACTATCTCTCACCACACCTTCAGAGTTACCTTCCAGCAGTGTTGCAGTTACTATCTCTCACCACACCTTCAGAGTTACCTTCCAGCAGTGTTGCAGTTACTATCTCTCACCACACCTTCAGAGTTACCTTCCAGCAGTGTTGCAGTTACTATCTCTCACCACCTTCAGAGTTACCTTCCAGCAGTGTTGCAGTTACTATATCTCACCACACCTTCAGAGTTACCTTCCAGCAGTGTTGCAGTTACTATCTCTCACCACACCTTCAGTGTTACCTTCCAGCAGTTACTATCTCTCACCACACCTTCAGAGTTACCTTCCAGCAGTGCTGTAGTTACTATCTCTCACCACACCTTCAGAGTTTACCTTCCAGAGTTCAGTTACTATCCTCACACCATACCTTCAAGAGTTACCATTCCAGCAGTGTTGCAGTTACTATCTCTCACCACACCTTCAGAGTTTCTTCCAGTTGCAGTTACTATCTCTCACCACACCTTCAGAGTTACCTTCCAGCAGTGTTGCAGTTACTATCTCTCACCACACCTTCAGAGTTACCTTCCAGCAGTGTTGCAGTTACTATCTCTCACCACACCTTCAGAGTTACCTTCCAGCAGTGTTGCATTACTATCTCTCACCACACCTTCAGTGTTACCTTCCAGCAGTTACTATCTCTCACCACACCTTCAGAGTTACCTTCCAGCAGTGTTGCAGTTACTATCTCTCACCACACCTTCAGTGTTACCTTCCAGCAGTTACTATCTCTCACCACACCTTCAGAGTTACCTTCCAGCAGTTACTATCTCTCACCACACCTTCAGAGTTACCTTCCAGCATTACTATCTCTCACCACACCTTCAGAGTTACCTTCCAGCAGTGCAGTTACTATCTCTCACCACACCTTCAGAGTTACCTTCCAGCAGTGTTGCAGTTACTATCTCTCACCACACCTTCAGAGTTACCTTCCAGCAGTGTTGCAGTTACTATCTCTCACCACACCTTCAGTGTTACCTTCCAGCAGTTACTATCTCTCACCACACCTTCAGTGTTACCTTCCAGCAGTGCTGCAGTTACTATCTCTCACCACACCTTCAGAGTTACCTTCCAGCAGTGCATTACTATCTCTCACCACACCTTCAGAGTTACCTTCCAGCAGTTCTAGTCTCTACCACACCTTCAGGTTACCTTCCAGCAGTTACTATCTCTCACCACACCTTCAGAGTTACCTTCCAGCAGTGTGCAGTTACTATCTCTCACCACACCTTCATGTTACCTTCCAGCAGGTGCATTACTATCTCTCACCACACCTTCAGTGTTACCTTCCAGCATGTTGCAGTACTATCTCTCACCACACCTTCAGTGTTACCTTCCAGCTGTGCTGCAGTTACTATCTCTCACCACACCTTCAGTGTTACCTTCCAGCAGTGCTGCAGTTACTATCTCTCACCACACCTTCAGTGTTACCTTCCAGCAGTTACTATCTCTCACCACACCTTCAGAGTTACCTTCCAGCAGTGCTGCAGTTACTATCTCTCACCACACCTTCAGAGTTACCTTCCAGCAGTTACTATCTCTCACCACACCTTCAGTGTTACCTTCCAGCAGTTACTATCTCTCACCACACCTTCAGTGTTACCTTCCAGCTGTGCTGCAGTTACTATCTCTCACCACACCTTCAGTGTTACCTTCCAGCTGTGCTGCAGTTACTATCTCTCACCACACCTTCAGTGTTACCTTCCAGCTGTGCTGCAGTTACTATCTCTCACCACACCTTCAGTGTTACCTTCCAGCAGTTACTATCTCTCACCACACCTTCAGTGTTACCTTCCAGCAGTGCTGCAGTTACTATCTCTCACCACACCTTCAGTGTTACCTTCCAGCAGTTACTATCTCTCACCACACCTTCAGTGTTACCTTCCAGCAGTGCTGCAGTTACTATCTCTCACCACACCTTCAGTGTTACCTTCCAGCAGTGCTTGCAGTTACTATCTCTTCTTCACCACACCTTCAGTGTTACCTTCCAGCGTCGATTACTATCTCTCACCACACCTTCAGTGTTACCTTCCAGCTCTGCAGTTACTATCTCTCACCACACCTTCAGTGTTACCTTCCAGCAGTGCTGCAGTTACTATCTCTCACCACACCTTCAGTGTTACCTTCCAGCAGTGCTGCAGTTACTATCTCTCACCACACCTTCAGTGTTACCTTCCAGCAGTTACTATCTCTCACCACACCTTCAGTGTTACCTTCCAGCAGTTACTATCTCTCACCACACCTTCAGTGTTACCTTCCAGCAGTGCTGCAGTTACTATCTCTCACCACACCTTCAGTGTTACCTTCCAGCAGTTACTATCTCTCACCACACCTTCAGTGTTACCTTCCAGCAGTTACTATCTCTCACCACACCTTCAGTGTTACCTTCCAGCAGTGCTGCATACTATCTCTCACCACACTTCAGTGTTACCTCCAATCAGTTCTATCTACCCTTTTCACCACACCACATTCAGTGTTACCTTCCAGCAGTTACTATCTCTCACCACACCTTCAGTGTTACCTTCCAGCAGTGCTGCATTTACTATCTCTCACCACACCTTCAGTGTTTATACCTTCCCCCCCTGGTTACTGCAGTTACTATCTCTCACCACACCTTCAGTGTTACCTTCCAGCAGTTACTATCTCTCACCACACCTTCAGTGTTACCTTCCAGCAGTGCTGCAGTTACTATCTCTCACCACACCTTCAGTGTTACCTTCCAGCAGTGCTGCAGTTACTATCTCTCACCACACCTTCAGTGTTACCTTCCAGCAGTGCTGCAGTTACTATCTCTCACCACACCTTCAGTGTTACCTTCCAGCAGTGCTGCAGTTACTATCTCTCACCACACCTTCATGTTACCTTCCAGCTGCTGCAGTTACTATCTCTCACCACAACCTTCCAGCAGTTACCTACCAGCTAGTGCTGCAGTTACTATCTCTCACCACACCTTCAGTGTTACCTTCCAGCAGTGCTGCAGTTACTATCTCTCACCACACCTTCAGTGTTACCTTCCAGCAGTGCTGCAGTTACTATCTCTCACCACACCTTCAGTGTTACCTTCCAGCAGTGCTGCAGTTACTATCTCTCACCACACCTTCAGTGTTACCTTCCAGCAGTGCTGCAGTACTATCTCTCACCACACCTTCAGTGTTACCTTCCAGCAGTGCTGCAGTTACTATCTCTCACCACACCCTTCAGTGTTACCTTCCAGCAGTGCTGCAGTTACTATCTCTCACCACACCTTCAGTGTTACCTTCCAGCAGTGCTGCAGTTACTATCTCTCACCACACCTTCAGTGTTACCTTCCAGCAGTGCTGCAGTTACTATCTCTCACCACACCTTCAGTGTTACCTTCCAGCATGTGCTGCAGTTACTATCTCTCACCACACCTTCAGTGTTACCTTCCAGCATGCTGCAGTTACTATCTCTCACCACACTTCAGTTACTCCGCGTGCTGCAGTTACTATTCCACACACTCAGTGTTACTTCCAGTTACTATCTCTCACCACACCTTCAGTGTTACCTTCCAGCAGTGCTGCAGTTACTATCTCTCACCACACCTTCAGTGTTACCTTCCAGCAGTGCTGCAGTTACTATCTCTCACCACACCTTCAGTGTTACCTTCCAGCATGCTGCAGTTACTATCTCTCACCACACCTTCAGTGTTACCTTCCACTGTGCTGCAGTTACTATCTCTCACCACACCTTCAGAGTTACCTTCCAGCAGTTACTATCTCTCACCACACCTTCAGTGTTACCTTCCAGCAGTGCTGCAGTTACTATCTCTCACCACACCTTCAGAGTTACCTTCCAGCAGTGCTGCAGTTACTATCTCTCACCACACCTTCAGTGTTACCTTCCAGCAGTTACTATCTCTCACCACACCTTCAGTGTTACCTTCCAGCAGTTACTATCTCTCACCACACCTTCAGTGTTACCTTCCAGCAGTGCTGCAGTTACTATCTCTCACCACACCTTCAGAGTTACCTTCCAGCAGTGCTGCAGTTACTATCTCTCACCACACCTTCAGTGTTACCTTCCAGCAGTTACTATCTCTCACCACACCTTCAGAGTTACCTTCCAGCAGTTACTATCTCTCACCACACCTTCAGTGTTACCTTCCAGCAGTGCTGCAGTTACTATCTCTCACCACACCTTCAGAGTTACCTTCCAGCAGTGCTGCAGTTACTATCTCTCACCACACCTTCAGTGTTTTACTCTATCCACCACCTCAGCTGCAGTTACTATCTCTCACCACACCTTCAGAGTTACCTTCCAGCAGTGCTGCAGTTACTATCTCTCACCACACCTTCAGGTTACCTTCCACAGTGCGCAGTTACTATCTCTCACCACACCTTCAAGTTTACCTTCCAGCAGTTACTATTCTCTCACCACACCTTCAGTGTTACCTTCCCAGCAGTGCTGCAGTTACTATCTCTCACCACACCTTCAGTGTTACCTTCCAGCTGTACATTCCACTTAGGTTACTTCATCTACTACCTCACCACACCTTCAGTGTTACCTTCCAGCAGTGCTGCAGTTACTATCTCTCACCACACCTTC
>NC_069414.1:49177748-49180248 GCF_026875155.1 Cherax quadricarinatus
GAGGCTTGTGTTACTGTTGTAACAGTTGAGAGGCTTGTGTTACTGTTGTAACAGTTGAGAGGCTTGTGTTACTGTTGTAACAGTTTGAGAGGCTTGTGTTACTGTTGTAACAGTTGAGAGCTTGTGTTACTGTTGTAACAGTTGAGAGGCTTGTGTTACTGTTGTAACAGTTGAGCGGGTTGTGTTACTGTTGTAACAGTTGAGAGGCTTGTGTTACTGTTGTAACAGTTGAGCGGCTTGTGTTACGTTGTAACAGTATGAGAGGCTTGTGGTACTGTTGTAACAGTTGAGAGGCTTGTGTTACTGTTGTAACAGTTGAGAGGCTTGTGTTACTGTTGTAACAGTTGAGAGGCTTGTGTTACTGTTGTAACAGTTGAGAGGCTTGTGTTACTGTTGTAACAGTTGAGAGGCTTGTGTTACTGTTGTAACAGTTGAGCGGGCTTGTGTTACTGTTGTAACAGTTGAGAGGCTTGTGGTACTGTTGTAACAGTTGAGAGGCTTGTGTTACTGTTGTAACAGTTGAGAGGCTTGTGTTACTGTTGTAACAGTTGAGCGGCTTGTGTTACTGTTGTAACAGTTGAGAGGCTTGTGGTACTGTTTAACAGTTGAGAGCTTGTGTTACTGTTGTAACAGTTGAGAGGCTTGTGTTACTGTTGTAACAGTTGAGACGGCTTGTGTTACTGTTGTAACAGTTGAGAGGCTTGTGGTACTGTTGTAACAGTTGAGAGGCTTGTGTTACTGTTGTAACAGTTGAGAGGCTTGTGTTACTGTTGTAACAGTTGAGAGGCTTGTGTTACTGTTGTAACAGTTGAGAGGCTTGTGTTACTGTTGTAACAGTTGAGCGGCTTGTGTTACTGTTGTAACAGTTGAGCGGCTTGTGTTACTGTTTAACAGTTGAGGCGGCTTGTGTTACTGTTGTAACAGTTAGAGGCTTGTGTTACTGTTGTAACAGTTGAGAGGCTTGTGTTACTGTTGTAACAGTTGAGCGCTTGTGTTACTGTTGTAACAGTTGAGAGGCTTGTGGTACTGTTGTAACAGTTGAGAGGCTTGTGTTACTGTTGTAACAGTTGATAGCGGCTTGTGTTACTGTTGTAACAGTTGAGAGGCTTGTGTTACTGTTGTAACAGTTGAGAGGCTTGTGTTACTGTTGTAACAGTTGAGCGGCTTGTGTTACTGTTGTAACAGCTGAGCGGCTTGTGCTACTGTTGTAACAGTTGAGAGGCTTGTGTTACTGTTGTAACAGTTGAGCGGCTTGTGTTACTGTTGTAACAGTTGAGAGGCTTGTGTTACTGTGTAACAGTTGAGAGGCTTGTGTTACTGTTGTAACAGTTGAGCGGCTTGTGTTACTGTTGTAACAGTTGAGAGGCTTGTGTTACTGTTGTAACAGTTGAGCGGCTTGTGTTACTGTTGTAACAGTTGAGAGGCTTGTGTTACTGTTGTAACAGTTGAGAGGCTTGTGTTACTGTTGTAACAGTTGAGCGGCTTGTGTTACTGTTGTAACAGTTGAGAGGCTTGTGTTACTGTTGTAACAGTTGAGCGGCTTGTGTTACGGTTGTAACAGTTGAGCGGCTTGTGTTACTGTTGTAACAGTTGAAGAGCTTGTGTTACTGCTGTAACAGTTGAGCGGCTTGTGTTACTGTTGTAACAGTTGAGCGGCTTGTGTTACTGTTGTAACAGTTGAGCGGCTTGTGTTACTGTTGTAACAGTTGAGCGGCTTGTGTTACTGTTGTAACAGTGAGCGGCTTGTGTTACTGTTGTAACAGTTGAGCGGCTTGTGTTACTGTTGTAACAGTTTGAGCGGCTTGTGTTACTGTTGTAACAGTTGAGCGGCTTGTGTTACTGTTGTAACAGTTGAGCGGCTTGTGTTACTGTTGTAAACAGTTGAGCGGCCTTGTGTTACTGTTGTAACAGTTGAGCGGCATGTGTTACTGCTGTAACAGTTGAGCGGCTTGTGTTACTGCTGTAACAGTTGAGCGGCTTGTGTTACTGTTGTAACAGTTGAGCGGCTTGTGTTGCTGTTGTAACAGTTGAGCGGCTTGTGTTACTGTTGTACAGGTTGAGCGGCTTGTGTTACTGTTGTAACAGTTGAGCGGCTTGTGTTACTGCTGTAACAGTTGAGCGGCTTGTGTTACTGTTGTAACAGTTGAGCGGCTTGTGTTACTGTTGTAACAGTTGAGCGGCTTGTGTTACTGTTGTAACAGTTGAGCGGCTTGTGTTACTGTTGTAACAGTTCAGCGGCTTGTGTTACTGTTGTAACAGTTGAGCGGCTTGTGTTACTGTTGTAACAGTTGAGCGGCTTGTGTTACTGTTGTAACAGTTGAGCGGCTTGTGCTACTGTTGTAACAGTTGAGCGGCTTGTGTTACTGTTGTAACAGTTGAGCGGCTTGTGTTACTGCTGTAACAGTTGAGCGGCTTGTGTTACTGCTGTAACAGTTGAGCGGCTTGTGTTACTGTTGTAACAGTTGAGCGGCTTGTGTTGCTGTTGTAACAGTTGAGCGGC
>NC_069414.1:49182748-49205248 GCF_026875155.1 Cherax quadricarinatus
CTTCCTAACATCCCTGTGATTCATCTGTGTCTTCAACTTCCAACTGTGTCCCCTTGTTACTGTGTCCAATCTCTGGAACATCCTGTCTTTGTCCACCTTGTCAATTCCTCTCAGTATTTTGTATGTCGTTATCATGTCCCCCCTATCTCTCCTGTCCTCCAGTGTCGTCAGGTTGATTTCCCTTAACCTCTCCTCGTAGGACATACCTCTTAGCTCTGGGACTAGTCTTGTTGCAAACCTTTGCACTTTCTCTAGTTTCTTTACGTGCTTGGCTAGGTGTGGGTTCCAAACTGGTGCCGCATACTCCAACATGGGCCTAACATACACGGTGTACAGGGTCCTGAACGATTCCTTATTAAGATGTCGGAATGCTGTTCTGAGGTTTGCTAGGCGCCCATATGCTGCAGCAGTTATTTGGTTAATGTGCGCTTCAGGAGATGTGCCTGGTGTTATACTCACCCCAAGATCTTTTTCCTTGAGTGATGTTTGTAGTCTCTGGCCCCCTAGACTGTACTCCGTCTGCGGTCTTCTTTGCCCTTCCCCAATCTTCATGACTTTGCACTTGGTGGGATTGAACTCCAGGAGCCAATTGCTGGACCAGGTCTGCAGCCTGTCCAGATCCCTTTGTAGTTCTGCCTGGTCTTGGATCGAATGAATTCTTCTCATCAACTTCACGTCATCTACAAACAGGGACACCTCAGAGTCTATTCCTTCCGTCATGTCGTTCACAAATACCAGAAACAGCACTGGTCCTAGGACTGACCCCTGTGGGACCCCGCTGGTCACAGGGGGGGGGGTGTTTGTGTGTTTGTGTGTTTGTGTGTTAATTACCATTTTGTCCTAGGCATATGTCGACTAGACACTAGGCCTGTTGTATATGCGTGCGTGTGTGTGTGTGTGTGTGTGTGTGTGTGTGTGTGTGTGTGTTGTATGTATTTTAACTAGTTGAGGTTGCGGGGTCGAGTCCGACTCCTGGCCCCCCCTCTCACTGATCCTACTAGGTCACTCTCCCCGAGCCGTGGCTTTATATACCCTGCTAAAGCAAATTGTATGGCCCGCCTCCACTACATCCTTCCAACTATTCCACTTAAGACAACCTGTGGCAGAAGAAATACTTTGGTGTGTGTGTGTTAGTGGGTGTGGTGTTGGTGGTTGAGTGTGTGGTGTTGTGTGTGTGTGTTAGCGGGGTATAACACCGCCAGCTTCACAACGTGTCCATACTTTTTGGAGTCGGCTTGTGCGACTGACGATACCTTGGGATGCAAAGTGTACAGTTTCAAAAAACCCTTCGTTTCTTTTTCTTCATTATTAAAACCTGATCGACATGAAAGGCAGCAAGACTAGACAAAACAGTGTGAGAAAGTAATTGAAGGTGAGAAAGGGTCAAACGAAATGGAAATTAATTTTTATTAAACCAAATAAAATAAAGAAACCCCAATCTAGCAAGTGTGGGAGAAAAGACATTCATACATCATCGGGAAACTACGAAAAACTTTTTTTTAAACCCTTTTTAATTTACAACGACTATGAGAAGAAAGATGCCGGAAAACGCCCGGTTAATCTAACAAGAAAACAAAAATACATAGGCAAGTTAAACTACTAGCAACAGATAAAAGTTTTGAGAAGTACACAGTAAACACGGGGTGTGTTCTTTTGTCTGAACTACCTCGCACACTTTTTCCCCTACCACGTAAAGAAAATTAAATATGACCACACAAAGGGAAAATTAAAAAAAAAGAGTAAGTTTCGTAAAATAGATAAAACTTTTACATTAGCCATAGCACCTGAGATAAACCATTGTTAAACTGGTACATAGTTTAAGGGATACAATAAATTTATAGAGATGTTGGAGTATACAAAAACACAAGGTCGTGGGATACATAATAAGTACACAAAATGTGTTTTCAAAAATTACTTTTCAAGTATCTTATACCGCTCCTGAGAGCTAGGGCGCATATCTACTCTGACCTGCAACATGAACCTCTAAAACAGAAACCAAGCTGCTCTGGGATCCTTAGTTGCCCAGATTAGTCTTTGCCTAGTTCCTTCAGGAACTCGATGTGAACTTTCCTCGGAAATAAGGCTGAGTCTAAAATAACAAACATGTAAAAAATTGGAGGTATCCATATTATGTAATCTTTTAGAACTCTTGGAGGTGGCAGGGCCGCCTATGTCTTCCCCGCTGTGTTTGTGATAAATAGCAGGAAACGTTAAATAAATAAGTATACAAGATAGATGTAGGGCGAAATGACAGTATTTTGTTGGATTAGTATTGGTAGATAAAAGACGTTGAGTAGACTTCAGGATGTAATGTTTATAGAGGGGTCACAGATATATCAGATCACTTTCTAGTTGTAGCTACACTGAGAGTAAAAGGTAGATGGGATACAAGGAGAATAGAACATCAGGGAAGAGAGGTAAGGTTTATAAACTAAAAGAGGGGGCATTAGGGTAAGAAAATAAACAGCTATTGGAGGATAGATGGGCTAATGAGAGCAAAGCAATGGGTCGAAGAGGAAATGGGGTGGGTTTAAAGATGAAGTGTTAGAGTGTTCAGCAGAAGTTTGGGGTTACGGGAAAGGGGGTGCGGGAGGGAAGAGGAGCGATTGGTGGAATGATGAATGTGAAGAGAGTAGTAAGGGAGAAAAAGTTAGCAATATGAAAGTTTTTACAAAGTAGAAGTGATGCAAGGAGAGAAGAGTACATGGAGAAAAAGAGAGAGGTTAAGAGAGTGGTGAAGCAATGTAAAAAGAAGCAAATGAGAGAAATGGGTGAGATGTTTACAACAAATTTTGGGTTTAAAATAAGAAAAAAGTTTTGGAGTGAGATTAACAGGTTAAGGAAGCCTAGAGAACAAATGGATTTGTCAGTTAAAAATAGGAGAGGAGAGTTATTAAATGGAGAGTTAGAGGTATTGGGAAGATGGGGGGAATAATTTGAAAGGGAATTGTTAAATGTTGATGAAGATAGGGAAGCTGTGATTTCGTGTATAGGGGAAGGAGGGAAAAACATCTTGTAGGAGTGAGGAAGAGCCAGTTGTGAGTGGGGGGAAGTTCGGAGGGGAGTAGGTAAAAAGAAAGGGGGTAAGGCAGCCGGGATTGATGGGATAAAGATAGAAATGTAAAAGCAGGGGGAATAAGTTTTGGGTTTGGTGCAATTAATTTAATAAATGTATGGAAGAGGGTAAGGTACCTAGGGATTGCAGAGAGCATGCATAGTTCCTTGATAAAGGCAAAGGGGACAAAAGAGAGTGCAAAAATTATAGGGGAAAGTCGTTTTAGTATAAACCCGGTAAAGTGTATGATAGAGTTATTATTGAAGAAAAAAAGAGTAAGACGGAGAATAGGATAGCAGATGAACAAGGGGCTTTAGGAAAGGTAGGGGGTGTGGGACCAGGTGTTTACTGTGAAACATATAAGTGAACAGTATATAGATAAGGGTAAAGAGGTCTTTGTGGCATTATGGGTTTGGAAAAGGCGTATGACCCGGGTGGATAGGGAGGCAAAGTGGCAGATGTTGCAGGTGATGGTGAAAGGGGGAGGTTACTGAAAGCAGTGGAAGAGTTTAACGAGGATAGTAAGGCTCAAGTTTAGAGTATGAAGGAAAGAGGGAAATTATTTCCCAGTAAAGGTAGGCATTAGACCCAAAGGGTGGTTTATGTCACCATGGGTTTTTTAATAATATTATAGATGGGGTTGTAAGAGAAGAAATGCGAGGGTCTTGGCAAGAGGCGTGGAGTTAAAAGATAAAGAATCACACAAAAGTGGGAGTTGTCACAGTTGCTCTTTGCTGATGACTCTTGTGCTCTTGGGAGATTCTGAAGAGAAGTTGCGAGATTGGTGGATAATTTGGTAGGGGTGCAAAAGAAGAAAATTAAGAGTGAATACAGGAAAGAGTAAGGTTATTTAGGATAACAAAAAGATTAGGTGATGAAAGACTGGTATCAGAAATTTGGGGGGAGGGAGTAATGGAGGAGGTGAATGTATTCAGATAATTTGGGAGTGGACGTGTCAGCGATGGGTCTATGAAAGATGAGGTGAATCATAGAACTGAATGAGGAAAGGGGTGAGTGGTGCACTTAGGAGTCGTGGAGACAAAGAACTTTTTCCTTGGAGCAAAGAGGGGAATGCATGAGAGTATAATATTACCAACGCTCTTATATGGGTGTGAACATGGGTGATGAATGTTGCAGCGAGGAAAGGCCTGGAGGGAGTGGAGATGTCATGTCTGAGGGCAATGTGTGGTGTGAATATAATGCAGAGAATCGTAGTTTCGAAGTTAGGAGGGGGTGTGGATTTCCAAAACTGTTGTCCAGAGGGCTGAGGAAGGGTTGTTGAGGTGGTTTTGGACATGTAGAAGAGAATGGAGCGAAACAGAATGACTTCAAGAGTGTATCATCTGTAGTGGAAGGAAGGCGGGTAGGGGTCGGCCTAGGAAGGGTTTGGGGGAGGGGGTAAAGGAGGTTTTTTGTGCGAGGGGCTTGGACTTCCAGCAGGCATGCGTGAGCGTGTTGATAGGGGTGAATGGAACAAAATATTTTTTTTAAAACTTGACTGCTGTTGGAGTTTTGGGGCAAAGTAACATTTAGAAGGGGTCAGGGAAACCGCAGGCCGGACTTGAGTCCCCGGAGATGGAAGTACAGTGCCTGCACTCTGAAGGAGGGGTGTTAATGTTGCAGTTTAAAAACTGTAAATAAAGCACCCTTCTGGCAAGACAGTGATGGAGTGAATGAGTGAAAGTTTTTCTTTTTCGGGGCCACCCTACCTTGGTGGGAATCGCCAGTGTGATAAAAAAAAAAATAAAAAAAAAAAAAGGAAACGGGGGAAAAACATGAGAAAACCCACCCCACCTACTTCCCGTCTCTCCGGGGTTGCAAAGTAAAATTTTTTGGGATGTTTTTTGACGCATTCGCTCAACATTGCGGGACTACTACTAACTGCGGGACATCCAGCGTTGCGACGCTTTCATGATTTTGATGGTAATTCTTCAAAACCTTGCAGTCTTTTTTTCCATTCTAAGGCAAACACACTTTGTCCCAAATCAGTCTCCCGAGATAAAACGTGAACATCTGAGTTCGGCGAGGATGGGGGGCCCGCAACAAAATGAATAGTGCGGTTGTATGCAAGTCCCAAAGGGGGGAATTTGGGGATAGCCAAAAGGGAATACCCTTCACGGGAGCCCTTACTAGGAGGGGGCAAGCCGGTTAAGCAAGCGTAGGTAAAAGAAGGAATATCACTTCTATCAGGCCCAAAACCCCAAGCTACTACTCTCCTACGTGTACAGAACTAACTGATGCCCAAAATCACTCGGCTACAGATGCCTGGGAAATATTAGTAGCTAAAGGACCGAGCCTTTTTCCTAAGTGGGCCCCAACGCCCGTACACGAAAACTTTTGGAAATTTTATCATCATTCTGCTCCAATTCACCATGAATGGGACCTGGAGTTAGTCAACTGTTGGGGTCTCTCCGGGGAAAGTGGGTTAAACTCGAAAATACAGGGAAAAAAAAGACTCATTTCCTGAAGTGATTTAAGAAGTAAAAACCCTTTCTGTGGGGTTTTCCAACACAAACCAGGGCAAACCCAATAATTATTATGAGTAAAAATAAAATATACACGAGAAGTTTTCCCAAACCCAATTTTCCAAAAGGGTAAAGGAAGTGAACCCTGGCAAAACCACATTTTAAACCCTGAAGCAAAACTTCAATTTTTCATGGTGACCGCCCCTATGCGCCCTCAAGGTCAACAGCAACAAAAGAAGAAGCTATCCAAAAAATGAAATTACAGTTGAAGAATTCAAAGAAAACGGGAACACTTCGCCCCTGAAATTTTTGTGATAATATGGGATAACTGTAAATAAACTGACAGAGAACATATGTCTGAGCACCCTGTTTTTAACTGTAATTGGATGACATAGCTCTGGTCCCTAAATAACTTAGTTTTTGGCAAAACACCAGGGTGAACGGGCCATTTCAAGTCTTTTCCTTCCTTTTTTTCCCTTTTTTAAAAATTAACCATGTATTTTCTTTGCTAGCTTTTAGTATGGTTCCTTCTTTAGAAATGCTCAATTACTCCAAATTAAACTAAAAACCTGGCATTCGTTTTTGCAATTTTTCCATCTTAATCAAGCATTTCCATTTTCATGTAACTTTCTTCCTACGCACTTCCCCCACTCCCCTCTGCCTCTCTTTTACCCTGCCATGCAAAATGCGAAATCATCACCTCCCTTACACATCAGTGTTTTCCCCTTTTCAAAATTTTTTCTCCCATTTTTCCCAAATGTTTTTCCGCTTCTTGTCCAACTTTTTCTTTCGTTCTTTTTATCTGACAGCCCAGTATCTTATAAAGTTTTTTAAACTTTTTAACTCTTCCATAAAAGTGTTTTTTATTCAAATCCAATTTTGGGACACCTATTCCCATTTTTGCTCTTTTCGTTCACCCTTTTTCATTTCATCTCTTTTTTTTTCTTTAAACCTACTACGCATTTTTACTCGCTTAACATTTTAAAAACCTCTTCCGTGGGAAATTTCACTCATTCTACAGCATGCATTGCTTTCCAAGGATTATTTCTAACCTACTTATCCATGGCACAATGTCATTAAAATTGAAAAAATATTAGTGCACGGCAGATATCAAATATAAATCACAATATTTGTTTATTCAAATGTCAAAACATATTAATGATGAAAAAGAAAGTTTGCTCAACCTGTAATTTTTCCAAAGGTTAGACAACGCAGCAACAAAAATTTTTTTGTAGTCTTTTTATTTTTAATGTCGAATTTTTGGGGCAGTTATCATTTGGGATTTTTTTTCCGTTCGAAAACCCAAAAAGTTGTTTTGCACATGACACACAATGAGAATTATCTCGAGACCTCCCCATTGCTAAGAAAGTAGATTTCTCGTAGCGCAGAAACTGTTCCCAAAGAGTCACACAAAGTGACTCATGAGCAGTATGAGTCCTTTTGGTGAGGACCTTTGAGTAATAAGAAATTCTTCTAGTGAAGCCTTTGGCAGTATGGAATTCTTTTAGCAAGTTTTTTAACGGTGTTAGATCTTTCTTGAAGATCGGTGATTTTGGGGAGTAGCATCGACCCTGTAGAGAAGGTTAAAGTGTGCTGTAGCAGAAACCCCTAGTAAAGACTGTCAAAACAGGGGATCCTGCTATTGAAAAAACCTATTGGAGAAAATACTAGCAAAATTTAGATACTTTCTTTTGAGAAAGAGATTAATTGGTCCAGCTCACCGTGTTTTTGGCACGGCTGTTTCTGGCAGTGTCATGTACCCCAAAAACATTATTCAAGACCAGCTGTTGCCCTATTAATGATATCAGTCGGGTGGCATTCCTTGAAATTTTTAAAAACCTTCTCTTTATCTGCCAGGTAAAGGAGCCAAAAAGCGCTACTTTTTTTTCCCAGGATTTCTCTCATCAAAGTGATGCTGTTGCATTGAAGGAAATTTTCAGATTTTTTCTGCCAGCGGGTAAATGCTGGATTTCTATTTATACCTTCTCCTTTATTAAGAGATTACCTTCCGCACTAAAGGGTTATTAAGAGCTGACTTTGCTTTCCTTCGTTAAAGTAAACTCCCAAAAAAACTGCGTTTAGGAGGAGGAAAATTTTGACGACTTCGGGTACTAGTTAATATGCAAGTACAGTTAATGTCCAAAGTCGGGGAAACTCGTTATTTCTTTTAGTTGCGGGTTTGTGTTGTTAAGTTGGACGGTTTTTAAAACCGAAGTAAAAAATAGGGGAAGGGAAAACCCCAAACCCCCCCCTTCCCCCCCCCCCCAATTTCCCCCCCCCCCAATTTTTAAAAACCATTCCCCCCCACCATTCCCTCCCCCCCCCACCATTTCCCCCCCACCATTTTTTCCCCCCCCCACCATTCCCCTCCCCCCCCCACCCCCCTCCCCCCACCACCTTTTCCCCCCCCCCCCTCCCTCCCCCCCACCCCTCCCCTCCCCCCACCACCCTTTCCCCCCCCCCACCATCCCTCCCTCCCCCCACCACCCCTCCCTCCCCCCCCCCCCCCCCCCCCCCATCCCTCCCCCCCCCCCCACCTCTCCCCCCCCCCCCACCATCCTCTCCCTCCCCCCCACCATCCCTCCCCCGCCCCACCTCTCCCCTCCCCCCCCCATCCTCACCCTCCCCCCACCACCCTCTCCCTCCCCCCCCCCTTCCTTTCCCCCTCCCCCACCATCCTCTCCCTCCCCCCCCATCCCTCCCCCCCCCACCCTTCCCTTTCCCCCCCCCCCCACCCTCTCCCCCCCCCCCACCATCCCTCCCTCCCCCCACCATCCTCTCCCCCCCCCCACCATCCCTCCCTCCCCCCCACCTCCCTCCCCCGCCCCATCCTCCCCTCCCCCCACCACCCCCCCCCCCCCCCCATCCCCCCCTCCCCCCCCCCACCATCCCTCCCTCCCCCCCCCCCTCCCCCCCCCCCCCACCATCCTTTTTTGTGGGGCATTTCTTTTTGTCCACTGTAGTGCAATTTTTTCCCTAATTTTTTTAACTCCCTAAATACTTCGACTGACGTACTGTCCAACTTTATGATTTGTCGTCTAGAAGAACTTGAAAATACTCCATTGAACTTTTTTTATAAATTTTTTTCACTTTTTAAGGTCAAATATGTGAAAAAAAGGTATTTCTGTTTAAAAAAAATTATTGTATTTTCATTATTAAATAAATGTTTAAAATGGTCCCTTTTCCTTCGAAAAGTGGAAGTCACTGTTTGGGTTTCAGTGCCACGGCCTCACCGGTGTCTTTCCCCACCACATAGTTATTTTAACTTTTGTAATAAACGTGTAATTGTGCCCACCATGACCCCCCCCCTCCCTGTGTTGCATTGATCAAGTGGGGGTGAACTCGTTCACTGCCTACATACCTCCCGGGGAGCGTGGTAGTGATACCAGAAGCGTAGGGGGTGGTTTTTGTGTTGTCCCTGGGTGTGTGTTGTGTGTGTGTTGTGGTGGTTGTGTGGTGGTGAGTTGTTTGTGTGTGGTGTAGTGTGGGTTTTGGGGGTTTTTTTGTGTCGTGTTGTGTTTTGTGGGGTTTGTGTGTGTTGGGCTGTGTTTTTGTGTTTGTGGTGTGCGTGTGTTTTTTGTTGCTGTGTTTGTGTTGTGTTGGGGTTTTACTTACCCATTATGGTTTGGGGGGGGAGTCAAGCTCCGGGCCCCTCCCACAGGTCGCTACGGGGCCTCTCCCTGCACAAAGCCCCCTTTTCAACCTCTGCTTGAAGCTATTTATAGATAATGCTCCAACAATCGCTCCCAAACATTCCACTTCCTGACTACTCGTGGCGAAAAAATAAATTTCCCAACTCCCCCGGATTTATCTGTGTCCCTTCACTTCCAACTGGGGGTGTGGTTGACGGTGTGGGCGTGGGTGGGCGTGTGTGTGTGTGTGTCTGTGTGTGTGTGACAGAGATAATGTGGACATAGCCAATCACCATCATTACCCAGTAACAGCAACTGTAACAACCATCATTACCCAGTAACAGCAACTGTAACAACCATCATTACCCAGTAACAGCAACTGTAACAACCATCATTACCCAGTAACGCAAAGTAACAACCCCTCATTACCCAGTAACAACAACTGTAACAACCACCATCATTGCCCAGTAACAGCAACTGTAACAACCATCATTACCCAGTAACAGCAACTGTAACAACCATCATTACCCAGTAACAGCAACTGTAACAACCATCATTACCCAGTAACAGCAACTGTAACAACCATCATTGCCCAGTAACAGCAACTGTCAACCCTCAGCCCGAAAAACAACTTAACAATCACCATCATTACCCAGTAACAGCAACTGTAACAACCATCATTGCCCAGTAACAGCAACTGTAACAACTCACCATCATTACCCAGTAACAGCAACTGTAACAACCATCATTACCCAGTAACAGCAACTGTAACAACCATCATTACCCAGTAACAGCAACTGTAACAACCATCATTACCCAGTAACAGCAACTGTAACAACCACCATCATTGCCCAGTAACAGCAACTGTAACAACCATCATTACCCAAAACAAACTGAACAACCATCATTTCCCAGTAACAGCAACTGTAAAAACCACATTACCCGAACACAACTGTAACAAACCCCATTACCAGTAACAGCAAAATGAAACTCCACCATCATTGCCCGTAAAAAGCAACTGAACAACCCCATTTCCCAGTAACAGCAACGTAACAACCATTTACCCATAAAACAACTGTAAAAACCACCATCTTACCCGTACAGCAACTGAAAAAAACTCATTTCCCAGTAACAGCAAATGTAACAAACCACATTGCCCCGTAAAAGCAACTGTAACAACCATCTTGCCCAGTAACAGCAACTGTAAAAAAAATCCCATATTACCCCGTAACACAACGTAACAACCCATTGCCCAGTAACAAATGTAACAACACCATCATTACCCGTAAAAGAACGTAACAACCATCATTGCCCCCGTAACAAACTGAACAACCATCATTACCCAGTAAAAGCAACGTAACAACCAAATTTTTATTTCCCCCCTAACAGCAACTGTAACAAAAACCACATTACCCAGAACAGCAACTGTAACAACCCCTCTTACCCTAACAGCAACTGAACAAACCCTCATTGCCCAGTAACAGCAACTGTAACAACCCTCATTGCCAGAACGCAACTGTAACAACCCCATTGCCCATAAAAGCAACGTAACAAAAACCTTACCCAGTAACAGCAACTTTAACAACCACCACATTTCCCTAAAAGCAACTGTAACAACCACATTTCCCGTAACAGCAACTGTAAAAAAACCATCTTACCCAGAACAGAAAATGTAACAACCATCATTCCCAGTAAAAAGCAACTGTAACAACCTCATTGCCCATAACAGCAACTGAACAACCATCATTTCCCAGTAAAGCAACGTAAACAACCATCATTACCCAGTACAGCAACTGTAACAACCATCATTCCCAGAACGCAACTGTAACAACCCCCATCATTGCCCTTTAAAAGCAACTGTAACAACCATCTTTTCCCCGTACGCAACGTAACAACCCATTACCCAGTAAAAGCAAATTTAAAACCAACTTGCCCCCTCGCAAAGTCAACCATCTTTCCCTAAAGCAAATGTAAAACCATCTTGCCCCGTAACAGCAACTTAACAAACCCTCATTCCCCGTAACAGCAAATGTAACAACCATCATTTCCCTAACAGCAAATGTAACAAAACCCTATTGCCCAAAACGCAAATGTAAAAAACCATCATTACCCAGAACACAACTAACAACCACCCTCATTGCCCTAAAAGCAACGTAACAACCATCATTGCCCAGTAACAGCAACTGTAACAACCATCATTACCCGTAACACAACTGTAAACAACCTCATTCCCCCGTAACAGAACTTAAACAACCATCTTGCCCAGTAACCAACTGTACAACCACATTGCCCGTAACAGCAACTGTAACAAACCATCATTTCCCAGTAACACAACTGTAGCAACCCTCTTACCCAAATACAGCAAATTAACAACCACCACTTGCCCCCTAACAGAAATGTAACAACCCATTACCCGAAAAAGAAACTGTAACAAAATCATTACCCGAAAAACCCAATGTAAAAACCATCAGCCCTAAAAACAACTGTAGCAACCACATTACCCGTAAAAGCAAAAGTAACAACCCTCATTGCCCCAACAGCAACGTAACAACCATCCCTTACCCCATAAACAGCAACTGTAACAACCTCTTTTTCCAGTAACACAACTGTCAACCACATTTTCCCATTTAAAGCAACTTAACAACCATATTACCGTAAACAGCAAATGTAACAACACCCCCAATACCCCTTTAAAACAACTGTAACAACCATCATTACCCGTAAAAAAAAGTAACAAACCTCATTACCCATAACAGCAACTGTAACAAAACCCCATCAGCCCAGTAAAAGCAACGTAACAACCTCTTCCCAGTAAAACCCCGTAACAAACCCTCATTTCCCTAAAAGCAACTGTAAACCCAACCACATTGCCCAGTAAAAGCAACTTAAAAAATCTTGCCCCCGTAACAAACGTAAAAAACCATCATTTCCCGTAACACAACTGTAACAACCACCCCAAAATTTCCCCCAAAAAGCAACTGAACAACCATCATTTGCCCAGTAACAGCAACTGTAACAACCATCATTTCCCATAAAAAGCAACGTAACAACCATCTTACCCATAACAGAACTGTAAAAAAACCCTCATTGCCCTACCCCAACTGTAAAACCTCATTTCCCTAACAGCAACTTTAACAACCATCATTACCCAGTAACAGCAACTGTAACAACCACCATCATTGCCCAGTAACAGCAACTGTAACAACCATCATTACCCAGTAACAGCAACTGTAACAACCATCATTACCCAGTAACAGCAACTGTAACAACCATCATTGCCCAGTAACAGCAACTGTAACAACCATCATTACCCAGTAACGCAACTTTAAAAACCACATTACCCAGACAGCAACTGTAAAAACCACCATCATGCCCCGTAACAGCAAATTAACAACCATCATTACCCATAACAGCAAAAGTAACAACCCCTCATTACCCAAAAAACAGCAAATGAAAACCATCATTGCCCATAAAGCAACTGTAACAACCACATTGCCCAGTACAGCAACTGTAACAAACCCTCATTACCCTAAAAGCAACGTAAAACCCCCTCTTCCCGAACAGCAACTGTAACAACCCTTGCCCATAAAAAAGCAACTTAACACCTCATACCCCATAACAGCAACTTTTGCCCATTACCCATAACAGCAACTGTAACAAACATCATTGCCCAGTAACAGCAACTGTAACAACCATCATTGCCCAGTAACAGCAACTGTAACAACCATCATTACCAGTAACAGCAAACTGAACAAAAAACCATCATTGCCAGTAAAAGCAACTTAAAAACCATCTTGCCCCGTACAGCAACTGTAACAACCTCATTACCCCGTAACAGCAAAATTAACAACCATCATTGCCCATAACAGGAAATGTAACAACCATCATTACCCCGTAACAGAACTGTAACAACCACATTACCCAGTAAAAGCAAAGTAACAACCTCATTAAACCCAAACAGCAACTGTAAAAAACCTCTTTTCCCGTAACGCAACTGAACAACCTATTTAAAACCCCTTTAAACCTGTAAAACCATCATTGCCCAGTAACAGCAACTGTAACAACCATCATTGCCCAGTAACAGCAACTGTAACAACCATCATTACCCAGTAACAGCAACTGTAACAACCACCATCGCCCAGTAAACCCCAACTGTAACAACCCATTACCCAGTAACGAACTGTAACAACCATAATTTCCCCGTAAAAGCAACTGTAAAAAACCACCATCATTTCCCAGTAACACAACTGTAACAACCATCATTACCCCGTAACACAACTGTAAAAACCACCATCATTTCCCCCGAACAGCAAAAAGTAACAACCCCATTACCCCCGAACAGGCAACTGTAACAACCATCATTGCCCCGTAACAGCAACTTAACAACATCTTTTCCCAGTAACGCAACTGTAACAATCCCTCATTACCCGTAACAGCAAACCCATTATCACGGTGACAGGCCAGTAGGTATCACGTGCAGGGCCCTTTTTATCCCATGACGACCAGTTTCTGGAGTTTATCGGGGAGGTTCCGGGGGTCAAAAAGCCCCCCCGGCCCGGGCTGTGACCAGGGCCCCCTTTGGTCAGGGCCCGGAGCGACCCCCCCAGTCGACTAACACCCAGGTACCCCTTTTACTGTGGGGAACATAGACAAAGGTGGAAAGAAAAAACTCCAATGTTTCTCTCTGCTGGGAAATCGAACCCCGGCCCCCATCTGTGAAGCGAGAGCGTTAACACCCCCGGGGCCCCCAGAGAAGAAGACAAAATGATTTACTTTGTAAAGGGTCTCCCCGTATGAAGAAAACTTAAAGCCCTTAAATCCCACTCCCGGAGGAAAGTAGAATGAGGAGAGATATTGAAGTGTATAAGGGATGACGGGCATAAATAAGGGAGATTTAAAAAGTAAGAGGTTTCGAGCCAGGTAAGAAAAAGGAAAAAATGGATTTAAGTTGGATAAAATTTTGATTTTGAAAGGACATGGAAGTACTGCCCTTCTAAAAAAGTTGTAGATCGTGGAACAATCTTCCCGTAGGGGGATAAAAGGTAGGACCTTGGAGCTTTAAAAGAGATGGACAAATATTGGTGGGGGGGCGGGTTTTATTGGTGTCATTTTGGGGACAGGAGTTTTTCTTGGGTACTTTAGGTGAGGTTTTTGATAAGGGCCCCTCCTTGCATGGGCCCGAGCCTTTTACGATTTTTCCCCATTTTTATGTTTTTTTTTTTTTTTTTTTTTAAAAGTCGGCCCCTCTCCCCCCAAGGCAGAAATGACCCAATAAAAAAGAAAAACCTCAAAAAAATATTTCATCATCATTCAACACTTACACCTCACTCACACATAATCACTGTTTTTGCAGAGGTGCTCAGAATACAACAGTTTAGAAGCATATACGTATAAAGATACACAACATATCCCTCCAAACTGCAGGCATTGAACTTCCCATTTCCAGGACTCAAGTCTGGCCATATAAAAATAACTGGTTTCCCTGAACCCCTTCACTAAATATTACCCTGCTCACACTCCAACAGCTTGTCAGGTCCCAAATATCATTCGTCTCCATTCACTCCTATCTAACACGCTCATGCATGCTTGCTGGAAGTCCAAGCCCCTCGCCCACAAAACCTTCTTTACCCCCTCCCTCCAACCTTTCTGAGGACGACCCCTACCCTGCCTTCCTTCCCCTACAGATTTATACGCTATCCGTCACTCTACTTTGATCCATTCTCTCTAAATGACCAAACCACCTCAACAACCCCTCTTCAGCCCTCTAATACTTTTATTAACTCCACACCTTCTAATTTCCACACTCCAAATTTTCTGCATAATATTTACACCACACATTGTCCTTAGACAGGACATCTCCACTGCCTCCAACCGTCTCCTCAAGTGCAACTAATGTGACATTTCATTGCGGCAACATTCCGCTCTCCAGGAGCTCCATCAAGCCACCACTGGAGACAGGCCAGTGTCGTATCACCAGTGACAGACCAGTGTGGTATCACCAGTGACAGACCAGTATGGTATTACCAGTGACAGACGAGTATGGTATCGCTGGTGACAGACCAGTGTGGTATCGCCAGTTACAGACCTGTACCGCATCACAGGAGACAGACCAGTGTGGTTTCAGCAGTGGAAGACCACTATGGTATCACTGGTGGCAGGCCAGTGTGGTATCACCAGTGACAGACCAGTATGGTATCACAGGTGACGGACCAGTATGGTATCACTTGTGACAGATCAGTATGGTATCACCAGTGACAGACCTGTATGGTATGGCAGGTGACAGACCAGTATGGTATTACTGGTGACAGACCAGTATGGTATCACTGGTGACAGACCAATGTGGTATCACCAGTGACAGACCTGTATGGTATCACTGGTGACAGGCCAGTATGGTATCACCTGTGACAGACCAGTATGGTATTATCAGTGACATACCAGTATGGTATCACAGGTGACAGACCAGTATGATATCACCATTGACAGACTAGTATGGTATTACTGGTGACAGGCCAGTATGGTATCACAAGTAACAGACCAGTGTGGTATCACTGGTG
Organism: Cherax quadricarinatus; assembly: GCF_026875155.1. Taxonomy (NCBI): domain Eukaryota; kingdom Metazoa; phylum Arthropoda; class Malacostraca; order Decapoda; family Parastacidae; genus Cherax; species Cherax quadricarinatus. The sequence goes on from NC_069414.1 coordinate 49,198,455, forward strand.
ACAGGACAGTATGGTATCACTAGTGACAGACCAGTATGGTATCACCGGTGACAGACCTGTATGGTATCACTGGTGACAGGCCAGTATGGTATCACCAGTGACAGATCAGTATGGTATCACCAGCGACAGGCCAGTATGGTATCACCAGTGACAGACCAGGTTGGTATCACCGGTGACAGACCAGTATGGTATGACAGGTGACAGACCTGTATGGTATCACAGGTGACAGATCAGTATGGTATCACCAGTGACAGACCAGTATGGTATCACCAGTGGCAGGCCAGTATGGTATCACCAGTGACAGACCAGTATGGTATCACCGGTGACGGACCAGTATGGTATCACCGGTGACAGACCAGTATGGTATCACCGGTGACAGACCAGTATGGTATCATAGGTGACAGATCAGTATGGTATCACCAGTGATAGACCAGTATGGTATCACCAGTGACAGACCAGTATGCTATCACAGGTGACAGACCAGTATGGCATCACAGGTGACAGACCAGTATGGTATCACCAGTGACAGACCAGTATGGTATCACCAGTGACAGATGTGTATGGTATCACTGGTGATAGACCAGTGTGGTATCACCAGTGACAGATGTGTATGGTATCACCAGTGATAGGCCAGTATGGTATCACTGGTGACAGGCCAGTATGATATCATCAGTGACAGACGAGTATGGTATCACTGGTGACAGACCAGAATGGTATCACTGGTGATACACCAGTGTGGTATCACCAGTGACAGACCAGTACGGTTTCACTGATGATACAGCAGTGTGGTATCACCAGTGACAGACCAGTATGGTATCACTGATGATACACCAGTGTGGTATCACCAGTGACAGACCAGTACGGTATCACTGATGATACAGCAGTGTGGTATCACCAGTGACAGACCAGTATGGTATCACTGGTGATACAGCAGTGTGGTATCACCTGTGTCAGACCAGTACGGTATCACTGATGATACAGCAGTGTGGTATCACCAGTGACAGACCAGTATGGTATCACTGATGATACACCAGTGTGGTATCACCAGTGACAGACCAGTTCGGTATCACTGATGATACAGCAGTGTGGTATCACCAGTGACAGACCAGTATGGTATCACTGGTGATACAGCAGTGTGGTATCACCTGTGTCAGACCAGTATGGCATCACTGGTGGTACACCAGTGTGGTATCAAGAGTGACAGACCAGTATGGTATCAACAGTGACAGACCAGTATGGTATCACTGGTGATACAGCAGTGTGGTATCACCAGTGACAGACCAGTATGGTATCACTGATGGTGCACCAGTGTGGTATCACCAGTGACTGACCAGTATGGTATCACTGGTGGTACACCAGTGTGCTATCACCAGTGACAGACCAGTATGGTGTCACTGGTGGTACACCAGTGTGGTATCACCAATGACAGACCAGTATGGTATCACTGGTGGTACACCAGTGTGGTATCACCAGTGACAGACCAGTATGGTATCACTGGTGGTACATCAGTGTGGCATCACTAGTGACAGACCAGTATGGTATCACTGGAGGTACACCAGTGTGGTATCACCAGTGACAGACCAGTATGGTATAACTGGTGGTACACCAGTGTTGTATCACCAGTGACAGACCAGTATGGTATCTCTTTTGGTACACCAGTGTGGTATCACCAGTGACAGACCAATATGGTATCACTGGTGGTACACCAGTGTGGTATCACCAGTGACAGACCAGTATGGTATCACTGGTGGTACACCAGTGTGGTATCACCAGTGACAGAACATTATGGTATCACTGGTGGTAAAACCAGTGTGGTATCACCATGACAGACCAGTATAGTATCACTGGTGGTACACCAGTGTGTATCACCAGTGACAGACCAGTATGGTTTAAACTGGTGGTACACCCAGTGTGGTATCACCAGTGACAGACCAGTATGGTATCACTGGTGGTACACCAGTGTGGTATCACCAGTGACAGACCAGTATGGTATCACTGGTGGTACACCAGTGTGGTATCACCAGTGACAGACCAGTATAGTATCACTGGTGGTACACCAGTGTGGTATCACCAGTGACAGACCAGTATGGTATCACTGGTGGTACACCAGTGTGGTATCACCATGACAGACCAGTATGGTATCACTGGTGGTACACCAGTGTGGTATCACCAGTGACAGACCAGTATGGTATCACTGGTGGTACACCAGTGTGGTATCACCAGTGACAGACCAGTATGGTATCACTGGTGGTACACGAGTGTGGTATCACCAGTGACAGACCAGTATGGTATCACTGGTGGTACACCAGTGTGGTATCACCAGTGACCAGACCAGTATAGTATCACTGGTGGTACACCAGTGTGGTATCACCCAGTGACAGACCAGAAAGGTATCACTGGTGGTACACCAGTGTGGTATCACCAGTGACAGACCAGTATGGTATCACGGGTGGTACACCAGTGTGGTATAAATCAGTGACAGACCAGTATGGTATCACTGGTGGTACACCAGTGTGGTATCACCAGTGACAGACCAATATGGTATCACTGGTGGTACACCAGTGTGGTATCACCAGTGACAGACCAGTATGGTATCACTGGTGGTACACCAGTGTGGTATCACCAGTGACAGACCAGTATGGTATCACTGGTGGTACAACCAGTGTGGTATCACCAGTGACAGACCAGTATGGTATCACTGGTGGTACACCAGTGTGGTATCACCAGTGACAAACCAGTATGGTATCACTGGTGGTACACCAGCGTGGTATCACCAGTGACAGACCAGTATGGAATCACTGGTGGTACACCAGTGTGGTATCACCAGTGACAGATCTCGCTAAAACAAATGCTCTTAATTGGGACATTTTTTCAAACGAGTCCACTGTGTGGTGATCTATTTCTCTTAACAGAATTATTAACTTCATTTGTTGATCCTCTTTTTATGGATTAACCTTCATGTGTCTTCACCAGTGAGACACATGTGTCTCACATGTATGTTTATCAGTGAGACACATGTCTCACTGGCGAAAGTATATGTGTCTCACTGGTGAAGACACATGTATCTTCACCAGTGAGAGACATGTGTCTTCACCAAAAGACGCATGTGTCTCACTGGTGAAGACACATGTGTCTGGTGAAGACAGATGTGCAGCCCTTATGTTTCGTTACTGTTGCAACGTTTCGTCTACACAGTAGGTTTCTTCAGTCACCTGAAGATCATATAATCAATGATGTATGAGGCGGTGCAAAATACCCCCCAGTGAAAAGTAGGAGCGCCACTGGTACACTAAGAGAAAACACAGTAAGTGTCCGGGGCCCAAGACTGTTCAACAACCTCACACCAGGCATAAGGTGAATTACCAATACACTCCTGGTTGTCTTCAGGACGGAGCTGGACAGATAATTAAAGTCGGTGCTGGATCAGCCGGGCTGTGGTTCGTACGTTGGACTACCTGCGGCCAGCAGTACCAACCTGGTTGATCAGGCCCTGATGCTCTGGGAAGCCTGGTCGTGGACCGGGCCGCGGGGGCGTTGATCCCCGGAATACCCTGCAGGTAGACTCCAGGTAGTCAGTCTCTCCTGGACGAGGGACTGACCACCTCATATACTGTTTCTCCAAGGTTGATGGACTGATTACACAATCATCACTACTACACGTGCTGGCTCTCTGTGTGACTGAAGAAGACAGACACAGGATGGTATCACTGGTGACAGACCAATGTGGTATCACCAGTGACAGACCTGTATGGTATCACTGGTGACAGACCAATGTGGTATCACCAGTGACAGACCTGTATGGTATCACTGGTGACAGACACCCGAGTGTTGCACAGGTGTCTTAATTATTAACTTGTTGGTATTTCAAACTATTTTGAACATATATGTGTAAGTTCACCAACCACAGTTGCCTAAATCTTGACCCAGACACAACTAACATACTTGGAAATTTCAAACCGATCGAATGAGTTATTCTAGAATTATAAACAGAACTTTTTGACCAAAAAATATGAGTCATTCCTCAGGGATATGTTAATGATAATTACTATTATTACTTACTAATAATGATAAAAAATAAAATATAACAATTTAATCATTATATTATTGTAATAAGATCTGGTTATATATTAATAATATAATAATATTAATAATGTAATTGTAAAAATAATTATATCAAATGTATATTTTAACACTTTTTTAAAACTATATCAGAAGATAATTTTGTATATTTTTTGTTAAATAATTGTGTAATAAAGGAGGTGAGCGGCAGCACAGTCTCTCTTAATTCGCACAAACGAGAGTTCAATATAAGCGTTTTATTTTTCCTGGTTCAACCCTCCACTCGTGTCCAATTTCCTACGATTTCATTTGATTAAGTTGATTTGATTTGAGGAGGATGTGTGTGTGTGTGTGTGTGTGTGTGTGTGTGTGTGTGTGTGTGTGTGTGTGTGTGTGTGTGTGTGTTGTGTGTGTGTTTGTATGTGTGTGTGTGTGTGTGTGTGTGTGTGTGTGTGTGTGTCTGATGACAGACACATACTGTATCTAGCGTCAGAAAACGGTAATGTCACAGACATACAGACAGACATGATACACACACACACACACACACACACACACACCACACACACACACACACATACACGCACAAACACACGCACACACACCTAGTATTCACCTTGGGTAGTGGAGATACTGAGGACATCACATTTGAAAGACACCTCGGGGCCAGTGAACATGTGGTTCTGAGCATCGAATACATAGTAGATTTACAAGTGGAGAGGGAAACAGGAAGGGCAGGACGAGTGAAGTCAAACTACAAGAGAGGGGACTACACAGGCATGAAGAATTTCCTGCACGAGGATCAGTTGAACAGAGAACTGGCAGGGAGATCAGTAAATGTGATGATGGAATATGTGATAACAATATGCAAGGAAGCAGAAGAGAGGTTTGTATCCAAGGGTAACAGAAATAATGAGAAGGCCTGGACGAGCCCTTGGTTCACCCAAAGGTGTAGAGAGACCAAAACCAAGTGTGCCAGAGAATGGAAGAAGTATAGAAGGCAAAGGATACAGAAAAATAAGGAGAGCAATCGTGGAGCCAGAAATGAATATGCACAGGTAAGAAGGAGGCCCAACGACAGTTCGAAAAATGACATAGCAGTGAAAGCCAAATCTGACCCGCAGCTGTTATACAGTCACATAAGAGGAAAATAACTGTCAAGGATCAGGTAATCAGGCTGAGGAAGGAAGGGAGATCACAAGAAAAGACCGAAAAGTACGTGAGGAGCTCAACTGAGATTCAAAGTATTCACAGAGGAGACAGGAGGGACTCCAGAAAGACAGAGAGGTGGGGTACACCACCAAGTACTGGACACAATACATACAACCGAGGAGAAGGTGAAGAGAGCGCTAAGCGAGCTAGGTACATCAAGGGCGATGGGGCCGGATAACATCTTTCCATGGGTCCTTAGAAAGAGAGCAGAGGTGCTATATGTACTACTAACAACATTCTTCATCCCATTTATCGAAACAGGGCGACTACCTGAGATATGCAAGGCAGAAATGTAGTCCTAGTTTTTATAAAAGGAGACAGACAGGAAGCATTAAACTACAGAATAGAGTCTCTGACATGTATAGTATGCAAAGTCATGGAGAAGATTATCAGAAGAGTGGTAGAGCACTTAGAAAGGAATGAGCTTATCAGCGACAGCCAGCACGGTTTCAGGGACGGCAAATCCTGTGTCATAAACCTACTGGCGTTCTATGACAGGGTGACAGCAGTATGACAAGTGAGAGAGAGAGGGGGGGGTAGACTGCGTTTTCTTGGACTGTAAGAAGGCTTTTGACACGCAAGAGATTAGCGCAAAAGCTGGAGGACCATGCAGGTATAACAGGGAAGGTACTGCAGTGGATCAAAGAATACCTGACGGGAAGGCAACAACGAGTCATTTTAAGCGACGAGGTGTCAGAGTGGCCGCCTGGGGCGAGCGGGGCTCCCCAGGGGTCAGTCCTAGGACCGGTGCTGTTTCTGGTATATGTGAACGACATGACAGCAGGAATAATCTCAGAAGAGTCCCTGTTTGCACACGATGTTAAGTTAATGAGGGGAATTCAATCGGAGAAGGACCAGGCAGAACTACAAAGGGATCTGGACAGGCAGCAGGCCTGGTTCAGAAACTGGCTCCTGGAGTTTAGTCCCGCCAAGTGCAAAGTCATGAAGATTGAGGAAGGGCAAAGAAGACCACAGACGGAGTACAGTCTAGTGGGCCAGAGCCTACAAACCTCACTCAAGGAAAAGGATCTTGTTGTAAGTATAACACCAGGAACATTTGAGGCGCACATCAACCATATAACTGCTGCAGCATATGGGCGCCTAGCAAACCTAAGAACAGCATTCTGACATCAAAATAAGGACTCATTCAGAACCCAGTACACTCTGTACGTTAGGCCCATATTGGAATATGCAGCGCCATTTTGGAACCCTCATCTAGCCAAGCATGTAAGGAAACTAGAGAAAGTGCACAGGTTTGCAACAAGACTAGTCCCGGAGCTAAGGAGTATGTCCTAATAGGACAAGGGACACAGAAACAAGAGGTCACAATTGGAAGTTGAAGACTCAGATGAGTTAAAGGGATGTTAGGAAGTATTTCTTCAATCATAGAGTTGTCAGGCAGTGGAATAGCCTAGAAAGTAACGTAGTGGAGGCGGGAGCCATACATAGTTTTAAGGCGAGGTTTGATAAAGCTCATGGAGCAGGAAGAGAGAGAGGATCCAGTAGCAACCAGTGAAGAGGCG
>NC_069414.1:49207748-49237748 GCF_026875155.1 Cherax quadricarinatus
TCTCTCTCTCTCTCTCTCTCTCTCTCTCCCCCTTTCACCCTCTCTTCCTCTCTTCTTCCTCTCTCTCCCCCTCCACTCTTCTTTTTCCCTCTCTCTCTTCCCTTCCCTTCTCTTTCCCTCTTTACTCTTCTTTTCCTCTCTTTTCCCCCCTTGTCACCCCCCCTCTCCTTTTACCTTTTCCCTCTCACTTTCTCCCCCTTTTCCCCTTTTTTCCCCCCTTTCTGCCTCCCCTTCTCTCTTTTCTCCCTCTCTCTCACTTTTCCCCCTTTTTCTTTTCTCTTTCTCTCTCTCATTTAAAAAAAAAAAAAAAAAAAGGGTTTGGGCTCGCAGGAATCAGGGATCGTGACAAGGTCGGGTAGGGAGGAATGGTGGGGGAGCGTGGAAAAGGAAGAGCAAGAATGGGAGAGAAATTTTAGGGAGTTTTCTAAAAAATTGGAGAAAGAGCTCTCTGTGAAATGGGAAAAAGAGGTTGGAGAGGAGCAAAAGAATTGGGGGCACAAGTGAAACTGCAGGCCGGGAAAAGGCCTAGAATTTGAGGTAAACAGGAAAAAGCAAGTCTCGGGGTATGCCAGAAAAGGGCACACATACGAAGTAGAGGCTAAAACAGGGGGAAAGGAGTAGAATTATGCTAAGGTCATATCACCCTGCAAAGAAGGGCCGGGAAAGGGAAGGGAAGGCAGATGGGGCGATGGAGAGGGAGATGTGAATGCTGGGCCCAACCATGCTCCAAGAGCAATGGAAAAATCAGAGAGAAAAAAGACCACATACAGACGGGAACCCGACTACAGGGCAGAGGCAATGGGAGGAGGAAGGGAAAATCGTGTTTTCCATGGGCTTCGGGGAAAAGAGGAAATGACACAATGAAAGATGGCAGGAAGAAAGAAAGGAGTTGAGAAAAAAACATCACGAAAAAAAGGGGGAGAAAACATGGGTGAGATTGTAAATTTTCAGAAAATAGGGGGGTACTTGAAGGGGAGAACCCACCCAAAAAGCTGTTTAGGACCCCAAAAAAAGTGCGAAAAGGATCCTCCAAGAAAAACCAAGTTGAAAAGCTCGGAAAAGTCAAGAAGGGGGTCCCAGACAGGACAGAACTCAACGGAGACAGCAGGAGGGGAGGGGCAAAAAAAACGAAAGGAGTAGGGGAAAAGGGGACAAAGGGTGGAACCAGTAGAGGTCGTCAGAGAGAAAGGCAGCAAGGGCAAGCACCACACAACTATTCGAACCCAAAACCTATCAACCCTCCAACACACAATACAAACCTTTCCCCCAGCTTCCACCCAACCCCAAACCCTAGAATCCCACAGTTGTACCGGTCTCCCCCCCCCACAGGCCCCCCCAAAAAACGTGTTGGAAGGAAAAGAAAGGTAGGGACAAAATGCTGACGGGAAAAACAAACAAGTGGGAGGAGTGGACGAAAGGTCAAGAGGGATCCCCGACTTATGCGATCACGAAACCAAGCTTACAGGGTATGATAAAAGATGCCATTTTCCCGCGGGTCCCCATCTGAGAAAAAGACAAAGGAAGGGGGGGGTGGGGAGTGGCATTTCTGATCAAACCCGATGGAATTTTTATGGCTGGATAGAGGGGGACGCGGAGAAGAAAGTGATTTATAGGGGAACGCTTACTCTGGAGGTCCCAAGGTGTAAATTTCGTGATGTATAAAAACCCCCCAGACAGAGGGGGCCAAGGCAAGAGTAGACTGAGCAAAGGCGTTTGGGTTTACAATGGCTCAGTGGCAGAAAAAGGGTCATGCATGCCCCGGGAAAAATTGATATGGGCGACTTTAACCCCAAGGAGATGAATGGGAGAACTTGGAGCCACTGGGGGCCCAGATACATGGAGGGCTAGTGTGGGGGGTGGTACTGGAAAGTCAGTACCAACACGTAAGGGACACTCAAGAGGAGAGGAGGGGATGAACCAGCAAGAGGCTTAGTATTCACTTGAGTAGTGCGTATTGGGACATCCATATGAAAGCCCTTGGGGGCCAGCGATCATGGGTTTTGAGCTTCGAATCACATGAGCTACAAATGGAGGGGGAAGCAGGGAAGGCCAGGAAATGAAACCCAAAATACAGGGAAAGGCTACACAGGAATGAGGAACTTTTCCTGAATGGGTTCAGTGGGACAGGAATGGCAGGGAAGCCGTTAATGAGATGATGGAATTTGTGCAACAATGTGCAAGGAGGCTGAGGAGAGGTTTTTACCCAAGGTAACGGAATAATGAAAAAGTAGGGTGGCCCCTGGGTTTACCCAAAAATGCAGGAGGGGAAAAACCCAAATGTGTTGGGAAAGGAAGAAATTAGAAAGGGAAAGGACCAGGAGAATAAGGAGAGCAGTGTAGAGCCCGAAACAAATAGACGATAAGAAGGGAGGCCCCAAAGTCAATATGAAAACGAAATTTTTCAGCAAAAGCCAAATCTGATCGAAGCTGTTTTTTACAGGGCCCCTGGAAAGGAAAAAACCCTCAAGGACAGGTAATCAGGCTAAAGGGAAGGGGAAAGGGGAGAGACAACAAAAAAAATGACCCTGAAGTATGTGAGGAATCAACAAAAGATTCAAAGAGTGTTCACAGAGGGCAGAAGGGGGGTCCCGAAAGACGGAGAGGTGGGGTACACCACTAGTGCTGGACACAGTCACACAACGAGGAAGAAAGGAAAAGGGTTTGAGGGCAGATTACCCCAAAGGGAATGGGGCCCGATAAATTCTCCCTGGGTCCCGAGAAGGGCGAGGCGCTATTGTACCCCCAAAAAATATTTTAATAAAATTTCGAAACGGGGGATTTCCTAAGTATGAAGCAGCAAAAGTGGTCCCAATCTTTAAAAAAAAGGGGACAGAATGAAACACTTAAATCAGACCAGTGTCACTGTAGATATTGCAAAGTATGGAGAAGTTATCAGGAGAAGAATGGTGGAACATCTAGAAAGGAATAATTAAATCACCACAGCCAAAGGGGTTTCAGAGAGGGGAAAACCCCTGTGTCACAAACCAAACTGGAGTTTTTAGGGACTTGGTGACAGCATTTAAGACAAGGAGAGAGGGGGGTGGGTAGTTGCATTTTTTTGGGGACTGCAAAAAGGGCCGTTTGCACAGTACCCCCACAAGAGATTTTTGAAAAAACTGGAGGACCAACCCAGGGATAACGGGAAAGGCACTAAAAGGATCGGGGGTTTCCTTGTCGGGAAAGGGACAGCAGCGAGAAAGGGAACTTTGGAAAGGGGGTTTTCGGGAGTGGGCACCTGTGACCAGGGGCCCGGTTTTCCCACAGGGGTCGGGCCTAGGCCCAGTGCTTTTTTGGTTTTTTTGTAAATTTGACAGGGGAGGGAAAAGGAAAAATTTTTTGGCAGATAAATTTGAAGTTGATGGGGAAGGGGGTTCATTTAGATCAAAGCCCAGGGGGAACTAAAAAGGGGATCTGGACAGGCTGCAGCCTGGTCCAGAAAACTGGCTTTTGGAGTTAAATCCCCCAAGTGAAAGTATAAAGGATTGGGGGAAAGGGGGAAAAAGAAGACCGCAGACGGGAGTACAGTCTAGGGGGGCCCGGAAACAAAACATCACTCAAGGAAAAAAGGGGGGTCTTGGGGGGGAGTATAACACCAGGCCCTCTCCCCGAAACGACATCAACCAAAAACTGCTGCAGGGTTTTGGGCGCCTGGCAAACCTCAGAACAGCATTCCGACATCTTAATAAGGAATCGTTCAGGACCCTGTACACCGTGTACGTTAGGCCCATATTGGAGTATGCGGCACCAGTTTGGAACTTACATCTAGCCAAGCATGTAAAGAAACTAGAGAAAGTGCAAAGGTTTGCAACAAGTCTAGTCCTAGAGTTAAGAGGTATGTCCTATGAGGAGAGGTTAAGGGAAATCAACCTGACGACACTGGAGGACAGGAGAGATAGAGGAAACATGATAACGACTTACAAAATACTGAGAGGAATTGACAAGGTGGACAAAGACAGGATGTTCCAGAGACTGGACACAGCAACACGGGGACACAGTTGGAAGCTAAATACACAGATGAATCAAAGGGATGTTAGGAAGTATTTCTTCAGCCACAGAGTAGTCAGGAAGTGGAATGGTTTGGGAAGCGATGTAGTGGAGGCAGGATCCATACATAGCTTTAAGCAGAGGTACGATAAAGCTCATGGTTCAGGGAGAGTGACCTAGTAGCGACCAGTGAAGAGGCGGGGAAAGGAGCTTGGACTCGACCCCTGCAACCTCAACTAGGTGAGTACAACTAGGTGAGTACATACGTGCACACACACACAACACACACCACACACACACACACACACACACACACACACACACACACACACACACACACACACACACACACACACACTCACACACACACACCATACACACACCATACACACACACTCGCACACATATACACACACAGATGGGACCAGACAACATCTCCCCATGGGTCCTTAGAGAAGGAGCAGAGATGCTGTGTGTGCCTCTAACCACAATCTTCAACACATCCCTTGAAACTGGGCAACTACCTGAGAAATGGAAGACAGCTAATGTAGTCCCCATATTTAAGAAAGGAAACAGAAACGAGGCACTAAACTACAGACCTGTGTCTCTGACATGTATTGTGTGCAAAGTCATGGAGAAGATTATCAGGAGGAGAGTGGTCGAACACCTGGAAAGGAACAAGATTATAAATGAAAACCAGCATGGGTTCATGGAAGGCAAATCTTGTATCACAAACCTCCTGGAGTTTTATGACAAGTTAACAGAAGTAAGACACGAGAGAGAGGGTTGGGTAGATTGCGTTTTCCTAGACTGCAGGAAGGCCTTTGACACAGTTCCCCACAAGAGATTAGTGCAGAAGCTGGAGGATCAGGCTCACGTAAAAGGAAGGGCACTGCAATGGATAAGGGAATACCTGACAGGGAGGCAGCAACGAGTCATGGTACGTGAAGAGGTATCACAGTGGGCGCCTGTTACGACCAGGGTCCCACAGGGGTCAGTTCTAGGACCAGTGCTATTTTTGATATATGTGAACGACATGATGGAAGGAATAGACTCTGAAGTGTCCCTGTTCGCAGATGACGTGAAGTTGATGAGAAGAATTAAATCGGATGAGGATGAGGCAGGACTGCAAAGAGACCTGGACAGGCTGGACATGTGGTCCAGTAACTGGCTTCTCGAATTCAATCCAGCCAAATGCAAAGTCATGAAGATTGGGGAGGGGCAAAGAAGACCGCAGACAGAGTATAGGCTAGGTGGACAAAGACTACAGACCTCACTCAGGGAGAAAGACCTTGGGGTGACCATAACACCGAGCACATCACCGGAGGCACACATAACCAAATAACCGCTGCAGCATACGGGCGCCTGGCAAACCTGAGAATAGCGTTCCGATACCTTAATAAGGAATCGTTCAAGACACTGTACACTGTGTATGTTAGGCCCATACTGGAGTATGCAGCACCAGTCTGGAACCCACACCTGGTCAAGCACGTCAAGAAGTTAGAGAAAGTACAAAGGTTTGCAACAAGGCTAGTCCCAGAGCTCAAGAGAATGTCGTACGAGGAAAGGTTAAGGGAAATCGGACTGACGACACTGGAGGACAGAAGGGTCAGGGGAGACATGATAACGACATACAAGATACTGCGGGGAATAGACAAGGTGGACAGAGATAGGATGTTAAAGGGGGGGGACACAGGGACAAGGGGTCACAACGGAAGCTGAAGATCAGACGAGTACGGGGACGTTAGGAAGTATTTTTTCAGTCAAGAGTTGTCAGAAATGGAATGCCTACAAGTGAAGTAGTGGAGGCGGGAAACCATACATAGTTTAAGAAGGGGTATGACAAAGCTAGGAAGCGAGAGAGGAGGATCCGTACGATCATGAAGGGGCGGGGCCGGGACGATTTTCACCCCTGAAACCCACAACTGGTGGCCCCAAATTAGGTGAGTACACAACAACACACCACACCAACACACACCAACACACTACCCCAAAACACACACCATCACACACACAACACACACAACCCAACCCCCACACACACACCCCACCACACAAAACCACAAAACCCCACACCCAACAACCACACACACCCTGCCTTGCAACATGCAACTTAAATCCGGGTTATGATGCTCATGCAATCTTTTTCTTTAATTTTCCGTCACGCAGCTGGGGCCCTTAGCAAAAAAGGGCGGGACAAAGTTTTTGTACTTAATAGCAAGGTAAAAACCCAATCCCAAAATTAAACAAGAACTCTTATCAAAAAAAGTAAATGGGTTTAAGTTCGTGCACGTGGAACGGTTTCCACTCCCCCGGGGACCCGGGTTTTAAAACTGCCCGTGAACCCGGGTGTTGTTTTGCCGAGTTAATGTGTGGGGTTTTTGTACTCACCAGTTTCCTCTGCAGAGTTCGAATCATAGCTTTTTCCGTCTCGTAAATATCTACTTCGGTATAACTAATTTCCAAAAATCGGGAATAATTTGTAATTAAAATATTATTATTATTATTTTATTATTATTTTATTTTAAAAATTTTATTATTATTATTATTATTTTTATTATTATTTCGTAATATTTGGAATGCTCGATGGTCCGTCCAGTAATAGTCAGACGTATTTTCTTTATTTAAATAAAAGTGCATTTGATGAGTTAATGTTTGGACCTATTTTGGGGCCCGATGTTTGGACCTGTGTTTTGGCCCATGTTTGGGCCTATGTTTGGACCTAGTTTGGACCTGATTTGGACCTATGTTTGGACCCGATTTGGGACTGATTTTAGACCGATGTTTTTGGACCTGATTTTTTGGGACCCGAGTTTTAGACCTATGTTTGGACCCGATGTTTGGGCCTATGTTTTGGACCTGATTTTGGCCTGTTTTGACCTGAGTTTGGACCAGTTTTGGGCCTGATGTTTGGACCGTGTTTGGACCTATTTTTTGGACCCGATGTTTGGACCTGATTTGGACCCGATGTTTGGACCCGTGTTTTAAATATTTTGGACCTGATGTTTGGACCTTGTTTGGACCTATTTTGGGCCTGATGTTTGGACCTGATGTTTGGACCTGATGTTTTGGGGCCTAGTTGGGACCTATGTTTAACCGATGTTTGGGCTGATTTGGGAAACCCGTGTTTAGACCTGATGTTTGGGCCCATGTTTGGACCTGATGTTTGGACCGATGTTTGGACCGATGTTTAACCCGATTTTGGACCTGATTTGGACCGATGTTTTGGACCTGAGTTTGGCCCCAGTTTGGACCCGATGTTTTTACCTGATGTTTGGACCCGAGTTTGGGCCCGATGGTTTTGACCGATGTTTGGGCCTGATGTTTTGGGCCTGATGTTTGGACCTGTGTTTTGGACCTGATGTTTACCTATGTTTGGGCCCGATGTTTTTGGCCTGAGTTTTGGGCTGATGTTTAGACCTGATGTTTGGACCTGATGTTTTTACCTGATGTTTGGACCCGATGTTTGGACCTGATGTTTGGGCCGTGTTTGGACCTGTGTTTGGACCTGATTTTGGACCCGATGTTTAGACCTGATGTTTGGACCTGATGTTTGGGCCGATGTTTGGAATGATGTTTGGACCTGATGTTTGGACCTGATGTTTGGGCCGATGTTTGAACGATGTTTGAACCTGATGTTTGGACCGATGTTTAGACCTGATTTTGGGCCTGTGTTTTTGGCCCGATGTTTGGACCGATGTTTGGGCCGATGTTTGGACCCGATGTTTGGACGATGTTTTTGGGCCCGATGTTTGGGGCCCGAGTTTTTGGGCCCGATGTTTTTGGGCCTGATGTTTGGACCTGTTTTGGGCCTATGTTTTTGGGCCTGAGTTTTACCTGATGTTTTGGAAATGATTTCAAAAAACCCTTTTTTGGACCTGATTTTGGACCGAGTTTGGACCTATGTTTGGGCCCGCCTGATGTTTGGACCTGATGTTTGGACCTGATGTTTGGACCTGATGTTTGGACCTGATGTTTGGACCTGATGTTTAGACCTGATGTTTGGACCTGATGTTTGGACCTGATGTTTGGACCTGATGTTTGGACCTGATGTTTGGACCTGATGTTTGGACCTGATGTTTAGACCTGATGTTTGGACCTGATGTTTTGACCTGATGTTTGGACCTGATGTTTGGACCTGATGTTTGGACCTGATGTTTAGACCTGATGTTTGGGCCTGATGTTTGGACCTGATGTTTGGACCTGATGTTTGGACCTGATGTTTGGACCTGATGTTTGGACCTGATGTTTGGACCTGATGTTTGGACCTGATGTTTGGACCTGTTGTTTGGACCTGATGTTTGGACCTGATGTTTAGACCTGATGTTTGGACCTGATGTTTGGACCTGATGTTTGGACCTGATGTTTGGACCTGATGTTTGGACCTGATGTTTGGATCTGATGTTTGGACCTGATGTTTGGACCTGTTGTTTGGACCTGATGTTTGGACCTGATGTTTGACTTGGGACCTGTTGTTTGGACCTGATGTTTGGACCTGATGTTTGGACCTGTTGTTTGGACCTGATGTTTGGACCTGAAGTTTAGACCTGATGTTTGGACCTGATGTTTGGACCTGATGTTTGGACCTGATGTTTGGACCTGATGTTTGGACCGTAACAGTGGTTTATGTTAAGTTCGTCGTATTTATGACCGTCTCTGTATATTGACCTGAAGCTGTAATGTCAGTCTTCAACTTCCAGTATTAGTCTTATATCAGTGGTTATATGATTGAGCATGTGGGAGAGTGTGGGTGGGTGTGGGAGAGTGTAGGTGAGTGTGGGAGAGTGTGGGTGGGCGTGGGAGAGTGTAGGTGGGTGTGGGAGAGTGTGGGTGGGCGTGGGAGAGTGTAGGTGGGTGTGGGAGAGTGTGGGAGCGTGGGTGGGTGGGGGAGAGTGTAGGTGAGTGTGGGAGTATGGGTGGGTGTGGGAGAGTGCGGGTGGGTGTGGGAGTGTGGGAGGATGGGTGGCTGTGGGAGAGTTTGGGTGGGTGTGAGAGTGTGGGTGAATGTGGGAGAGCTTGGGTGGGTGTGGGAGAGTGTGGGTGAATGTGGGAGAGTATGGGTGGTTGTGGGAGAGTGTGGGTGAGTGTGGGAGAGTGTGGGTGGGTGTGGGAGAGTGCGCGTGGGTGCGGGAGAGTGTGGGAGGATGGGTGGCTGTGGGAGAGTTTGGGTGGGTGGTGAGAGAGTGTGGGTTGAATGTGGGAGAGTGTGGGTGGGTTTGGGAGAGTGTGGGTGGGTGTGGGAGAGTGCGGAGTGTGGGTGTGTGTGGGAGAGTGTGGATGAGGGTGGGTGTGGGAGATTGGGAGTGAGGGTGGGTGTGGGAGAGTGTGGGAGTGTGGGTGGGTGTGGGAAAGTGCGGGTGGGTGTGGGAGTGTGGGTGGGTGTGGGAGTGTGGGTGGGTGTGGGGAGAGCGTGGGTGGGTGTAGGAGAGTGCGGGTGGGTGTGGGAGAGTGTGGGTGGGTGTGGGAGTGTGGTGGGTGAGGGAGAGTGTGAGTGGGTGGGAGAGTGGAAGTGTGGGTGGTGGGGAGAGTGTGGGTGGGTGTGGGAGAGTGTGGGTGGGTGTGGGAGAGTGTTGGAGTGTGGGTGGGTGTGGGAGAGTGTGGGTGGGTGTGGGAGAGTGTGAGTGGGAGTGGGAGTGTGAGCGGGGTGAGAGAGAGTGTGGGTGGATGTGGGAGAGTGTGAGTGGGAGTGGGAGTGTGAGCGGGTGTGAGAGAGTGTGGGTGGTGTGTGGGGAGAGTGTGGGTGGATGTGGGAGAGTGTGAGTGGGAGTGGGAGTGTGAACGGGTGTGAGAGAGTGTGGGTGGGTGGGGAGAGTGTGGGTGGGTGTTGGATAGTGTGAGTGGGTGTGGAGAGTGTGGGTGGGTGTTGGAGAAGTGTGAGTGGGTGTGGAGAGAGTGGGGCTGGGTGGTGGGAGTGTGTGGTGGTATGGGAGAGTGTGGGTGGATGTGGAAGAGTGTGGTGGTGTAACGAGAGTGTGGGTCGGTGTTGGAGAGTGTGAGTGGGGTGTGGGACGAGCGGTGGCGGTGGAGTGTTCAGGACAGAGTGTAGCGTGCGCGCTGAGGGGACGAGTGTAGGGGTGCTGAGTGTTGGAGAGCACAATGATGGCAGAGTGTGACAAGCGAGTGTAGGGTGGCGGTGTGGGCGAGTGTGGTGGGTGCGTATCTTAAGGAGACCTGATCAGCACAATGGAAGATGTGGTAAGGAGAGTGGGGTGGTGCCACTGAGAGTGTGAGTCTGGGTGTCGGGAGACAGTGTGGGTGGGTGTTGAGTGAGTGTGAGTGGGTGTGGGAGAGTGTGGGTGGGGAGTTGAGTAGAGTGAGTGGTGCTGGGATAGTGTGGTGGGTGTTGAAGTGTGAGTGGGTGTGAGAGGAGTGTGGGTGGGTGTGGGAGAGTGTGTGGTTTGGGAGAGGGAGTGGGTGTCGAGAAGTGTGGGTGGGTGTTGGAGAGTGTAGAGTGGGTGTGGGAGAGTGTGGGTGGGTCGATTGCGGAGACAGTGCGATAGTGGGTGTGGGAGAGTGTGGGTGGGTGTTGGAGTGTGATGGGTGTGGGGAGTGTGGTGTGTGGGTGGTGGAGAGAGTGGTGGTGGTGTGGGGAGATGGTGGGTGGGTTTTGGAGAGTGTGAGTGGGTGTGGGAGATTTGGTGGTTGGTGTTGGAGAGTATGTGGTGGTGTGAGAGAGTGTTGGGTGGGTGTTGGAGAGTGTGATTGGGTTTGGGAGAGTGTGGGTGTGTGTGGAGAGTGTGAGTGGGTGTGAGAGAGTGTGGGATGGGTGGTGGAGAGTGTGGGTGGGTGTTGAGAGTGGAGTGGTGTTGGAGAAGTGTGGGTGTGGTGTCATGGAGAGTGTGAGTGGGTGTGAGAGAGTGTTGGTTGGTGTGGGAGAGTGTGGGGTGGGTGTTGGAGAGTGTGGGTGGGTGTGGGAGAGATGTCGGGTGGGTGTTGAGACTGAGGGAGGGTGTAAAAAGGAGAGACAGTCTGGGTGGGTGTTGGAGAGTGTGGGTGGGGTGTGGGAAGAGTGTGGTGGGTGTTGTCGAGACTGGTGGGAGGGTGTGGATAGTGTGGGTGGGTCTGTTTGGAGAGTGAGAGTGGGTGTGGGAGAGTGTGAGTGGGTTGGAGAGTGTGAGTGGGTGTGGAGGAGGGTGTGGGAATGGCGTGCAGATGGAAAAATTAAATTAATGGTGGAAAGATGAGGTGACATTGTGGGATAGTTAGTATGGAATAATTGTTAATTGTGTAAAAGTACGTATGGGAAGGCAGGGGAGAGAGTAAGGTAAGGCAGGGTGAGAGTAAGGAAGGCAAGCGGGAGAGTAAGGAAGGCAGGGGGAGAGTAAGAAGGCAGGACATAGAAAGGAAGGCGATGGGAGAGTAAGGGAAAGGCAGGGGAGAAAGTCACACAGGAAGCGGCAAAGGCGGATGCAAGCTAAGAAGGCAAGGCAGGTAAAGAGTCAAGGAAAGGCAGGGGAGAGTAAGAAGGCAGGGGATGAGTAAAGGAAGGCAGGGAGAGTAAGGAAGGCAGGGGAGAGTAAGGAAGGCAGGGGAGAGTAAGGAAGGCAGGGGAGAGTAAGGAAGGCAGGGGAGAGTAAGGAAGGCAGGGGAGAGTAAGGAAGGCAGCGGGAGAGTAAGAGGCAGGGAGAGGTAAGGAAGGCAGGGGAAGAGTAAGACGGCAGGTTAGAGAAGGAAGTCAGGGGAGTGTAATGAAGCAGGGGGAGCGAGTAAGGAAGGCAGGGGAGAGTAAGGAAGGCAGAGGAGACAGTAAGGAACACGGCAGGGGAGAGCACAAGGAAGAGCAAAGGGTGGGGGAAAAAGAGTAGGAAGGCAGGGGAGAGTAAGGAAGTGTCAGGAAGAGTAAGCGGAAGGCAGGTAGAGGTAAGGAATGCAGGTTAGAGTAGAAGGCAGGTTAAGTAAGAAGCAGGGGAGAGTAAGGAAGCATGGAAGAGTAAGGTAGGACAGGAGAGCTAAGGAAGGCAGGTGGAGAGTAAGGCGAAGGCAGGGGAGAGTATAGGGAAGGCAGGGGAGAGTAGGAAGGCAGAGGGGAGAGTAAGGAAGGCAGGGGAGAAGTCGGAGGCAGGGGAGAGTAAGGAAGGCAGGGGAGAGTAAGGAATGGCAGGGGAGAGTAAGGAAGGCAGGGGAGAAGTAAGGCAGGCAGGGAGAGTAAGGAAGTAGGAAGAGTAAGAGAAAGGCATGAGAAGTAAGGAAGCAGGGAGAGTATGGAAAGGCAGGGGAGAGAAAGAAGGCAGGAGATAGTAAGGAAGGCAGGGAGATAAGGAAGCAGGGAGAGTAAGGAAGGCAGGGAGAGAAAGGAAGGCAGGGAGAGTAAGAAGGGCAGGGGAAGAGATAAGGAAGGCAGGGGAGAGTAATGGAAGGCAGGGTGAGAGTAAGGAAGGCAGGGGAAGATAAGGAAGGCCAGGAGAGAGTAAGGAAGAGCAGAGGAGAACAGATAAAGGCAGAAGAGCAGGGAGAGTAAGGAAGGCAGGGGAGAGTAAGGAAGGGCAGGGGAGAGTAAGGAAGGCAGAGGAGAGTAAGGTATGGCAGGAGAGTTAAGGAAGGCAGGAGGGTAGAGTAAGGAGAGGCCAGGGGAGAGTAAAGAAGGCATGGGAGAGTACAATAGGAAGGCAGGAGGGAGTAAGGAAGGCAGGAGAGAGTAACAGGACAGGCAGGGGAGAGGTAAGGAAAAGGCAGGGTATAGTAATGGAAGGCAGGAAAGGAATATGTAAGGAAGGCAGGGGGAGAGTAAGGAAAGGCAGGGGAGAGTAAGGAAGGTCAGGGGAGAGTAAGGAAGGCCAAGGGCGAGAGTAAGGAAGCAGTGAGAGTTAAGAAGTGCAGGGGAGAGTAAGGAAGGCAGGGGAGAGTAAGGAAGGCAGGGGAGAGTAAGGAAGGCAGGGGAGAGTAAGGAAGGCAGGGGAGAGTAAGGAAGGCAGGGGAGAGTAAGGAAGGCAGGGGAGAGTAAGGAAGGCAGAGGGAAGAAGAAGGCAGGGGAGGAGTAAGAAGGCAGGGGAGTAGTAAGGAAGGCAGACAGTAGTAAAGGAAGGCAGGATGAGAGTAAGGAAGGCAGGAGAGAGTAAAGGAAGGCAGGAGAGAGTAAGGAAGGCAGGGGGAGAGGTAAGGAAAGGCAGGAGAGAGTAAGAAGGCAGGGGAGAGTTAAGGAAGGCAAGGGGAAGTAAGGAAGGCAAAAGGGGAGAGTAAGGAAGGGCAGGAGAAAGTAAGGAAGGCAGGGGAGAGTAAGAAGGACAGGGGAGAGAGTAAGTAAGGCAGAGGGAGTGAAGGAAGGCAGGAGAGAGTAAGGAAGGCATGGGGTAGAGTAAGGAAGGCAGGAGAGATAGGAAGGCAAGGGGAGAGTAAGGAAGGCAGGAGAGAGTAAGGAAGGCATGGGAGAGTAGGAAGGCAGGGAGAGATAAGGACACAGAGCGCAGGGGAGAAGTAAGGAAAAAGGCAGGGGAGAGTAAGGAAGGCATGGGGAGAGTAAGGAAAGGCAGAGAGAGTAAGGAAGGGAAGAGAGAGTAAGGAAGAGCAGGGGATAAAGTACACAACGAATGACAGACAAGACAGCGAGTCAAAAGGAAAGCAGGGAGACGCACAAGAGAAGCGGCAGAAAAGCGAAGAGAAGTACGAGATAGGCAGGGAAAGAGAGCACAAGGAAGACACATGCGAAGAGTAAGGAAGGCAGGGGAGCGTAAGGAAGGCAGGGGAGAGTAAGGAAGGCAGGGGATACATTAAGAAAGGCAGGACAGAGTAAGGAAGGCAGAGGAGAGTAAAGAAAGGGCAGGGGAGACAGTAAGAAGGCAAGAAGAATTAAGGAAGGC
Organism: Cherax quadricarinatus; assembly: GCF_026875155.1. NCBI lineage: Eukaryota > Metazoa > Arthropoda > Malacostraca > Decapoda > Parastacidae > Cherax > Cherax quadricarinatus. The sequence goes on from NC_069414.1 coordinate 49,221,527, forward strand.
AGGGAGAGTAAGGAGGGCAGGATAGAGGTAAGGAAGGCAGGGGAGAGAAAGGAAAGCAGGGGGAGAGTAAGGAAGGCAGGGGAGAGTTAAGGAAGCAAGGGGGAGAGTAAGGAAGTGCAGGGGAGAGTAAGGAAGGCAGTAGAGAGTAAAGGAGGCAGGATAGAGTAAGGAAGGCGAGGGATAGTAAGGAAGGCAGGAGAGAGTAAGGAAGGCAGGGGAAGTAAGTGAAGGCAGGAGAGAGTAATTGAAGGCAGGGTAGCGTAAGGAAGGCAGGGAGAGTAAGGAAGGCAGGGGAAGTAAGGAAGGACAGGGAGAGTAAGGGAAAGAGGCAGGGGAAGTAAGGAAGGCAGGGAGAGTAAGGAGAAGAGGCAAGGGAGAGTAATGAAGGCAGGGGAGAGTAAGGAAGGCAGGGGAGATAAGGAAGGGCAAGGGGAGAGTAAGGAAGGCAGGAGAGGTAAGGAATCAGGCGAGAGTAAGGAAGGCAGGTGAGAGTAAGGATAAGGCAAAGGAGAGTAAGGAAGGCAGGGGGAAGAGTAAAAGAAGGCTGCAGAGAGTAAGGAAGGCAGGGGAAGAGTGTAAGGAAGGCAGGGGAGAGTAAGGAAAAAGGCAGGGGAGAGTAAGGAAGGCAGGGGAGAGTAAGAAGAGCAGGGGAGAGTAAGCGGAAGGCAGGGGAGAGTAATAGGCAGAGAGAGTAGAGAAGGCAGGGGAGACAGTCTAAGAGGGCAGGGGATAGTAAGTAAGGCAGGAGAGAGTAAGGAAGGGTCAGGAGAGATAAGGAAGGCAGGAGAAGTAAGGAAGAGCAGAGAGAAGTAAGGAAGAGGCAGGGGAAGAACGTAAGAGAAAGAGCAGGAGGAAGCTAGTAAGGAATGACAGGGGAGAGTAAGTCAGTGCGGAAGAGTAAGGAAGGGCAAAGGGGGAAAAAAAAAAGAAAAGTAAGAAGGCAGGGGAGAGTAAGGAAGAGGGGCAGGAGAGAGTAAGGAAGGCTAGGGGAGAGTAAGGAAGGCAGTGGAGAGTAAGGTAAGGCAGGGAGAGTTAAGGAAGGCAGGGACAGTAAGAAAAGCATGGGAACGTAAAGGAAAGCACGCAGGGGAGAGTAAGGCGATAGCTGGGGCGAGTACACAGGACAGGCAGGGAGAGTACACACGAAGGGCCGGGCGAGAGTAAGGAAGGCATGGAAGGTAAGAAGGCAGGGGAGAGATAAAGAAGGTCAGGGGGAGAGTAAGGAAGGCAGGGAGGTAAGGAAGGCAGGGGAGATGTAAGGAGTCGTGGAGAGTAAGGGAGAGGCAGGGGATTGTAATAATAGCAGGAGCAGACAGTAAGGAAAGGCAGAGTGAGAGATAAGGAACGGCAGGGAGCAGTAAGGAAGAGGCAAGGAGAAGTAAGGAAGGCAGGGGAGAGTAAGGAAGGCAGGGGAGAGTAGGAAGGCAGGGCGGAGAGTAAGGAAGGCAGGGGAAGTAAGGTAAGGCAGAGAGGAGATAAGGAAGGCAAAGGGAGAGTAAGGAAGGCAGGGGAGAGTAAGGAAGTCAGAGGAGAGTAAGGAAGGCAGGGGAGAGTAAGAAAGGCAGGGGAGAGTAAGGAAAGCAGCGGAGATAAGGAAGGCAGGGGAGAGTAAGGAAGGCAGGGGAGGAGTAATGGAAGGCAGGGGAGAGTAAGGAAGGTCAGGGAGGGAGTAAGGAAGGCAGGGGAGAGTAAGGAAGGCAGGGGAGAGTAAGGAAGGCAGGGGAGAGTAAGGAAGGCAGGGGAGAGTAAGGAAGGCAGGGGAGAGTAAGGAAGGCAGGGGAGATAAGAAGGCCAGGGGAGGAGTATAGAAGGCAGGGGTGAGTAAGGAAGGCAGGGGGGTGAGAAGGTAGGCAGGGAAGTAAGGAAGGCAGGGGAGAGTACGGAAGGCAGGAGAGTAAGGAAAGGCAGGGGGAGATAAGGAAGGCAGGGGTGAGTAAGGAAGGCAGGGGAGAGTAAGGAAGGCAGGGGAGAGTAAGGAAGGCAGGAGAGAGTAAGGAAGGCAGGGGTGAGTAAGGAAGGCAGGGGAGAGCAAGGATGGCAGGGAGAGGTAAGGAGGCAGGGGAGAGTAAGGGAAGGCAGGGGTGAGTAAGGAAGGCAGTGGAGAGTGAGAAAAGAGAACCCAGAGAAAGTGTTAACATATCAGGAACACACACAGGTGTAAAATGTTGAACTTAAGGGAGAAGTGTAGTCCTCTCTTTGCAACGTTTCATCATCCTCTTCGTTCTCTCTCTTTCGTCTCTCTCTCTCTGTCTCCCTCGTCCTCGTCTCGTCCGTCTCCTCCTCTCGGCTTCTCTCTCTCTCTCTCCCTCTTCTCTCCAGTCTTCTCTCTCTCCTCTCCTCTGTCTCTCACTCTCACCTCTCTATCTCTCGTGCTCTATCTCTCTCTCTCTCATCTCTCCCTCTCTCTCTCTCTCTCATCTCCTCACTCTCTCTCGTCTGATAATGTTTGTCAGGTCAGAACATTATATTAAAGATGAACGAGGAACACAGCCTAACATGGAACTAGCAAACAACAACAGGCACCACAGCAGACACAACAACAACCAGGCGGACCACCAGCAACAACTACACACACCGCAGACACACCACAACACCACAAGCAAGACACACAACACACATGAAGACAAAAACACACACAGCAAGACACAACACACAGCAGACACAACACATGCAGCAGACACATCAACACACAGCAGACACAGACAACATCCAAAACACCCAGCAACACACAGCAGACACAACAAGACACAACCAGACACAACAACCATCACCAGCAGGACACAAGACAAGACACATCAGACACAACAACACGCAGCAGACACAACACAGCACATACACAACACACAGCAGACATAACAACACACAGCAGACACAACAGCAACATACAGCAGATACAACAACACACAGCAAACACAACCACAACACGAAGCAGACGCAACGCACATCAAACGCAGCACAGCAGACACAACAACACACAACAACAACACACAGCAGACACACAACAAGACACAGCAGACACAAATTGTAATTGTTAGCTCTGACATATACAAGACCATCTATTATATTTTGCACTGTGAGACGTGGCTTTGTGTGAGCTTAATATTATGAGCAAACAATACTGTGAGTTAATATTATGAGCAAACAATGCTGTGAGCTTAATATTATGAGCAAACAATACTGTGAGTTAATATTATGAGCAAACAATACTGTGAGTTAATATTATGAGCAAACAATACTGTGAGCTTAATATTATGAGCAAACAATACTGTGAGTTAATATTATGAGCAAACAATACTGTGAGTTAATATTATGAGCAAACAATACTGTGAGCTTAATATTATGAGCAAACAATACTCTGAACTTAATATTATGAGCAAACAATACTGTGAGCTTAATATTATGAGCAAACAATACTGTGAGCTTAATATTATGAGCAAACAATACTGTGAGCTTAATATTATGAGCAAACAATACTCTGAACTTAATATTATGAGCAAACAATACTGTGAGCTTAATATGAGCAAACAATACTGTGAGTTAATATTATGAGCAAACAATACTGTGAGCTTAATATTATGAGCAAACAATACTGTGAGCATAATATTATGAGCAAACAATACTGTGAGCTTAATATTGTGAGCAAACAATACTGTGAGCTTAATATTATGAGCAAACAATACTGTGAGATAATATGAGCAAACAATACTGTGAGGTTAATATTATGAGCAAACAATACTGTGAGCTTAATATTATGAGCAAACAATACTGTGAGCTTAATATTGTGAGCAAACAATACTGTGAGCTTAATATTATGAGCAAACAATACTGTGAGCTTAATATTATGAGCAAACAATACTGTGAGCTTAATATGAGCAAACAATACTGTGAGTTAATATTATGAGCAAACAATACTGTGAGCTTAATATGAGCAAACAATACTGAGAGTTAATATGAGCAAACAGTACTCTGAGCTTAATATTATGAGCAAACAATACTGTGAGTTTAATATTATGAGCAAACAATACTCTGAGCTTAATATTATGAGCAAACAATACTGTGAGTTTAATATTATGAGCAAACAATACTCTGAGCTTAATATTATGAGCAAACAATACTGTGAGTTTAATATTATGAGCAAACAATACTCTGAGCTTAATATTATGAACAAACAATACTCTGAGCTTAATATTATGAGCAAACAATACTGTGAGCTTAATATTATGAGCAAACAATACTCTGAGCTTAATATTATGAACAAACAATACTCTGAGCTTAATATTATGAGCAAACAATACTGTGAGTTTAATATTATGAGCAAACAATACTCTGAGCTTAATATTATGAACAAACAATACTCTGAGCTTAATATTATGAGCAAACAATACTGTGAGCTTAATATTATGAGCAAACAATACTGTGAGCTTAATATTGTGAGCAAACAATACTGTGAGCTTAATATTATGAGAAAACAATACTCTGAGCTTAATATTATGAACAAACAATACTCTGAGCTTAATATTATGAGCAAACAATACTGTGAGCTTAATATTATGAGCAAACAATACTGTGAGCTTAATATTGTGAGCAAACAATACTGTGAGCTTAATATTATGAGAAAACAATACTGTGAGCTTAATATTATGAGCAAACAATACTGTGAGCTTAATATTGTGAGCAAACAATACTGTGAGCTTAATATTATGAGCAAACAATACTGTGAGCTTAATATGAGCAAACAATACTGTGAGTTAATATGAGCAAACAATACTGTGAGTAATATTATGAGTAAACAATACTGTGAGTTAATATTATGAGCAAACAATACTGTGAGCTTAATATTATGAGCAAACAATACTGTGAGCTTAATATTATGAGCAAACAATACTGTGAGTTAATATTATGAGCAAACAATACTGTGAGTTAATATGAGCAAACAATACTGTGAGTTAATATGAACAAACAATACTGTGAGCTTAATATGAGCAAACAATACTGTGAGTTAATATGAGCAAACAATACTGTGAGTAATATTATGAGCAAACAATACTGTGAGTTAATATTATGAGCAAACAATACTGTGAGCTTAATATTATGAGCAAACAATACTGTGAGCTTAATATTATGAGCAAACAATACTGTGAGCTTAATATTGTGAGCAAACAATACTGTGAGCTTAATATTATGAGCAAACAATACTGTGAGCTTAATATGAGCAAACAATACTGTGAGCTTAATATTATGAGCAAACAATACTGTGAGCTTAATATTATGAGCAAACAATACTGTGAGCTTAATATTATGAGCAAACAATACTGTGAGTTAATATTATGAGTAAACAATACTGTGAGCTTAATATTAGGAGCAAACAATACTGTGAGTTAATATTATGAGCAAACAATACTGTGAGCTTAATATTATGAGAAAACAATACTGTGAGTTAATATGAGCAAACAATACTGTGAGCTTAATATTATGAGCAAACAATACTGTGAGCTTAATATTATGAGAAAACAATACTGTGAGTTAATATGAGCAAACAATACTGTGAGCTTAATATTATGAGCAAACAGTACTGTGAGCTTAATATTATGAGCAAACAATACTGTGAGCTTAATATGAGCAAACAATACTGTGAGCTTAATATGAGCAAACAATACTCTGAGCTTAATATTATGAGCAAACAATACTGTGAGTTAATATTATGAGCAAACAATACTGTGAGCTTAATATTATGAGCAAACAATACTGTGAGTTAATATTATGAGCAAACAATACTGTGAGCTTAATATGAGCAAACAATACTGTGAGCTTAATATGAGCAAACAATGCTGTGATCTTAATATGAGCAAACAATACTGTGAGCTTAATATTATGAGCAAACAATACTGTGAGCTTAATATGAGCAAACAATACTGTGAGCTTAATATTATGAGCAAACAATACTGTGAGTTAATATTATGAGCAAACAATACTGTGAGCTTAATATGAGCAAACAATACTGTGAACTTAATATGAGCAAACAATACTGTGAGCTTAATATTATGAGCAAACAATACTGTGAGCTTATTATTATGAACAAACAATACTGTGAGCTTAATATGAGCAAACAATTCTGTGAGCTTAATATTATGAGCAAACAATACTGTGAGCTTATTATTATGAACAAACAATACTGTGAGCTTAATATGAGCAAACAATACTGTGAGCTTAATATTATGAGCAAACAATACTGTGAGCTTATTATTATGAACAAACAATACTGTGAGCTTAATATGAGCAAACAATTCTGTGAGCTTAATATGAGCAAACAATAATGAGTTAATATGAGCAAACAATACTCTGAGCTTAATATTATGAACAAACAATACTGTGAGCTTAATATGAGCAAACAATACTGTGAGCTTAATATTATGAGCAAACAATACTGTGAGCTTAATATTGTGAGCAAACAATACTCTGAGCTTAATATTGTGAGCAAACAATACTGTGAGCTTAATATTATGAGCAAACAATACTGTGAGCTTAATATGAGCAAACAATACTGTGAGCTTAATATTATGAGCAAACAATACTGTGAGCTTAATATTATGAGCAAACAATACTCTGAGCTTAATATTGTTAGCAAACAATACTGTGAGCTTAATATGAGCAAACAATACTGTGAGCTTAATATTATGAGCAAACAATACTCTGAGCTTAATATTGTTAGCAAACAATACTGTGAGCTTAATATTATGAGCAAACAATACTGTGAGTTAATATGAGCAAACAATACTGTGAGCTTAATATTATGAGCAAACAATACTGTGAGCTTAATATTATGAGCAAACAATACTGTGAGTTAATATTATGAGCAAACAATACTGTGAGTTAATATTATGAGCAAACAATACTGTGAGTTAATATTATGAGCAAACAATACTGTGAGTTAATATTATGAGCAAACAATACTGTGAGTTAATATTATGAGCAAACAATACTGTGAGCTTAATATTATGAGCAAACAATACTCTGAACTTAATATTGTGAGCAAACAATACTGTGAGCTTAATATTATGAGCAAACAATACTCTGAACTTAATATTGTGAGCAAACAATACTGTGAGCTTAATATTTAGAGCAAACAATACTGTGAGCTTAATATTATGAGCAAACAATACTGTGAGCTTAATATTATGAGCAAACAATACTGTGAGCTTAATATTATGAGCAAACAATGCTGTGAGCTTAATATTATGAGCAAACAATGCTGTGAACTTAATATTATGAGCAAACAATGCTGTGAGCTTAATATTATGAGCAAACAATACTGTGAGCTTAATATCGTGAGTAAACATTATTGTGATCTTAATATTATGAGTAAACAATATTGTGAGTAAACAATATTGTGATCTTAATATTATGAGTAAACAATATTGTGATCTTAATATTATGAGTAAACAATATTGTGATCTTAATATTATGAGTAAACAATATTGTGATCTTAATATTATGAGTAAACAATATTGTGAGCTTAATATTATGAGTAAACAATATTGTGATCTTAATATTATGAGTAAACAATATTGTGATCTTAATATTATGAGTAAACAATATTGTGATCTTAATATTATGAGTAAACAATATTGTGAGCTTAATATTATGAGTAAACAATATTGTGATCTTAATATTATGAGTAAACAATATTGTGATCTTAATATTATGAGTAAACAATATTGTGATCTTAATATTATGAGTAAACAATATTGTGAGCTTAATATTATGAGTAAACAATATTGTGAGGTTAAGTGTGTGAGCAAACACCCCTTGTAGGAAGGTGTGCTGGTGAAGGGCTCTTGATCCGAGGTATGGGAGCTACCTTCTCCAGTTCAACCCTGGTTATCTACTTTCACTCCTCTGTGCCACCCTTGTGTGTTTAGCGCTTTCCCTTGAAAGTTGCTCTGATACATACAGATAAACTATTGAGCGTTATTTTTTGGGGTTTAAGTCCTATCTACTACACCATGGTTGTTTCATTGGGTTTAAGTCCTATCTACTACACCATGGTTGTTTCATTGGGTTTTAATTCTATCTACTACACGAAGGTCATTAAGTCAAGAATATTATAGTTGTAAGAGTAAAGTCCTAGAGTATATACTCTGATATATACACTCCCTCAATGTATATACTGTATTTATACATATATACACACTGTACAAATATGTATATGCACTGACAGTTTAATTAGTATTTTAGGTATTAAAATGTTGTTGACTGGTGGTGTAGCATTAATGACCCTCGTGTGGCAGACAGACTTTAAACCCACCAGTACAGCTACCTAAAGGTTTAATTTCAAGGTTTGTGGGGTTTAAAACTATGGTGAAAGATTATATATCTATATATATATATATATATATATATATATATATATATATATATATATATATATATATATATATATATATATATATATATATATAAGAGGAAATAAACAAGAACTAGTAAGAAAATCGAATAAAACCCATAGGGGTGTGTATATATATGCTTGTACATGTATGTGTAGTGGGACCTAAGTGTAAGTAGAAGTAGCAAGATGTACCTGAAATCTTGCATGTTTATGAGACAGAAAAAAGACACCAGCAATCCTACCATCATGTAAAACAATTACAGGTTTCTGTTTTACACTCACTTGGCAGGACGGTGGAGGCACCCACACCACCGTATGTCCTCGGATTGAGGTAAAACACCTAGCTCTGCTGGGTGCGTGATTCTTGTAGGATTGTGTGGTCTCGTGGGTTAGAGCGTCATTTGTGATTTTCGCTCATTATGAGGCGAGCCTAAACGACGTGGGTTCGAATCCTCGGCTAGTCGAAGTGTTATTGATTCAGTACAACTCGTTCGTGGTTACATCAATATATATATATATATACATATATTATAATATATATATATATATATATATATATATATATATATATAAAATATATATATATATATATATATATATATATATATATATATATATATATATATGATGTAGGTAGGTAGTCAAGGATCAGCCAAACACAAGTTATATTTTTACCCAAGCATTAAGAATTTAACTTTTCTAATGTATCTTAAATTCTTAGCAAATTTTATTAAAAATTAATCCAATTTGTATAATCCTAAAGCAATATCTATATTTTTTTCAAATCTGCTTTTTATGAAACTAGATTCTATTACATTCCTGCCAACCAGGAACTTGACAGACACCAACTTTTCAGTCTTTTAAAAATCAGTTGGATGGATAAAATCTCTCACATGAATAAACACAGCATTATAATCTTGTTCTCTTCTAATGCTATATTTATGTTGTTTTAATCTTAGTTCGAGACTTTTACCAGTTTGACCGTAATAAACTTTATCACATATATTACAAGGAATCTTGTAGACACGTCCACAACACTACTACAACAAGTATTATTACTACTACAACAATTACAACTACTACTACTACTACAACAAGTATTATTACTACTACAACAATTACAACAACTACTACTACTACAACAAGTATTATTACTACTACAACAATTACAACAACACATCCGTTAGCATTGATCTTATTGTGTGTATATATATATATATATATATATATATATATATATATATATATATATATATATATATATATATATATATATATATATATATACATATATATATAATTTACAGAGAGAGAGAGAGATTATATCAGTGTTAAATAAGTGTTTAGCAAATTTTGAGTAAAGTTAAGAGAATTTTTATTTTTTGATAAGTTTAACGTTTAAAGTTAGACTTTAATGTGGAAAGTTTAAGAAAATCTAGAAAGCAAAATATATATGTGGGTGACAGTGTAGGAAACATGGTATATATGTGGGTGACAGTGTAGGAAACATGGTATATATGTGGGTGACAGTGTAGGAAACATGGTATATATGTGGGTGACAGTGTAGGAAACATGGTATATATGTGGGTGACAGTGTAGGAAACATGGTATATATGTGGGTGACAGTGTAGGAAACATGGTATATATGTGGGTGACAGTCTAGGAAACATGGTATATATGTGGGTGACAGTGTAGGAAACATGGTATATATGTGGGTGACAGTGTAGGAAACATGGTATATATGTGGGTGACAGTGTAGGAAACATGGTATATATGTGGGTGACAGTGTAGGAAACATGGTATATATGTGGGTGACAGTGTAGGAAACATGGTATATATGTGGGTGACAGTCTAGGAAACATGGTATATATGTGGGTGACAGTGTAGGAAACATGGTATATATGTGGGTGACAGTGTAGGAAACATGGTATATATGTGGGTGACAGTGTAGGAAACATGGTATATATGTGGGTGACAGTGTAGGAAACATGGTATATATGTGGGTGACAGTGTAGGAAACATGGTATATATGTGGGTGACAGTGTAGGAAACATGGTATATATGTGGGTGACAGTGTAGGAAACATGGTATATATGTGGGTGACAGTGTAGGAAACATGGTATATATGTGGGTGACAGTGTAGGAAACATGGTATATATGTGGGTGACAGTGTAGGAAACATGGTATATATGTGGGTGACAGTCTAGGAAACATGGTATATATGTGGGTGACAGTCTAGGAAACATGGTATATATGTGGGTGACAGTCTAGGAAACATGGTATATATGTGGGTGGACAGTCTAGGAAACATGGTATATATGTGGGTGACAGTCTAGGAAACATGGTATATATGTGGGTGACAGTCTAGGAAACATGGTATATATGTGGGTGACAGTGTAGGAAACATGGTATATATGTGGGTGACAGTGTAGGAAACATGGTATATATGTGGGTGACAGTCTAGGAAACATGGTATATATGTGGGTGACAGTCTAGGAAACATGGTATATATGTGGGTGACAGTCTAGGAAACATGGTATATATGTGGGTGACAGTCTAGGAAACATGGTATATATGTGGGTGACAGTCTAGGAAACATGGTATATATGTGGGTGACAGTGTAGGAAACATGGTATATATGTGGGTGACAGTGTAGGAAACATGGTATATATGTGGGTGACAGTGTAGGAAACATGGTATATATGTGGGTGACAGTGTAGGAAACATGGTATATATGTGGGTGACAGTGTAGGAAACATGGTATATATGTGGGTGACAGTGTAGGAAACATGGTATATATGTGGGTGACAGTGTAGGAAACATGGTATATATGTGGGTGACAGTGTAGGAAACATGGTATATATGTGGGTGACAGTGTAGGAAACGTGGTATATATGTGGGTGACAGTCTAGGAAACATGGTATATATGTGGGTGACAGTCTAGGAAACATGGTATATATGTGGGTGACAGTGTAGGAAACATGGTATATATGTGGGTGACAGTGTAGGAAACATGGTATATATGTGGGTGACAGTGTAGGAAACATGGTATATATGTGGGTGACAGTGTAGGAAACATGGTATATATGTGGGTGACAGTGTAGGAAACATGGTATATATGTGGGTGACAGTCTAGGAAACATGGTATATATGTGGGTGACAGTCTAGGAAACATGGTATATATGTGGGTGACAGTCTAGGAAACATGGTATATATGTGGGTGACAGTCTAGGAAACATGGTATATATGTGGGTGACAGTCTAGGAAACATGGTATATATGTGGGTGACAGTCTAGGAAACATGGTATATATGTGGGTGACAGTCTAGGAAACATGGTATATATGTGGGTGACAGTGTAGGAAACATGGTATATATGTGGGTGACAGTGTAGGAAACATGGTATATATGTGGGTGACAGTGTAGGAAACATGGTATATTATGTGGGTGACAGTGTAGGAAACATGGTATATATGTGGGTGACAGTGTAGGAAACATGGTATATATGTGGGTGACAGTGTAGGAAACATGGTATATATGTGGGTGACAGTCTAGGAAACATGGTATATATGTGGGTGACAGTCTAGGAAACATGGTATATATGTGGGTGACAGTCTAGGAAACATGGTATATATGTGGGTGACAGTCTAGGAAACATGGTATATATGTGGGCGACAGTCTAGGAAACATGGTATATATGTGGGTGACAGTCTAGGAAACATGGTATATATGTGGGTGACAGTCTAGGAAACATGGTATATATGTGGGTGACAGTCTAGGAAACATGGTATATATGTGGGTGACAGTCTAGGAAACATGGTATATATGTGGGTGACAGTGTAGGAAACATGGTATATATGTGGGTGACAGTCTAGGAAACATGGTATATATATGTGGGTGACAGTCTAGGAAACATGGTATATATGTGGGTGACAGTGTAGGAAACATGGTATATATGTGGGTGACAGTCTAGGAAACATGGTATATATGTGGGTGACAGTCTAGGAAACATGGTATATATGTGGGTGACAGTGTAGGAAACATGGTATATATGTGGGTGACAGTGTAGGAAACATGGTATATATGTGGGTGACAGTGTAGGAAACATGGTATATATGTGGGTGACAGTGTAGGAAACATGGTATATATGTGGGTGACAGTCTAGGAAACATGGTATATATGTGGGTGACAGTCTAGGAAACATGGTATATATGTGGGTGACAGTCTAGGAAACATGGTATATATGTGGGTGACAGTCTAGGAAACATGGTATATATGTGGGTGACAGTCTAGGAAACATGGTATATATGTGGGTGACAGTCTAGGAAACATGGTATATATGTGGGTGACAGTCTAGGAAAACATGGTATATATGTGGGTGACAGTCTAGGAAACATGGTATATATGTGGGTGACAGTCTAGGAAACATGGTATATATGTGGGTGACAGTCTAGGAAACATGGTATATATGTGGGTGACAGTGTAGGAAACATGGTATATATGTGGGTGACAGTGTAGGAAACATGGTATATATGTGGGTGACAGTCTAGGAAACATGGTATATATGTGGGTGACAGTGTAGGAAACATGGTATATATGTGGGTGACAGTCTAGGAAACATGGTATATATGTGGGTGACAGTCTAGGAAACATGGTATATATGTGGGTGACAGTCTAGGAAACATGGTATATATGTGGGTGACAGTCTAGGAAACATGGTATATATGTGGGTGACAGTGTAGGAAACATGGTATATATGTGGGTGACAGTGTAGGAAACATGGTATATATGTGGGTGACAGTCTAGGAAACATGGTATATATGTGGGTGACAGTGTAGGAAACATGGTATATATGTGGGTGACAGTCTAGGAAAACATGGTATATATGTGGGTGACAGTCTAGGAAACATGGTATATATGTGGGTGACAGTCTAGGAAACATGGTATATATGTGGGTGACAGTCTAGGAAACATGGTATATATGTGGGTGACAGTGTAGGAAACATGGTATATATGTGGGTGACAGTCTAGGAAACATGGTATATATGTGGGTGGCAGTGTAGGAAACATGGTATATATGTGGGTGACAGTCTAGGAAACATGGTATATATGTGGGTGACAGTCTAGGAAACATGGTATATATGTGGGTGACAGTGTAGGAAACATGGTATATATGTGGGTGACAGTCTAGGAAACATGGTATATATGTGGGTGACAGTGTAGGAAACATGGTATATATGTGGGTGACAGTGTAGGAAACATGGTATATATGTGGGTGACAGTCTAGGAAACATGGTATATATGTGGGTGACAGTGTAGGAAACATGGTATATATGTGGGTGACAGTCTAGGAAACATGGTATATATGTGGGTGACAGTCTAGGAAACATGGTATATATGTGGGTGACAGTGTAGGAAACATGGTATATATGTGGGTGACAGTGTAGGAAACATGGTATATATTGGGTGACAGTCTAGGAAACATGGTATATATGTGGGTGACAGTGTAGGAAACATGGTATATATGTGGGTGACAGTCTAGGAAACATGGTATATATGTGGGTGACAGTCTAGGAAACATGGTATATATGTGGGTGACAGTCTAGGAAACATGGTATATATGTGGGTGACAGTGTAGGAAACATGGTATATATGTGGGTGACAGTCTAGGAAACATGGTATATATGTGGGTGACAGTGTAGGAAACATGGTATATATGTGGGTGACAGTCTAGGAAACATGGTATATATGTGGGTGACAGTGTAGGAAACATGGTATATATGTGGGTGACAGTCTAGGAAACATGGTATATATGTGGGTGACAGTGTAGGAAACATGGTATATATGTGGGTGACAGTCTAGGAAACATGGTATATATGTGGGTGACAGTGTAGGAAACATGGTATATATGTGGGTGACAGTCTAGGAAACATGGTATATATGTGGGTGACAGTCTAGGAAACATGGTATATATGTGGGTGACAGTGTAGGAAACATGGTATATATGTGGGTGACAGTGTAGGAAACATGGTATATATGTGGGTGACAGTCTAGGAAACATGGTATATATGTGGGTGACAGTCTAGGAAACATGGTATATATGTGGGTGACAGTCTAGGAAACATGGTATATATGTGGGTGACAGTCTGAAAAACATGGTATATACGAAAGTGACAATCTAGACAGCAAAGTATATACGACAGTGACAGGAATACTACTGTATCATACATTATTCTATGGTTCAATACTCTAATATAAGAGAGTGTGTCATAGACTGTGATGGTGCTTGTGGCACAGTTCACCACATGTACTCAAGTGCCTGGCACTGTGGGAATAATGCCTTAGTCAACATCTGAAATCAGAACACAAGTGGCACTGTCTCACGGCACTAGAGAGAGAGAGAGAGAGAGAGAGAGAGAGAGAGAGAGAGAGAGAGAGGCAGACAGAGGTGTGTGTGTGGCAGAGATGTGAGCACCGCTAATTGAGCTTTAGAGCGTAGGAAGAGCAGCCTGTGGTGGCAGACAGCTCTTGCATACATTACTGTGAGCTTGTGTGAGGTGCCTGGCGCTGTGTTGTTGCTGCTGCAGCACTGCTGCTGCTGCTGCCTTTGTGGCCAATAACAACAACAAATAGCAGCAGCAGCAACAGATGCAGGGAGAAGTGAAGGAGGAAGAAGAGAAGGTGAAGGAGGAAGAGGAAGAGGAGGATTAGAAGAGGATTTGAAAGACTGGTTCACAAACACGCGGGGCTACACCTCTTTGGATATACACTGAGAGGTGTATGTCTACGTATATAAACACAGAGGTGTATGTCTACGTATATAAACACAGAGGTGTATATATTTACACAAAAACTCTTGATGCATATACACTCGCAGATATACATCTCTGTGTATATATTTTAGGTTGATAATAATGATCAGAGTCTTGACGATCCAATCAGCCGTGACTGTCATTATTCTTATAATTATTTGGTTTCTGGCTAAATTATCAGAATAAACACGAACCAATATGATAAAAGCTGAATAAATAGTGAATGTAAACAAGAGAGTGAATCTGCGTTGCTGTGTGTGTGTGTACTCACCTATTTGTACTCACCTGTTTGTGGTTGCAGGGGTCGAGTCATAGCTCCTGGCCCCGCCTCTTCACTGATTGCTACTGGGTCCTCTCTCTCCCTGCTTCATGAGCTTTATCAAACCTCGTCTTAAAACTGTGTATGGTTCCTGCCTCCACTACGTCACTTTCTAGGATATTCTACTGCCTAACAACTCTATGATTCATCTGAGTCTTCAACTTCCAATTATGACCCCTTGTTTCTGTGTCCCATCTTTAGAACATCCTGTTTTTCTCCACCTTGTCTATTCCGCGCAGTATTTTATGTGTCATTATCATGTCTCCCCTGACCCTCCTGTCCTCCGGTGTCGTCAGGCCAATTTCCCTTAACCTTTCTTAGCAGGACAATCCCCTTAGCTCTGAGACTAGTCTTGTTGCAAACATTTGCACTTTCTCTAATTTCTTGACGTGCTTGACCAAGTGTGGATTCCAAACTAGTGATGCATACTCCAGTATGGGCCTGACGTATATGGTGTACAGAGTCTTAAACGATTCCTTACTGAGGTATCGGAACGCTATCCGTAGGTTTGCCAGACACCCGTATGCTGCAGCAGTTATCTGATTGATGTGCGCCCCAGGAGATGTGCTCAGTATTATATTGACCCCAAGATCTTTTTTCTTAAGTGAGGTTTGCAGTCTTTGGCCACCTAGACTACACTGTGTCTGAGGTCTTCTTTGCCCTTCCCCGATCTTCATGACTTTGCATTTGGCAGGGTTAAATTTAAG
>NC_069414.1:49242748-49245248 GCF_026875155.1 Cherax quadricarinatus
TTTTTATGAAAAAAAAACAGAAGTAAGACAAGAGAAGAGAGGGGAGGGTTAATGCATCTCTTTGACTGTCAAGAAGGCCTTTGACACAGTTCCTCACAAGAGATTATGCAGAAGCTAGAGCATCAGGCGCATATAACAGGAAGGGCACTGCAATGGATCATAGAATACCAACAGGGAGCCAAAAACGATTCATGGTACTAATGATGTATCAACAGTGGGCACCTGTGACGAGCGGAGGTCCCACAGGGGTCGGTCCTAGACCAGTGCTATTTTTGGTATATGTGAACGACATGACGGAAGGGTTAACTCAGAAGTGTCCCTGTTTGCAGATGATGTGAATTAATGAGGAAATTAAAATCTGATGAGAGACCAGGCAGGACTTCAAAGGAGACCTGTACAGACTGGACGACCTGGTCCCACAAAATGGCATCTCGAATTTAATATAAATCCTGCCAAATGCACAGTCAGAAGATAGGGGAAGGACAACAGAAGACCACGACTAGGTATAGGCCTAGTGGACCAAAGACTGAAACCTCACTCAGGAGAAAGAACTGGGTGAGTATAACACCGAGCATGTCACCCGAAGCACACATCCAATCAGATAACTGCTGCAGCATAAGGGAGCGCCTGGCAAACCCTGAGCACAGCATATCCGACCAAACCATTAGTAAGAGAATCATTCAAGACACTGTACAACCGTGTATGTTCAAGCCCATACTGAGTATAGAACAGCACCCTGTTAGGAACCCGCACTTAGATAAAGCACGTCAAGAACTAGAGAAAGTACAAAGGTTTGCAACAAGGTTTTAGTTCCAAGCTAAGGGAATGTCCTATGAAGAAAGATTAAGGAAATCGGCCTGACGACACTGGAGGACAGTAGGGTCAGGGAGACACTGATAACGACAATATACCATACTGCGTGGAATAGACAAAGGTGGACAAGGACAGGATGTTTTCCAGGGATGGGGACACAGAACTGAGGCACAATTGGAAATTTGAAGACACAAAGAGTCAGAGAGATAGTATGAAGTCTTTCTTCATGTCATAGAGTTGTAAGGCAGTGGAATAGCCTAGAAAATGACGTGTGGAGGCAGGAAACCATACAACAGTTTTAAAGACGAGGTTTTGATAAGCTTCATGGAGCGGGGAGAGATAGGGTCTAGTACAGCCGGAGAAGAGGCGGGCCAGGAGCTAGGACTCGACCCCTGCAACCACAATAGGTGAGTACAAAATGGTGAGTACACACACAATACACCCACACACACACACACACACACACACCACACACACACACACACACACCATATGTACAATAACATGCAAGAGGCTGAGGAGAGGTTTTACTCCAAAGGAAAACAGGAGTAAATGAAAAAGCCAGGATGGAGCCTCCTGGAATACGCCAAAGGTGCAGGAGGCCAAAAACCAGATGTGCTCGGAATGGAAGAAATATAGAAGGCAAAGGACCCAGGAGAATAAGGAGATCATCGTAGAGCCAGAAATGAATATGCACAGATTAATAGGGAGGCCCCAAAGACAATATGAAAATAACATAGCACGACTAGCCAAATCTGATCCCGAACTGTTTACAGCCCACATCAGGAGAAAAACAACATTCAAGGACCAGTAATCAGCTAAGGAAGGAAGGGAGGAGAGACAAACAGGAAATGACCCGGGAAGTATGTGGAAGAAATCAACAAGAGATTCAAAGAAAGTGTTTTCACAGAGGAGACAGAAGGGACTTCCAGAAAGACGGAGAGGTGGGCCAACCACCAAGTGCAGGACACAGTGCACACAACCGAAGGAAGAAGTGAAGAGGCTTCTGAGTGAGCAAGATACCTCAAAGGCAATGGGGCCAGATAACATCTCCCCATGGTTATTGAAGAGGGAGCAGAGGCGCTAATGTACCCCTAACAACAATATTCAATACACTCATCAATCGAAACAGGGAGAATTGGCCCTGAGGCATGAAGACATGCAAAATGTAGTCCAAGCTTTAAAAAAGTAACAGACATGAAGGCATTAAACGACAGACCAGTGTCACTGACATGTATAGTATGGCAAAATCATGGGAAAGATTATCAGGAGAAGGAGTGGTGGAACCTCCTAGAAAGGAATTATCTCATCAACAGCAGCCAGGCATGGTTTCAGGACGGGAAAATCCTGTGTCACAAACCCTAACAGGAGTTCTATGTCAAGGTGACAGCAGTAAGACAAGAAGAGAGTGTTGGGTGGAATGCATTTACACTTGGACTGCAAGAAGAGGCGTTTTGCGACACAGTTCCCACACAAGAGATTGGTGTCAAAAACTGAGGTCCAAGCTGGATCAATATATAAAAAAACCAGGGAAGGCACATACATGCGGATACAGGGAATACATGTCAGAAGACAGCACGAGTCATGGTACGTGGCGAGGTGTCAGAGTGGGGCACCTGTGACCAGCGGGGTCCATCACACCGCAGGGGTCAGTCCTAGGACCAGTGCTGTTATCTGGTATTGTGAA
>NC_069414.1:49250248-49252748 GCF_026875155.1 Cherax quadricarinatus
TCTATGTGGTTGTACGTGTGACTGTGTGCACTGTGTGTGTGTAGTTGTGTATGTATGTGTGTGTGTGGTGCTGTGTATGTATTGTTGATGTTGTGTGTGTGTGTGTGGGGTGTGTGTGTGTATGTGTGGTGTGTGTGTGTGTGTGTGTGTGTGTGTGATGTATGTATGTGTGTGTTGTGTGGACTGTGTGTGTGTGTGTGTATGTGTGTGTGTGTGTGTGTGTGGTGTGTGTTGTATGTGTGTGTATGTAGCCCGTATGTTGTATGTGATGTGCTGTAGTGTGTGTGCTGGTAGTGTTGTGATGTGTGTAGTGTGTATGTTTGGGTGTCCTGTGTGTGTGTTGTATGGTGTGTGTGTGTGATGTGTGTTGTGTATGTGTGTGTGTGAGTGTGTGTGTGTGTTGTGTTGTATGTGCTGCCTGTTGTGTTGTGTCGTTGTGTGTGCCATGTATGTCCATCCAGTATGTTATGTGTGTGTGTGTGTGTGTGTGTTACTGTATGGTGTAGTGTGTGAGTGATGTGTATGTGTGTGTGATGTAGTGAGTGTTGTGTTTATGTTGTGTGTGTGTTGTGTGGTGTGTGTTTTGGTATGTTGGTGTGTGTGTTGTGTGTGGTGGTGTATGTATGGTTGTGTGTGTGGGGGTTTTGTGTGTGTATGTATGTGTGTGTGTGGGGGTGTGTGTGTGTTTTGTGTGTGTTGTTGGGGTTGTGTGGGGTGTGTGTTTTTGTTTGTTGTGTGGGTTGTGGGGTTGTGTTTTGTGTTTTGGGTGTGTGTGTGTGTGTGTGTGTGTGTTGTGTGTGTTTTTATGCTCACTTTTTTATTTTTTCCGGGTTTTTGGGTATAACTCCGGCCCCCCCTCGTCTTTTTTTTTATGTGTTTTTAAAAGTAATTACCATTCCCAAAAGGGAACTTTTTGATAGACACTATTTTTTTTGGTTGTGTGGAGGGGTGTTTTTGTGTGGGTGTGTGTGGGGTTGTGGTGTGTGTGTGTGTGTGTGTTGTGTGGGTGTGTGTGTTTTGTGGGGTGTTTGTGTGTGGTGTTTTGGAGTGTTTTGGGATCATGCACGCATTCTGCTCCCCCCGGCAAACTTCCATTTGACGGGGGCGAAAACCGGGAGAGAGAGAGTGAGAGAGGGGAAAAGGGAAGGGAGAGAGAGGAAAAGAGAAAAAGGGTTTTGGACAAGGTTAGGTTAAGAATCCTTATTTTTATTGACAAGCTATTTAAAGTTAAGGTTTCCTAATTTCCCTTGACAACTAAGAGCTTTCCCTACATAAGGTCAAATTTTTTTTAAATGGGGCGGAAGTGGGAAACACTCTTAGCTTGAAAAATAAAGCCAGGGACCCTTAACCAAACCCCTTGGGTAAACCCCCCGTGTAAAAAAAAAAGGGGGGGGGACAGAGAGAAAAGAGAGAGAGGAGAGAGAGAGCAGGTAAAGATCAAAAATCCTTATAAGCCCCAAATCTGGCTGAGACAGTTTTTGTTCCCTGCCCCCACGACCCACCTCAAATCAAAAAATGCTACCATTAAACCCCCCACTGCACAAAAGCGCTAATATGCCCCCCCAAATCCCCCACTACTGCTCAAAAACTAACCCCCCAAAATGTTCATCACTGCCACTTTTGCCCACATTCCACCCCCACTGCCACTATGCCCACCATTGCCAACCTTTCGTCCCTTTTGTTGCCTTTTCACTGCCCCACTTTCCTTTCCCCCACTGCCTTTTGGGGTTCTGCCCACCCCGCCCATTACCCGCACACCACTGCCTACAAAACCCCCCAAATGCCAATACGCCCCCCCCTGCCTACTACAACCCCCCACGCCCCCACTTTCCCCCCCCCCCGGTTTCCACCGCCCCTCAAGCCCCCCCACTGCTACTACCCCCCACTGCCCACTACGCCCTCTACTGCCCACTATTGCCCCCCAATGCCTACTACTCCCTCTACGGGCCCGCCCCCTTTCCCATCACTTCCCACCCCCTGCCCACCCCCCCTTACCACTGGCCCCCCCCCCTGTTTAAAACACTGGCCCACCCCCGGCCCACCACTGCCCCCCCAAACCCCTGCCCACCCCTGCCCACCCCTTTCCCACCCCCGCCCAACTGCCCACCCTGCCCACCACGCCCACCCCACCCGCCCACCCCCTGGGCCCCCCCCGGCCCCACCATGCCCACCACCACTGCCCCCCCACTGCCCCCCAACCCTGGGCCCCCCACTGCCCCCCACGGGCCCCCCCGCCCACCACTGCCCCAAACCCCTGCCCCACCCTGCCCCCCACCCGGCCCCACCACTGCCCA
Organism: Cherax quadricarinatus; assembly: GCF_026875155.1. NCBI lineage: Eukaryota > Metazoa > Arthropoda > Malacostraca > Decapoda > Parastacidae > Cherax > Cherax quadricarinatus. Next base: position 49,252,543 of record NC_069414.1, read on the forward strand.
CCCCTGGGCCCACCCTGCCCACCATGCCCACCACGCCCACCATGCCCACCCCCCCCAAACCCCCTTGCCCCCCTGCCCAAACCCCCGCCCACCCCTGCCCCAAAACCCGCCCACCAACGGGCCCCCCCATGCCCCCCCCTGCCCCCCACTGCCCACCCCCCCTGCCCCCCACTGCCCCCCACTGCCCACCACTGCCCCTCCCCCGC
>NC_069414.1:49260248-49262748 GCF_026875155.1 Cherax quadricarinatus
AACACTTCTTTGAATCTCTTGTTGAGTTCTTCACATACTTCACGGTCATTTCTTGTTGTCTCTCCTGCTTCCTTCCTTAGCCTGATTACCTGGTCCTTGACTGTTGTTTTCCTTCTGATGTGGCTGTACAACAGTTTCGGGTCAGATTTGGCTTTCGCTGCTATGTCATTTTCATATTGTCTTTGGGCCTCCCTTCTTATCTGTGCATATTCGTTTCTGGCTCTACGACTGTTCTCCTTATTCTCCTGGGTCCTTTGCCTTCTATATTTCTTCCATTCCCTAGCACACTTGGTTTTTGCCTCCCTGCACCTTTGGGTAAACCATGGGCTCATCCTGGCTTTTTCATTAATCCTGTTACCCTTGGGTACAAACCTCTCCTCAGCCTCCTTGCATTTTGTTGCTACATATTCCATCATCTCATTAACTGGCTTCCCTGCCAGTTCTCTGTCCCACTGAACCCCGTTCAGGTAGTTCCTCATTCCTGTGTAGTCCCTTTCTTGTAGTTTGGCTTCATTCGTCCTGGCCTTCCTGCTTCTCCCTCCACTTGTAGCTCTACTGTGTATTCGAAGCTTAAAACCACATGGTCACTGGCCCCAAGGGGTCTTTCATATGTGATGTCCTCGATATCTGCACTACTCAAGGTGAATACTAAGTCCAGCCTTGCTGGTTCATCCTCTCCTCTCTCTCTTGTAGTGTCCCTTACGTGTTGGCACATGAAGTTTTCCAGTACCACCTCCATCATCTTAGCCCTCCATGTATCTTGGCCCCCATGTGGGTCCAAGTTCTCCCAATCGATCTCCTTGTGGTTAAAGTCACCCATGATCAGGAGCTTTGCCCTGCATGCATGAGCTCTTCTGGCCACTCTAGCCAGTGTGTCAACCATCGCTCTATTGCTCTCGTCGTACTCTTGCCTTGGCCTCCTGCTGTTCTGTGGTGGGTTATACATCACTGCTATTACCACCTTGGGACCTCCAGAGTGAAGTGTTCCCACTATGTAATCACTTTCTTCTCCGCTGTCTCCTCTCTCCAGCTCATCAAAATTCCAGCGATTTTTGATCAGCAACGCCACTCCTCCACCCCCCCTGTTCCCTCTGTCTTTCCTCAGGATTTGGTATCCCGTTGGAAAGATGGCATCTGTTATCATACCTGTAAGCTTGGTTTCTGTGAGAGCTATGATGTCCGGTGATGCTTCTTTGACTCTTTCATGCCACTCCTCCCACTTATTTGTTATTCCATCAGCGTTTGTGTACCATACCTTCAGTTTCCTTTCCAACACTGTGGTTTGGGGGCCTGTGAGGGTGGGAGACCTGGTGGCATACTGTGGGATTCTATAGCTCGGTGTTGGGTGGAGGCTGTGGGTATGGATTGTAGTGTGTGTTGGGATGGTGTGATAGGTTGTATGGTTCTGAGAGTAGTTGTGTGTGTGCTTGCCCTTGCTGTTCTGTTCTGCTCTGACTGACCTCTGCTGGTTCCCTCCTTGTCTCTTTTCCTAGCTCCTTTCGCTTTTTTGTCCTCTCCCTCAGCTGCTGTCGTTCTGATTTTGTTCTGTCTCTGTCTAGGAACACCCTCTTGTACTCTTCCGAGTATTTCAATCGTGGTTTCTCTTGGAGGATCCTGTTCCGTACTGTTTCCGTCCTGAGAATCAGCTTGATTGGTCGGTTTTCTCCCCTTCGAGTACCCCCTATTCTCTGAAAATTTACAATCTCGTCCATCTCTTCACCTATTTCTGTGATGATTTTCTCAATCTCCTTTCTTTCTTCTTCCTGCTGCCTTTCAGTGTGTGTCCTTTCCTCTCTCTCCTGAAGCCCATGGATAAACACTGATTTTGCCCTTTCTTCCTCCCATTGCCTCACCCTCTGTGACTCTGGATCCTGCCTGTATGTGGTCAGTTTCTCCCTTGATTTTTCCAGTGGCTCTTGATAGCCTTGTTGTGCCTCAGCATTCGACCTATCACCCTCTCCATCTGCAACCAGCTGATCTTCCCTTTCACTCCTTGGTCCTCCTTGGCAGATTGATGTGACCTTAGCATAATTCATAATTCCTTCCTTCCTGTTCGGCCTTGCAGCTTCATATGCTGTGTCTTCTCTGGTCACTGCCCCTGTAACTCGCTTCAGCCTATTTATCTCAACTTCTAGGACACTTATCTTGGCTACTGCAGTTTCGACTTGTGCCTCCCAATTCTTTGTCTCCTTCTCCAACCTCTTTTCCAATTTCACAGAGAGCTCTTTCTCCATTTTTTCAGAAAGCTCTCCTAATTTTCTCTCCCACTCTTGTTCCATCCTTTTCCACTGCTCCTCCATCCACTCCTCCCTACCAGAACCATTCTCATCTGATCCTTGGTTCCTGCGAGTCCCCACCATTTTTTTTTTGTGTGTGTGTGTACTCACCTATTTGTACTCACCTATTTGTGGTTGCAGGGGTCGATTCATAGCTCCTGGCCCCGCCTCTTCACTGATTGCTACTAGGTCCTCTCTCTCCCTACTCCATGAGATTTATCATA
>NC_069414.1:49267748-49365248 GCF_026875155.1 Cherax quadricarinatus
TGTGTGTGGGCTTTTGTGACGGTGTGTGGTTTTTCATGACGTGGTTTTGGGGCTTTTGTGAGTGGTGTGGGCTTTCAGTGATGTGTGTGGGGGTTTCAGTACGGTGTTTTGGTTTTTTTGGACGTGTTGTGGGCTTTCAGTGTGTGGGTGGGCTTTCAGTGACTTTGGGGTGTGGCTTTTTTTAAGTTTTTCTCTGCTTTGCTTTTCTCTTCTGCTTTAAAAAATATTTTTTCTGCTTTCAAGCTTCTAGTTTTTGGGTGTTGACGCACTGTCAGACACACTATTGACAGCCTTCAGACACATAGTTGCAGCACTGCGGGGACACACTATTTGACAGCACGTCGACACACTGTTGACGCATTTGTCAGACCAAACTAGTTGCAGCATGTAGACCACTATTGACAGCACTGTCAGCAACTAGTTGACAGCACTGTCAGACACCATTTGACGACTGTAAGACACCATATTTTACAGCACTGAGGAACACATTTGACAGCACTGTAAGACACACTATTGACAGCACGTCAGAACACTATTTGACAGCCTAAAAGACACACATTTGCAGCACGCCCCGACCACTTTTTGACAGCACTGTCGGGACACCTGTTAAAGCACTGTAAGACCCTAGTTGACACACTGTCGCACACTAGTTGACAGCACTGTCGACACTTGTTACGCACCTGTCGACACACTGTTGAAACACTGTCAGACAACAGTTGCAGACTGAAAAAGACACACTAGTTGCGCACGTCGACAACTATTGACGCAGTCAAACACTAGGAAGACTGTGCCCACATAGTTTTGACAGCACTTCAGACACAATTGCGCACGTCAGAACACTAGTTGACCACTGTCAGACAACTAGTTACAACACTGTCAGAACATATTTTGAAGCAAAAAGACCATAGTTGACAGCATGTCAGACACATTTTTGCAGCACTGCGACACATAGTTGACAGCACTGTAAGCACACTTTTGACACACTGTCAGACAACATTGACGCACTGTCAGCACCTGTTCGCACGTCGACACAATAGTTTACAGCATGTCAACAATTTTTTGACGCACTGTAAAACACATTTGACGCCTGTCGACACATAGTTGACAGCACTGAAGACACATAGTTGCAGACTTAAAACACACTAGTTGACAGCACTGTAAGACAACTAGTTGACAGCACGTAAACAACTAGTTGACGCACTGTCGAACACTAGTTGACAGCCCGTCGACCATAATGACAACAAGACTGTGACACACTGTCATACACACAGCAACACACAACTAGTTGCACCCACGTCAACACACAGAAAACCACAAAGACTAGTTGACAGCACTGTCAGAACCAGAAACAACAAGATAGTTGAAGCACTTCAGACACATAGAACACACAAACATTTTGACAGCACGTCACCATAGCAACACACAAGACTAGTTGACAGCACTTCGACACACTACAACACACGACTAGTTGACAGCACGCAGACACAAAAAAACAAACCAAGACATTTGACGCACTGTTAACACTAGCAAAAATAACTTTTTGACCACGGTTCACACTACAACACAAGACTAGTTACAGCACTGTTACACACTAGCAACACAAAAAGACTATTACAGCACTGTCGACCACAAGAACACACAAGATAGTTACAGACTGTTAACACTAGCAACAAACAAATATTTGCAGCACTTTTACACACTGCAACCACAGAATTTGACAGAAATTTTACACATAGCAACCAAGCTAGTTGACAGCACTTTTTCCACTAGCAACAACAAATAGTTGACAGCACTGTTAACCTAGAACAAAAATAGTTGAAACCCGTCAGCACAGCAGTGACAGATTTAAAGTTAAAGTCTACTTGACAGTTCTTATAAAGGTTCAATACAAGAGTAAAAGCTTCAAGGTCAAAGCGTAACCTTCAATAAACCAGAGTCTTTATCTTAATATCAAAAGTCACATTCAAGGTTCAGTCCAGCAGACAAGAATAAATTTCACATTAAAAGTCCCTTATAATCAGGTTTTCAGCGGGTTAAAAACCCGGGCAGTTAAACTCCCAATATGTAACTTTATTTTAGAATTGCAAGGATTTTTTTGAGGGGGGGGAAAGAGGTTTTTTTTGTGAGGTTTTTAAAAAAAATTTTTGGGGCTTAGTGAGTATAAAAAATCCAACAATAGTGTTTGGACAGTAGGGAAAAATTGGGGGTGGGTAAGGTGGGGTTTATGTCACAAGAGGGGGGGGCCGGGAGGGTGTCAAAAATCGGGAAAAAAAACTAGGGTTTGTGTTGCTGTGTTTTTTAAAGTTGATTGGTGAGTGTTGTTTGATTGGGTTGGTTAGTTGATGGTGAGTGATGTGTGAAGGCTGGTGAGTGTTATGTTTAAACTGGCTGGTGACTTGTGTTGTTTCTGGTGGTGAGTGTTTTGTTGATACTGGCTGGTGAGTGTTTTGTTTATACGGCTGGTGGTGTCTGTTGAACTGGGTGGGGGGAGTGTTGTGTTGATACGGCTGGGGAGTGTTATGTTTATACTGGCTGGTGAGTGTCATGTTGATATGGTGGTGATGTTGTGTTGATATGGTGGGGAGTGTTTTGTTGATATGGTGGTGAGTGTTGTGTTGATACTGGTGGTGGTGTTATTTATACTGGTGGTGAGTGTTTTTCATACTGGCTGGTGAGTGTTTGTTGATACTGGCTGGTAGTTTAGTTGATACTGGCTGGTGATGATGTTTGATACTGGCTGGTGAGTGTTATTTGATACTGGGGTGGGTTTTTGGGTTTATACTGGCTGGGGATGTTATGTTGATACTGCGGTGAGTGTTGTGTTGTTTCTGGCTGGTGAGTGTTTTTTTTCATATGGTGGTGAGTGTTATGTTTATACTGGCTGGTGAGTGTTATGTTGAACTGGCTGGTGATTTTTATGTTGTACTGGCTGGGGGGTGTTATGTTGTACTGGCCCGGTGAGTGTTATGTTGATATGGTGGTGAGTGTTGTTTGATACTGGTGGTGTGTTATGTTGATACTGGCTGGGGATGTTGTGTTGATACTGGCTGGTGAATGTTATTTGATACTGGCTGGTGAGTGTTAGCGAAATGGCTGGGAGTGTTTGTTGATTGGCGGGGAAAGTTTGTTGATATGGCTGGTGAGGTTGTTTATACTGGGTGGTGAGTGTTTGTTGAATGGTGGGGGTTTGTGTTTATATGGTGGTGAGTGTTATTTCTACTGGTGTGGTTTGTGTTTTAAGGCTGGTGATCTTGTTTGAATGGTGGTGAGGATGTGTTGAACTGGCTGGTGAGGTTATGTTGATTGGGGTAGTCTTGGTTGATACTGGTGGGGATGTTTGTTGAACTGGGTGGTGAGTGTTATGTTCATATGGGTGGTGGTGTTTTTTGTTGATACTGGCTGGTGGTGTTTTGTTCATACTGGTGGTGAGTGTTTTTGTGATACTGGCTGGTGAGGTTTTTTTTATATGGCTGGTTAGGATTGTTGAACGGCTGGTGAGTTTAGTTGATACTGGCTGGTGATTTGTGTTGAAATGGGTGGTGATGTTATTTGATACTGGCTGGGGGGTTTTTAGTTTCATATGGTGGTGAGTTTGTGTTGATTTCTGGCTGGTGAGTGTTTGTTGAATGGCTGGTGAGTTGGGTTTTGGGGGATCGGGGTGAGTGTTTTGTTTATATGGCTGGTGGTGTTGTGTTGATACTGGCTGGTGGTGTTATTTGATACTGGGTGGTGAGTGTTATTTGATACTGGTGGTGAGTGTTAGTTTTCTGGCTGGGGAGTTTTTTGTTATACTGGTGGTGAGTGTTATGTTTATATGGGTGGTGAATGTTATGTTGTACTGGCTGGTGATGTTGTGTTGATACTGGTGGTGGTTTTGTTGATATGGCTGGTGAAAGTTATGTTGATATGGCTGGTGAGTGTTATGTTGTAGGCTGGTGAGTGTTATGGTTTTTACTGGTGGTGAGTGTTATGTTTATATGGCGGTGAGTGTTTGGTGATACTGGCTGGTGGTGTTATGTTTAAAATGGCTTTGGGGGAGTGTTATGTTGAACTGGCTGGGGAGGGTTTTGTTGAACTGGTGGTGAGTTTATGTTGATATGGCTGGTGAGTGTTTTGTTGATACTGGTGGGGAAGTTATGTTGTAGGCTTTGGGGGTTTTGTTTGGGGGGGTTTTTTTTTGATACGGCTGTGTGTTATGTTGATACTGGCTGGTGAGTGTTATGTTGATACTGGCTGGTGAGTGTTATGTTGATACTGGCTGGTGAGTGTTATGTTGATACTGGCTGGTGAGTGTTATGTTGATACTGGCTGGTGAGTGTTGTGTATTATGTTTCAGTTTGTGGCTAATGTCTGCGGTTTTGCCCGCTCGTTTCCATGATTAAGCAGCTACATTTCGCACAGTCCGCGAAACGATAGTATACGTTATAAGGGATTATACAGTCGCTCTTGCTACACTCTGCATGCTTGCTTAACCAACACAAAATTTATTACATCTTCCAGTTGTGTTGCAACAAACTCCCGCTGCGTCTGCAGTTTTGCAGGAGTTCGGCAATTTTAAAAATTCTCTAATGGTTTTGTAGTGAGAATTGCTCAAGCCATTTTGGGTGTATGTGAGGGGGCAGGTGACCCCTCGTGGAAATAACAAGGGGGCCCCAATGGAATTAACAAGGACCCTAATGGAAATACAAGGACCACAATGGAAATACAAGGACGCCCAATGGAAATACAAGGACTACAATGGAAATACTAGGACGCCCAATGGAATTACAAGGACCACAATGGAAATACAAGGACGCCCAATGGAAATACAAGGACTACAATGGAAATACAAGGACTACAATGGAAATACAAGGACTACAATGGAAATACAGGGACTACAATGGAAATACAAGGACCACAATGGAAATACAAGGACCACAATATAAATAAGTCACTTAGATTTTTTTTGGGTTATCCTGATGGGTAGTTTACACTGTGTAATAATTGTACTTATGTGTTCCTGTACCTAAATAAACTTACTGTATTAAGTGTGGTGGTAAGATCAGGTAGTATGAGGTCAGTGTGAGCTGTGAGTGCAGACGTAGGTACAAGGTACCTTGGTACTGACATTATTGATGGATGGACACAAGTTGTGAGTACAGACGTAGGTACAAGGTACCTTGGTACTGACATTATTGATGGATGGACACAAGTTGTGAGTGCAGGCGTAGGTACAAGGTACCTGACTCACGAAATCGTAATGACACGATTGCAAACAAGGTACCTTGGTACTGACATTATTGATGGATGGCACAAGTTGTGAGTGCAGACGTAGGTACAAAGTACCTTGGTACTGACATTATTGATGGATGGACACAAATTGTGAGTACAGACGTAGGTACAAGGTACCTTGGTACTGACATTATTGATGGATGGACACAAATTGTGAGTACAGACGTAGGTACAAGGTACCTTGGTACTGACATTGTTGATGGATGGAGACAAGTTGTGAGTGCAGACGTAGGTACAAGGTACCTTGGTACTGACATTATTGATGGATGGACACAAGTTGTGAGTGCAGGCGTAGGTACAAGGTACCTTGGTACTGACATTATTGATGGATGGACACAAGTTGTGAGTGCAGGCGTAGGTACAAGGTACCTTGGTACTGACATTATTGATGGATGGAGACAAGTTGTGAGTACAGACGTAGGTACAAGGTACCTTGGTACTGACATTATTGATGGATGGAGACAAGTTGTGAGTACAGACGTAGGTACAAGGTACCTTGGTACTGACATTATTGATGGATGGACACAAGTTGTGAGTACAGACGTAGGTACAAGGTACCTTGGTACTGACATTATTGATGGATGGAGACAGTTGTGAGTACAGACGTAGGTACAAGGTACCTTGGTACTGACATTATTGATGGATGGAGACAAGTTGTGAGTACAGACGTAGGTACAAGGTACCTTGGTACTGACATTATTGATGGATGGACACAAGTTGTGAGTACAGACGTAGGTACAAGGTACCTTGGTACTGACATTGTTGATGGATGGACACAAGTTGTGAGTACAGACGTAGGTACAAGGTACCTTGGTACTGACATTATTGATGGATGGACACAAGTTGTGAGTACAGACGTAGGTACAAGGTACCTTGGTACTGACATTATTGATGGATGGACACAAGTTGTGAGTGCAGACGTAGGTACAAGGTACCTTGGTACTGACATTATTGATGGATGGACACAAGTTGTGAGTACAGACGTAGGTACAAGGTACCTTGGTACTGACATTATTGATGGATGACACAAGTTGTTAGTACAGACGTAGGTACAAGGTACCTTGGTACTGACATTATTGATGGATGGACACAAGTTGTGAGTACAGACGTAGGTACAAGGTACCTTGGTACTGACATTGTTGATGGATGGAGACAAGTTGTGAGTGCAGACGTAGGTACAAGGTACCTTGGTACTGACATTGTTGATGGATGGAGACAAGTTGTGAGTGCAGACGTAGGTACAAGGTACCTTGGTAACTGACATTGTTGATGGATGGAGACAAGTTGTGAGTACAGACGTAGGTACAAGGTACCTTGGTACTGACATGTTGATGGATGGAGACAAGTTGTGAGTACAGACGTAGGTACAAGGTACCTTGGTACTGACATTGTTGATGGATGGAGACAAGTTGTGAGTACAGACGTAGGTACAAGGTACCTTGGTACTGACATTGTTGATGGATGGAGACAAATTGTGAGTACAGACGTAGGTACAAGGTACCTTGGTACTGACATTGTTGATGGATGGAGACAAGTTGTGAGTGCAGACGTAGGTACAAGGTACCTTGGTACTGACATTGTTGATGGATGGAGACAAGTTGTGAGTGCAGACGTAGGTACAAGGTACCTTGGTACTGACATTGTTGATGGATGGAGACAAGTTGTGAGTGCAGACGTAGGTACAAGGTACCTTGGTACTGACATTGTTGATGGATGGACACAAGTTGTGAGTACAGACGTAGGTACAAGGTACCTTGGTACTGACATTATTGATGGATGGACACAAGTGCATTTACTTAGTACATCTTCATTCCAAAAGCTTCAGGTCTGGAGGGCTTCAATGGTAGTGACTAAGATCTCAGGACTTGAACGTATCCAACATATACTTATACACCTGTGTCCTAACATGCAGCTCAAGGTGTGGGTATGTACACTTCAGGACATTTATAATAATAATAATAATAATAGTAATAATAATAATAATAATAATAATAATAATAATAATAATAATAATAATAATAATCTTTATTTCTACAAGTATATGTACAAGGTATACAGACGATAGCTGACATCAGTGACATACTACTATATAGAAAGCTCCTTGTTATTTCCTGCAAATTAGGTCAGTTTTGTTCCAGGATGCGACACACGCCCGTCAATTAACACCCATGTACTTATTTTACTGCTAAGTGAACATGGACACCCAGGTAGCTATTTTACTGCCAAGTGAACATGGACACCCAGGTAGCTATTTTACTGCCAAGTGAACATGGACACCCAGGTAGCTATTTTACTGCCAAGTGAACATGGACACCCAGGTAGCTATTTTACTGCTAAGTGAACATGGACACCCAGGTAGCTATTTTACTGTTAAGTGAACATGGACACCCAGGTAGCTATTTTACTGCTAAGTGAACATGGACACCCAGGTAGCTATTTTACTGCCAAGTGAACATGGACACCCAGGTAGCTATTTTACTGCTAAGTGAACATGGACACCCAGGTAGCTATTTTACTGTTAAGTGAACATGGACACCCAGGTAGCTATTTTACTGCTAAGTGAACATGGACACCCAGGTAGCTATTTTACTGCCAAGTGAACATGGACACCCAGGTAGCTATTTTACTGCTAAGTGAACATGGACACCCAGGTAGCTATTTTACTGCTAAGTGAACATGGACACCCAGGTAGCTATTTTACTGCTAAGTAAATAGTGACAGCAGGTGCCTTAAGGAAACACGTTCTAACATTTTCACCCGTACCACGGATCGAACCACAGACTTTAGTGTGTGAGCTGAGCGCGCTGCCAACCCAGCTGCGGGACGTTTCGCTACAAATGTCTTCTTCAGTCTTGAAGACTGTAGAAATCACTCGTGGCGAAACGTTTCATCTAATAAATGTCCTGAACTGTACATAAGTGTGTTTTTCCACACGTCGTGGATATCGCCAGACCATGTCTCAACTGGAGTGGTGTGTACATACAGAGGTTCGAGTTTACACCTAGAGCTACACGAAGGGATGAAAAACAAAACTCTGCGATGGAAAGCTTTTGTTATGTGGTAATATTTACTTTTTTCTGCTTTTTTTAATATTTTATACATTTTAAGTTAACCAAAATTATCTTAATTTTAAATGAGTATTATTAATTTAGAGAATAAGTGCATTGAGTGTGCATATTTTGGTTTTGAGGACGAGGTATGAGTGATGACCTAACAGGTCATCCTTCTTAGTGGGTTTTCATACCTGAAGTAGACCCGGAATATACCTGGAGTATACCTGGAGTATACCTGGAGTATACCTGCCCGAAATACTCATGCATGTTTTTTTTTTGCTTAATCTTTTGAGGATATTCTGAAGATCAACGCCCCCCCGCCCGGTCCATGACCAGGCATTAACATCTGCAACAATAACATATCAAGGAAAGGTAGAGAATTGTCATATGAATACATTGAGGTTGAAACATCGTAGCAATATGACCAACATAGCAACATGATATATCTGGTGATATGCTTAAAACGATCCTTGAACAAGTGTTGTAGGTACAAGCAGCCGGGGCATGACACAGTGGTGATCCCATGGTCATTCCGAACCTCCAGTTGCTAAATAAAACTAAAATGGAGGTATGACTGTATTATTTAATTATCAGCATATTTTTACTGGGCTTTGCTTTCTGAAATATTTCTGTTATTTATGATACTTTTATGACAGATCTAAAGAGAATAGGAGAAACGTTCTCTCTGGTCTCTCATATGGTTTCAGAAACCACACTGGTTTGAAAGGTACATATGTCCTCAGTTAATGTGCTCATTAATAGCTGTTAACAGGTTAACAGGTAGTAGGTTGGTAGACAGCAACCACCCAGGGAAGAACTACCGTCCTGCCAGATGACTGTGAAACAGAAATCTGTAACTGTTTTGCGTGATGGTAGGATTGCTGGTTTCTTTTTCTGTCTCATAAACACGCTAGATAACAGGGATATCTTGCTACTCCTACTTACACTTTGGTCACACTTCACAGACACGCACATGCATATATATATACATACATACATATATATATACATACACACACACACACACACACACACACACACAGACGTGGGTCACAAGGCTCCGAGATTTAGTGGTTTTTAATGCGTGCAACAACTGTTAGCATAATCAGATAGTGACAACGTCAGTGAAAATCCTACGGTGATAACCCAGATTTATTATTAAAAAAAAGTCGAAGAACCTAAACTTAATTTCAAAGTGAAAACCCGTAGTGATAGTAGGCTCTGTTGCAACACAGTTTCAAATATAACAAAAAAATCAATTTAGTGTGGAATCGGGTGTTCAAGAATTTCAAATAATTGGATAACAAGTGAATGTGGGCACCAACAGTGAAGTGAAAATAAATAATAAGCAAAGCAAAAAGGAAAAAAAATAATAAATAACAAGGAAATGCATTAGGCCTGCTAAACATGACCCCACAAAAATTGTGGAAAAATACATAAAAGGTAACACCGAATGTAAAAATGTATTCCAATAAAGTAAATTGTACTCATCATAAGTGACACTGAGGGACGCGGATGCCTGCAATACGGTTATAAAGACACGGGTGAAGAATTTTCAAAATAGTGATAGAAGCTAACGTCATCAGCATCTGCAATTTGCCCCTCGCATCACTGCCAGCTTAAGTTACTCCCCTTTGGGTTTTTTTTGGGGGTCCGAACCCTGCTTTGTCACTGTTAGATACTGGTCACTCACCCTGCAAGCTACAAACCCAGAATTTTAGGCAGGAATGCATAGATAAGGTGAAGATAGGTTGACTAGCGAGGAGCAGCATAGCGAGGGAAGCCATGACTCAGACACTCCAGAGCTCAACAAATAAATTTTCCCAACCTAATTACTTTTGTTTTATAAGTAAAGTGATAAGTGCTAAATCACTGTTTGCAGTTTTAGAATTTACTGTATCTACCGTATTTATTTACAGTATGAATACTTGAATTGGGGGCACACACACACACACACCACACACACACAAAACACACCACACGCACACGCACCCCGCCCCACGCACACCCCCACACACACTACACTTTCACATCACATACACACACACATACCCCACACACCAGTTTTTAAAATTTTTACTTATCTACCCGGTATTTATTAGCATATAATACCTTAGAAGTGGGGCACACCCACACACACACCACACCACACACCACACACCCAAACGCACACCACACACACATACCAACACATACACATACACCCATACACATACACACACACAACACACACCACACCACACACACACATACCACATACACACACACACATACCACAAAGAACAAGCACTTGAACTTATACACCACGCAACCACACATCACAGGATTTCACACCGTCCTAACTGACCACTGAATTTTTCTCCTCCCCCCCCCTCTTTTCTACACTAAGTGACTTATCTCTACCTCCTCACCCCTCCCTTATATCCTCTCTCTACCTATCTCTCTCTCTCTATTCCCTCTTCCCATCTTTCCCCTCTAACATCTCTTACCTCTAACACCTCCCCCCCTCACATCTCTCCCCCCTCTAACATCTGTCCCCCCCATTATCTCTCCCCTCCCCTTTTCCCTCCCCACCCTCCCCTCTCTCCCCCCTAGCCTCCCCCCCCCCTCTCGCTCTTCCATCTCTTTCCCCCTTCCCCCCTATTGCCTTCCCCTTTCCCTCTCCCCCCTCCTCCCTCCCTCCCTCCCTCCCTCTCTCTCTCCCCCTCTCTCTCCCCTCTCTCTCTTCCTCTCTCCTCTCTCTCTTGCTCTCTCTCTCTCTCCGCTCTCTCTCTTGCTCTCTCTCTCTCTTCCCCTTCTCACTCTCTTGCTCTCTCTCTCTCTCTCCTTGCTCTCTCTCTCTCTCTTGCTCTCTCTCTCTCTTGCTCTCTTTTGCTCTCTCTCTTGCTCTCTCTCTTGCTCTCTCCTCTCTTGCTCCTCTCTCTCTCTTTGCCCCCTCTCTCTCTCTTGCTGTCTCTCTCTCGCTCTCTCTCTCTCTTGCTCTCTCTCCTTGCTCCTCTCTCTCTTTTGCTCCTCTTTTGCTCTCTCTCTCTCCCTTTTGCTCTCTCTCTCTCTTGCTCTCTCTCTCTCTTCTCTCCTCCCCTCTCTTGCTCCTCTCTCTCTTGCTCCCCTCTCTCTCTCCTTTGCTCTCTCTCTCCCCTTGCTCTCTCTCCCCTCTTGCTCTCTCCCCTCTCTCTTGCCTCTCTCTCTTGCTCTCTCTCTCTCTTGCTTCCCCTCTCTTGCCTCTCTCTCTCTCTTTGCTCTCCTCTCCCCTTTGCTCTCTCTCTCTCTTGCTCTCTCTCGCTCTCTTGCCCCTCTCTCTCTCTCTCTCTTGCTCTCTCTCCCCCTTGCTCTCTCACTCTCTCTCTTGCTCTCTCTCTTGCTCTCTCTCTCTCTCTTGCTCTCTCTCTTGCTCTCTCTCTCTTGCTCTCTCTCTTGCTCTCTCTCTCTCTCTTGCTCCCCTCTCTCTCCTGCTCTCTCTCTCTCCTGCTCTCCTCTCTCTTCCCTCTCTCGCTTGCTCTCTCTCTCTCTCTTGCTCTCTCTCTCTCTTGCTCTCTCTCTTGCCTCCTCCTTCTCTCTCTCTCTTGCTCTCTCTCTCTCTTGCTCTCTCTTTTCTCTCTTGCTCTCTCTCTCTCTTGCTCTCCTCTCTTCTTTTGCTCTCCTCTCATCTCTCCTCTCTCTCTTGCTCTCTCTCTTTTCTTGCTCTCTTCTCTCTCTTGCTCCCTCTCTCTCTTGCTCTCTCTCTCTCTTGCTCTCTCTCGCCCCTCTTGCCTCTCTCTCTCTTCTTGCTTTTCTCTCCCCTCTTGCTCTTTTCTCTCTCTTGCTCTCTCTCTTGCTCCCCTTCTCTCTTGCTCTCTCTCCCTCTTGCTCTTTTCTCTCTCTCTTGCTCTCTTCTCTTGCTCTCTCTCTCTTTGCTCTCTCTCTCTCTCTCTTGCTCGCTCTCTTGCTCTCTCTCTCTTCTCTTGCTCTCTCTCCCTCTTGCTCTCCTCTCTCTCTTGCTCTCTCCTTTGCTCTCTCTCTCTCTCTTGCTCCCCTCTCTTGCTCTCCTTCTCTCTCTCTCCTGATCTCTCTCTTGCTCCTCTCTCTCTCTTGCTCTCTCCCCTTGCTCCTCTCTCTCTCCTGCTCTCCCTTTCCCCTTGCTCTCTCTCTCTTGCTCTCTCTCTCTCTTGCTCTCTCTCGTCCCCATTTTCCCTTCTAACTCTCCCCTCTCCTACTTTTAAAAAAAAAAAAAAAAAAAAAAAAAAAAAAAAAAAAAAAAAAAAAAAAAAAAATGGTGGGGATTTCGCAGGCCCCAAGGATCAGATGAAAAATGGTTCGGGTAGGGAGGAGTGGATGGAGGAGCATGGAAAAGGATGGAACAAGATGGGAGAAAAAATTAGGAGAGCTTTTCTGAAAAAAATGGAGAAGAGCTCTCTGTGAAAATTGGAAAGGTGGTTGGAGAAGGAGACCAAAGAATTGGGAGGCACAAGTCGAAACGCAGTAGCCAAGAAAAGGGTCCTAGAAGTTGAGATAAATAGGCTGGAGCGAGTTACAGGGCAGTGACCAAGAAGACACAGCATATGAAGCTGCGAGGGTGAACAGGAAGAAGGAATTAGAATTATGCTAAGGCCACAACAATCTGCCAAGGAGGACCAAGGAGTGAAAGGGGAAAATCAACTGGTTGCAGATGGAGAGGGTGATAGGTCGAATGCTGAGGCACAACAAGGCTATCAAGAGCCACTGGAAAAATCAAGGGAGAAACTGACCACACACAGGCAGGAAACCAGAGCCACAGAGGGTGAGGCAATGCGAGGGAAAAAAGGGCAAAAACAGTGTTTATCCATGGGCTTCAGGAGAGAGAGGAAAAGGACACACACTGAAAAGGGAAACAGGAAGAAAGGAAGGGGATTGAGAAAATCATAACAAAATAAGTGAAGAGAGGGACGATAGTAAATTTTCAGAGAATAGGGGGGTACTCGAAGGGAGAAAAACCCACCAATCAAGCTGATTCTCAGGACGGAAACAGTGCGGAACAGGATCCTCCAAGAGAAAACCAGATTGAAATACTCGGAAGAGTACAAGAGGGTGTTCCTAGACAGAGACAGAACAAAAACAGAACGACAGCACTGAGGGAGAGGACAAAAAAGCGAAAGGAGCTAGAAAAGAGACAAGGAGGGAACCACAGAGGTCAGCAGAGCAGGGCAGAACAGCAAGGCAAGCACACACACAACTACTCTCAACACACAAACCACACACCACACACCCATCCCAACACACCCTACATCCAACCCACAAGCCTCCACCCAACACCAAGCTATAGAACCCCACAGTATGCCACCAGGTCCCCCCACCCTCACAGGCCCCCCAAACCACAGTGTTTTGGGAAAAGGAAACTGAAGGTATGGTACACAAACGCTGATGAATAACAAATAAGTGGGAGGAGTGGCAAGAAAGAGTCAAAGAAACATCACCGGGCATCATAGCTCTCACAGAAAAACCAAGCTTACAGGTATGATAACCAAAATGCCATCTTTCCAACGGATACCAAATCCTGAGGAAAGACAGAGGGAACAGGGGGGGGGGAGGAGTGGCGTTGCTGATCAAAAATCGCTGGAATTTTGATGAGCTGGAAGAGAAGATAGCGGAGAAGAAAGTGATTACATAGTGGGAACACTTCACTCTGGAGTCCCAAGGTGGGAATAGCAGTGATGTATAACCCACCACAGAACAGCAGAGGCCAAGGCAAAAGTACGACGAGAGCAATAGAGCGATGGTTTGCCCCACTGGGTAGAGTGGCCAGAAGAGCTCATGCATGCAGGGCAAAGCTCCTGATTTAAGGGTGACTTTAACCACAAGGAAAAGATTGGGAGAACTTGGACCCCATGGGGGCCAAGATACTTGGAGGGCTAAGATGAAGGTGGGTACGGAGAACTTCATGTACCAACACTTAAGGGACACTACAAGAGAGAGAGGAGAGGATGAACCAGCAAGGCTGGACTTAGTATTCACCTTCATAGTGCAAAATATCGAGGACATCACATATGAAAGACCCCTTGGGGCCAGTGACCATGTGGTTGTAAGCTTCGAATACACAGTAGAGCTACAAGTGGAGGGAGAACAGGAAAGCCAGACGAATGAAGCCAAACTACAAGAAAGGGACTACACAGGAATGAGGAACTACCTGAACGGGGTTCAGTGGGACAGAGAACTGGCAGGGAAACCAGTTAATGAGATGATGGAATATGTAGCAATAAAATGCAAGGAGGCAGGAGAGGTTTGTACCCAAGGGTAACAGGAGTAATTGAAAAAGCCAGGATGAGGCCCATGGTTTAAACCCCAAAAGGGGCAGGGAGGCAAAAGCCAAGTGTGCTAGGAATGGGAAAAAATATAGAAGGCAAAGGGCCCAGGGGAATAAGGAGAACAGTCGTAGAGCCAGAAATGAATATGCACAGATAAGAAGGGAGGCCCAAAGACAATATGAAAAAAGACATAGCAGCGAAACCAAATCTGACCCGAAACTGTTGTAAAAGCCACATCAGGAGGAAAACAAAAAGTCAAGACCAGTAAAACAGGCTAAGGAAGGAAGGAGGGGAGAAAACAGGAAATACCGGGGAAATATGTGAAGAACTCAACAAGAGATTCAAAAAAGTGTTTTACAGAGGAGACAGAAGGGACTCCAGAAAGACGGAGAGGGGGGGCACACCACCAAGTGCTGGAACACAGTGCACACAACCGAGGAAGAAGTGAAGAGGCTTCTGAGTGAGCTAGATACCTCAAAGGCAATGGGGCCAGATAACATCTCCCCAAGGGTATTGAGAGAGGGAGGCAGAGGCCTATGTGTACCCCTAACAACAATATTTAATACATCTATCGAAACAGGAGATTGCCTGAGGGATGGAAGACAGCAAAATGTAGTCCCAACTTTAAAAAGGAGACAGACATGAAGCATTAAACTACAGACCATGTCACTGACATGTATAGTATGCAAAATCATGGAGAAGAATTACAGGAGAAGAGTGTGGAACACCTAGAAAGGAATGATCTCAACAACAGCAGCCACAGGTTCAGGACGGGAAATCCTGCGTCACAAACCTACTGGAGTTCTATGACATGGTGACAGCAGTAAGACAAAAGAGAGGGGTGGGTGGATTGCATTTTCATGGACTGCAAAAGGCGTTTGACACAGTCCACACAAGAGATTGGTGCAAAAACTGGAGGACCAAGCAGGATAACAGGGAAGGCACTAATGGATCAGGAAACTTGTCAGGGAAGACAGCACAGTCATGGTACGTGGCGAGGTGTCAGAGTGGGCCCTGAGACCAAACGGGTCCCGCAGGGTCAAGTCCAAAGGACCAGTGCTGTTTCTGTTAATTGTAGGGAACGACATACGGAAGGAAAACTCTGAGGTGTCCGTTTGCAGATGAGTAAGATGAGAAGATCACTCGTCGAAGACCAGCGAATACAAAGGGATCCCGGACAGGCCTGAGAACTGGTCCAGGGAATTGGCTCCTGGAGTTTCAACCCACCAAGTGCAAAGTCATGAAAAGGGGAAGGGGAAAGAAGCCGCAGACGGATACAGTCTAGGGTCAGATACTACAAACCTCATCAAGGAAAAAGATCTTGGGGATATAACACCGGCACATCTCCTGAAGCGCACCCTCAACCCAATAACTGCTGCAGAAAAAGGGGCCTAGCAAACCTCAAAGCATTCCGACCTTAAAAAGGAACGTTCAGGACCCTGTAAAAACCGTATACGTTAGGCCCATATTGGATATGCGGCACCTTTTTGGAACCCACCCGCCAGCACGTAAAAACAGAGAAATGCAAAGGGTTTTTGCACAAGACTAGTCCCAAAGCTAAGAGGTATGCCTACGAGGAGAGGTTAGGAAACCCAAACCTGACGACACTGGAGGACAGGAAGATAGGGGGGACATAAAAAACGACATACAAAATACTAAAGGGAAATTGAAAGGTGGACAAAAACAGGATTTCCAAGTTTGGAAACACAGTAACAAGGGACACATTTGGGAAAAGCTAAAGACACAAAATCCGGTGTTAGGGAATATTTCTTCAGCCACAGGTATCAGTAAATGAATAGTTTTGGGGAACGATGTAGTGGGGGGCAGGGTCCAACATACTTTAAGCAGGTACGTAAAACTCACGGCTCAGGGGGAAGTGCCTAGTAGCGATCATGAAGGGCGGGCCAGGAGCTCGGCTCAAACCCCCCAACCTCAACTAGGTATAAACTAGTGATACATCTGGTTTTTTTTTTCTAAATAGCCTTGTTCCTCTTTATTTCTTTTATTTCCATGGGGAAGGGGAAAAGAATCTTTTTCAAAAGCCATCTGTCGTATGAGGCGACAAAAGGGCCGGGGCCCTTTCTAGAAACCCCTTTTCTCCTTTTAACATTTACTAAAAAAGAGAAGAAAAAACTTTATTAAAACTGGGGATCTTAAATTGCGTGGATGAATGCGGATGACAAGAAACAGAGTTTGCTGATGCTTGAAAAAAGAAGTTGGAGTCCTGGCCCTAAGCGAAACAAACTAAGGGGGGTGGGGGATTTTCCCCGGGGGGGGAAATAAAGGGATTAAATCTAGTACTGAGAAGTTTAGAGCAAAGGGGGGGGGTATCAAAAAGTTGAAGGGACATTAGGAAGGAGAAAAGAGAATATGAAGTGTAAATTCAAGAATTTTGGGGAAATAAAGAAAAGGTTTGGGCTGCGAGAAGGGGGTCATAATAAGCTGTATGCACCGGAGAAGAGAAAGCAGAGGAAGAGAGATTTTGGAGATGTTAAGTGAATGATAACCTTTAAACCCAAGTAAGAGTAATTGTGGTGGGGGACCTGAATGCTAAAGGGGAAAAAACTTTAGAGAGGGTGGGTAGGTAAGTTTGGGGTCCGGGTGTAAATGATAAGGGACCCTTTGTTTGAACTTTGTATAGAAAGGGGTTTATTATAGGAATACATTTTTAAGAAAAGAGGATAAAAATATACAAGAATGATGTAGGGCGAAAAACAGTAGTTTGTTTGGGTTATGTATGGTAATAAAAGACTGTTGAAGACTTCAGGGTTTACATTTTTAGAGGGGCCACAGATTACAGATCACTTTCTAGTTGTACTACACTGAGATAAAAGGTAGATGGATAAAAGGGAGAAAAAAAGCATCAGGGAAGAAGGGGTGATTTTATAAACAAAAAAGGGGAGGCATTTTGGGGGAAGATAAAACATTTTGGAGGATAATGTAATAAGCATAGGCAATGGGTCGAAGAGGATGGGGGGGTTTTAAAAAATGTATGTTAGAGGTTCAGCAGAATTGTGGTTACAGGAAATGGGTGCGGGAGGGAGGGGAGCGATTGGTGGAATGATAAAGGAAAGATAGTAAGGGAGAAAAAGTAGCATTAAAGAATTTTTACAAGTAGAAGTAATGCAAAGGGAAGAGAAATGGAAAAAAGAGAGAGTTTTAAGAGAGTGGGAAGAAATGTAAAAAGAGAGCAAATGAGAGAGTGGGGAGATGAACAAAAAATTTTTTGTTGAAAAAAAGAAAAAGTTTTGGAGTAAATTAACAAGAAAGAAAGCCTAGAGAAACAAATGGAATTTTTGTCATTTTAAAAATAGGAGGGAGATTTATTAAATGGAGAGTTGGGGTTTTTGGGGAAATGGGGGAAAATTTTTTGGGAATTTGTTAAATTTTTAGAAGTAGGAACTGTGATTTCGTTTTAGGGCAAGGGGAAAAACATCGTAGGAGTGGGAAGACCATTGTGAGTGTGGGGGAAGTTCGTGAGGCAGTGGGTAAAATGAAAGGGGAAAAGGCAGCCGGGGATTGATGGGATAAAATAAAAATTTTTAAAAGCAGGGGGGATATAGTTTTGGAGTTTTGGTCAATTTTTTAAAAAAATGTAGGAAGAGGGAAGGGTACCTGGGTTGGCAGAAGCTGCATAGTTCCTTTGTAAAAGGAAAAGGGGGAAAAAGAAGTGAAAAAATTTATAGGGGGAAAGTCGGGGGAATATACCTGGAAAAGGAGGAGAGTTATTATTGAAAAATTTAAGATAAGACGGAGAAAGGATAGCAATAACAGGAGGCTTTGGGAAAAGGGTAGGGGGTTGTGGACCAGGGTTTACAGGAAACATAAAAGGTGAACTTTTAGAAAAGGCAAAAAGGTCTTGTGGCATTTTTTGGTTTTGGGAAAAGCGTATGACGGGGTGGATGGGGGGGCAATGGGGCGATTTTGCAGGTGTATGGTGTAGGGGGTAGGTTACAAAAGCATGAAGAGTTCTTACGGGGAAGGAGGCTCAAGTAGAGTAGTAGGAAAGAGGGAAATTATTTCCCAGTAAAATGGCCCCTTAGACAAGGTTTTTGGAGTCACCCCTGGTTGTTTAATATATTTAAAAGATGGGGTTGTAAGAGAAGTAAAAGCGAGGGTTGGGAAAAGGCGTGGAGTTTAAAAAAAAAAGAATCACACAAAAGGGGGATTTCACAGTTGCCTTTGCTGATGACACTGTCCTTTGGGGGATTCGAAGAGAATTGCGAGATTGGGGGAGAATTTGGTAGGGTGCAAAAGAAAAAATTGAAAATGAAAACAGGAAAGAGAAGGTTTTGAAGATAACAAAAAGATTGGTAGAAAGATTGGGAAACAGATTTGGGGGGAGAAGGGATGGAGGAGGGGAATGATTCAGAATTTTTTGGGGGGGACGTGTCCGGATGGGGTTCAGAAAGAGAGGGGAATCAAGAATTGATGAGGGAAAAGAGTAGTGGGGGCACTTTGGAGTCTGTGAACAAAAAACTTTTTCCTTGTGTAATTTTTCCGGAGGCAAAGAGGGGGGTAAAAGTAAAAAGTTTTTTTCCCAAAGCTCTTATAGGGGTGAAGCATGGGGGATAATGTTTCCGCGAGAGAAGGCTGGGGGCAATGTGTGGTGGAAATAATGCAAAATTCGATTTGGAAGTTAGGAGGAGGTGCGGGATTACCAAAACTGTTGTCCAGAGGGCGAGGAAGGGTTGTTGAGGTGGTTCGGACATGTGGAGAGAATGGAGCGAAACAGAATAACTTCAAGAGTGTATCAGTCTGTAGTGGAAGGAAGGCAGGGTAGGGGTCGGCCTAGGAAAGGTTGGAGGGAGGGGGTAAAGAGTTTTGTGTGGGAAGGGCTTGGACTTCCAGCAGGCATGCGTGAGCATGTTTGATAGGAGTGAATGGAGACAAATGGTTTTTAATACTTGACGTGCTGTTGGAGTGTGAGCAAAGTAACATTTATGAAGGGGTTCAGGGAAACCGGCAGGCCGGACTTGAGTCCTGGAGATGGGAAGTACAGTGCCTGCACTCTGAAGGAGGGGTGTTAATGTTGCAGTTTAAAAACTGTAGTGTAAAGAACCCTTCTGGCAAGACAGTGATGGAGTGAATGATGGTGAAAGTTTTTCTTTTTCGGGCCACCCTGCCTTGGTGGGAATCGGCCAGTGTGATAATAAATAAAAATAACAGGTTAAGATCTATTATCCTATTTTAGTTCATTACAAAGACAAACAACACACTCAGCTATACTACCACCACCCAGGATGCCACCCACACCGGTCTATTAACACCCCGGTACCTACTTATTGCTAGGTGAACAGTGACAGTGGGTGTAAGGTGGCTAACACACAGATACCTACTTACTGCTAGGTGCACAGGGACAAGACTTGCCCATACATGTCATCAAGCCCAGGATGCCACCCATAAGTCAACCAACACATTAAGCTCACACAGTTCATTTGAGCTTAGTTTTTATGAGCTCAGTTAACGTGAGCTCACTTCCCGTGAGTTCAATTAACATGAGCTCACTTCCCATGAGTTCAGATAACATGAGCTCACTTCCCATAAGCTCAGTTAACATGAGCTCACTTCCCATAAGCTCAGTTAACATGAGCTCACTTCCAATGAGCTCGGTTAACATCAGCTCACTTCCCATGAGTTCAGTTAACATGAGCTCACTTCCCATAAGCTCAGTTAACATGAGCTCACTTCCAATGAGCTCAGTTAACATGAGCTCACTTCCCATGAGCTCAGTTAACATGAGCTCACTTCCCATGAGCTCAGTTTCGCCGGGAAATTTCAGCTCGGTCTTCAACGTTATTACTATAAATTTTTATGCAAATTTAAGTGCAGCAGCATTCAACTTTTTTTATTCTGTGTAATAACGTCCAACCCATTTTAAAGTGTCCTCTTAATACAGTTTTATTAATAGTCCAGCCTATTTTATTGATAGTCCAGCCTATTTTATTGATAGTCCAGCCTATTTTATTTATAGTCCAGCCTATTTTATTGATAGTCCAGCCTATTTTATTGATAGTCCAGCCTATTTTATTGATAGTCCAGCCTATTTTATTGATAGTCCAGCCTATTTTATTGATAGTCCAGTCTATTTTATTGATAGTCCAGCCTATTTTATTGATAGTCCAGCCTATTTTATTGATAGTCCAGCCTATTTTATTGATAGTCCAGCCTATTTTATTGATAGTCCAGCCTATATTGATAGTCCAGCCTATTTTATTGATAGTCCAGCCTATTTTATTGATAGTCCAGCCTATATTGATAGTCCAGCCTATTTTATTGATAGTCCAGCCTATTTTATTGATAGTCCAGCCTATTTTATTGATAGTCCAGCCTATATTGATAGTCCAGCCTCTTTTATTGATAGTCCAGCCTATATTGATAGTCCAGCCTATTTTATTGATAGTCCAGCCTATATTGATAGTCCAGCCTATTTTATTGATAATCCAGCCTATATTGATAGTCCAGCCTATTTTATTGATAGTCCAGCCTATATTGATAGTCCAGCCTATTTTATTGATAGTCCAGCCTATATTGATAGTCCAGCCTATTTTATTGATAGTCCAGCCTATTTTATTGATAGTCCAGCCTATATTGATAGTCCAGCCTATTTTATTGATAGTCCAGCCTATATTGATAGTCCAGCCTTTTTTATTGATAGTACTGCATATTTTGATAGTCCAGACTTTTTTATTGATAGTCCAGCCTTTATTGATGTCCTGCCTATTGTATTATATTGATATCCAGCCTCTATATTGATAGTCCAGCCTATTATTATTGATAGTCCAGCCTATTTTATTGATAGTCAAGCCTTTTTTATTGTAGTCCAGCCTTTTTTATTGATAGTTCCTGCCTATTTTTTTGAGAGTCCAGCTATTTTATTGAGAGTTCCAGACCTATTTTATTGATAGTCCAAGCCTATTTGATAGTCCAGCATATTTTATTGTTAGTCCAGCCTAGATTGAGAGTCCAGCTATTTATTGACCAATGTCCAGGCCTATATTGATAGTCCAGCTATTTTATTGATAGTAGCCTATATTATGATAGTCCAGCCCATTTACTGATAGTCCAGCCTTTTGTATTGATTAGTCCAGCCTATTTCATGTTGTACAGCCTATTTTATTGATAGTCCAGCCTAATTTTTATGATTAGTTCCAGCCTATTTTATTGATATAGTCCAGCCTATATTGATAGTCCAGCCTGTATTGATAGTCCCGCCTATATTGTATATTGCAGCCCTATATTGATAGTGCAGCCTATATTGATAGTCCCAGCCTAAGTGATGAGTGTCTGCCTATTTGAAATCCAGCCTATTTGATTGATAGTCCAGCCTGTATTGATAGTCCAGCTGTATTGATTGTCCACATAATATTGATAGTCCAGCCTATATTGATAGTCCAGACTACTTGATTTAGTCCAGCTATTTGATAGTCAGCCCGTATTGATAGTCCAGCTGAATTGATAGTCCAGCCTATATTGATAGTCCAGCCTTGATTGTTAGTCAAGCCTGTATTGTTAGTCCAGCTATATTGATAGTCACAGCTATATTGATATCCAGCCTTATTTGATAGTCCAGCCTATATTGATAGTCCAGCCTGTATTGATAGTCCACTGTATTGATAGTCCAGCATATATTGATAGTCCTGCCCTATTTTGATAGTCCAGGCTGTATTGGATAGTCATGCATATATTGATTGTCCAGCTTTATTGATTAGTCCAGCCTGTTATTGATAGTCCAGCTATATTGATTAGTCCAGCCTATAGTGATTAGTCCAGTTATATTGATTGTCCAGACTTATATGTTAGTCAGCCTACATTGATAGTCCAGCCTATGGTCGGATAGTGCTGCGTTTTTGATAGTCCAGCCTATAATGTAGTCCAGCCTATAATTGATAGTCAGCCTGTATTGATAGTCCAGCTTTATTGAGAATCCAGCCTGTAGTGGATCAGTCCAGCTAATTGATAGTCCAGCCTGTATTTGACTAGTCCAGCCAATATTGATAGTGCAGCCTTTGTGGATAGTGCAGCTATAAATATAGTCCGGCCTTGTTTGATTAGTCCAGGCCGTATTGATTTGTCCAGATAATAATGATAGTCCAGCTATGTTGATAGTGCTGGACTATATTTGATAGTTCCAGCCTATATATTGTTTGTCCAGCATATTTTGATGTCCAGCCTATATTCGATAGTCTCAAGCTATATTGATAGTCAGCCTATTATTGTATTAGGGTTTTTCCCGGCGCCTATTTTGATAGTCAGCTATATTGATAGTCCAGCATATTTTGATAGTCCAGACTATTTTGTAGTCCTGCCTATGTTGATAGTGCAGCCTATGTTGTTACTCAAGGCTTATATTGATAGTCACGCCTTTATTGGATAGGTGCCTGCCTATATTGATAGTTGCAGCGCCTATGTTGATAAGTGCAGCTATGTTGATAGTCAAGATTATATTGATAGTCCTGCTTATTTTATAGTGCAGCATAATTGATAGTGCCAGCTCATGTTGATTGTGCAGCTATGTTGTGATAGTCAGCTTATAGTGTTAGTCCAGGCCTATTATTGTATAGTTGCAGCCTATTTGATAGTGCAGCCTATGTTGATAGTGAGCCTATGGGATAGGTCAGCTTTATATTGATAGTCTGCGTATATTGATAGTGCAGCCTATATTGATAGTGCAGCCTATGTTGATAGTGCAGCCTATGTTGATAGTCCAGCTTATATTGATAGTCCAGCCTATATTGATAGTGCAGCCTATATTGATAGTGCAGCCTATGTTGATAGTGCAGCCTATGTTGATAGTGCAGCCTATGTTGATAGTCCAGCTTATATTGATAGTCCGGCCTATATTGATAGTCCAGCCTGTATTGATAGTCCAGCCTATATTGATAGTCCAGCCTATATTGATAGTCCAGCCTATATTGATTGTCCAGCCTATATTGATAGTCCAACCTATATTGATAGTCCAGCCTATATTGATAGTCCAGCCTATATTGATAGTCCAGCCTATATTGATAGTCCAGCTTATATTGATAGTCCAGCCTATATTGATTAGTCCAGCCTATATTGATAGTCCAGCCTATATTGATAGTCCAGCTTATATTGATAGTCCAGCCTATATTGATAGTCCAGCTTATATTGATAGTCCAGCCTATATTGATAGTCCAGCCTATATTGATAGTCCAGCCTATATTGATAGTCCAGCCTATATTGATAGTCCAGCCTATATTGATAGTCCAGCTTATATTGATAGTCCAGCCTATATTGATAGTCCAGCCTATATTGATAGTCCAGCTTATATTGATAGTCCAGCTTATATTGATAGTCCAGCCTATATTGATAGTCCAGCCTATATTGATAGTCCAGCCTATATTGATAGTCCAGCTTATATTGATAGTCCAGCCTATATTGATAGTCCAGCCTATATTGATAGTCCAGCTTATATTGATAGTCCAGCCTATATTGATAGTCCAGCCTATATTGATAGTCCAGCTTATATTGATAGTCCAGCCTATATTGTTTTAGTAATGTAGTTGTGATAGCTGTGTGTGAAGGAGGAGAGAATAACAAGGAGGAAGACAAAGAGGAAGTGAAGACCAAAAGGGAGAAATAGAAAAGGAAGAAGGGGAGAAGCAGAAGAATAACTTGGAGAAAGTAGAAGATTAGGAAAAAGTGAAGAATTAGAAAAAATAAGTAAAATAATTAGAGAAAGAAGAAGAAGAAGAAAGGAAAATTAACGATAAAATGAAGGAAAGTCGGAAATGAGAAGAAAAATAAAACGTGAAACATAAGATTATTATTATTATTATTATTATTATTATTATTATTATTATTATTATTATTATTATTATTATTATTATTATTATTATTATTATTATTGTTATTATTATTATTATTATTATTATTATTATTATTGTTATTATTGTTATTGTTATTATTGTTATTGTTATTATTGTTATTATTGTTATTATTATTATTATTATTATTATTATTATTATTTTTATTATTATTATTATTATTATTATTATTATTATTATTATTATTATATTATTATTATTATTATTATTATTATGTTCAGTAAACATTACTAAAAATGTTTGTTTATCTTTTATTTCTCTGTTTCTCTGTTTTATATATTTTTCTGTTGTGTAACTGTTTATCTGTTTATGTTTATCTGTTGCTTATCTGTTGTTGGTTGCTAGAGTCATCCCCCCACCCAGCCTCCCGGCACCAGTCTACAAGGATCCACCAGGTTGTTAGTACTGGTATGTACTGCCAGTCTACCAGGATCCACCAGGTTGTTAGTACCGGTATCATGTACTGCCAGTCTACCAGAATCCACCAGGTTGTTAGTACTGGTATCATGTACTGCCAGTCTACCAGGATCCACCAGGTTGTTAGTACTGGTATGTACTGCCAGTCTACCAGGATCCACCAGGTTGTTAGTACCGGTATCATGTACTGCCAGTCTACCAGAATCCACCAGGTTGTTAGTACTGGTATCATGTACTGCCAGTCTACCAGGATCCACCAGGTTGTTAGTACTGGTATCATGTACTGCCAGTCTACCAGGATCCACCAGGTTGTTAGTACTGGTATCATGTACTACCAGTCTACCAGGATCCAACAGGTTGTTAGTACTGGTATGTACTGCCAGTCTACCAGGATCCACCAGGTTGTTAGTACCGGTATCATGTACTGCCAGTCTACCAGGATCCACCAGGTTGTTAGTACTGGTATCATGTACTACCAGTCTACCAGGATCCACCAGGTTGTTAGTACTGGTATCATGTACTACCAGTCTACCAGGATCCAACAGGTTGTTAGTACTGGTATCATGTACTACCAGTCTATCAGGGTCCAACAGGTTGTTAGTACCGGTATCATGTACTACCAGTCTACCAGGATCCACCAGGTTGTTAGTACTGGTATCATGTACTACCAATCTACCAGGATCCACCAGGTTGTTAGTACTGGTATCATGTACTACCAGTCTACCAGGATCCAACAGGTTGTTAGTACTGGTATCATGTACTACCAGTCTACCAGGATCCAACAGGTTGTTAGTACTGGTATCATGTACTACCAGTCTACCAGGATTCACCAGGTTGTTAGTACTGGTATCATGTACTACCAGTCTACCAGGATTCACCAGGTTGTTAGTACTGGTATCATGTACTACAAGTCTAGCAGGATCCACCAGGTTGTTAGTACTGGTATCATGTACTACCAGTCTACCAGGATCCACCAGGTTGTTAGTACTGGTATCATGTACTACCAGTCTACCAGGATGCACGAGGTTGTTAGTACTGGTATCAGGTATTACCAGTCTACCAGGATCCACCGGGTTGTTAGTACTGGTATTATGTACAACAACCTTCTCTCTGCCATTACACTAAACAGTTTCATTGTTCTGGCTGGTAATTACTTTCATCGTTATTACTTTAAGTGTAATTAATGATAATTACATTATTTTTTGGTGAATTTTATTGAGTTATGTTATGGAGTTGTCAGTGTTGTGTGTTGTCAGTGTTGTGTGTTGTCAGTGTTGTGTGTTGTCAGTGTTGTGTGTTGTCAGTGTTGTGTGTTGTCAGTGTTGTGTTTGTCAGTGTTGTGTGTTCAGTGTTGTGTGTTGTCAGTGTTGTGTGTGTCAGTGTTGTGTGTGTCAGTGTTGTGTGTTGTCAGTGTTGTGTGTTGTCAGTGTTGTGTGTTGTCAGTGTTGTGTGTTGTCAGTGTTGTGTGTTGTCAGTGTTTGTGTGTTGTCAGTGTTGTTGTTGTCAGTGTTGTTGTCAGTGTTGTGTTGTCAGTGTTGTGTTGTCAGTGTTGTGTGTTGTCAGTGTTGTGTGTTGTCAGTGTTGTGTGTTGTCAGTGTTTGTGTGTCAGTGTTTGTGTTGTCAGTGTTGTGGGGTTGTCAGTGTTGTGTGTTGTCATGTGTTTGTGTGTTGTCAGTGTTGTGTGTGTGTCAGTGTTGTGTGATACCAGTGTTGTGTGTTGTCAGTGTTGTGTGTTGTCAGTGTTGTGTGTTTGTCAGTGTTGTGTGTTGTCAGTGTTGTGTGTCAGTGTTGTGTGTTGTCAGTGTTGTGTGTTGTCAGTGTTGTGTGTTGTCAGTGTTGTGTGTTCAGTGTTGTGTTGTCAGTGTTGTGTGTGTTGTCAGTGTTGTGCTGTTTGTCAGTGTTGTGTGTTGTCAGTGTTTGTGTTTGGGTCAGTGTTGTGTTTTTGTCAGTGTTGTGTGTGTTTGTCAGTGTTGTGTGTTGTCAGTGTTGTGTGTTGTCAGTGTTGTGTGTTGTCAGTGTTGTGTGTTGTCAGTGTTGTGTGGTTGTCAGTGTTGTTGTATGTCTGTGTTGTTGTGATACCCGTGTTGTGTTTTTTGTCAGTGTTTTGTGTTGTGTTGTCAGTGTTGTGTGTTGTCATGTGTTGTGTTGTGTTGTCATGTTGTTGATGTGTTGTTGTCAGTGTTGTGTGTTGTCAGTGTGTTGTTGTCATTGTGTGTCAGTGTTGTGTTGTCCAGTGTTTGTGTTGTCAGTGTTGTGTGTTGTCAGTGTTGTGTGTTGTCAGTGTTGTGTGTTGTCAGTGTTGTGGTCAGTGTTGTGTTGTCAGTGTTGTGTGTTGTCAGGTTGTTTGTGTGTTGTCAGTGTTGTGTGATACAGTGTTGTGTGTTGTCAGTGTTGGTGTTGTCAGTGTTGTGTGTTTGTCAGTGTTTTTGTGTTGTCAGTGTTGTGTGTTGTCAGTGTTGTGTGTTGTCAGTGGTTGTGTTGTCAGTGTTGTGTGTTGTCAGTGTTGTGTGTTGTCAGTGTTGTGTTGTCAGTGTTGTGTGTTGTCAGGTAGTTGTGTGTTGTCAGTGTTGTGTGTTGTCAGTGTTGTGGTTGTCAGTGTTGTGTGTTGTCAGTGTTGTGTGTTGTCAGTGTTGTTGTGTGTTGTTCAGTGTTGTGTGTTGTCAGTGTTGTGTGTTGTCAGTGTTTGTGATACCAGTGTTGTGTTGTCAGTGTTGTGTGTTGTCAGTGTTGTGTGTTGTCAGTGTTTGTACAGTGTTGTCAGTGTTGTGTGTTGTCAGTGTTGTGTGTTGTCAGTGTTGTGTTGTGTCAGTGTTGTGTGTGTGTCAGTGTTGTGTTGTCAGTGTTTGTGATACCAGTGTTGTGTTTGTCAGTGTTGTGTGTTGTCAGTGTTTGTGTGTTGTCAGTGTTGTGTGTTGTCAGTGTTGTGTGTTGTCAGTGTTTGTGTGTTGTCAGTGTTGTGTGTTGTCAGTGTTGTGTGTTGTCAGTGTTGTGTGTTGTCAGTGTTGTGTTGTATACCAGTGTTGTGTTGTCAGTGTTGTGTGTTGTCATGTTGTGATGTGTGTTGTCAGTGTTGTGTGTTGTCCCGTGTTGTGTGTTGTCAGTGTTGTGTGTTGTCAGTGTTTTGGTCTGTTTGTCAGTGTTGTGTGTTGTCAGTGTTGTGTGATACAGTGTTGTGTGATACCAGTGTTGTGTTTGTCAGTGTTGTGTGTTGTCAGTGTTGTGTGTGTGTCATGTTGTGTGTACGTGTGTGATACAGTGTGTGTTGTCCAGTGTTGTGTGTTGTCAGTGTTGTGTGTTGTCATGTGTTGTGTGTTGGTCAGTGTTGTGTGTGTCAGTGTTGTGTGATACCAGTGTTGTGTGATACCATTGTTGTGTGATACCAGTGTTGTGTGTTGTCAGTGTTGTGTGTTGTCAGTGTTGTGTGCTGTCACTGTTGTGTGATACCGGTGTTGTGTGATACCAGTGTTGTTTGATACCATTGTTGTGTGATACCAGTGTTGTGTGTTGTCAGTGTTGTGTGTGTCAGTGTTGTGTGTGTCATGTGTGCTGTCACTGTTGTGTGATACCATGTGTTGTGTGTACCAGTTGTTGTGTGATACCAGTGTTGTGTGTTGTCAGTGTTGTGTGTTGTCAGTGTTGTGTGCTGTCACTGTTGTGTGATACCAGTGTTGTGTGATACCAGTGTTGTGTGATACCAGTGTTGTGTGATACCAGTGTTGTGTGTTGTCAGTGTTGTGTGTTGTCATGTTTGTGTGTCATTGTTGTGTGTACCATGTTGTGTGATACCAGTGTTGTGTGATACCAGTTGTTGTGTGATACCAGTGTTGTGTGTGTTGTGTCCCGTGTTGTGTTTGTCCAGTGTTGTGTGCTGTCATGTTGTGTGATACCGTGTTGTGTGATGTCCATGTTGTGTGATACCATGTTGTGTGATACCAGTGTTGTGTGATTGTCAGTGGTTGTGTGTTGTGTGCAGTGTGTGTCATGTTGTTGTCACTGTTGTGTGATTCCCGTGTTGTGTGTGTACGTGTTGTGTGATACCAGTGTTGTTGATAAGTGTGTGTGATCAGTTGTGTGTAGTGTTGTGTGTGTCAGTGTTGTGTGTTGTCACTGTTGGGATACCAGTGTTTGTGATACCAGTGTTGTGTGATACCATTGTTGTGTGATACAGTGTTGTTGTTGTCATGTGGTGCTGTCATGTTGTGTGCTGTCACTGTTGTGTGCTGTCACTGTTGTGTGATACCATGTTGTGTGATACCATGTGTGTGATACCATGTTGTGTGTGACCATGTGTGTGTGTGTGATACCAGTGTTGTGTGCTGTCAGTGTTGTGTGCTGTCACTGTTGTGTGCTGTCACTGTTGTGTGATACCATTGTTGTGTGATACCATTGTTGTGTGATACCATTGTTGTGTGATACCATTGTTGTGTGATACCATTGTTGTGTGATACCATTGTTGTGTGATACCATTGTTGTGTGATACCATTGTTGTGTGATACCAGTGTTGTGTGTTGTCAGTGTCGTATGCTGTCACTGTTGTGTGATGTCACCGTAATGTCAGTGTTGTGATACCATTGTGTCATGTCACTGTAATGTCACTGTTGTGATGCCATTGTGTGATGTCTCTGTGATATCACTGTGTGATGTCAGTGTTGTGATGTCACTGTAATATCAGTGTTGTGATGTCACTGTGTATGTTCATTTGTTCGTGGGTTCCTTTGTGTTTGTACACTCGTTTGTTCATTCAGTTCATTGTGTTCATCTTTTGTTTGAGTTTCTCTGCTGTCGTTTGTTTGTGTGTGACTGAGAGATAGCAGTGATGTTTGATGCTCGGAAATGGAGGTAGGTGGAGTGCCCTGGATCAAGAGCACTTGAAGACCATCACTCAGCTGACTGCTGCTGCTGCTGCTGGTTGTTTCCTTATTAAGAGAATCCAGTCCTCTCTTAGACAAGACTGGCTGAGAGTCAAGGTCTTAGTATGCTGGCTGGTTGGCTGACTAACTTTGGCTGGCTGGCTGACTGACTAACTAGGTAAATCTGGTTGGCTGGCTGACTGACTGATTGAGTAGGTAACTCTGGTTGGCTGGCTAGCTGGCTGGCTGGCTGGCTAGCTGGCTGGCTGGCTGGCTGGCTGGCTGGCTGGCTGGCTGACTGGCTGGCTGGCTGGCTGGCTGGCTGGCTGGCTGGCTGGCTGGCTGGCTGGCTGGCTGGCTGGTTGGCTGGCTGGCTGGCTGGCTGGCTGGCTGGCTGGCTGGCTGGCTGGATGGCTGGCTGGTTGGCTGGCTGGCTGGCTGGCTGACTGGCTGGCTGGCTGGCTGGCTGGCTGGCTGGCTGGCTGGCTGGCTGGTTGGCTGGCTGGCTGGCTGGCTGGCTGGCTGGCTGGCTGGCTGGCTGGCTGGCTGGCTGGCTGGCTGGCTGGCTGGCTGGCTGGCTGGTTGGCTGGCTTGTTGGCTGGCTGGCTGGCTGGCTGGCTGGCTGGCTGGCTGGCTGGCTGGCTGGCTGGCTGGCTGGCTGGCTGGCTGGCTGGCTGGCTGGCTGGCTGGCTGGCACGGTGATTCAGGAAGCTACGTGAACATTTAAGTGAAGATATAAAGCTAAATTTACGTTTGGTAAATATTTGGAACTTTACAACTGGAGCTGTGACACACACACACACACACACACACACACACACACACACACACACACACACACACACACACACACACACACACACACACACACACACACACACACACACACACACACATACACACAGAGGCTGTAACAGATCACTGCAGTGCCCAGGAAGAGCAGAGAAAGAAAAAAGACAGACCACTGAGCAAAGGGACATCAGCTAGAGAAGAGATTGAAGGAAGGAATGCTTCAATGGAAGGAACTAAATCGTCTCAGGGAATACATAAGAAATACAGTGGGATGATGAAAGGGAAAGGTCAGTTTTTGGTTATGGGCTCCAGGAAGTCGAAGGGGAAACTTACGAGGCAAGAAGACAGAAGGAGAAAAAGGCAATTGAAAGTATCATGAAAGCAATAGGAGAGGATGACATGTCCCAGATGACCCAGTTGGATGGTTTGCAAGAGGAAAAAAACGGTCAGTCAAAGTGATTTTCAAGGCAGAATCAGATCGAAACAGGATCTTGCAGGAGAAAGCTGGACTAAGGGACATACAGAAGTACCGGAGGATGTACCTCAACCGAGACAGAACACAAGAAGAAAAGCAGAAACTGAAAAAAGAGGGTACAAAGGTGCAAGGAGGAATGAGAAGCAATGATGGAGATGAGCAGGAAAACCAGACTCAGGAGGAAGAGCAAACACAACCTTCTACAGAACCACCTACAGAAGGATCCCAACCACAATCTCAGTGCAACCAAGCAATCTAAACCAAAACCCACACACTGTACCCTCTGCCCCCAACCCCTCATCACAAACTTCATCCCCACAGCTACCTCCCACAGGTCCCTGCCAGACCTCCCACTCCCCCAACCCCAATGTTCTCCCCAGACCACAGTTTTAGAAAAGAAGTTGAAGGTTTGGTATACGAATGCGGATGAAATAAATAAATGTGAAGAATACTATGAAAGAATCAAAGAGATAATAACACTCACAGAAACAAAACTCACCAGAATAATAACAGATGCAATCTTCCCACCCAGATATCAGATCCTGAGGAGAGACAGGAGCAGAGGGGGAGGAGGAGTTGCACTGCTCATTAAAAACCAATGGGGGTTTAAGGAAATGAAAGGAATGGACGAAATTGGTGAAAGGGATTACATAGATACAATTCAGTCTGGGGGACATAAGGTAGTCATTACAGTGATGTATAACCCACCACAAAACTGCAGGAGAACAAGGGAAGAATATGAAGAGAACAGAGCAATTGTGGACACACTAGCTGAGGCAGCGAGAAGAGCTCACACGGGCAGAGCAAAGTTACTAGTTATGGGCGATTTCAATCACAAGGAGATCGATTGAGAAAACTTGGAATCACATGGGGGTCCCGAAACATGGAGAGCTAAGATGATGAATGTGGTACTGGAAAACCTCGTGCATCAACATGTTAGGAGCACTACCAGAGAGAGAGAGAGAGAGAGGGGGGAGGATGAACCAGCAAGACTGGGTCTCGTGTTCAACCTGAGTAGCTTGGACATCGAGGACATCACATATGAAAGGCCCCTTGTAGCTAGTGAACAGATGGTTTTAAACTTTGAATACATAGTAGAGTTACAAGTGGAGAGGGTAACAGGAGTAGGATGGGAAAGACCAAACTACAAAAGGGGGGACTACACAGGTATGAGGAACTTCCTGCGGGAGGTTCAGTGAGGAAGAGAATTGGTAGGAAAGTTAGTAAATGAAATGATGGACTATGTAACATCAGAATGCAAGGAGGCAGAGGAAGGGTTTGTTCCCAAGGGCAACAGAAATAATGGGAAGACAAGAACGAGCCCTTGGTTTGCCCAAACTTGTAGGGAGGCGAAAACTAAGGGCACTAGAGAATGGAAAAAGTACAGAAGACAAAGGACGCAGGAAAACAAAGGGATCAGTCGAAGAGCACGCAAAAGGTATGCACAGACAAGGAGGGAGGCCCAGCGACAGCACGAAAACGACATAGCATCGAAAGTCAAGTCTGACCTGAAGCTTTTATATAGCCACATCAGGAGGAAGACAGCAGTCAAGGACCAGGTAATCAGGCTGAGGAAAGAAGATGGGGAGCTCACAAGAAACGATGAAGGAGTATGTGAAGAGCTCAATATGAGATTTAAGGAAGTATTTACAGTGGAGACAGAAAGGTCTCTGGGAGGTCAGAACAGAGGGGTACACCAACAAGGGATATACCAACAAGTGTTGGATGAAATACACAACCGAGAAGGAGGTGAAGAAGCTGCTAAGTGACCATGATACGTCAAAGGTGGTGAGACCTGACATCTCTCCGTGGGTCCTTAGAGAGGGATCAGAGATGCTGTGTGTGCCACTAACCACAATTTTCAACACATCCATTGAAACTGGCCAATTACCTGTTGTATTGAAGATGGTAAATGTAGTCCCCATTTTTAAGAAAGGAGACAGAAACGAGCCACTAAACTATAGACCAATGTCACTAACGTGTATAGTCTGCATAGTCATGGAGAAGATTATCAGGAGGAGGGTGGTGGAGCACCTAGAACGTAACAAGCTTATAAACGACAACCAGCACGAATTAAACCATACCACGGATGGGATAGAAGCCGCGATCAGAGTCTCAAAACTCCAAACCGTCGCGTTAGCCACTGGACCAGATAGCCACAATAAGATTCATCCAACTAGGTATATTTCTACACCATAGGAAGATTAGCATAGGCACCACTGTGACCACAAATGCAAGTTTTTACAGACGAATCTCCAGCTAGTGTGGCCGTGACGAACTCTAGCTCGTCGCGGGTTGTATCCCCGTCCGTGGGATGGTTTGTTTGCAATCGTGTCATTACGATGTCCTGAGTCAGCACGGATTCATGGAAGGGAAATCCTATGTCACAAACCTACTGCACTTTTATGACAAGGTAACGGAAGTAAGACAAGATAGAGAGAGGGTGGGTAGATTGCATTTTCTTAGACTGTAAGAAGACCATGACATGATGGAAGGGATAGACTCAGAAGTGTCCCAGTTTGCAGATGATGTGAAGTTAATGAGGAGAATTAAATCAGATGAGGACCAGGAAGGATTACAAAGAGACCTGGACAGGTTGGAAGCTTGGTCCAGCAACTGGCTCCTTGAGTTTAACTCCGCCAAGTGCAAAGTCGTGAAGATCGGGGAAGGGCAAAGAAGACCACACAGTATAGGATAGGTGGCAAACCTCACTCAAGGACAAGGATCTAGGGGTGAGTATAATGCCGAGCACATCTTCTGAAGTGCACATGAACCAGATTACTGCTGCAGCATATGGGTGCCTGGCAAACCTGTGAATAGCGTTCCGAGACCTCAGTAAAATCGCAATTGCGTTATTACGATTTTGTGAGAGTTGAATGTAATATTCCTGAAATTATCTGTAGAGAAGCAATAGATGCCATCTATGTGGCACCAATAGATGCCGTCTATGTGGCACCAATAGATACCATCAATGTGGCACCAATAGATACCATCTAAGTGATACCAATAGGTATCAGGTTTGCTAATCTGATATAAAATACGACAAACTAACCTGAGAGCAGATAAGTGCTAGTAATGAGAGGAATGATGCACTGTGAAGATAGGTTGTAGGAATTAAACCTGACCATCTGGTAAGGGAGGAGGACAAGGGGGAGATATGGGTACTACGTTCAAAATCTTTAGGGGAATTGATAGGGTTGATAGGGACACAGATGAATCATAGGGATGTCAGGAAGTACTTCTTTAGCCTCAGGGTGACTTGGATTAGGCACTGGTGGAGTCAATACACAGTTTCAAGAGTAGATATGATAATGTTAAAGACGTCAGAAATCAGTGACGTCGCTCAGAGTCGTTAAAGAGGCGGGGCCAGGTGCTGAGTCTCGACCCCCACACACATAACTGGGTGAGTACACATTGCAATCACAAACACACACATGACCTCAGGTTGTGAGAGGATGATACAGCCGACACTATGTATTTTTACTTATTGATTACTGGTCTAGGATGTGTGTGTGAGAGTGTGTGTGTGTGTGTGTGTGTGTGTGTGTGTGTGTGTGTGTGTGTGTGTGTGTGTGTGTACGTGTACTCACCTAATTCACCTAATTGTGGTTGCATGGGTCGAATCACAGCTCCTGGCCCCGCCTCTTCACTGGCCGCTACTAGGTAACTCTTCCTGCCCCATGAGCTTTATCATACCTCTTCTTAAAGCTATGTATGGATCCTGCCTCCACTACATCACTTGCCAAACTATTCCACTTCCTGAAAACTCTATGACTGAAGAAATACTTCCTAACATCCCTTTCACTCATCTGAGTATTCAACTTCCAATTGCACTTTCTCTAATTTCTTGACGTGCTTGACCAGGTGTGGGTTCCAAACTGCTGCTGCATACTCCAGTATGGTCCTGACTTACACAGTGTATAGAGTATTGAACGATTCTTTACTGAGATATCGGAACGCTATTCTTAGGTTTGCCAGGCGCCCATATGCTGCAGCAGTTATCTGGTTGTGTGCTTCCGAAGACATGCTCGGTATTATACTCACCCCAAGATCTTTCTACTTGAATGAGGTTTGCAGTGTTTGGCCGCCTGGCTTATATTCTGTCTGCAGACTTCTTTGCCCTTCCCCGATATTTATCACTTTGCATTTGGCGGGGTTAAATTCGAAAAGCCACTGCTGGGTCAGGTGTCCAGCCTGTCCAGATCTCTTTACAGTCCTGCCTGATCCTAATCTGATTTAATTCTCCTCATTAACTTCACATCATCTGCGAACAAGGACACTTCTGAGTCTGTCCCTTTCATCATGTCATTCACATATACCAAAAATAGCCCTGGTCCTAGGACTGACCTCTGTGGGAAACCGCTCGTCACAGGCGCCCACTGTGATACCTCCTCACGTTCCGTGACTCGTTGTTGCCTTCCTGTCAGGTATTCTCTGATCCATTGTAGTGCCCTTCCTGTTATATGTGCCTGATCCTCTAGCTTCTGCACTAATCTCTTGTGAGGAACTGTGTCGAAAGCCTTCTTGCAGTCCAATCAACCCACCCCTCTATCTCGTTTCTTCTGTTACTTTGTCATAAAAATCCAGTAGGTTTGTGACACAGGATTTGCCTTCCATGAATCCATGCTGATTGTCGTTTATAATCTTGTTCCGTTCTAGATGCTCCACCAATCTTCTCCATGACTTTGCATACTATACACGTCAGTGACACTGGTCTGTAGTTTAGCGCCTCGTTTTGTCTCCTTCCTTAAAAAGAGGGACTACATTTGTCGTCTTCCATACCTCAGGTAGGTGCCCAGTTTCACGGGATGTGTTGAAAATTGTGGTTAGTGGCACACACAGCGTTGTCAGGAGAGTTGTCTGGTCCCACCGCCTTTGAGGTGTCAAGTTCACTTGGCAGCTTCTTCACCTCCTCGGTTGTGTGTATTTCATCCAACACTTGTTCGTCCTTGACTGTTGTTTTCCTCCTGTGTTCCCAAGCGAAACAGAAATAATGGAAAGATCAGAACGAGCCCTTGGTTTACCCGAAGGTGTAGGGAGGCAAAAACTAAGTGCAATAGAGAATGGAAAAAGCACAGAAGGCAAAGGACCCAGAAAAATAGAGATATTAGTCGAAGAGCCAGAAACGAGCATGCACAGATAAGGAGGGAGGCTCAGCGACAGTACGAAAAACAACATAGCATCGAAAGTCAGACTTGACCAGGTGGTCCATGATTGTGAAAGTGGTCCATGATTTTGAAGGTGGTGCATGATTGTGAAGGTGGTCCATGATTGTGAAGGTGGTCCATG
Source organism: Cherax quadricarinatus (assembly GCF_026875155.1). NCBI lineage: Eukaryota > Metazoa > Arthropoda > Malacostraca > Decapoda > Parastacidae > Cherax > Cherax quadricarinatus. The sequence goes on from NC_069414.1 coordinate 49,304,004, forward strand.
ATTGTGAAGGTGGTCCATGATTGTGAAGGTGGCTCATGACTGTGAAAATGGTCCATGATTGTGAAGGGGTCCATGAGAGTTCAAGTTTCAGGACCCTATAACAATTCAAGCTTCCGGACCCCTATAATAGTTCAAGCTTTAGGGCCCCCATAACAGTTCAGGCTTCAGGGAACCTGTAACAGTTCAACCTTCAGGGACGCCATAACAGTTCAAGCTTCAGGGACTCTATAACAGTTCAAGCTTCAGGGACCCCATAACAGTTCAACCTTCAGGGACGCCGTAACAGTTCAACCTTCAGGGACGCCCTAACAGTCCAACCTTTAGGGACGCCTTAACAGTTCAACCTTCAGGGACCCTATAACAGTTCAAGCTTCAGGAATCCCATAGCTTTTCAGTCTTCATGTCCCCCATAATAGTTCAAGTTTCAGATCTGCCATAATAGTTGAAGCTTGAGGTGTGCCATAATGTAGGTCCGGCTGTTGGTGGCAGTAAGCAAGAAAATGATGGTACAGTAGCTCAAGGTAACACCAGGCTCCCGGCGTCAACACAGGATGGTACAGTTGCTCAAGGTAACACCAGGCTCCCGGCGTCAACACAGGATGGTACAGTAGCTCAAGGTAACACCAGGCTCCCGGCGTCAACACAGGATGGTACAGTTGCTCAAGGTAACACCAGGCTCCCGGCGTCAACACAGGATGGTACAGTTGCTCAAGGTAACACCAGGCTCCCGGCGTCAACACAGGATGGTACAGTTGCTCAAGGTAACACCAGGCTCCCGGCGTCAACACAGGATGGTACAGTTGCTCAAGGTAACACCAGGCTCCCGGCGTCAACAAAAGGATGGTACAGTTGCTCAAGGTAACACCAGGCTCCCGGCGTCAACACAGGATGGTACAGTTACTCAAGGTAACACCAGGCTCCCGGCGTCAACACAGGATGGTACAGTAGCTCAAGGTAACACCAGGCTCCCGGCGTCAACACAGGATGGTACAGTAGCTCAAGGTAACACCAGGCTCCCGGCGTCAACACAGGATGGTACAGTTGCTCAAGGTAACACCAGGCTCCCGGCGTCAACACAGGATGGTACAGTTGCTCAAGGTAACACCAGGCTCCCAGCGTCAGTACAGGATGGTACAGTTACTCAAGGTAACACCAGGCTCCCGGCGTAAACAAAAGGATGGTACAGTTGCTCAAGGTAACACCAGGCTCCCGGCGTCAGTACAGGATGGTACAGTTACTCAAGGTAACACCAGGCTCCCGGCGTCAACACAGGATGGTACAGTAGCTCAAGGTAACACCAGGCTCCCGGCGTCAACACAGGATGGTACAGTGCTCAAGGTAACACCAGGCTCCCGCTCAGATACAGGATGGTACAGTTGCTCAAGGTAACACCAGGCTCCCGGCGTCAACACAGGATGGTACAGTTGCTCAAGGTAACACCAGGCTCCCGGCGTCAACACAGGATGGTACAGTTGCTCAAGGTAACACCAGGCTCCCGGCGTCAGTACAGGATGGTACAGTTACTCAAGGTAACACCAGGCTCCCGGCGTCAACACAGGATGGTACAGTAGCTCAAGGTAACACCAGGCTCCCGGCGTCAACACAGGATGGTACAGTGCTCAAGGTAACACCAGGCTTCCGGCGTCAGTACAGGATGGTACAGTTGCTCAAGGTAACACCAGGCTCCCGGCGTCAGTACAGGATGGTACAGTTGCTCAAGGTAACACCAGGCTCCCGGCGTCAACACAGGAGTACGGTTGCAAGGTAACACAGGCTCCCGCGTCAGTACAGGATGGTACGTTGCTCAAGGTAACACCAGGTCCCGCGTCAACACAGGATGGTACAGTAGTCAAGAACACAGCTCCCGCGTCAACACAGATGGTACAGTAGCTCAGGTAAACAGGCACCGGCGTCACACGATGTAAGTGCTCAAGTAACACCAGCTCCCGGGTCAAAAGGATGTACAGTGCAAGGTACACCGCTCCGCGTCATACAGGAGGACAGTTTCAGTAACACCCAGGCTCCCGGCTCAGTACAGATGGTACAGTTCTCAAGGTAACCAGGCCCCGCGTCAACCAGAGGTAAGTTGTCAAGGTACACCGGGTCCGCGTCATCAGAGGTACAGTGCTCAAGTAACACCACTCCGCGTCACAAGAGGTACAGTAGCTCAGTAACACCAGCTCCGGCGTCAGTAAGATGGTACGTGCTCAAGGTAACACCAGGCTCCCGGTCTACAGGATGGTACGTGTCAGGTACACCAGCTCCCGGCGTCAACACAGGATGTAAGGCTCAAGGTAACACCAGGCTCCCGGCGTCAGTACAGGTGGTACAGTTTGGCTCAAGGGTAACCCCAGGCCCCCGGGCCCGTTCAACACAGGTGGTACAGTTCTAAGGTAACCCAGGCCCCCGGCGTCAGACAGGATGGTACATTTTTCTCAAGGTAACACAGGCTCCCGGCGTCAGTACAGGTTTGGTACAGTTGCTCAAGGTAACACCAGGCCCCCGGGCCCGTCAGTACAGGATGGTACAGTTGCTAAAGGAAAACACCAGGCTCCGGCGTCAGTACAGGATGGTACAGTTGCTCAAGGAAACACCAGGCTCCGGCGTCAACACAGGATGGTACAGTTGCTCAAGGTAACACCAGGCTCCCGCTCAACACAGGATGGTACAGTTGCTCAAGGTAACACCAGGCTCCCGGCGTCAGTACAGGATGGTACAGTTGCTCAAGGAACACCAGGCCCCGGCGTCAAACGGATGGTACAGTTGGTCAAGGTAACACCAGGCTCCCGGCGTCAGTACAGGATGGTACAGTTGCTCAAGGTAACACCAGGCCCCCGGCGTAAAGACAGGATGGTACAGTTGCTAAAGGGTAACCCAGGCTTCCGGCGTCAGTCCCAAGGATGGTACAGTTGCTCAAGGTAACACCAGCTCCGGCCCCGTCGTACAGGATGGTACAGTTGCTCAAGGTAACCACCAGGCTCCCGGCGTCAACACAGGATGGACAGTTGCTCAAGGTAACACCGGCCCCGGCGTCAACACAGGATGGTACATTGCTCAAGGTAACACCAGGCTCCCGGCGTCAGACAGGAGGGTTTACAGTTACCAAGGTAACACCAGGCTCCCGGCGTAACACAGGATGGTACATAGCTCAAGGTAACACAGGCTCCGTCGTCAAACGGGTGGTACCAGGAAAGGCTCAAGGTAACACCAGGCCCCCGGCGTCAGTACAGGATGGTACAGTTGCTAAAGGGTAACACCACGCTCCCGGCGTCAACACAGGATGGTACAGTTGCTAAAGGTAACACCAGGCTCCCGCGTCAACACAGGATGGTACAGTTGCCAAGGTAACACCGGGGCTCCCCGGCGTCAGTACAGGATGGAAACAGTTCCCAAGGTAACACCAGGCCCCCGGCGTCAGACAGGATGGTAAGTTGCTCAAGGTAAACCAGGCTCCGGCGTCAACACAGGATGGTACATTAGCTCAAGGTAAACCCGGCTCCCGGCGTCAGTACGGGATGGACGTAGCTCAAGGTAACACCAGGCTCCCGGCGTACACAGGATGGTACAGTACTCAGGAAACACCAGGCTCCCGGCGTCAACACGGATGGTACAGTTGCTCAAGGTAACCCCAGGCTCCCGGCGTCCACACAGGATGGTTACGTAGCTCAAGGTAACACCAGGCTCCCGGCGTCAACACAGGATGGTACAGTTGCTCAAGGTAACACCAGGCTCCGGCGTCAACACGATGGTACAGTTGCCTCAAGGTAACACCGGGCCCCCGGCGTCAACACGAGGGACAGTTGCTCAAGGTAACACCAGGCTCCCGGCGTCAACACAGGATGGTACAGTTGCTCAAGGTAACACCAGGCTCCCGGCGTCAACACAGGATGGTACAGTTGCTCAAGGTAACACCAGGCTCCCGGCGTCAAACAGGATGGTACAGTTGCTCAAGGTACACCAGGCCCCCGGCGTCAAACAGGATGGTACAGTTGCTCAAGGTAACACCAGGCTCCCGGCGTCAACACAGGATGGTACAGTTGCTCAAGGTAACACCAGGCTCCCGGCGTCAACACAGGATGGTACAGTTAGCTCAAGGTAAACCAGGCTCCCGGGCGTCAACACAGGATGGTACAGTAGCTCAAGGTAACACCAGGCTCCCGGCGTCAACACAGGATGGTACAGTTGCTCAAGGTAACACCAGGCTCCCGGCGCCCAACACAGGATGGTACAGTTGCTCAAGGTAACACCGGGCCCACCCGGCGTCAGTACAGGATGGTACAGTTGCTCAAGGTAACACCAGGCTCCCGGCGTCAACACAGGATGGTACAGTAGCTCAAGGTAACACCAGGCACCCGGCGTCAACACAGGATGGTACAGTTGCTCAAGGTAACACCAGGCTCCCGGCGTCAACACAGGATGGTACAGTTGCTCAAGGTAACACCAGGCTCCCGGCGTCAACACAGGATGGTACAGTAGCTCAAGGTAACACCAGGCTCCCGGCGTCAACACAGGATGGTACAGTTGCTCAAGGTAACACCAGGCTCCCGGCGTCAACACAGGATGGTACAGTTGCTCAAGGTAACACCAGGCTCCCGGCGTCAACACACAAAAAAAATGGTTACCACATTTTCTTCTGAGGAGAACAAAGAAAGTGAAAGTCAGAGAGAGAAGGAATGAGTGAGAGAGAAATACAAATAGAATAATGACAAAGAGAAAGAGAGAGGAAAAGGGAGAGAAGAAAGAGAAAGAAAAAAGAGAAAGAGAGAGGAAAAGGGAGAGAAGAAAGAGAAAGAAAAAAGAGAAAGAGAGAGATCCCTTCTTGGGTAACAATGTTAAATGTTCACCACCTGACAAAGTAAACATTTCCCGCCTGTTATATTAACATTTTAACCCACCTTGCTGCCAGTTATTATTACAATTATTGTTATCATTATTATCTTTCATTTCAAATATTTTTTTTGGTCATGTATCTACCCCAGTGAGTGAGAAGTTTGTGTGTAAGGGGGGGGGGTTAATGCGTGACTCTTATAAGGGGTGATTGTGCCATTAAGGGGTGACTGTTAAGGGGTCATGTAACTGGTGTGTCACTGGGCTGCAGTAAATGGAGTGACTAACTTCAATTGTTGGAAGTTATTAAAATGACCTTCATACTGGATTATCTTATCCTGTGTGTGTGTGTGTGTGTTGTGTGTGTGTGTGGTGTGTGTGTGTGTGTGTGTGTGTGTGTGTGTGTGTGTGTGTGTGTGTGTGTATGTACTCACCTAGTTGTACTCACCTAGTTGAGGTTGCAGGGGTCGAGTCCAAGCTCCTGGCCCCGCCTCTTCACTGGTCGCTACTAGGTCACTCTCCCTGAACCATGAGCTTTATCGTACCTCTGCTTAAAGCTATGTATGGATCCTGACTCCACTACATCGCTTCCCAAACTATTCCACTTCCTGACTACTCTGTGGCTGAAGAAATACTTCCTAACATCCCTTTGATTCATCTGTGTCTTCAACTTCCAACTGTGTCCCCTTGTTACTGTGTCCAGTCTCTGGAACATCCTGTCTTTGTCCACCTTGTCAATTCCTCTCAGTATTTTGTAAGTCGTTATCATGTCCCCGCTATCTCTCCTGTCCTCCAGTGTCGTCAGGTTGATTTCCCTTAACCTCTCCTCATAGGACATACCTCTTAGCTCTGGGACTAGTCTTGTTGCAAACCTTTGCACTTTCTCTAGTTTCTTTACATGCTTGGCTAGGTGTGGGTTCCAAACTGGTGCCGCATGCTCTAATATGGGCCTAACGTACACGGTGTACAGGGTCCTGAACGATTCCTTATTAAGATGTCGGAACGCTGTTCTGAGGTTTGCCAGGCGCCCATATGCTGCAGCAGTTATTTGGTTGATGTGCGCTTCAGGAGATGTGCCTGGTGTTATACTCACCCCAAGATCTTTTTCCTTGAGTGATGTTTGTAGTCTCTGACCCCCTAGACTGTACTCCATCTGCGGTCTTCTTTGCCCTTCCCCAATCTTCATGACTTTGCACTTGGTGGGGTTGAACTCCAGGAGCCAATTGCTGGACCAGGTCTGCAGCCTGTCCAGATCCCTTTGTAGTTCTGCCTGGTCTTCGATCGAGTGAATTCTTCTCAACAACTTCACGTCATCTGCAAACAGGGACACTTCGGTGTGTGTGTGTGTTGCGTGTGTGTGTGTGTGTGTGTGTGTGTGTGTGTGTGTGTGTGTGTGTGTGTGTGTGTGTGTGTGTGTGTGTGTGGTGTGTGTGTGTGTGTCTGTGTGCTCAACTATATTTGGTTGCAGGGGTCGATCCATAGCTCCTGGCCCCGCCTCGTCGCTGAGCGCTACTAGGTCCACTCTCTGCCTACTCAAGGAGCTTCATCATACCTCTTCTTAAAGCTATGTATGGATCCTGCCTCCACTACATTATTTCCAGACTATTCCATTTCGTGACAACTCTATGACTGAAGAAGTACTTCCTAACATCCCTGTGACTCAACTGAGTCACCCCTTGTTGCTATGTCACATCTCTGGAGCAGGATATCCTGTTTCTGTCCACCTCGTCAATTCCTCTCGGTATTTTATATATCGTTACCACATCACCCAATCTCTCCTGTCCTCCAGTGTCGTCAGGTCGATTTTCCTTAACCTCTCCTCGTAGGATATGCCCCTTACCTCTGGGATTAGTCTTTTTGCAAACCTTTGCACTTTCTCTAATTTCTTGAAGTGTTTGACCAGGTGTGGGTTCCATACTCTGGCTGCATACTCCAGTATGGGCCTGACATACTCGGTGTACCGTGTCCTAAATGACTCCTTATTTAGATGTCGACATGCTGTTTTCAGGTTGGCAAGCGCCCATATGCTGCAGGAGTTATTTGATTGACGTGCGCCTCAGGGTTTCTGGAGTCTGGAGAGAGTTCCGGGGGTCAACGCCCCCGCGGCCCGGTCTGTGACCAGGCCTCCTTAGGTCAGTGTCCCAGGATGCGACCCACACCAGTCGACTAACACCCAGGTACCCATTTTACTGATGGGGAACATAGACAAAAGGTTGAAAGAAACACGTCCAATGTTTCTACTCTGGCTGGGAATCGAACCCAGGCCCTCACCGTGTGAAGCGAGAGCGTTAACCACCAGGCCACCAGAGCCCAGGGTACATGCATTACATGCATGTAATACTTAAATGAAGTTTTCAGCCTTTGATCCCCTAACCTGTACTCCGTCTGCGGTCTTTTTTGTCCTTCCCCAAACTTCATGACTTTTCACTTGGTGGTTGAAGACCAGGAGCCAGTTTCTGGACCAGGCCTGCAGCCTGTCCAGATCCCTTTGTAGTTCTGCCTGGTCCTCATCCGATTGAATTCTCATTAACTTCACATCGTCTGCAAACAGGGACACTTGGGAGTCGTTCACAAATACCAGAAACAGCACTGGTCCTAGGACTGACCCCTGTGGGACCCCGCTGGTCACACGTACCCACTCTGACACCTCGCCACGCACCATGACTCGCTACTGTCTTCCTGACAAGTATTCCCTGATCCATTGTAGTGCCTTCCCTGTTATCCCTGCTTGGTCCTCCAGCTTTTGCACTAATCTCTTGTGTGGAACTGTGTCCAGTGCCTTATTACAGTCTAAGAAAACGCAATCTACCCTCCCTTCTCTTGCCTTACTGCTGTCACCTTGTCACAGAACTCCAGTATGTTTATGGCACTGGATTTCCCGTCCCTGAATCCGTGCTGGTTGTCGTTGATAAGTTTATTCCTTTCTAGGTGTTGCACCACTCTTCTCCTGATAATCTTCTCCATGACTCTGCATACTATACATGTCAGTGACACTGGTCTGTAGTTTAATGCTACGTGTCTGTCTCCTTTTTTAAAGATTGGGACTACATTGGCTGTCTTCCATACCTCATGTAGTCACCCTGTTTCGATAGATTTGTTGAAGATTGTTGTTAGTGGTACACATAGCGCCTCTGCTCCCTCTCTCAGGACCCATGGAGAGATGTCCGGCCTCATCGCCTTCGAGATATATAGTTCACTAAGCAGCCTCTTCTCCTCCTCGGTTGTATGTATTGTTTCCAACACTTGGTGGTGTACCCCACCTCTTCGTCTTTCTGGAGTCCCTTCTGTCTCCTCTGCACACTTCTTTGAATCTCACGTTGAGCTCCTCAAATACTTCTTGGTCGTTTCTTGTGATCTCCCCTCCTTCCTTCCTCAGCCTGATTATCTGGTCCTTGATCGTTGATTTCCTCCTGATGTGACTGCACAACAACTTCGGGTCGGACTTGGCTTTCGCTGCTGTCTTATTTTCATATTGTTGTTGGGCCTCCCTCCTTACCTGCACATGTTCATTTCTCGCTCTTCGACTACTCTCCTTATTCTCCTGGGTCCTTTGCCTTCTATACTCATTCCATTCTTTACAGCACTTGGTTTTGGTCTCTCTACACCTTTGGGTGAACCAAGGGCTCGTCCAGGCCTTCTCATTATTTCTGTTACCCTTGGGTACAAACATCTCCTCTGCTTCCTTGCATATTGTTATCACATATTCCATCATCACATTTACTGATCTCCCTGCCAGTTCTCTGTTCAACTGATCCTCGTGCAGGAAATTCTTCATGCCTGTGTAGTCCCCTCTCTTGTAGTCTGACTTCACTCGTCCTGCCCTTCCTGCTTCCCTCTCCACTTGTAACTCTACTATGTATTTGATGCTCAGAACCACAATCACCACAATGGACCCTTCTGGCCACTTCACCCAGTGTGTCAACCATCGCTCTGTTACTCTCATCATATTTTTGCCTTGGCCTCCTGCTATTCGTTGGTGGGTTATACATCACTCCAATCACTACCTTGGGACCTCCAGTTTGAAGTTTTCCTATTATGTAGTCCCTTGCTTCTCTGTCTCCTTTCTCTAGCTCCTCAAAATCCCATTGGTTTTCGATGAGCAGTGCCACTCCTCCACCCCCCTCTGTCTTTCCTCAGATTCTGATCCCCAGTTGGGAAGATGGCATTTGTTATCATTCCTGTGAGCTAGATTTCTGTGAGAGCTATGATGTCTGGTGATTCCTCTGTGATTCATTCGTGCCATTACTCCCACTAATTCGTTATACCATCAGGTTTGGTGTACCATACGTTCAGTTTCCTCTCCAACACTGTATTCTGGGGTGTTTGTGAGAGCTAGAGGAGTGGGGGACCTGGCAGGGTACTGTGGGATTCTACAGCGTAAAGTGGGAAGAGGGCTGTGGGTGTGGAGTGTGATTTATGCTGGGATTCCTGGAGTATACCTTGAGAGGGCTTTGGGGGTCGGCGCCCCTGCGGCCCGGTTTGTGACCAGGCTTCATAATATGTTTGGCTGTGGGGCTCTGAGGGTGTGTGTGTGTGTGTGTTATTTGTGAGTTTCTGTGTGTGTTATGTGTGTGTGTTGTATGTGTTATGTGTGTGTGTTGTGTGTGTTATGTGTGTGTGTTGTATGTGTTATGTTGTGGTGTGTTTTGTGTGTGTTATGTTTATGTGTGTGTGTTGTATGTGTTATGTGTGTGTGTTGTGTGTGTTATGTGTGTGTGTTGTTGTGTTATGTGTGTGTGTTGTATGTGTTATTGTGTGTGTGTTGTGTGTGTTATGTGTGTGTGTTGTGTGTGTTATGTGTGTGTGTTGTAGTGTGTTATGTGTGTGTGTTGTGTGTGTTATGTGTGTGTGTGTTGTGTGTGTTATGTGTGTGTGTTGTGTGTGTTATGTGTGTGTGTTGTGTGTGTTATGTGTGTGTGTTGATGTGTTATGTGTGTTGTTTGTGTGTATGTTGTGTGTTGTATGGTTATGTGTGTGTGTTGATGTGTTTGTGTGTGTTGTATGTGTTATGTGTGTGTGTTGTATGTGTTATGTGTTTGTGTGAATTAATAAAGCGCTAGATAGAGTGAAACATGACTTGATGAAACTCTACGTAGGGCGAAACAATACTGATAAAGCTCTCCACAAGGCGAAACATGACCTGATAAAGCTCTACATAAAGTGAAACATGACCTGATAAAGCTCTACATAAAGTGAAACATGACCTGATAAAGCTCTACATAGAGTGAAACATGACCTGATAAAGCTCTACATAGAGTGAAACATGACCTGATAAAGCTCTACATAGAGTGAAACATGGCCTGATAAAGCTCTACATAAAGTGAAACATGGCCTGATAAAGCTCTACATAGAGTGAAACATGACCTGATAAAGCTCTACATAGAGTGAAACATGACCTGATAAAGCTCTACATAGAGTGAAACATGACCTGATAAAGCTCTACATAGAGTGAAACATGACCTGATAAAGCTCTACATAGAGTGAAACATGACCTGATAAAGCTCTACATAGAGTGAAACATGACCTGATAAAGCTCTACATAGAGTGAAACATGACCTGATAAAGCTCTACATAGAGTGAAACATGACCTGATAAAACTCTACATAAAGTGAAACATGGCCTGATAAAGCTCTACACAGAGTGAAAATTATCTGATAAAGCTCTACAAAGAGCAAAACATGACCTCATAAAGCTCTACACAGGGCGAAACGTTCCAGTGAAAGTTTATTCTCCAACCTGTCCTTTCGCTCAAGAAAGTTGCACATTTTGTAAGATTTAAGCTAAGAAAGGCTTTAGAGCTTCTGACAGCTAAAGCTCTAGGCACTCTACTGGAGGTGGAAGTAGAGTTAATTAATGAAAGAAAAAGTAAAAGATGGAAGAAGGAGAGTGAAAAAAGTGAATGAAATGGAAAGTGTTAAGAGTTTCCCTTGAGTGTTTGTAGAGTGGATTGATGGTGGTGGTAGTGGTGGTGGTGGTGGTCGTGGTGGTGTGGTGGTGTGGGGGTGGTGGTGGTGGTGGCAGTGGTGGTGGTCGTGGTGGTGGTGGTGGTGGCAGTGGTGGTGGTGGTGGTCGTGGTGGTGGTCGTGGTGGTGGTCGTGGTGGTGGTGGTGGTGGCAGTGGTGGTGTCGTGGTGGTGGTGGCAGTGGTGGGTGGTGGTGGTGGTGGTAGTAGTGGTAGTGGTGGTAGTTCTGGTGGTGGTTGTGGTGGTGGTAGTAGTGGTAGTTGTGGTGGTTGTGGTGGTGGTGGTGGCAGTGGTGGTGGTGGCAGTGGTGCTGGTAGTGGTGGTGGTGGCAGTGGTGGTGGTGGTTGTGATGGTGGTAGTGGTGGTGGTAGTGGTGGTGGTGGCAGTGGTGGTGGTGGCAGTGGTGCTGGTAGTGGTGGTGGTGGCAGTGGTGGTGGTGGTTGTGATGGTGGTAGTGGTGGTGGTAGTGGTGGTGGTGGCAGTGGTGGTGGTGGCAGTGGTGCTGGTAGTGGTGGTGGTGGCAGTGGTGGTGGTGGTTGTGATGGTGGTAGTGGTGGTGGTAGTGGTGGTGGTGGTTGTGATGGTGGTAGTGGTGGTGTGCAGTGGTGGTGGTGGCAGTGGGTGGGCGTGAGTGTGGTAGTGGTGGTGGTGGAGGGGTGGTGGTGGTTGTAGGTGGTAGTGGTGGTGGCAGTGGTTGGTGGTGGTTGTGATGGTGGTAGTGGTGGTGGTAGTGGTGGTGGTGGCAGTGGGGGTGGTGGCATGGTGCTGGTAGTGGTGGTGGTGGCAGTGGATGGTGGGGTTGTGATGGTGGTAGGGGGGTGCAGTGGTGGTGGGGTTGTGAGGGTGTAGTGTGGTGGAGTGGTGGTGGTGTTGTGATGGTGGTAGTGGTGGTGGTAGTGGTGGTGGTGGTTGTGATGGTGGTAGTAGTGGTGGTAGTGGTGGTGTGGTGTGGTGGTGTAGTGGTGGTGGTATTGTGGGTTGGTAGTAGTGGTGGTGGTTTGGCAGTGGTGGTGGTGTGGTTGTGTTTGGTGGTAGTGTGGTGGTAGTGGTGGTGGTGATTGTGATGGTGGTAGTAGTGGTGGTGGTTGGTGGTAGTGGCTGGTTGTGATGGTGGTGGTTGGATGGTGGTAGTAGTGGTGGTGGTTGTGATGGTGGTAGTGGGGGGCAGTGGTGTGGTTTGTGATGGTGGTAGTGGTGGTGGTAGTGGTGGTGTGGTGGTGATGGTGGTTAGTAGTGGTGGTGGTGGTGATGGGGGTTTAGTAGTGGTGGGGGTGATTGTGATGGTGGTAGTGTGTGGTGATTGTGAGGTGGTAGTAGTGGTGGTGGTGGTGGTGGAGGTTGGGTGTGGTGGTGGGTGGTGGTAGTGGTGGTGGTGATTGTGAGGGTGGTAGTAGTGGTGGTGGTTGTGATGGTGGTAGTGTGGTGGGTGGTGGGGTGGCTGTGATGGTGGTAGGTTAGTGGTGGTGGTTTGTGTGGTGGTAGTAGTGTGGTGGTAGTAGTGGTGGTGTGTTGTGATGGTGGTAGTAGGTGGTGGTGGTTGTGAAGGGGGGTGTGGTGGTTGGTGGTGGTGAGTGGTGGTAGTAGTTGGGGGTGTTGGTGGTAGTAGTGGTGGTGGTGGTTGTGATGGTGGTAGTAGTGGTGGTGGTGGTTGTGATGGTGGTAGTAGTGGTGGTGTGGTGGTGTGTGGTGGTTTTTATGGGGGTGTTGTGGTGGTGGTGGGTGGTGGTTGTGTGATGGGGGTGGTAAGGGTAGTGGTGGTGGTGGTGGTGTGTGGTGTTGTGTGGTGGTGGTAGTAGTGGTGGTGGTGGTTGTGATGGGGGTTTGTAGTGGTGGTGTGTGTGGTGTATGGTGGTGTAGGGGTGGTGGTGGTTGTGATGGTGGTAGTAGTGGGTATTGGTGGTGGTTGTGTGGTGGTAGTGTGTGGTGTGTAGTGGTGGTGGTTTGATGGTGGTGGGTAGTGGTGGTGGTTGGTGGTGGTGGTTGTTGGTGGTGGGTAGGTGGTGGTAGTAGTGGTGGTGGGGTGTGATGGTAGTGGTGGTGGTTGTGGTGGTGGTTTGGGTTGTTGGTGGTGGTTGTAGGTGGTGGTAGTTGTGGTGGGTGGGTGGGTGTGGTTGGGTGGTGGTAGTGTGGTGGTGGTTGATTGGGTGGTAGTAGTAGTGGTGGAGTGGTGATGGTGTGGTGGTGGAGTGGTGGTGGGTGTGGTGGTAGTGGTGGTGGTGGGTGGGGTGGTTGTGGTGGTAGTGGGTGGTGGGTGTAGTGGTGGTGGTTGTGGTGGTAGTGGTTTGGTTGGTAGTAGTGGGGGTGGTGGTGTGTGGTAGTAGTGGTGTGGTGGTGGTTGTGGTTGTAGTGGTGGTGGTAGTGGTGGTAGTTGTGGTTGTGGGGGGTCGTAGTAGTGGTAGTGGTGGCGGTGGTGGTTGTGGTGGTGGTTTAGTATTTGGTGGGGGTGGTGGTGGTAGTAGTGGTAGTGGTGGTAGTTCTGGTGGTGGTTGTGGTGGTGGTAGTAGTGGTAGTTGTGGTGGTTGTGGTGGTGGTTGGGGGTGGTGGTGATTGTGGTGGTGGAGGTGGTGGTGGTGGGGGTTTGTGGTGGTGATGGTTGTGGTGGTGGTAGTGGTGGTAGTGGTGGTGGTTGTGGTGGTGGTGGGGGTTTAGTGGTGGTTGTGGTGGTGGTGATGGTAGTAGTGGTGATGGTAGTAGTGGTGGGTAGTGGTGGTGGTGGTGGTGATGGTAGTAGTGTGGTATGGTGGTGGTGGTAGTGGTAGTGGTGGTGGTAGTATTGGTAGTGGTGGTGGTAGTAGTGGTAGGGTGGTGGTAGTAGTGGTAGTGGTGGTGGTTTTGGTGGTGGTGATGGTAGTAGTGGTGGTTGTGGTGGTGGTAGTAGTAGTGGTGGTTGTTGTAATTCTGGTCTTGGTAGTTGTAGGGGTAGTACTTGTGGTGGTGGTTGTTGTGGTGGTGGTGGATGTGGTGGTGGTGGTGGTTGTTGTTATTTTGGTGATGGTTGTGGTTGTTGTTTGTGGGGGTTGTGACGATGGTAGGGGTGGTCGTTGTTGTGGTGGTGGTGGTGTTAGTGATAATGGTACAGGGTGGTAGTGATGGTGATGGTGATAATGGTACGTGTGGTAGTGGTGGTGATGGTGGTGGTGATAATGGTACGTGTGGTAGTGGTGGTGATGGTGATAATGGTGCGTGTGGTAATGGTGGTGATGGTGGTGGTGATAATGGTAACGTGTGGTTGTGGTGGTGATGGTGATGGTGATAATGGGGGCTGTGGTAATGGTGGTGATGGTGATAATGGTACGTGTGGTGTGGTGGTGATAATGGTACGTGTGGTAGTGGTAGTGGTGATGGTGATAATAGTACGTGTGGTAGTAGTAGTGGTGGTGATGGTGATAATGGTACGTGTGGTAGTGGTAGTGATGGTGGTGATAATGGTATGTGTGGTAGTGGTCGTGGTGATAATGGTACGTGGGGTTTAGTGGTGGTGATGGTGATAATGGTACGTGTGGTAGTGGTGGTGATGGTGATAATGGTACGTGTGGTAGTGGTGGGTGGTGATAATGGTACGTGTGGTAGTGGTGGTGGTGATAATGGTACGTGTGGTAGTGGTGGTGGTGATAATGGTACGTGTGGTAGTGGTGGTGATGGTGATAATGGTACGTGTGGTAGTGGTAGTGGTGGTGATGGTGATAATGGTACGTGTGGTAGTGGTAGTGTTATGTCTTCGAAATTGGTCATCCTGTGTTATTTAACTGTTGTAAGAGCATGTGTTCATCACTTAATATTATAGCGCGAAAGTCCCCGTTTATAGCTAAAATAGAGACTTTCGGCGTTATATTATTATCTGTTAATATATGAAAAATACCATGGTATTATTGTTATTATCACTATTATTTATTATTATCACTATTATTGTTATCACTGTTTTGTAATTATCACTATTATTTTACTATTATGGTTAGGTAGGATTTCTTGTGTATATAGATTTTAAGTCTCGGAACCATCCGGTGAATTGTTCAATTGTTTATGTCCGGCTGGCTGACGTCGGTCAGCTGATCCAACCTGACGACACGTCAACAGACTGGCAAGTAGTCAGTCTGCTCTCTGCTCTAGCCCTGACAACTGATCGTATATTGGCTCTTACGGTGTACAGTTGAATGGTTTTGAGAATTGGACTCAAGAGCTGACTCACTTTGTTCCTCATTACTCTGAAAGACTCTTTTGATATTTATATTCTTGGTCAGTTCAGTAATCCATAAAGATACTATACGGCCAGATTCAAAGGTCTTGTTAAATCTTGTACCTTTTGTATTTTGAGTTTACAGTCTTGTTAAGAAAGAGACGTAAATATTAATGAGGACTTAGATACAGGAAGAATAATTAAACTTCCTTATTAATATGACATTTCCATGATTTTGAACTAAATGTATATGGTAAATTTATTGTACAAAGTATTAAGTTAAATTAACTACAAAGAGAAGATAAAGTATTGTATTTAAATACTTTAATAAATTTGAATATTATTCTATGGAGTTTCCCAGTTGAAATTATTTCCCCTAGACTCTAAAAGACCTTTAAATAACTCGGATCCAAAAATCTTGTTGCATAAGAAATAAATGGTAACAGGCCACATTCTGAAGTTCTTTAAAAAATTTCTTATTCGCAACAGTAGTGATGGTGATAATAGTACGTGTGGTAGTGATGGTGGTGGTGATAATGGTAAGTGTGGTAGTGGTGATAATGGTAAGTGTGGTAGTGGTGATAATGGTACGTGTGGTAGTGGTGATGGTACGTGTGGTAGTGGTGGTGATGGTGATAATGGTACGTGTGGTAGTGGTGGTGGTGGTGGTGGTGATAATGGTACGTGTGGTAGTGGTGGTGATGGTACGTGTGGTAGTGGTGGTGGTGGTGGTGGTGGTGATAATGGTACGTGTGGTAGTGGTGGTGATGGTACGTGTGGTAGTGGTGATGGTGGTGATAATGGTACGTGTGGTAGTGGTGGTGATGGTACGTGTGGTAGTGGTGGTGGTGGTGATAATGGTACGTGTGGTAGTGGTGGTGATGGTATGCGTGGTAGTGGTGGTGGTGGTGATGTTGATAATGGTACGTGTGGTAGTTGTGGTGATGGTATGTGTGGTAGTGGTGGTGGTGGTGATGGTGATAATGGTACGTGTGGTAGTGGTGGTGGTGGTACGTGTGGTAGTGGTGGTGGTGGTGGTACGTGTGGTAGTGGTGGTGGTGGTACGTGTGGTAGTGGTGGTGGTGGTGGTGATAATGGTACGTGTGGTAGTGGTGGTGGTGGTACGTGTGGTAGTGGTGGTGGTGGTGGTACGTGTGGTAGTGGTGGTGGTGGTGGTGGTGATAATGGCACGTGTGGTAGTGGTGGTGATGGTACGTGTGGTGGTGGTGGTGGTGATAATGGCACGTGTGGTAGTAGTGGTGATGGTAGTGTCATCAACACTATCATCCCCCACCAGCCATGAACATTTGCGAGAGAAATCATTACAAGTATCAACACTTGACTGACGGTGTATGACAGCCTCACCCACTTTGTAATATATCTAAAATATCTTGAAAATTTCACAGTGACGTGCAAATATACGAGTGAAACCCCATTATTGCAGATAAAAGAACAAGAGTGAATGGAATGAATGAATAGTAGAGGCGTATGCAGACATCATAGCTCCCACGGTAACAAAGACTACAGAAGTGATGGTAGATGTGATCTTCCCAGCTGGATATCAGATTATGAGGAAGTGAATATCTTAACCAGGATTCACCAGTCTGGTGTTATAGCTTGAAGAATGGTTACCAGATAGTTACTCCCTCTTGATCAAGAGGAAAGAACTCAAATTTCTCAATGTTCAATGCTTTTCTTAACTGTGGACGAGAAACTAAAGTTTTCGTGTTTATGCATAGATATCTAGATAGACATAATGGAAAATAACCACAGGGATGGAGGAGTTGAATGACAGCTCTGGGCCTTTTGTGTTGCCGTCAACACACTGTCAGTAACTCTTCCTGTGTAGAATGTCTTAAGATTCACACCAACCTGGCCTGACCTCCTTTTTCTGTTCTACAGTTGCAAGCTGTTGACAATGTGTTGACTGCAATACAAGAGACCTAGAGCTGTCACTCAACTCCCATCCTGCGGTTATTTTGCATCTGTTTCGCTCGACTGCGATTTTAAATATGTATATATATATATATATATTATATATTATTATATATATATATATATATTATATATATATATATATATATATATATATATATATGCACATACACCAATGTTTGGGGTTCATGTACAGGTTAAAAAGTATATTATAAATGATACATAATAACGACAGGTTGATAAATAATACACCTGTGTACAACTGTACAACATTTGGGTATCATTATTAAGGCAGGTGTGTATTCATCAAGGTGACAGATGTGTTGCACTTTAGACTGCGTCTTCCAGTAAACATTGCTCTTGTGCCGCTTCCACTAAGCTTGTTAGTGAGTGAAGTCTACCAGCTGATTCATGTGTCAGAATGATCCTATTTCTGGCCCTGTTTCTGGCTCTATTCTTGTCCCTGTCTCTAGCCTGTTTCTGACTGTTTCTGTCTCTGTTTCTGGCTCTATTCTTGACCCTGTCTCCAGCCTGTTTCTGACTGTTTCTGGCTCTATTCTTGACCCTGTCTCTAGCCTGTTTCTGACTGTTTCTGGCTCTATTCTTGACCCTGTCTCTAGCCTGTTTCTGACTGTTTCTGTCTCTGTTTCTGGCTCTATTCTTGACTGTTTCTAGCCTGTTTCTGAATGTTTCTGTCTCTGTTTCTGGCTCTATTCTTGACCCTGTTTTTAGCCCTACTTCTGGCCTTTTATCTGTCTCTGCTTCTGGCCCTATTCTTGGCCCTATTTCTGGCTGTTTTTCTGGCCCTATTCACGTGACCTACATACAGCAGATTACATGTGGTGTTAAGATATGTTGCAGTTTGTGTTTGTGGAAACACTCCATATATGAGTGTTACAACAACACAGTGTTTCCCAATGTTGCATCCTTGTTACTGGTTGAAGTGTAAGCGGGTTACCAGCACCAACAGTTTGCTGGATCAGTGCGGCGTGAGGGAGTGTGTGTGTGTGTCATGGTAGCTTTCTCTTGTGTCATGGTAGTATGGTTTGTGTTTACGGTGGCTATGGGAGTTATTCTCCCATGATTGTGTGTAGAGGATTGTGTGATAGTGACAGTCTTGTCTCTCTCTCTCTCTCTCTCTCTCTCTCTCTCTCTCTCTCTCTCTCTCTCTCTCTCTCTCTCTCTCTCTCTCTCTCTCTCTCTCTCCCTCCTTCATTTCGATTTTCCTTCTTTTTCCCTCTCAAAGTTTTCTTTTAAAATTTTCGACATTTTTTTCCTTCATTTTCGAAAATTTCTCTCACCTTTTCAAAGTTTTTCCAGTTTTTCTTTTCCTAAAATTTTCCAAACATTTCTCTTGAGATTTTTTCAATTTTTTTTAACTTATTTACAATTTCTTGGGAATATTTTCTTGCATTTCTTTAAGTCTCTGTAAATTCTTCTTTTATTATCAGATATTTTCGTAATTATGGTTAGTGCTGAAGGGTGTTTATTCTGCCTTAAGAAACACCTGTGTTGTTTGACAGGTGTTTTTTATCTCTTAAGAAACACCTGCGTTGTTTGACAGGTGTTTTTTATCTCTTAAGAAACACCTGCGTTGTTTGACAGGTGTTTCTTCTATATATGAAACACCTGTGTTGAGAGCTTAGAGCTCTTGTTGTGTTGAAGATCTGAGCATCATGGCTGGGTGAGCCTAAGAGCTGTGCAACACAACACAGGGAATTGTTAATGAGAAACACGTGTGTGTACTCACCTATTTGTGGCTCCAGGGGTCGAATCATAGCTCTTGCCCCGCCTCTTCACTGATCTCTACTAGGTCCTCTCTCTCCCTGCTCCATGAGCTTTATCAAACCTCGTCTTAAAACTATGTATGGTTCCTGCCTCCACTACATCACTTGCCAGACTATTCCATTTCCTGACAACTTATGACTCAAGAAATACTTCCTAACACCCCTTCGACTCGTCTGACTCTTCAACTTCCAGTTGTGGCCCCTTGTTTCTGTGTCCCATCTCTGGAACAACCTGTCTCTGTCTACTTTGTCAATTCCTCGCAGTATTTTGTATGTCGTTATTATGTCTTTTCTAACCTTCCTGTTATCCAGTGTCGTCAGGCCGATTAACCTTAAATTTTCTTCATAAGACAATCCCCTTAGCTCTGGAACTAGTGTTGTTGCAAACCTTTGCAAGTGAGGAACCTGACCAGGTGTGGATTCCAAACAGTTGCTGCATGCTCCAATATGGGCCTGACGTACACTGTGTTCAGAGTCTTGGACGATTCCTTACTGAGGCATCGGAACGCTATTCTCAGGTTTGCCAGGCGCTCGTATGCTGCAGCAGTTATCTGGTTGATGTGCACCTCAGGAGATGGGCTCGGTGTTATACTCACCCCAAGATCCTTTTCCTTGAGTGAGGTTTGCAGTCTTTGGCCACCTTGCCTGTACTGTATCTGCGGTTTTCATGGTCCTTTCCCGATCTTCATGACTTTGCATTAGGTGGGGGTTAAATTCGAGGAGCCAGTTGTTGGACCAGGATTGTAGCCTGTCCAGGTGTCTTTGTAGTCCTGCCTGATCCTCATCCGACTTAATTCTCCTCATTAACTTCACGTCATCGGCAAACAGGGACACTTCTGAGTCTATCCACCCCGTCATGTTATTCACATATACCAAAAACAGCGCTGGTCGTGGGACTGACCCCTGTGGAACCACGCTCGTCACAAGCGCCCACTCTGACACCTCACCACGTACCATGACTCGTTGTTGTATCCTCGTCAGGTATTCCTTCATCCATTGCAGTGCCTTTCCTGTAATGTTTGTCTGGTCCTTCAGCTTTTGCACTAATCTCTTGTGAGGAACTGTGTCGAAAGTCTTCTTGCAGTCCAAGAAAATGCAATCTACCCACCCCTCTCTCTCTTGTCTTACTTCTCTTACCTTGTCATAAAACTTCAGTAGGTTCATTACGCCAGATTTTCCTCCCCTAAATCAGTGCTGGTTGTCGTTTATAAGCTCGTTCCGTTCTAGGCGCTCCACCACTCTCCTCCTGATAATCTTCTCCATGACTTTGCATACTATACATATTAGTGAGACAGGTCTGGGTTCTTTCTTAAAAATGAGGACTACATTTGCTGTTTCCCATACCTCAGGTCGTTGCACAGTTTCAGTGGATGTGTTGAAAATTGTTGTTTGTGGCACACACACTGTCTCTGCTCCTTCTTTAAGGACCCACTGAGAGATGTCTGGTCCCACCGCCTTTGAGGTATTAAGTTCACTAAGCAGGTTCTTCACCTCCTCCTCGGTTGTGCGTATTTCATCCAGCACTTGTTGGTGTATCCCTTGTTGGTGTATTCCCCCTATTCTGTCCTCCCAGAGTCCTTACTGTCTCCACTGTAAATACTCTCTTAAATCTTTTGTTGAGCTCTTTGCATACTTATTGGTCGTTTCTTGTGAGCTCCCCATTTTCCTTCCTCAGCCTGATTACCTGGTCCCTGACTGTTGTCTTCCTCCTGATGTGGCTATACAACAGCTTCGGTTCAGACTTGACTTTCGATGCTATGTCGTTTTCGTACTGTTGCTGGGCCTCCCTCCATATTTGTGCATACTCGTTTCTGGCTCTTCGACTGATCTCTTTATTTTCCTGAGTCCTTTGTCTTCTGTACTTTTTCCATTCTCTAGTGCACTTAGTGTTTCCCTCCCTACACCTTTTGGTACACCAAGCTTGTTCTGCTCTTCCCAATTTTTTTGTTGCCCTTGGGAACAAACCTTTCCTCTGCCTCCTTGCATTTTGTTGTCACATAGTCCATTATTTCGTTTACTAATTTTCCTACCAGTTCTCTTTCCCGCTGAACTTCATGCAGGAAGTTCCTAATTTCTGTGTAGTCCCCCATTTTGTAGTTCGGCTTTTCCCATCCTACTCCTGTTACCCTCTCCATTTGTCACTCAACTATATATTCAAAGCTCAGAACCACGTGATCACTAACTCCGAAGGGGCTTTCATATGTGATGTCCTCAATGTCTGAGCTACCCAAGGTGAATACGAGGTCCAGTCTTGCTGGTTCATCATCACCTCTCTCTTTCTGGCAGAGTTCCTAACATGCTGATGCTTGAGGTTTTCCAGTACCACATTCATTATCTTGGCTCTTTATGTGTGTGTGTGTGTGTGTGTGTGTGTGTGTGTGTGTGTGTGTGTGTGTGTGTGTGTGTGTGTGTGTTGTGTGTGTGTGTGTGTGTGTGTGTATGTGTATGTGTGTGTGTGTGTGTGTGGTGTGTGTTATATATTGTGTGTGTGTGTGTGTGTATGTGTGTGTGTGTGTTTTTGTGTGTGTGGTGTGTGTGTGTGTAAAGAGAGAGATCCTGGCTCATATTCTTCTGGTTAGTGGAAATTTACACCCACCAAAACTGCTGCTTGCTCTCTCTCCTCTCTTTTATTACTCTCTCTCTCTCTCGCAGCAGAGTCAGGACTCGTCTACCTTTGCCAAAATTCTCAGCATACTAGCTCTCTGTCTGTCTGTCTGTCTGTCTCTCTCTCTCTCTCTCTCTCTCTCTCTCTCTCTCTCTCTCTCTCTCTCTCTCTCTCTCTCTCTCTCTCTCTCTCTCTCTCTCTCTCTCTCTCTGTTGCAACCCCTGAATGGTTGCAATGATTATTATGTATATATATAATTATTACCTTTTCATTTAATTTTATATTGCTTATATTTGCGATAATAGCTAAATCGTAAATGTATTGCTTTATATTGTTATTTGATGTAGTTTCCTTTGTTTGGTAGGATGTAACATATTAAGTGCTCAGTTCAAGTCTTAATTGTCAAACTACTGTAATTATCGCTTGTAGCTCGTTAGACTGCCGGCTTCTGAGCTGCAGTTGTCCACGTAGCTATCACGTGATCGGGGGGGGGGGTGTCCTCACCTCGCTTGAAGTATTCAGTCTGCTCTAGACTCGCTTGGTGGTTGGACAGATTGTCTGTCTCATTATTCTTGTTAGTTCTGTAGAACTCTGTTCACAGAACCTTGTATAGACTTAGTGATTTTCGACGTTGTACTGAGGTTGTGTGTCTCATAGACACTCTGAGTAACTCAGGTCCTGAGCTGTAACTTCTCACTTAATTTGTACTGGTTTCTGTGTATTATCACAGTCAGGGATTTTCTTATGCTGAACTTAGATTCAGTAGTATGGGAGTTTTGTAACTTTTGTGGAGGATCTGCAAATGGTCCCTACTTAGTGTCGTTATATTATCTCCTTGTTCCTGATTCTGTGTCGCAGTCACTTGTTATATTGCTATTGTTCTTAGCATTCTTTTTGTTGTTCAAACAGACTGTTCTGGTTGCCAGTCGGTCAAGAAGTTAGTTTATTAGAGGACTTTGTCAGTCACTAGTTTAAGTCTAGTTGTGTCGTGAGACATAACGAACTACTTAGAGCACTTACACGCATACACAAACTTGTACATATTTGTAATATCTTATTAAATGTTAATGTACCCGACGGTACTTAAGAATTATAAATGTGATATGTGCTTTCAGCACAATAATATTGTAAACGAGAGAAGTGATATTATTTTGATTACTGTGATTAATTTAATTTAATTTAATTTGATAATATACCTCTAGACTTAATAAATTTATTAAATTTTAATTTCTCTAGTTAGTAGCCTACCAGTTGTAATCCTAAAGAACTATTGAATAATACTGAATTCTAATGGATAATTGGACAAGGATACTGACTACTTGTTACGAAAACCCAGTAACAGGCTGGATGCTAGAAGGGCAGTCCTTTCTAGTATTACCTGGAGATCTCTAAGCTTTTAGAATCGCGTTTTTTGTAACACTCTCTCTCTCTCCCTCTCTCTCTCCCTCTCTCTCTCTCTCTCTCTCTCTCTCTCTCTCTCTCTCTCTCTCTCTCTCTCTCTCTCTCTCCCTCTCTCTCTCTCTTCTCTCTCTCTCTCTCTCTCTCCTCTCTTTTTTTTTTTTTTTTTTACACAGGGTTTGACAAGGTTAAGGATCCCTAGCTTTATTGACAGCTATTTACAGGTTAAGGATTCCTAACTTTATTGACAAGCTAAGAGCTGTTACCTACATTAGCTCATTTGAAAGCATTTTTTTTTTTGTTATGAGACATACAAGTAGGGAACAGGATGAAGTTGGAGCCATCTGTGGGCACCAACTTCATCCTGTCCCCTACTTGTATGTCTCATAACAAAAAAAAAAAAAAAATGCTTTCAAATGAGCTGATGTAGGTAACAGCTCTTAGCTTGCCAATAAAGTTAGGAATCCTTAACCTGTAAATAGCTGTCAATAAAGCTAGGGATCCTTAACCTTGTCAAACCCTCTCCTCCTCTCCTCTCTTCCCTCTCTCCTCTCTTCCCTCTCTCCTCTCTCCTCTCTTCCCTCTCCTCCTCCTTCCATCTTCCCTTTCCTTCTCCTCTCTCCTCTCTTCCCTCCTCCTCCTTCTTCCCTCTCTCCTCTCTCCCTTTCCCTCTCCTCTCTTCCTCTCTCCTCTCTTCCCTCTCTCCTTCTTCCTCTCTCCTCTCTTCCCTCTCTCCTCTCTTCCCTCTCCTCTCTTCCCTCTCTCCTATCTTCCCTCTCTCCTCTCTTCCTCTCCTTCTTCCCTCTCTTCTTCTCTCTCTCTCTCCTCTCTTCCCCTTTCCTATCTTCTCTCTCTCTCTCCTCTTTCCTTCTCCTCTCTCCTCCTTCCCTCTCTCCTCTCTTCCCTCTTTCCTATCTTCCCTCTCTCCTCTCTTCCCTTCTCTTCCTCTCTTCCCTCTTCTCCTCTCTTCCCTCTTCCTCTCTTCCCTCTCTCCTCTCTTCCTCTCTCCCTCTCTTCCTCTCTCCTCTCTTCCCTCTCTCCTCTCTTCCCTCTCTCCTCTCTTCCCTCTCTCCTCTCTTCCCTCTCTCCTCTCTTCCCTCTCTCCTCTCTTCCCTCTCTCCTCTCTTCCCTCTCTCCTCTCTTCCCTCTCTCCTCTCTTCCCTCTCTCCTCTCTTCCCTCTCTTCCTCTCTCCTCCCTCTCTCCTCTCTTCCCTCTTTCCTATCTTCCCTCTCTCCTCTCCTCCCTCTCTCCTCTCTTCCCTCTCTCTCTCTACTGAGGCTTCAAAATTACCTCACCAGAGATAAAAAAACAAGTACTGCTGCCTTCCCTCACTTACAAAAAAAGCCTCTTTGAGGAGGAAAGTACATTTCTAGGCCTAAATTCAGGCTGGGTAAAAATTTAGTTCAACAAATCTAAATGAAATAATTCCAGTATGATGAAAACTAACAAGTTATTGTATTTTGTATGAAAATTAGCAAATTGTTTGTTAAATCTTTGTTAAGATTATAAAATCTGCGGAGAGGCGTGCTTGTGTGTGTGTGTGTGTGTGTGTGTGTGTGTGTGTGTGTGTGTGTGTGTGTGTGTGTGTGTGTGTGTGTGTGTGTGTTTGTGTGTGTGTGTGTGTGTGTGTGTGTGTGTGTGTGTGTGTGTGTGTGTGTGTGTGTGTGTGTGTGTGTGTGTGTTTGTGTGTGTGTGTGTGTGTGTGTGTGTGTGTGTGTGTGTGTGTGTGTGAGTGTGTGTGTGTGTGTGTGTGTGTGTGTACTCACGTAATTGTGGTTGCAGGGGTCGAGACTCAGCTCCTGGCCCCGCCTCTTCACTGATCGCTACTGGATCCTCTCTCTTTCTCTGCTTCCTGAGCTTTGTCATACCTCTTCTTAAAACTATGTATGGTTCCTGCCTCCACTACTTCACTTGCTAGGCTATTCCACTTGCTGACAACTCTATGACTGAAGAAATACTTCCTAACGTCCCTGTGACTCGTCTGAGTCTTCAGCTTCCAGTTGTGACCCCTTGTTTCTGTGTCCACTCTCTGGAACATCCTATCTCTGTCCACCTTGTCTATTCCCCGCAGTATCTTTTGTGTCGTTATCATGTCTCCCCTGACCCTTCTGTCGTCCAGTGTCGTCAGTCCGATTTCCCTCAGCCTTTCCTCGTACGACATTCCCCTGAGCTCTGGGACTACCCTTGTTGCAAACCTTTGTACTTTCTCTAACTTCTTGACGTGCTTGACCAGGTGTGGGTTCCAGACTGGTGCTGCATACTCCAGTATGGGCCTAACATACACAGTGTACAGTGTCTTGAACGATTCCTTATTAAGGTATCAGAACGCTATTCTCAGGTTTGCCAGGCGCCCGTATGCTGCAGCAGTTATTTGGTTGATGTGTGCCTCCGGTGATGTGCTCGGTGTTATGGTCACCCCAAGGTCTTTCTCCCTGAGTGAGGTCTGTAGTCTTTGTCCACCTAGCCTATACTCTGTCTCCGGTCTTCATTGCCCCTCCCCAATCTTCATGACTTTGCATTTGGCAGCGTTGAATTCGAGAAGCCATTTTCTGGACCACATGTCCAGCCTGTCCAGGTCTCTTTGCAGTCCTGCCTCATCCTCATCCGATTTTATTCTTCTCATCAACTTCACATCATCTGCGAATAGGGACACTTCAGAGTCTATTCCTTCCATCATGTCATTCGCATATATCAAAAATAGCACTGGTCCTAGAACTGACCTCTGTGGGACCCCGCTTGTCACAGGCGCCCACTGTGATACCTCTTCACGTACCATGACTCGTTGTTGCCTCCCTGTCAGGTATTCCCTGATCCATTGCAGTGCTCTCCCTGTTATATGCGCCTGGTCCTCCAGCTTCTGCACTAATCTCTTGTGGGGAACTGTGTCAAAGGCCTTCCTGCAGTCTAGGAAAATGCAGTCAACTCACCCCTCTCTCTCGTGTCTTACTTCTGTTACCTTGTCATAAAACTCAGAAGGTTTGTGACTCAGGATTTGCCTTCCATGAACCCATGCTGGTTTTCATTTATAATCTTGTTGCGTTCCAGGTGTTCCACCACTCTCCTCCTGATAATCTTCTCCATGACTTTGCACACAATACGTGTCAGAGACATAGGTCTGTAGTTTAGTGCCTCGTTTCTGTTTCCTTTCTTAAATATGGGGACTACATTAGCTGTCTTCCATTTCTCAGGTAGTTGCCCAGTTTCAAGGGATGTGTTGAAGATTGTGGTTAGGGGCACGCACAGCATCTCTGCTCCTTCTCTAAGGACCCATGGGGAGATGTTGTCCGGTCCCATCGCCTTTTAGGTATCAAGGTCACTTAGCAGCTTCTGCACTTCCTCCTCGGTTGTTTGTATGTCATCCAACACTTGTTGGTATATTTCCTCTTGATGTTCCCTTCTGTGCTGTCTTCCCAAAGCCCTTCCTGTCTCTACTGTGAAAACTTCCTTAAATCTCCTGTTTAGCTCCTCACATACCTCCTGATCATTTCTTGTGAAGTCTCCACCTTCTGTCCTCAATCTGATCACCTGCTCTTTGACTGTTGTCTTCCTCCTGATGTGGCTATACAACAGTTTCGGGTCAGTCTTAATTATCGATGCTATGTTATTTTCATACAGTCGCTGGGCCTCCCTCCTTACCTGTGCATACTCGTTCCTGGCTCTGCGACTGATCTCCCTATTTTCATGTGTTCTCTGCCTTCTGTACTTTTTCCATTCTCTATTGCACTTTGTTTTTGCCTCCTTACACCGTCGGGTAAACCAGGGGCTCGTTCTGGTCTTCCCATTGTTTCTGTTGCCCTTGGGAATAAACCTTTCCACTGCCTCCTTGCATTTTGTTGTTACATATTCCATCATTTCATTTACTGGCTTTCCTGCCAGTTCTCTGTCCCACTGGACCTCCCGCAGGAAGTTCTTTAACCCTATGTAGTCCCCTCTTTTATAGTCAGGCTTTTCCCATTCAACTCCTGTTATTCTCTCCACTTGCAGCTCTACTATGTATTCAAAGCACAGAACCACGTGGTCACTAGCTCCTAGGGGACTCTCATATGTGATGTCCTCAATGTCTGAACTGCCCAGGGTGAACACAAGGTCCAATCTTGCTGGTTCATCCTCCCCTCTCACTCTGGTAGTGTCCTTAACATGTTGGTGCATGAGGTTTTCCAGCAACACATCCAACATCTTGGCTCTCCATGTTTTGGGACCCCCATGTGACTCCAGGTTTTCCCAGTCAATCTCCCTGTGGTTGAAATCCCCCATAAGCAGCAACTTTGCTCTGCTGGAGTGAGCTCTTCTTGGCACCTCAGCAAGTGTGTCCACCATTGCTCTGTTGCTCTCTTCATATTCCTCTCTTGGCCTCCTGCAGTTCTGTGATGGATTATACATCACTGCAATGACCACCTTGTGCTTCCCAGACTGAAGTGTACCTACTATGTAGTCTCTTTCTCCCGTCTCGTCTATGCCTCCCGTTTTCTCGAATTTCCATCGGTTTTTTACGAGCGGAGCAACCCCTCCTCCCCCTCTGTCCCTTCTATCTTTCCTCATGATCTGGTATCCTGGTGGGAAGATTGCATCTGTTATTGTCTCCGTGAGTTTTGTTTCTGTAACTACTATGATGTCTGGGGACTTCACATTGATTCTTTCGTTGTGTGTGTGTGTGTGTGTACTCACCTAGTTGAGGTTGCGGGGGTCGAGTCCGAGCTCCTGGTGTGTGTGTGTGTGTGTGTGTGTGTGTGTGTGCTCACCTAGCTGAGGTTGCAGGGGTCGAGTCCAAGCTCCTGGCCTCTGTGTGTGTGTGTGTGTGTGTGTGTGTGTGTGTTAGTTACCATTTTCTCCTAGGCACATGTCGATTAGACACTAGGCCTGTGTGTGTGTGTGTGTGTGTGCGTGTGTGTGTGTACACTTCAGAGGTCACTTCTCAGTGTATATACACTGAGAGATGTATATCTCCGTGTATATATACACAAAGAAATGTTGGTGATTTGCACAGAGATATGTATGTAGTTATATACACAAAGTGATGTATTAATGCATATTATTATTATTATTATTATTATTATTATTATTATTATTATTATTATTATTATTATTATTATTATTATTACCTTGTAATTTAGACTATTAATTTTCGAGTTCTTGGACAAATAAATATAATATTATTATTATTATGATTATGATTATTATAAATATTATTCGTTTAAGGGTGTGGGGGCAATTTAACCCCCTCCCTCTCCCTCCCCTCACTTCCCCCTTTCTTTTACCCTCACTGAAATGGTGAGTATGGTGAGGGTAAGTGTGGGGGTGACCCCGCCCCTTCCCGCTACAACACAGGTGTGGGGGTGACCCCGCCCCTTCCCGCTACAACACAGGTGTGGGGGTGACCCCGCCCCTCCCCGCTACAACACAGGTGTGGGGGTGACCCCGCCCCTTCCCGCTACAACACAGGTGTGGGGGTGACCCCGCCCCTCCCCGCTACAACACAGGTGTGGGGGTGACCCCGCCCCTTCCCGCTACAACACAGGTGTGGGGGTGACCCCGCCCCTTCCCGCTACAACACAGGTGTGGGGGTGACCCCGCCCCTCCCCGCTACAACACAGGTGTGGGGGTGACCCCGCCCCTCCCCGCTACAACACAGGTTTGGGGGTGACCCCGCCCCTTCCCGCTACAACACAGGTGTGGGGGTGACCCCGCCCCTCCCCGCTACAACACAGGTTTGGGGGTGACCCCGCCCTTCCCGCTACAACACAGGTGTGGGG
This sequence comes from Cherax quadricarinatus, assembly GCF_026875155.1. Taxonomy (NCBI): domain Eukaryota; kingdom Metazoa; phylum Arthropoda; class Malacostraca; order Decapoda; family Parastacidae; genus Cherax; species Cherax quadricarinatus. The sequence goes on from NC_069414.1 coordinate 49,332,443, forward strand.
GTGACCCCGCCCCTCCCCGCTACAACACAGGTGTGGGGGTGACCCCGCCCCTTCCCGCTACAACACAGGTGTGGGGGTGACCCCGCCCCTCCCCGCTACAACACAGGTGTGGGGGTGACCCCGCCCCTTCCCGCTACAACACAGGTGTGGGGGTGACCCCGCCCCTTCCCGCTACAACACAGGTGTGGGGGTGACCCCGCCCCTTCCCGCTACAACACAGGTGTGGGGGTGACCCCGCCCCTTCCCGCTACAACACAGGTGTGGGGGTGACCCCGCCCCTCCCCGCTACAACACAGGTGTGGGGGTGACCCCGCCCCTTCCCGCTACAACACAGGTGTGGGGGTGACCCCGCCCCTTCCCGCTACAACACAGGTGTGGGGGTGACCCCGCCCCTCTCCGCTACAACACAGGTGTGGGGGTGACCCCGCCCCTCCCCGCTACAACACAGGTTTGGGGGTGACCCCGCCCCTTCCCGCTACAACACAGGTGTGGGGGTGACCCCGCCCCTCCCCGCTACAACACAGGTTTGGGGGTGACCCCGCCCCTTCCCGCTACAACACAGGTGTGGGGGTGACCCCGCCCCTTCCCGCTACAACACAGGTGTGGGGGTGACCCCGCCCCTTCCCGCTACAACACAGGTGTGGGGGTGACCCCGCCCCTTCCCGCTACAACACAGGTGTGGGGGTGACCCCGCCCCTCCCCGCTACAACACAGGTGTGGGGGTGACCCCGCCCCTTCCCGCTACAACACAGGTGTGGGGGTGACTCCGCCCCTTCCCGCTACAACACAGGTGTGGGGGTGACCCCGCCCCTCCCCGCTACAACACAGGTGTGGGGGTGACTCCTCCCCTCCCCGCTACAACACAGGTGTGGGGGTGACCCCGCCCTCCCCGCTACAACACAGGTGTGGGGGTGACCCCGCCCCTCCCCGCTACAACACAGGTGTGGGGGTGACCCCGTCCCTCCCCGCTACAACACAGGTGTGGGGGTGACCCCGTCCCTCCCCGCTACAACACTTGGGTTGGGGTGACCCCGCCCCTCCCCGCTACAACACAGGTGTGGGGGTGACCCCGCCCCTCCCCGCTACAACACACGTGTGGGGGTGACCCCGCCCCTCCCCGCTACAACACAGGTGTGGGGGTGACCCCTCCCCTCCCCGCTACAACACTGGGGTGGGGGTGACCCCGCCGCTCCCCGCTACAACACTGGGGTGGGGTGACCCCGCCCCTCCCCGCTACAACACTGGGGTGGGGGTGACCTCGCCCCTCCCCGCTACAACACTGGGGTGGGGTGACCCCGCCCCTCCCCGCTACAACACTGGTGTGGGGGGTGACCCCGCCCCTCCCCGCTACAACACTGGGGTGGGGGGTGACCCCGCCCCTCCCCGCTACAACACTGGGGTGGGGGTGACCCCGCCCCTCCCCGCTACAACAACGGGGTGGGGTGACCCCGCCCCTCCCCGCTACAACACTGGGGTGGGGGTGACCCCGCCCCTCCCCGCTACAACACTGGTGTGGGGGTGACCCCGCCCCTCCCCGCTACAACACTGGTGTGGGGGTGACCCCTCCCCTCCCCGCTACAACACTGGGGTGGGGGTGACCCCGCCGCTCCCCGCTACAACACTGGGGTGGGGTGACCCCGCCCCTCCCCGCTACAACACTGGGGTGGGGGTGACCTCGCCCCTCCCCGCTACAACACTGGGGTGGGGTGACCCCGCCCCTCCCCGCTACAACACTGGGGTGGGGGTGACCTCGCTCCTCCCCGCTACAACACTGGGGTGGGGGTGACCCCGCCACTCCCCGCTACAACACTGGGGTGGGGGTGACCTCGCCCCTCCCCGCTACAACACTGGTGTGGGGGTGACCTCGCCCCTCCCCGCTACAACACTGGTGTGGGGGTGACCTCGCCCCTCCCCGCTACAACACTGGTGTGGGGGTGACCCCGCCACTCCCCGCTACAACACTGGTGTGGGGGTGACCTCGCCCCTCCCCGCTACAACACTGGTGTGGGGGTGACCTCGCCCCTCCCCGCTACAACACTGGTGTGGGGGTGACCCCGCCACTCCCTGCTACAACACTGATGTGGGGGTGACCTCGCCCCTCCCCGCTACAACACTGGTGTGGGGGTGACCCCGCCACTCCCCGCTACAACACTGGGGTGGGGGTGACCTCGCCCCTCCCCGCTACAACACTGGGTTGGGGGTGACCTCGCCCCTCCCCGCTACAACACTGGGGTGGGGGTGACCTCGCCCCTCCCGCTACAACACAGGTGTTGGGGTGACCCCGCCACTCCCCGCTACAACACTGGGGTGGGGGTGACCCGGCCACTCCCCGCTACAACACTGGGGTGGGGGTGACCTCGCCCCTCCCCGCTACAACACTGGGGTGGGGGTGACCTCGCCCCTCCCCGCTACAACACTGGGGTGGGGGTGACCTCGCCCCTCCCGCTACAACACAGGTGTTGGGGTGACCCCGCCACTCCCCGCTACAACACTGGGGTGGGGGTGACCCCGCCACTCCCCGCTACAACACTGGGGTGGGGGTGACCTCGCCCCTCCCCGCTACAACACTGGGGTGGGGGTGACCCCGCCACTCCCCGCTACAACACTGGGGTGGGGGTGACCTCGCCCCTCCCCGCTACAACACTGGGGTGGGGGTGACCTCGCCACTCCCCGCTACAACACTGGGGTGGGGGTGACCTCGCCCCTCCCCGCTACAACACTGGGGTGGGGGTGACCCCGCCACTCCCCGCTACAACACTGGGGTGGGGGTGACCTCGCCCCTCCCCGCTACAACACTGGGGTGGGGGTGACCCCGCCACTCCCCGCTACAACACTGGGGTGGGGGTGACCTCGCCACTCCCCGCTACAACACTGGGGTGGGGGTGACCCCGCCACTCCCCGCTACAACACTGGGGTGGGGGTGACCTCGCCCCTCCCCGCTACAACACTGGTGTGGGGGTGACCTCGCCCCTCCCCGCTACAACACTGGGGTTGGGGTGACCTCGCCCCTCCCCGCTACAACACTGGGGTGGGGGTGACCTCGCCCCTCCCCGCTACAACACTGGGGTGGGGGTGACCTCGCCCCTCCCCGCTACAACACTGGTGTGGGGGTGACCTCGCCCCTCCCCGCTACAACACTGGTGTGGGGGTGACCTCGCCCCTCCCCGCTACAACACTGGTGTGGGGGTGACCTCGCCCCTCCCCACTACAACACTGGTGTGGGGGTGACCTCGCCCCTCCCCGCTACAACACTGGGGTGGGGGTGACCTCGCCCCTCCCCGCTACAACACTGGTGTGGGGGTGACCTCGCCCCTCCCCGCTACATCACTGGTGTGGGGGTGACCTCGCCCCTCCCCGCTACAACACTGGTGTGGGGGTGACCTCGCCCCTCCCCGCTACAACACTGGGGTGGGGGTGACCTCGCCCCTCCCCGCTACAACACTGGTGTGGGGGTGACCTCGCCCCTCCCCGCTACAACACTGGTGTGGGGGTGACCTCGCCCCTCCCCGCTACAACACTGGGGTGGGGGTGACCTCGCCCCTCCCCGCTACAACACTGGTGTGGGGGTGACCTCGCCTTTCCCCGCTACAACACTGGTGTGGGGGTGACCCCGCCCCTCCCCGCTACAACACTGGGGTGGGGGTGACCTCGCCCCTCCCCGCTACAACACTGGGGTGGGGGTGACCTCGCCCCTCCCCGCTACAACACTGGTGTGGGGGTGACCCCGCCCCTCCCCGCTACAACACTGGGGTGGGGGTGACCTCGCCCCTCCCCGCTACAACACTGGGGTGGGGGTGACCTCGCCCCTCCCCGCTACAACACTGGTGTGGGGGTGACCCCGCCCCTCCCCGCTACAACACTGGGGTGGGGGTGACCCCGCCCCTCCCCGCTACAACACTGGGGTGGGGGTGACCCCGCCCCTCCCCGCTACAACACTGGTGTGGGGGTGACCCCTCCCCTCCCCGCTACAACACTGGTGTGGGGGTGACCCCGCCCCTCCCCGCTACAACACTGGGGTGGGGGTGACCCCGCCCCTCCCCGCTACAACACTGGTGTGGGGGTGACCCCGCCCCTCCCCGCTACAACACTGGGGTGGGGGTGACCCCGCCCCTCCCCGCTACAACACTGGTGTGGGGGTGACCCCGCCCCTCCCCGCTACAACACTGGTGTGGGGGTGACCCCGCCCCTCCCCGCTACAACACTGGTGTGGGGGTGACCTCGCCCCTCCCCGCTACAACACTGGGGTGGGGGTGACCCCGCCCCTCCCCGCTACAACACTGGGGTGGGGGTGACCTCGCCCCTCCCCGCTACAACACTGGGGTGGTGGTGACCTCGCCCCTCCCCGCTACAACACTGGGGTGGGGTGACCTCGCCCCTCCCCGCTACAACACTGGGGTGGGGGTGACCTCGCCCCTCCCCGCTACAACACTGGGGTGGGGGTGACCTCGCCCCTCCCCGCTACAACACTGGTGTGGGGGTGACCCCGCCCCTCCCCGCTACAACACTGGTGTGGGGGTGACCTCGCCCCTCCCCGCTACAACACTGGGGTGGGGGTGACCCCGGCCCTCCCCGCTACAACACTGGGGTGGGGGTGACCTCGCCCCTCCCCGCTACAACACTGGGGTGGGGGTGACCTCGCCCCTCCCCGCTACAACACTGGGGTGGGGGTGACCTCGCCCCTCCCCGCTACAACACTGGGGTGGGGGTGACCTCGCCCCTCCCCGCTACAACACTGGGGTGGGGGTGACCCCGCCCCTCCCCGCTACAACACTGTGGTGGGGGTGACCCCGCCCCTCCCCGCTACAACACTGGTAAGCTTCTTACATATTTTTGACAACAAGTGGTGTCAAAATGCCCGGGAGTTTTTTATTTATATAAATGGTCAGTATTTTTTAGGTGAATTTTTTCAAGTCAAAATGGTGGGATTTTTAGGTGGAGTATATATAGTGAATATACACGTCATGTATATACACGGGACGTTGTATATACACGGGACGTTGTATATACACGGGACGTTGTATATACACGGGACGTTGTATATACACGGGACGTTGTATATACACGGGACGTTGTATATACACGGGACGTTGTATATACACGGGACGTTGTATATACACGGGACGTTGTATATACACGGGACGTTGTATATACACGGGACGTTGTATATACACGGGACGTTGTATATACACGGGACGTTGTATATACACGGGACGTTGTATATACACGGGACGTTGTATATACAGAGGGAACATACAAGTATACAAAACTTATACATACATGGAACATACATACATACATACACAGGGAACATACATACATACATACATACACAGGGAACATACATACATACATACATAGACAGGGAACATACATACATACATACATACACAGGGAAGATACATACATACACAGGGAACATACATACATACATACACAGGGAACATACATACATACATACATACACAGGGAACATACATACATACACAGGGAACATACATACATACATACATACACAGGGAACATACATACATACACAGGGAACATACATACATACACAGGGAACATACATACATACACAGGGAACATACATACATACATACATAAACAGGGAACATACATACATACACAGGGAACATACATACATACACAGGGAAGATACATACATACACAGGGAACATACATACATACACAGGGAACATACATACATACACAGGGAACATACATACATACATACATAAACAGGGAACATACATACATACACAGGGAACATACATACATACATACATACACAGGGAAGATACATACATACACAGGGAACATACATACATACACAGGGAACATACATACATACACAGGGAACATACATACATACACAGGGAACATACATACATACACAGGGAACATACAGACACAGACACGTAAATCTTACATTAACTTCGGTAAATTATATTTCTTCGCGTGACAGAATATTGAATTACTTTTCTGGATTATTTCTCTCTCTCTCTCTCTCTCTCTCTCTCTCTCTCTCTCCTCTCTCTCTCTCTCTCTCTCTCTCTCTCTCTCTCTCTCTCTTCTCTCTCTCTCTCTCTCTCTCTCTCTCTCTCTCTCTCTCTCTCTCTCTCTCTCTCTCTCTCTCTCTCTCTCTCTCATTATTTTATTCTCATTCGCTGTGTCTCTCCCTTTTATTCAGTGTTAACCAGGATTGTTAACTTGAGAAGTTTAGTAACCCAGGATGCCACCCACAACAGTCCACTAACACCCAGGTACCTACTTACTACTAGGTGAACAGTGACTGCAATTGTAAGGTCCTAACACCCTGGACCTACTTACTGCTAGGTGAACAGTGACTGCAATTGTAAGGTCCTAACACCCTGGTACCTACTTACTACTAGGTGAACAGTGACCGCAAGTGTAAGGTCCTAACACCCTGGACCTACTTACTGCTAGTTGAACAGGAACAGCAGATATAATGTGACTAACACGCTCGTACCTATTTACTGCTAGGTAAACAGCAGCAACAGGTGTAAGGAAGCACATTTAAGACTAATTCTCGCCCCAGGATTGAACCCGGATCCTCCAGTTGTAAACCACTGGTGTTCCTCTTAGAAGAGGTGGTGGAGGCAAAAGCTTTACACAGCTTGGAGAACAGGTATGCTCAGCAGACTCTGGAGACCAGGCATTACTAAGACTGGACGATAAATCTTGAAAGGTTAAGGTAAGAGCCGTGACTCGACACTTGCAATAACAAATGGGATAGTACACATACACAGAAAGTTTACAACATACACACACACACACACACACACACACACACACACACACACACACACACATAACAGGTCTGCCCACTCACTGTCTCCCACACACTTCTTGTTACTCCCCCTCCCCTCTCAACCCCATCATCCCTCTCCCCCTCCCCCTCCCCCTCCCCCTCCCATCCCCCCACCAACACGCCAAGAAAAGGGAAAGTGTTATTTTACAAGTCTGGTGATCTGTCATGGTCCAGTGGTCCAGCACGTGGTCCTTGATTATCCGCTAGTTCACCAGATGGTCTCTGATGGTCCACTGGTTCAACAGGTGGTCCTTGATGGTCCATTGGTTCACCAGATGGTCTCTGATGGTCTACTTGTTCACCAGATGTTCATTGATGGCCCTGTGGTCCAGCAGATGTACACTGATGGTCCTGTGGTCCAGCAGATTTACACTTATGGTCCTGTGGTCCAGCAGATGTACACTGATGGTCCTGTGGTCCAGCAGATTTACACTGATGGTCCTGTGGTCCAGCAGATGTACACTGATGGTCCTGTGGTCCCGCAGATTTACACTGATGGTCCTGTGGTCCAGCAGATGTACACTGATGGTCCTGTGGTCCCGCAGATTTACACTGATGGTCCTGTGGTCCAGCAGATGTACACTGGTCCTGTGGTCCACCTCCCTGACCTTCACATGCCCTACGGTCCACCAATAATAATGCGTCCGTCTCTGGTTTAAGTAGACGGAGGATCAAGCCTCCAGCACTCCTTGCATTAACCCATACGCATCTACCGCTTCATATGAAACGGAAATAATAAGAAAATCTTCTAAATTAACCAGTAATTAACAAAAAATCTAGATAATGAAAGAATAAATATGAGAGTGGAGGGAGAGAACTGTTGCTGCTGGTAACGTTACCTTAGGTACAGTTAGGTTAGGTACAGTTAGGTTAGATTAGGTTAGGTTAGGTTAGGTTAGGTTAGGTTAGGTTAGGTTAGGTTAGGTTAGGTTAGGTTAGGTTAGGTTAGGTAAGGTTAGGTACAGTTAGGTTAGGTTAGGTACAGTTAGGTACAGTTAGGTTAGGTTAGGTACAGTTAGGTACAGTTAGGTTAGGTTAGGTTAGGTTAGGTTAGGTAAGGTTAGGTAAGGTTAGGTTAGGTTAGGTTAGGTAAGGTTAGGTACAGTTAGGTTAGGTTAGGTACAGTTAGGTACAGTTAGGTTAGGTTAGGTTAGGTTAGGTTAGGTTAGGTTCGTCAGGACAACAGGACAAGTGTCTCCTGACGCGGGTCTTAGATGATAACCCGCCACTGGAGCTTTTGGTCATGTGACCGAGTCTTTCCTCTGGCTTACACCTCCACCACTTTAAAAATTTTGGTCATAGTTATAATCATTCATTTTATTCCTTTAAGAGATAAAGAATCTAACATAAAGTTGGATTCATCACAGTTGCTTTTTGCTGGTGATACCGTGTGTCTTGGAAAGAAGGAAATTAAAAGTGAACATAGAGAAGAGTAAGGTGATGAGGATAAAAATTAAGGTAGCGAAAGATTGGATAACAAATTGGAGAGAGAAAGTATGGAGGAGGTGAATGTGTCCAGATATTTAGGTGTGAACGTGTCAGCAGATGAGTCTATGAAAGATGAGGTGAATCATAGAATTGATGAGGGAAAAATGGTGAGTGGTGCACTGACGAATCTGTGGAGACAAAGAGCTTTATCCATGGAAGCAAAAAGGAGAATGTATAATAGCATAGTTATACCAATGCTCATCTATGGGTGTGAAGCATAGCTGGTGAATGTTGCATCAAGGAGAAGGATGAAGGCAGTGAATATAATGCAGAGAATTTGTAGCTTACAGATTAGAAGGTGCTGGATTACTAAAAGTATTATTCAGAACGCTGAGGAGGGGTTGTTGAGGTGGTTTGGACATTTAGAGACGATGGAATAAAATAGGATGACTTAGAGGTGTTTAAATCTGTAGTGGAAGGAAGGAGTAGGGGTCACCCTAAGAAAGGTTGGAGTGAGGGGGGATAAAAGTGGTTTTGAGTGCTAGAGGCTTGGACATCTAACAGGCTTGTGTGAATGCATTAGAAAGGAATGAATGGAAGCAGGTGGCTTTTATGATTTAATGTGCTGTTGGAGTGTGAGCAAGGTAACATTTATGAAAGGATTCAGGTAAACCAGTTAACCGGACTTGAGTGTTGAAGGTGGGAAGTACAGTGTCAGTACTCTGAAGGATGAGTGGGAATATTGCAGTGCTGGATTTGGGAAGTACAGTGTCAGCTTTCTGAAGGATGGGTGGGGATAGTACAGTTCTGGAAGTGGGAAGTACAGTACCTGCACTCTAAAGGATGAGTGAGGATGCTACAGTCCTGGAGGTGGGAAGTACAGTAGCTGCACTCTGAAGGATGAGTGAGGATGTTACAGTCCTGGAGGTGGGAAGTACAGTAGCTGCACTCTGAAGGATGAGTGAGGATGTTACAATCCTGGAGGTGGGAAGTACAGTACCTGCACTCTGAAGGATGAGTGAGGATGTTACAGTCCTGGAGGTGGGAAGTACAGTACCTGCACTCTGACGGATGAGTGAGGATGTTACAGTCCTGGAGGTGGGAAGTACAGTGCCTGCACTCTGAAGGGTGAGTGAGGATGTTACAGTCCTGGAGGTGGGAAGTACAGTGCCTGCACTCTGAAGGATGAGTGAGGATGTTACAGTCCTGGAGGTGGGAAGTACAGTGCCTGCACTCTGAAGGATGAGTGGGGAAGTTACAGTCCTGGAGGTGGAAAGTACAGTGCCTGCACTCTGAAGGATCATCTGTAAAATCAGCAGCTTCTGGCAAGACGGTGAGTGAATGAATGATGGTGAAAGAGTTTCCTTTTTCGTGAATCATGTACCATGGTGCGACGACTGGTATTAAAAAAATGATTGACCTGTTGGTAGCACGTTGATATCTGTTGGTAGTAGGTTGATATTTGTTGGTAGTAGGTTGATATTTGTTGGTAGTAGGTTGATATTTGTTGGTAGTAGGTTGATATCTGTTGGCAGTAGGTTGATATTTGTTGGTAGTAGGTTGATATTTGTTCGTAGTAGGTTGATATCTGTTGGTAGTAGGTTGATATTTGTTGGTAGCAGGTTGATATTTGTTGGTAGCAGGTTGATATTTGTTGGTAGCAGGTTGATATCTGTTGGTAGTAGGTTGATATGTGTTGGTAGGAGGTTGATATCTCTTGGTAGTAAGTTGATATGTGTTGGTAGGAGGTTGATATCTGTTGGTAGTAGGTTGATATCTGTTGGTAGCATGTTGATATCTGTTGGTAGCAGGTTGATATCTGTTGGTAGTAGGTTGATATCTGTTGGTAGTAGGTTGATGTCTGTTGGTACCAGGTTGATATCTGTTGGTAGTAGGTTGATTTCTGTTGGTAGTAGGTTGATATCTGTTGGTAGCAGGTTGATATCTGTTGGTAGTAGGTTGATATCTGTTGGTAGTAGGTTGATATCTGTTGGTAGCAGGTTGATATCTGTTGGTAGCAGGTTGATATCTGTTGGTAGCAGGTTGATATCTGTTGGTAGCAGGTTGATATCTGTTGGTAGTAGGTTGATATCTGTTGGTAGCAGGTTGATATCTGTTGGTAGTAGGTTGATATCTGTTGGTAGCAGGTTGATATCTGTTGGTAGCAGGTTGATATCTGTTGGTAGCAGGTTGATATCTGTTGGTAGCAGGTTGATATCTGTTGGTAGCAGGTTGATATCTGTTGGTAGTAGGTTGATATCTGTTGGTAGCAGGTTGATATCTGTTGGTAGCAGGTTGAATAGTCTTGACTACAGATGTTGTCACAGTGTTCCTGGCCCTTTGCTGTTTTCTGAATTTATCCCACAGTTCCTTCAGTATCTCTCACTTCAGTGTCTCTCACTCTTGCATCTCTCACTTTTGTATCTCTCACTCTTGTATCTCTGACACCAGTGTCTCTCACTCGTGTTACATATATATATGGTATAAACCTTGGTAATAAATACCGACAAGTTGGTTTAGAAAGACACGTAAGCAAACACTATAACATATTTATTAGAAAACGTTTCGGTCCTGGGACCTTGATCACTTCTAACATACAGAGGAAGAAAGACATTATATATATAGGCGGAGAGTGAGATGTGACGCACGTGACCTGAGGAATGTCATAAGAACATAAGAATGGAGGAACACTGTAGGAGGCCTACTGGCCCATGCGAGGCAGGTCCTTATCAAAACAACCTCTGCCTATGATGAGGACGGGTAGACGATGAAATCATGTGACTCCTGTGTTGTTGGGTTGGTGATGCTTAAGTATCATGTATGCCAATGTTTTTGAAATTTTGTAGTTTCCAGTGTTGCGTTCTATAGTGTCGGTGACGGCGATTAGTGAGGCTTCTAGGCACCGTCGGCGTCTGAGGTCTAGTTCGGTGAGTAGTATAGTATGAAACAATATTGTTTCAGACAACGGAACAATGCTCTTCTCCAGACTGAGGGACTGACCACCTCAAAACTTTAAGGGTGATGGACTGATTACATCGTCTTCAAGTATCTTCTGCTTCTATCAACTTTTCTGTACTCGACTGAAGAAGCCTACTGTGTAGGCGAAACGTTTCGAAATAAAGATACCTAACTGTTGCATATGTGTCTTACCTAACAACATATATATATATATATATATATATATATATATATATATATATATATATATATATATATATATATATATATATATATATATATATATGTCGTGCCGAATAGGCAGAACTTGCGATCTTGGCTTAAATAGCAAAGCTCATCTTGCCATATGAAAGAAGCGAAAATTTGTGTATGGAATAATTTCGCCAAAATCATTCTGAACCTAACGAAATAAATATATTTCACTGTGTTTGTTTAGTATTAGGTTATTGTAAACAAATCTAAAATATATTTAGTTGGGTTAGGCTAAAATAAATTGTTCTTGTTATAATAAGGTTAGGTAAGTTTTCTAAGATTCTTTTGGAGCAAAATAAAAAACTTTTACATAAACTTTAATTAAAAAAAAATATCTTTAAACGTATAAGAATTTTTTTTAGAAAGGACCTAATTTTAAATGAGTTATTGCTAATTGACCAGTTTTACATATTCGGCACGACATATATATATATATATATATATATATATATATATATATATATATATATATATATATATATATATATATATATATATATATATATATATATATATATATATATATATATATATATTGTAAATGTGTTGCATTTAAATTTTTGATCTTCAGATAGAAAACTAAACCATATTATTTTTCAGTGATTGAACAGATCTGAACTGTTCAACATTCCTTCCTAAAGTTCAGTGAGATGTATGAAGTACCTTGAACAAGTGACATCTGGGTGGTGAACAAGGATGTGAACTTTTACTGAGAGAGTCGAACTGTTGTTGAACTTTTGTTCCTGTGAGGCTGGGGGGAGGGGTCAGCTGTCAGGGTGTTGCTTGACGGAGACTGACAGACGGTGGTGGTGGTGGTGTTGACAGCTGAGAGACATGAGGCTGGGAGGATCACCTGTCAAGGTGTTGACAGGTGACTTTTCCTTTTTGTGTGTGAAGTGTTTGACTGTTGGCACCTGTTAGTTGCCTCTTTTGTGGAGCTAGGCTCTGTTGATGTCTGTTTACCGGCTCTGTTGTGCTATTAGTCTCAGTTTACAACACGTTTCATATTCGTGGAGTCTGGTGTATCTTGTTCAGTCTTGTTCACTTCCACTGTTGACATTGATAACTTATCTTGACTCTTCTTTTTTATGTTAAAACACTTTATTCTGTTTAAATCTGTTTACTCGATTTGTGTGACGTTCTAGATTCTGTTTACTCCTGTTGAGATCCTTGATTATGTTAACATCCTAATATTTCTGTTAAGGTGTTAGGATTTTAACACCTGTTAATATATATATATATATATATATATATATATATATAATATATATATATATATATATATATATATATATATATATATATATATATATATATAATATATTATATATGCAAATTAACCACAAGGGGGCGCTGAATGATAGCTCCAGAGCCGTTCCTCTGAACTTATCTGCTTGGACTTCGTACTCTATTTCTATTTCTGCTACATTGCAAGCTCCTGATGATGTGTCGATCACAACACGAAAGGCCTAGATTTATCATACAACTCCCTCTGTGGTTACTGTATATTCTGCGTTGCTCGTTCGCTATTACATAGATATATAAAGACAAATATCAAAGACTTACTTGCTCTGCATATAGATCAACATTCTCCCATCGTAGCCACATTTTTGTGAATCCATGTTGTGTATGTAGCTCATACTGGTATATTGCTCCGAGAAAGAGGGCAAGGATGCCCATTAAGACGGCATACCAGGTACCACGTGTATTATACTTGTTGACAACATTGTCTGAATCAACACCACACTTGTCCCTGGTCTTTCTTTTCTTGTCCTCACTGTTATCATTCTCGTCCACGAGGGTTGAGCGCTTTTTGAGGAGTTTGCGATAGGCCGGGAGATGGGCTAGGGATGCTGCATCTATCCCACGCTTGGCAAGGATGGCCAGGAGAGCGTCCACGCGCTGCCTAGCCTCACACATCATGTAGCACACTGAGCCAGGGAGCCAGTCTGGTGCCGACCATACCTTACCTAGCTAGCCTGCGCTCTCTCACCAGCGGCACCCCCCACTGTTGCTGTCTGCGCTGCGCTGCGCTATCACCACGGCCTGTCACCAACAACAGTAGTAGTAGCAGGACCAGCGAGCGGTAGCAGCAACAACAGTAGTAGTAGCAACAACAGCAGCAGTAGCGGCAACAATAGCAGCAGTAGTAACTACAGTAGAAGTAGCAACAACAGCAGAAGTAACAGCAACAACAGCAGTAGCAACTGTAGTAGTAGTAGTAGCAGCAGCAACAACAACAACAACAGTAGTAGTAGTAGTAACAACAGTAGCAGAAACAACAGCAGCAGCAACAACAGCAGCGGCAGCAACAACAGCAAAAGCAACAATAGCAATGGCAGTAACAACAGCTAGCAACAGCAGCAACAAAGTAGCAGCACCAACAACAGCAGCAGTGGCAGCAACATCAGTAGCAACACCAGTGTAGCAACAACAGTAGCAACGTCAGTAGCAACAGTAGTAACAACGGCAGTATCAACAACAGTAGCAATGGCAGTAGCAACAACAGAAGCAATGGCAGTAGCAACAACAGTAACAACCACAGTAGCAACAACAGTACCAACAACAGTAACAACGGCAGTAGCAACAACAGTAACAACGGTAGTAGCAACAACAGTAGCAACGGCAGCAGCAACAACAGTAACAACGGCAGTAGCAACAACAGTAACGGCAGTAGCAACAACAGGAGCAACGTCAGTAGCAACAATAGTAACAACGGCAGTATCAACAACAGTAGCAATGGCAGTAGCAACAACAGAATGGCAGTAGCAACAACAGTAACAACTGCAGTAGCAACAACAGTAACAACGGCAGTAGCAACAACAGTAACAACGGCAGTAGCAACAACAGTATCAACGGCAGTAGCAACAACAGTAACAACGGCAGTAGCAACAACAGTAACAACGGCACTAGCAACAACAGTAACAACGGCAGTAGCAACAACAGTAGCAACGGCAGTAGCAACAACAGTAACAACGGCAGTAGCAACAACAGTAACAACGGCAGTAGCAACAACAGTAACAACGGCACTAGCAACAACAGTAACAACGGCAGTAGCAACAACAGTAACAACGGCAGTAGCAACAACAGTAACAACGGCAGTAGCAACAACAGTAACAACGGCAGTAGCAACAACAGTAACAACGGCACTAGCAACAACAGTAACAACGGCACTAGCAACAACAGTAACAACGGCAGTAGCAACAACAGTAACAACGGCAGTAGCAACAACAGTAACAACGGCAGTAGCAACAACAGTAACAACGGCACTAGCAACAACAACGTAAACAAACACGGCAGTAGCAACAACAGTAACAACGGCAGTAGCAACAACAGTAAACAAACACAGTAGGCAACAACAGTAACAACGGCAGTAGCAACAACAGTAACAACGGCACTAGCAACAACAGTAACAACTGCAGTAGCAACAACAGTAACAACGGCCAGAGATACTGGTAACCCAGCCAGAGATACTGGTAACCCAGCCAGAGATACTGGTAACCCAGCCAGAGATACTTGTAACCCAGCCAGAGATACTTGTAACCCAGCCAGAGATACTGGTAACCCAGCCAGAGATACTTATAACCCAGCCAGAGATACTGGTAACCCAGCCAGAGATACTTATAACCCAGCCAGAGATACTGGTAACCCAGCCAGAGATACTTATAACCCAGCCAGAGATACTTGTAACCCAGCCAGAGATACTGGTAACCCAGCCGGAGCCGGGCAGTCGTGACATGGAAGAGTTTGCTGTTGGATGTATCATAGACATGTGGCTCCTCCTGCATGAGAGAATAATGTTAGATGAGCTGACTGGTGTCAGTCACCCTTTGTCTCGAGTCAATAAAGTTCACTTCAAGTTATTTTTGTATTATTGTTCTCAAACTGCTAAGTAACAACCCTAGACTGTAATCTTGTCTCTCTCTGACGGCCAATTCATCAGTTGTATCATGCATCTGAAGACCCGTGTGGGATGGAATCTACAGGTGCGCTCTGACTCCACTGTGCACGATCCTATCATACCTGTGTCTGGCTTCTGACAAGCGTGACATGACACTTAAGGAGGAGTGGCAGGAGTTTAGCAAACAGTTCACTTTGAAGTGTAAAAGTCCCGTTGTTGGAAATGGGGAAGTATTTTATCCACAGTGGTATATTACAAACCATTCTGGAAAAATACTGAGTTTGCTCACTGTAAATAAAGCATTACCACGTGTGTGTGTCTATGTGTGTGTGCGTGTGTGTTTGAGCTCGTGTGTGTGTGTGCGTGTGTGTTTGAGCTCGTGTGTTTGTGTGCGTGTGTGTTTGACCTCGTGTGTGTGTGTGTGTGTGTGTGTGTTTGAGCTTGTGTGTGTGTGTGTGTGTGTGTGTGTGTGTGTGTGTGTGACCCAATTAATATTTGTACTTATAACTCATTACAATTGTGACCGGGTGTAGACGTGTGGATGATTCATTACTTTGTAATTTGTTCATGATTGTGACCAGATCTAACTTTGTGATCCAGTCCCTGGACCCATTATGTACCTCTGTAATGTTGAGGTAGAGTCCCTGGACCCATTATGTACCTCTGTAATGTTGAGGTACAATCCCTGGACCCATTATGTACCTCTGTAATGTTGAGGTAGAGTCCCTGGACCCATTATGTACCTCTGTAATGTTGAGGTACAATCCCTGGACCCATTATGTACCTCTGTAATGTTGAGGTACAGTCCCTGGACCCATTATGTACCTCTGTAATGTTGAGGTAGAGTCCCTGGACCCATTATGTACCTCTGTAATGTTGAGGTAGAGTCCCTGGACCCATTATGTACCTCTGTAATGTTGAGGTACAATCCCTGGACCCATTATGTACCTCTGTAATGTTGAGGTAGAGTCCCTGGACCCATTATGTACCTCTGTAATGTTGAGGTACAATCCCTGGACCCATTATGTACCTCTGTAATGTTGAGGTACAGTCCCTGGACCCATTATGTACCTCTGTAATGTTGAGGTAGAGTCCCTGACCCATTATGTACCTCTGTAATGTTGAGGTACAATCCCTGGACCCATTATGTACCTCTGTAATGTTGAGGTACAGTTCCTGGACCCATTATGTACCTCTGTAATCTTTTGACTACCACCCACAGGAAGGGTATGGGGGGGATAATAAAGATAATAAAGTAACACTTGATAAGTGCTACTGTTCCATAAGTGATACATTACTCTGATAATGGAACTACAAGGTGAAGCAGCGAGTTGAACACAACCATCAGTATACATAATTGTGCAAAACAATCACGGGGGGAATTGAATAATAACTCTAGGCCTTGTTACAATCAAGACATCGGGAGCTGGCAGTGTTGCAGAAATGACTAGGAACTCCAGGTAGATATATTCAAGGTAACGACTCTTAACTAGAATGGAGTCGTTCCCTTTGAAGTATCTACCTGGATACTCATTTCTGCAACATTGCAAGCTCCTGATGTGCTGATTATAACAAGAAAGTCCTAGAACTATAGTTCAACTCCGTGATTGTTCTTGTATCACTTAGTCGTAATATTTCATACATAACTGTGAAAGTAAATGTTTTGTGACCAAGACATCAGTACAACTTAAGGTATCCTTCCTCTGGCTCTAACACCAGTTGTGGTTGTGACTCAGTAAGGATTCTGAGGAGATACTGAGGAATAGTGGTTTGGAAGGAGGTAATTACCATGAAGAGGGGAAGTTTCAGTGTTGTTTACCTGACGTAGATCATGTATCTGATTCATTCGGAGGTCGGTTCCAGTTTTTATGATCCATCTGGAGGAGTGTTCACCAGTGCTAAGGAAAGTTTGGAGAGCTTCTGTACGAGGGTTTGATTGGTCTTGCCTCAGCATATTAACCCCAGTCAGGACATATATTTCAGTGACATAATCTCTGATGCTTAGAATATCATCTTCTTACCACATGGTTAAAATTTTGGCAGTACCAGGACATCCTGGAACCCTCACTACTTCCTTCTGCAGCTTTTCCAGCCCTGTGAGATTCTAGTCTGACACAAGAGCAGGTAGTGACGCCGAAGATTAAACCGTTATAATCATAACCATAATTTTTAAAGTGGTGTTGAGGTAAGCCAGTGGAAGGCCTCGGTCAGATGACCAAAAGCCCCAGCTGTGGGTCATCATATAACGAAGACCCTCGTCAGGAAACACTTGTCCTGTTTCCGGACAAGTCTTACCGAACCTAACCTAGTGTCATGTCTGCTACTTGGAGGTCATCCTGCTTGTCAAGAATACTGTTGTATACTTCAAGAATACTGTTGTATACTTCAAGAATATTGTTGTATACTTCAAGAAGACTGTTGTATTCTTCAAGAATATTGTTGTATACTTCAAGAATACTGTTGTATACTTCAAGAATACTGTTGTATACTTCAAGAATACTGTTGTATACTTCAAGAATACTGTTGTATTCTTCAAGAATATTGTTGTATACTTCAAGAAGACTGTTGTATTCTTCAAGAATATTGTTGTATACTTCAAGAATACTGTTGTATACTTCAAGAATACTGTTGTATACTTCAAGAATACTGTTGTATACTTCAAGAATACTGTTGTATACTTCAAGAATACTTTGACTGTTGTGAGTAACATCCTAGATGACTAGTCACCTCACATCACCTATCCTTATTCGCCTAGCAGTAGATAGGTGCCACATGTTTTGTATTGTAAAAATTATATTGAAATTAATGGATGCGGGGCCCAGGAGCTGTAACTGTACTCCTGTAACTTAGTAAATAGACAAAGCCTGGAAAATAGTGGGTATATCCATATTTGATCCAAAGGAACGGGTGAGTGTTGCGTGTGTAACCCATAACTATGTATGTACACGTTACTGTCTACATGTGAATGTGTACACCTTGTACACTACACGCACACATCCTGTACACTATACCCCTGTACACAATACCACTGTGCATAATACCCCTGTACACTACACTGCTGTACACTATACCTTTGTACATTATACCCCTCTATATTATACTCATGTACATTATACCCCCTGTACATTAAACCCCCGTACATTATACCCCTGTACATAATACCCCTGTACATAATACGCCTCTACACTATACCCCTATGCACAATACCCCTGTACACTATACCTCTTTACATCATACCCCTGTACATTATATCTTTGTACACTATACCCCTATACATCATGCCCCTGTACACTATACCCCTGTACATTATACCCCTGTACACTATACTCCTATACACAATATCCATGTACACTTTACTCCTGTACACTGTACCCCTGTACATTATACCCCTGAACATTATACCCCTGTACATAATACCCCTGTACACTATACTCCTGTACACTATCCCTGTACACCATACCCCTGTGCACCATTCTCTGTACACCTTACCCTGTACATCATACCCTGTACACTATACCCCTGTACACCATACCCCTGTACACCATACCTCCGTACACCATACTCTGTACACCTTACCCTGTACACTATACGCCTGTACACCAAACCCTGTACACCCTACCCTGCACACCATACTTTGTACACTATACCCAGCACACCATACCCATGTACACCATACCCTGTACACCATATCCTGTGCACCATACCCTGTACACCATACCTTGTGCACTGTACTCTGTGCATTATACCCTGTACACTATATGCTGTACACTATACCCTGTACACCATACCCTGTACACTATACCCTGTACACTATACCCTGTACACTATACCTTGTACACCATACCCTGTACATCATACCCTGTACACTATACCCTGTACACTATATCCTGTACACCATACCTTGTACACTATTCCCTGTACACTACACCTTGTACACTATACTCTGTACACCATACCCTGTACACTAGTCCCTGCACACTATTCCCTGTACACTACATCCTGTATGTCGTGTGGGGTTCGGTAAGGAGATAAGAGGGTTGAAGGTAGACACCTTGTTGGATAGTAACACTATATATTGTCAGACTGTGGTAATGGGAGATGGAGCCCAGCCTGCCTTGTTCTGCCTTCTATGCCTACGCGTCGACTGAGACCGAGGTAGCTCGTCTCACTCGCTCGCTGCATCCCGTGACGTCATACAGTCACAGGCCTAAGGGATCTTCTACATAAACACATGGATGGTACTATAATACTCATCTAATCTATGCGTACAACACATGTAAAGGAGGATCAGCAACTATGCTGACAGCTCGGTCATGTTACGTATGTCATCTCGACATACACTACTATGCTATAGGCTGAACAGGCAGGTGGTTCTGGGCTGATTCTATACAATAACAAATTCATATATAACTTAGAACTAATGGATGGTATCATACTTGATGTTAACAAAATGAGTTTTATGTAATGGGTGTTAACGTAATAAGTTTTTAACGTAATGCATTACAAACTATAAGAACAAATCATTGTACAATATGGGATGGAATTGATCGATCGATCTGTATTCATGCACTCTACGGATTCTGAGGAAATAAATATGTATATATACAAGGTGAAATTAACAGCAAAGGCATCTGGTGCGCACTCAGATCATTACTGTCAAATTCTCAGAATACGGAGGGAACGTGAACATGAAAAAAAAAAATTCTGAAAAACTAATCAGTTAATAACAAACAGTTGACAATTTCCTTCATGTTGGACATCTAATTATACAGGCTATGTACATTTAAACCCAATTCTGCGAGGGTGAGGTTTACATATGCAGAATGGTTATCATCTCTGGGAGGGTTGAATTCCTCTGCAATGGCTAACACATGCCTTGACTGAGGGAGATCTGAACGAGTATCTACAAAAGATACTTGTGGGTTTCTCATTATTTGTAACGACATTCAGGTTGAATATCTGACTGAGTATTTGAGGTAGAGGGTACAGAGTCAAGAGGATTTTCAGCATCTGTCACATTAGTCTGGGTAGCAATATCATCAACATCGCATACTAATTTCATATGATCTAAATTCGATTCTTTGTACTTACCAGTACTAATTTCTCTAACCTTATACTTATTACCAGAGATATGTTCTACAACTCGATAAGGGCCAACAAACTTTTGATCGAGTTTAGGCATTTCGGATGTTTTGTTGAAATTTGTCAGCATTACTCTTGAACCTACTTTAACTTTTGATGGCTTAGTGCGGCTATTAGTTACTCTAGTAAATTCTGCTGTTGATTTATGAAGTGTTTCACGGATTCTTCTAAAAACACTCTGAGCTATGCTGGTACGAGTTGCTATGAAATCATCAGGGTTGTAATTGGGTTTCGGAGTGGAATATAATAACTCATAGGGTAAACGCTTGTCTACACCATACAGTGCATAATGTGGAATATCACCTATGGAAGCACTGTAAGCAGAATTTATGGCACATTGAACATCTGGTATAACTTCATCCCAAGTTTCACTATTGGGGTTGATAGTGGCTCTCAAAACATCAAGTACTTTCTTATTGGTTCGTTCAGCTAACCCATTGCTGGCAGGATGATGAGGAACAATGGTGGATTTAGAGATCTTGTACAAGGTACACAAATTTTCAAGAATCTCATTACAGAATTCACCTCCATTATCTGTTACTAAGGACTTAGGGGGGGTTTATGCCTGCAGATAAGCGTTCTTTAAATGCTTTAGCTACTGTCTCGGCAGTCTTATCTGCAATAGGAACTAACTCACAATATCTGGTGAAATGGTCTACCATAACACACAGATGTTTGTTGCCTTGGAGGGAACATTTAAAATTGGTTAATAAATCAAGGGCAACTCTTTCCCACGGTTCGCTAGTGGTTGGGTACACTTGGATTGGATTAGGACCATTGACATTTCCTTTATGTTGCATACAAACACTACATTTCTTAACATACTCGAAATGTCAGTTGTCATATGTGGCCAAAAGTACTTCATTCTGGCTTGTTTCACAGAACGATCCATACCAGGGTGTGCAACACCTGGTGCATCGTGAACTAGGTGTAGAGCTACGTTCACTAGTGACTGTGGAATTACTAACTGGTACACTCTTCCACTTGGAGTACCCAACTCGGCTGTTCGATACAGTAATTCTTGGCTCATTACAAAGTCACTGATGGGTGCTGGTGGCTTCACAGTCAGAATAAGATCTTCCTGGAGCAGGAATCGAATCACACCAGACCACATGGGATCTGTTCTTTGGGCATTCTTTACATCCTCTGCAGTAAATGGAGGATCTGCAGTAACTACACTAATGTGTCGCGATAAAGCATCTGCGACTACATTTGACTTGCTAGGTAAATGTTCAAAAGTGGGATTGAACTCTTGGATAGTCAAGGTCCATCTGGCTAACCTTCCAGTAGGTTGTTTGTTCTGGAATAAAAGTGTCAGTGGTGCATGGTCTGTCAAAACATGAACAGGGTACTGGTAAATAATGTCTCGGAAGTGCTTCAAAGACCATACTATTGCTAAAGCTTCTTGCTCCGTTACTGTATAATTACGTTCAGCCTTCATAAGGACTCTACTAGCAAATGCAACTGCGTTGTACTTGCCATCAGTCTTCTGAGTTAGTACGGCACCTATACCAATTGAACTAGCATCAGTTGTCAGATAGAAGGGCTTAGAAAAATCTGGGAATTTCAAAGTGGGAGCGGACGTTAGCTTTTCTTTTAGTGTCTGGAATGCTCTTTCTTGACGGAAGGTCCAAATGAAAGGAGCATCTTTCTTAAGCAATTCAGTTAGAGGAGCTGCTATTGAAGAAAAATTAGCAATGAAAGATCTGTAGAAACCTGCTAGACCCACAAAGGATCTTACAGCATCAGCAGTTTTGGGGGATGGAAAATTTAGTACTGCCGTCCGTTACTTTACTTTGATCAGTCGTAACCCCTCTAGGAGTGACTACGTGACCAAGAAACTTAATTTCTGATCTGAAAAATTGACATTTGGACAGTTTGATCTTTCAATTGGCTTCTTCAAGCTTACCAAGTACTATATCAAGTCTTTTCAGGTGTGTATCCACATCTTCAGACATGACGATTACGTCATCTAAGTACACCATAAGTGCTTTACCTATTAGACCTCTAAAGATATTGGTCATGAGTCTAGAGAACGTGATTGGAGAAGATCGTAATCCAAAAGCCATTCGAAGGAAGTGATAATGACCTGTGGGAGTGGAGAATGCAGTTAACTCTTGGCTGTCCTCGTGAAGAGGGACTTGCCAAAACCCTTGTAACAAGTCCAGGGTCGAGAAGACTTTGTTATCTCCGATATTGCGTAAAAGATCACCCAGTACAGGAAGTGAGAAGCGATCTGGAATAGTTTTCGCATTTAACTTCCTAAAGTCAATCATCGGGCGCCAAGTACCGACCTTCTTAGGCACTAGGATTAAGGGCGCATTCCAGGGTGAATTGCTATGTGCAATAACTCCATCATTGAGCATTTGATTGATCAATTCTTCTGCGACAGCAACTTGGGAATGAGGCATTCTGTACGCAGGTATATAGATAGGTCTAGTACCAGGTTCAAGTGGAATACGATGAGACAATAAGTTCGTTATACCCATCTTCTTACCTGGTAAGGCAATGGCTTTACGACGTTTGTTCAACAACGTCAACAAACGCTTGACTTCGTCTGGGAAGTCAGTGGGAGCTAAGTCTTTCTCCTCAACTGGTGGAATGGATTGATCCAGTGGAGTGGATGAGGTCTCCCCTGTTCACCATACCCTGTACACTACACCCTGTATGCCATACCTTGTGCACGATACCTTGTACACTATACCCTGTACACTATACCCTGTACACTATACCCTGTACACTATACCCTGTACACCATACCTTGCACACCATACCTTGTACACTATACCTTGTACACTATACCTTGTACACTATACCCTGTGCAATATACCCTGTACACCATACCCTGTGCACCATACCCTGTGCAATATACCCTATGCACCATACCCTATACACTATACCCTATACACCATAATCAGCACATCCTCTCTCTCTCTCTCTCTCTCTCTCTCTCTCTCTCTCTCTCTCTCTCTCTCTCTCTCTCTCTCTCTCTCTCTCTCTCTCTCTCTCTCTCTCTCTCTCATCTTGTTCGCATCATTCCTTCACGAAGTTACTTTCTCTATCTTTCTATGTCCTACTTATTTCTTCATTTCTCACCATCCACTCTCTCATTGCTTACTTTCTTCTGAATTCCTTTCTCCCAGTTTCCTGGTGGGGCGGGTCAGGTCAGGTCAGGTCAGGTCACCACATATTTGCATAGTGATAGTTTTTGGGGTTATTCCTTTGGCTCGACTTCAGATGACCTGAAGTTGAAGTGAAGGCTTCAGAGGGTCTTCCCTCCCCTCTCCTTCTGTCTGGTCCCAGACCAGGTCTTCCTGGACCAGTGTTTTAAACTATTGAACACGCTGTACATGATGGTGTACAGTACCGACAAGATGAAGAATTAGACAGATGAACAACATCTGGGTATCTTTATTGTAGACGTTTCGCCATCCAGTGGCTTTATCAATACAGTACAAGAATATAATGCGAAGACTGAAGAACTATATATGTATACAAGATGAGGTAATCAGTCCCTCAATCTTGGAGTTGGTGAAGAGCACCGTAGTCTTCAAGACTCTGAGGTGCAGGAAGACTGGTGCTTATATACTGGTGTCAGATGAGGGACGTCTACCAGACGAAGGTATTGTCACGTCCCTCATCTGACACCAGTATATAAGCATCAGTCTTCCTGCCTGTACTTCACAGTCTTCAAGACTACGGTGATCTTCACCAACTACAAGACTGAGGGACTGATTACCTCGTCTTTGATACATAGTTCTACAGTCTTCCCATTATGTACATGTATTGTTAATGGCACTAATAAAGATACCCGGATGTTCCACATGTGTGTAATTCTTCTTAGTAAACAAGCTTAATAAATGCCGTTTAATGTTGCATAGAGAACTTTCTGTGTAATAAAAACAGAATAACACTGTAGTAGGCCTACTGGTTTATGCTATGTCAGTCTTACATATACCCAACATTACAGTAGGTCTACTGGCTTAGGTTACAGTGGACGGCAGCTTAGTGAATAAGGGTTGAGTAAAGTTGAGTAAGGGCAGGTATCAGTTGTTGAGTTACCTGCCAGTGTAGCCTGTGTTTAGCAGGGACACCTGTTGTAAACCAGCCTCTGGGGTTGTGGGAGCAACATGCGGCACCACTGCCTCCAAGTAATGTTACGTGCCACAGTCATTCACCTTTAAAACCAATCTACCTTATTTCCATTTCTCTAGGTATTCTTGTGTGTTATGCTCTCAAGATTAGGACAGGTAAGGTTTGTCAAGAAACAGGTCAAGTGTTTCCTGACGACTTCAGGACAGTTAGGTAATGTTTGTCAGGAAACAGGACAAGTGTTTCCTGACGCGGGTCTTAGTTACATTATAACCCTCAGCTGGAGCTTTTGGTCATCAGACCGAGGCCTTCCACTGGCTTACCTCTCCACCGCTTTAAAAAATAAAGTTATAATTTGTATTACGGTGAGAAGATGTCTCTGGTGTACAAGTGTTGTGATTCTCTGACTCACTGCTCTACACTTGTTCTCTGACTCACTGCTCTACACTTGTTCTCTGACTCACTGCTCTACACTTGTTCTCTGACTCACTGCTCTACACTTGTTCTCTGACTCACTGCTCTACACTTGTTCTCTGACTCACTGCTCTACACTTCTGCTCTCTCTCCACGTCTTACCTTGAACTAATGGATACTTGTGCAACTTTTGGCTACTGTTGCGGAAACTTGTTTCGCCAGCCAATGGCTACTTCAGGAATTTGAGGTAACTCAGTCCACTTTGTTTTCTGTAAAGGACTGAAGTGCAACTTGGTTCGATCACGTTACATAATTTTTTCAGGTTCAGACACATTTTTTGATCATTTACATATATCTGATCATAGCTTACGTCCGACCACATGTGTAAATTACCACCAGGATAACACCAGAGAGTTTCGATAAATGACTTATCCTTGTTCTTGTACTTCCATTGTTCCTTACTACTGCTCTCATTGTTCTCTACTCACGTCTTCAATTGTTATCTTACTCACTGCTCAACTTGTTCTCTGACTCATTGCTCTCCTTGTTCTCTTGACTCACTGTCCACTTGTTCTCTGACTCACGCTCTACATCTTGTTCTCTGACTACTCTCTGGGACTTTTTTTGACCCTGCTCTAACTTGTTCTCTGACTCACTGCTCTACACTTCTGCTCTCTCGCCACAGTCTACCTTGAACAATGAGATACTTGTGCAACATTTCGCACTGTTGTGGAAACGTTTCGCCAGCCAGTGGCTACTTCAGGAATTTGAGGTAATCAGTCCTACTGTTGTTTTCTGTAAAGGACTGAAGAAGCAACTGGTTAGCGAAACGTTAAGTAAATTTATTTAGGTTCAGGAACACATAAATATAACTACAAAAATTATCATACATAGTAACATATGTGTAAATTACCACCAGGATAACACCAGAGAAGTTAGATAAAGTGACTTATTTCCATTGTGGTCCTTGTACTTCCATTGTGGTCCTTGTACTTCCATTGTGATCCTTGTACTTCCATTGTGGTCCTTGTACTTCCATTGTGATCCTTGTACTTCCATTGTGGTCCTTGTATTTCCATTGTGATCCTTGTACTTCCATTGTGGTCCTTGTATTTCCATTGTGATCCTTGTACTTCCATTGTGGTCCTTGTATTTCCATTGTGATCCTTGTACTTCCATTGTGGTCCTTGTATTTCCATTGTGATCCTTGTACTTCCATTGTGGTCCTTGTATTTCCATTGTGATCCTTGTATTTTCCATTGTGGTCCTTGTATTTCCATTGTGATCCTTGTACTTCCATTGTGGTCCTTGTACTTCCATCGTGATCCTTGTACTTCCATTGTGATCCTTGTACTTCCATTGTGATCCTTGTACTTCCTTTGTGATCCTTGTACTTCCATTGTGATCCTTGTACTTCCTTTGTGATCCTTGTACTTCCTTTGTGATCCTTGTACTTCCATTGTGATCCTTGTACTTCCTTTGTGATCCTTGTACTTCCATTGGGGATCCTTGTACTTCCTTTGTGATCCTTGTACTTCCTTTGTGATCCTTGTACTTCCATTGTGATCCTTGTACTTCCTTTGTGATCCTTGTACTTCCATTGTTGATCCTTGTACTTCCTTTGTGATCCTTGTACTTCCATTGTGATCCTTGTACTTCCTTTGTGATCCTTGTACTTCCTTTGTGATCCTTGTACTTCCATTGTGATCCTTGTACTTCCATTGTGATCCTTGTACTTCCATTGTGATCCTTGTACTTCCTTTGTGATCCTTGTACTTCCATTGTGGTCCTTGTACTTCCATTGTGATCCTTGTACTTCCATTGTGATCCTTGTACTTCCATTGTGATCCTTGTACTTCCTTTGTGATCCTTGTACTTCCATTGTGATCCTTGTACTTCCTTTGTGATCCTTGTACTTCCATTGTGATCCTTGTACTTCCTTTGTGATCCTTGTACTTCCTTTGTGATCCTTGTACTTCCATTGTGATCCTTGTACTTCCATTGTGATCCTTGTACTTCCATTGTGATCCTTGTACTTCCTTTGTGATCCTTGTACTTCCATTGTGATCCTTGTACTTCCTTTGTGATCCTTGTACTTCCATTGTGATCCTTGTATTTCCATTGTGATCCTTGTACTTCCATTGTGATCCTTGTACTTCCATTGTGATCCTTGTACTTCCATTGTGATCCTTGTATTTCCATTGTGATCCTTGTACTTCCATTGTGATCCTTGTATTTCCATTGTGATCCTTGTACTTCCATTGTGATCCTTGTAATTCCATTGTGATCCTTGTACTTCCATTGTGATCCTTGTACTTCCATTGTGATCCTTGTACTTCCATTGTGATCCTTGTACTTCCATTGTGATCCTTGTATTTCCATTGTGATCCTTGTACTTCCATTGTGGATCCTTGTACTTCCATTGTGATCCTTGTATTTCCATTGTGATCCTTGTACTTCCATTGTGATCCTTGTATTTCCATCGTGATCCTTGTACTTCCATTGTGATCCTTGTATTTCCATCGTGATCCTTGTACTTCCATTGTGATCCTTGTATTTCCATTGTGATCCTTGTACTTCCATTGTGATCCTTGTATTTCCATTGTGATCCTTGTACTTCCATTGTGATCCTTGTACTTCCATTGTGATCCTTGTACTTCCATTGTGATCCTTGTACTTCCATTGTGATCCTTGTACTTCCATTGTGATCCTTGTACTTCCATTGTGATCCTTGTATTTCCATTGTGATCCTTGTACTTCCATTGTGATCCTTGTATTTCCATTGTGATCCTTGTACTTCCATTGTGATCCTTGTATTTCCATTGTCATCCTTGTACTTCCATTGTGATCCTTGTATTTCCATTGTGATCCTTGTACTTCCATTGTGATCCTTGTATTTCCATTGTGATCCTTGTACTTCCATTGTGATCCTTGTACTTCCATTGTGATCCTTGTACTTCCATTGTGATCCTTGTACTTCCATTGTGATCCTTGTATTTCCATTGTGATCCTTGTACTTCCATTGTGATCCTTGTATTTCCATTGTGATCCTTGTACTTCCATTGTGATCCTTGTATTTCCATTGTGATCCTTGTACTTCCATTGTGATCCTTGTACTTCCATTGTGATCCTTGTACTTCCATTGTGATCCTTGTACTTCCATTGTGATCCTTGTATTTCCATTGTGATCCTTGTACTTCCATTGTGATCCTTGTATTTTCATTGTGATCCTTGTACTTCCATTGTGATCCTTGTATTTCCATTGTGATCCTTGTACTTCCATTGTGATCCTTGTACTTCCATTGTGATCCTTGTACTTCCATTGTGATCCTTGTATTTCCATTGTGATCCTTGTATTTCCATTGTGATCCTTGTATTTCCATCGTGATCCTTGTACTTCCATTGTGATCCTTGTATTTCCATTGTGATCCTTGTATTTCCATTGTGATCCTTGTACTTCCATTGTGATCCTTGTATTTCCATTGTGATCCTTGTACTTCCATTGTGATCCTTGTATTTCCATTGTGGTCCTTGTATTTCCATTGTGATCCTTGTATTTCCATTGTGATCCTTGTAATTCCATTGTGATCCTTGTAATTCCATTGTGATCCTTGTATATTCCATTGTGATCCTTGTATTTCCATTGTGATCCTTGTACTTCCATTGTGATCCTTGTAATTCCATTGTGATCCTTGTATTTCCATTGTGATCCTTGTATTTCCATTGTGATCCTTGTACTTCCATTGTGATCCTTGTAATTCCATTGTGATCCTTGTATTTCCATTGTGATCCTTGTACTTCCATTGTGATCCTTGTAATTCCATTGTGATCCTTGTATTTCCATTGTGATCCTTGTACTTCCATTGTGATCCTTGTAATTCCATTGTGATCCTTGTAATTCCATTGTGATCCTTGTATTTCCATTGTGATCCTTGTATTTTCATTGTGATCCTTGTATTTCCATTGTGATCCTTGTATTTCCATTGTGATCCTTGTATTTCCATTGTGGTCCTTGTACTTCCATTGTGGTCCTTGTAATTCCATTGTGATCCTTGTAATTCCATTGTGATCCTTGTATTTCCATTGTGATCCTTGTATTTCCATTGTGATCCTTGTATTTCCATTGTGGTCCTTGTACTTCCATTGTGATCCTTGTAATTCCATTGTGATCCTTGTAATTCCATTGTGATCCTTGTATTTCCATTGTGATCCTTGTACTTCCATTGTGATCCTTGTAATTCCATTGTGATCCTTGTACTTCCATTGTGATCCTTGTAATTCCATTGTGATCCTTGTAATTCCATTGTGATCCTTGTATTTCCATTGTGATCCTTGTATTTCCATGGTGGTCCTTGTATTTCCATTGTGATCCTTGTACTTCCATTGTGATCCTTGTAATTCCATTGTGATCCTTGTAATTCCATTGTGATCCTTGTATTTCCATTGTGATCCTTGTATTTCCATTGTGATCCTTGTATTTCCATTGTGGTCCTTGTACTTCCATTGTGGTCCTTGTAATTCCATTGTGATCCTTGTATTTCCATTGTGATCCTTGTATTTCCATTGTGATCCTTGTATTTCCATTGTGGTCCTTGTACTTCCATTGTGATCCTTGTACTTCCATTGTGGTCCTTGTAATTCCATTGTGATCCTTGTATTTCCATTGTGGTCCTTGTAATTCCATTGTGATCCTTGTACTTCCATTGTGATCCTTGTATTTCCATTGTGATCCTTGTACTTCCATTGTGGTCCTTGTACTTCCATTGTGATCCTTGTAATTCCATTGTGATCCTTGTAATTCCATTGTGATCCTTGTACTTCCATTGTGATCCTTGTACTTCCATTGTGGTCCTTGTATTTCCATCGTGATCCTTGTATTTCCATTGTGATCCTTGTACTTCCATTGTGGTCCTTGTATTTCCATTGTGATCCTTGTATTTCCATTGTGATCCTTGTATTTCCGTCGTGATCCTTGTATTTCCATTGTGATCCTTGTACTTCCATTGTGGTCCTTGTATTTCCATTGTGATCCTTGTATTTCCATTGTGATCCTTGTATTTCCATTGTGATCCTTGTATTTCCATTGTGGTCCTTGTATTTCCATTGTGATCCTTGTACTTCCATTGTGGTCCTTGTATTTCCATTGTGATCCT
The DNA here is from genome assembly GCF_026875155.1 of Cherax quadricarinatus. Classification (NCBI taxonomy): domain Eukaryota; kingdom Metazoa; phylum Arthropoda; class Malacostraca; order Decapoda; family Parastacidae; genus Cherax; species Cherax quadricarinatus. The sequence goes on from NC_069414.1 coordinate 49,362,615, forward strand.
TGTATTTCCATTGTGATCCTTGTATTTCCATCGTGATCCTTGTATTTCCATTGTGATCCTTGTACTTCCATTGTGGTCCTTGTATTTCCATTGTGATCCTTGTACTTCCATTGTGGTCCTTGTTTTCCATTGTGATCCTTGTATTTCCATTGTGATCCTTGTATTTCCATCGTGATCCTTGTATTTCCATTGTGATCCTTGTATTTCCATTGTGATCCTTGTATTTCCATTGTGATCCTTGTATTTCCATTGTGATCCTTGTACTTCCATTGTGGTCCTTGTATTTCCATTGTGATTCTTGTATTTCCATTGTGATCCTTGTATTTCCATCGTGATCCTTGTATTTCCATTGTGATCCTTGTACTTCCATTGTGGTCCTTGTATTTCCATTGTGATCCTTGTACTTCCATTGTGGTCCTTGTATTTCCATTGTGATCCTTGTACTTCCATTGTGGTCCTTGTATTTCCATGTGAATCCTTGTATTTCCATTGTGATCCTTGTATTTCCATCGTGATCCTTGTATTTCCATTGTGATCCTTGTATTTCCATTGTGATCCTTGTATTTCCATTGTGGTCCTTGTATTTCCATTGTGATCCTTGTACTTCCATTGTGGTCCTTGTATTTCCATTGTGATCCTTGTATTTCCATCGTGATCCTTGTATTTCCATTGTGATCCTTGTACTTCCATTGTGGTCCTTGTATTTCCATTGTGATCCTTGTACTTCCATTGTGGTCCTTGTATTTCCGTTGTGATCCTTGTATTTCCATTGTGATCCTTGTATTCCCATCGTGATCCTTGTATTTCCATTGTGATCCTTGTATTTCCATTGTGATCCTTGTATTTCCATTGTGATCCTTGTATTTCCATCGTGATCCTTGTACTTCCATTGTGGTTCTTGTATTTCCATTGTGATCCTTGTACTTCCATTGTGGTCCTTGTATTTCCATTGTAATCCTTGTACTTCCATTGTGGTCCTTGTATTTCCATTGTGATCCTTGTATTTCCATTGTGATCCTTGTATTTCCATTGTGATCCTTGTATTTCCATTGTGATCCTTGTATTTTCCATTGTGGTCCTTGTATTTCCATTGTGAATCCTTGTATTTCCATTGTGATCCTTGTATTTCCATCGTGATCCTTGTATTTCCATTGTGATCTTGTATTTCCATCGTGATCCTTGTATTTCCATGTGATCCTTGTATTTCCATTGTGATCCTTGTATTTCCATTGTGATCCTTGTATTTCCATTGTGATCCTTGTATTTCCATTGTGATCCTTGTATTTCCATTGTGGTCCTTGTATTTCCATTGTGATCCTTGTATTTCCATTGTGATCCTTGTATTTCCATCGTGATCCTTGTATTTCCATTGTGATCCTTGTATTTCCATCGTGATCCTTGTATTTCCATCGTGATCCTTGTATTGCCATTGTGATCCTTGTATTTCCATTGTGATCCTTGTATTTCCATCGTGATCCTTGTATTTCCATTGTGATCCTTATATTTCCATTGTGATCCTTGTATTTCCATTGTGATCCTTGTATTTCCATTGTGATCCTTGTATTTCCATTGTGATCCTTGTATTTCCATTGTGGTCCTTGTATTTCCATTGTGATCCTTGTATTTCCATTGTGATCCTTGCAGTTCCATTGTGATCCTTGTATTTCCATTGTGATCCTTGTATTTCCATTGTGGTCCTTGTATTTCCATTGTGATCCTTGTATTTCCATTGTGATCCTTGTATTTCCATCGTGATCCTTTTATTTCCATTGTGATCCTTGTATTTCCATCGTGATCCTTGTATTTCCATCGTGATCCTTGTATTGCCATTGTGATTCCTTGTATTTTCCATTGTGATCCTTGTATTTCCATCGTGATCCTTGTATTTCCATTGTGATCCTTGTATTTCCATTGTGATCCTTGTATTTCCATTGTGATCCTTGTATTTCCATTGTGATCCTTGTATTTCCATTGTGATCCTTGTATTTCCATTGTGGTCCTTGTATTTCCATTGTGATCCTTGTATTTCCATTGTGATCCTTGTATTTCCATCGTGATCCTTGTATTTCCATTGTGATCCTTGTATTTCCATTGTGATCCTTGTATTTCCATTGTGATCCTTGTATTTCCATTGTGGTCCTTGTATTTCCATTGTGATCCTTGTATTTCCATTGTGGTCCTTGTATTTCCATTGTGATCCTTGTATTTCCATTGTGATCCTTGTATTTCCATTGTGGTCCTTGTATTTCCATTGTGATCCTTGTATTTCCATTGTTATCCTTGTATTTCCACTGTGATCATTGTATTTCCATTGTGGTCCTTGTATTTCCATTGTGGTCCTTGTATTTCCATTGTGATCCTTGTATTTCCATTGTGGTCCTTGTATTTCCATTGTGGTCCTTGTATTTCCATTGTGGTACTTGTATTTCCATTGTGATCCTTGTATTTCCATTGTTGTCATTGTATTTCCATTGTGATCCTTGTATTTCCATTGTGGTCCTTGTATTTCCAATGTGGTCCTTGTATTTCCATTGTGATCCTTGTATTTCCATTGTGGTCATTGTATTTCCATTGTGATCCTTGTATTTCCATTGTGGTCCTTGTATTTCCATTGTGGTCCTTGTATTTCCATTT
>NC_069414.1:49370248-49373942 GCF_026875155.1 Cherax quadricarinatus
TGTAGTGTGTGTGTGTGTGTGTATGTGTGTGTGTATGTGTGTGTGTGTGTGTGTGTGTGTGTGTGTGTGTGTGTGTGTGTGTGTGTGTGTGTGTGTGTATGTGTGTGTGTACTCACCTATTTGTGGTTGCAGGGGTCGAGTCATAGCTCCTGTGCGAGTGTGTATACGTGAGGAATGGCATGTCTCACCAGAACAGTGTATGACCTTCCAGCAGCCAGAAGAACGGGGGTCATCTTGTGACAGGGTCACACTAGCAAGACTTGCCCTACCAGCCCCACCATCAAAAGCATCACCACCATCAGCACCACCACCATCATCACCACCACCATCATCACCACCACCATCATCACCACCACCATCATAACCACCACCATCATCACCACCACCAGCACCACCACCATCATCACCACCACCAGCATATCCGCCAACAACAGCACCACCACCACCAGCATCACCACCATTATCTCACTGGTGTAGTGAGCTCTGCATTAGAAAGAGCTCACCTTGTTCCTTCATTCAGCAGAGTTCTTGATCTCTGTGATGCTCTATTGAAGCCGCCTGTCACACAAGACTGCATGCACGACCAAGATATGAAACACTCACACGGGTTTAGTGCTCTAAACACCAACAACAATGCTATTTCATTTAAGTGATTCCCGCCTTCACTCTCTCTTCCCTAGACAACTACTGTTGTAGACCAATGTAACATTGACTTTTAACATCAGCCTTTCACAAGGCACCCATTGATGGGACAACACACACACACACACACACACACACACACACACACACACACACACACACACACACACACACATTGGCAGGAAAACCAGTAAAAGAAATGATGGACTAATTGACAACTAAATGCAAGGAGGCAGAGGAGAGGTTTGTTCCTAAGGGAAACAGAAATAATGGGAAGACCAGAACGAATCCTTGGTTCACCAAAGGTGTAGGGAGGCAAAAAAAGTAAGTGCACTAGAGAATGGAAAAAATACAGAAGACAAAGGACCCAGGAAAACAAAGAGATTAGCCAAAGAGCCATAAACGAATATGCACAGATAAGAAGGGAGGCTCAGCGACAATACGAAAATGACATAGCATCGAAAGTCAAGACTGACTCGAAGCTGTTGTACAGCCACATCAGGAGGAAAACAACAGCCAAGAACCAGGTAATCAGACTGAGGAAGGAAGGTGGTGAGGTCACAAGAAACGACCAAGATGTATTTGAGGAGCTCAACATGAGATTTAAAGAAGTATTCACAGTGGAGACAGGAAGGACTAGAGGAATTCAGAATAGGGAGGTACACCAACAAGTGCTCGATGAAATACACACAACCGAGGAGGAGGTGAAGAAGCTCAGATATGACCTTGATACCTCAAAGGCAGTGGGACCAGACAACATCTCTCTGTGGGTCCTTAGAGAAGGAGCAGAGATGCTGTGTGTGCCACTAACAAAAATCTTCAACACATCCATTGAAACTGGGCAACTACACAAGCTACAAAAGCCTAGTCAAGCAACTAGCTCCTTGAATTTAACCCTGCCAAATGCAAAGTCATGAAGATCGGGAAAGGGCAAAGAAGACCGCGGACAGAGTATAGGCTAGGTGGCCAAAGACTGCAAACCTCACTCAAGGAAAAGGATCTTGGGGTGAGTATAATACCGAGCACACCTCCTGAGGCGCACATCAGTCAGATAACTGCTACAATACCGGAGCCTGGCAAACCTGAGAATAGCGTTCCGATAACTCAGTAACGAATCGTGCAAGACTCTGTACACCATTTACGTCAGGCCCATACTGGAGTATGCAGCACCAGTTTGGAATCCACACCTGGTCAAGCACGTTAAGAAATCAGAGAAAGTGCAAAGGTTTGCAACAAGACTAGTCCCAGAGCTAAGGGGATTGTCCTATGAAGAAAGGTTAAGGGAAATCGGCCTGACAACACTGGAGGACAGGAGGGTCAGGGGAGACATGATAATGACATATAAAATACAACGAGGAATTGACAAAGTGGACAAAGACAGGATGTTCCAGAGATGGGACACAGAAACAAGAGATCACAATTGGAGTTGAAGACTCCTGTGAGTTAAAGGGATTTTAGGAAGTATTTCTTCAGTCATAGAGTTGTCAGGAAGTGGAATAGCCTAGAAAATGACGTAGTGGAGGCGGGAACCATACATAGTTTTAAGACGAGGTATGATAAAGCTCATGGAGCAGGGAGAGAGAGGACTCAGAGGCGATCAGCGAAGAGGCGGGGCCAGGAGCTATGACCGACCCCTGCAATCACAAATAGAGGAGTACACGCACACACACACACACACACACACGGGGCCAGGAGCTCGGACTCGACCCCTGCAACCTCAACTAGGTGAGTACACACACACACCTTGAATATAACGGTAAGCTCACTGCTTGACTCGTCCACCGCGTGAGGAGAAAGTGGTAAGTGTGTGTCAAGGAAACGTGGAAGAATGAGAGAAATAGAGAGAGAGAGAGAGAGAGAGAGAGAGGAGAGAGAAAGAGAGAGAGAGGTTCTAACACGGTATATAATGTTCATTAATAACCCAGCAGCTCATAATATTAACTAATGTATAAAGAAGAAAGTTAAGAAGTGTTTGGTAACTTTGTCAAGGAGACGTTTCGCCCACCAAAGGTTGTATCAGTCCAGTAGTTGGATTGGTAGCACACTCAGCTCTCACATGAGGTCCACGGCTCGATACCCGGTACGGGTGGATACATTTTGGCGTATTTCCTTAATATACCTGCTGTCCACATTCAACTAGCAGTAAGTAGGTACCTGGGTGTTAGCTGACTGCTGACTGCGTGAAATGCTCTGCATAACAATGGGCTTTCTATATAGTGTGTCAATGATGTCTGTATAAGTTGTATCATGTACTTGTAGATATAAAGATTATTATATTATTATTATTATTATTATTATTATTATTATTATTATTATTATTATTATTATTATTATTATTATTATTATTATTATTATTATTATTAAAGAGAGAGAGAAACACGGAGGTCAGTTGTAGTAAAGGTTGGCTGCACAACATAGTTGTATCCGGATGGCAGTGTCGCGAAAGAGTAAATTCCGGTTAATGAGAAATCTGGAGATGCTGAGGCTGCATCTGTGTCCATAAATATCTCTCAAGTAGAATTAAGACACATATGCAACATCTGGGCATCTTTATTTGTAGACGTTTCGCCATCCAGTGGCTTTAACAACACAAGGACATAATGGGAAGACAGTAGAACTATATACAAAAGATGAGGTAATCAGTCCCTCAGTCTTGTAGTTGGTGAAGATCACCGTAGTCTTGAAGACTGTGAAGTACAGGCAGGAAGACTGATGCTTATATACTGGTGTCAGATGAGGGACGTGACAATACCTTCGTCTGGTACACGTGAGGGACTGATTACCTCATCTACAGTAATTCTTTATCTTGTCGGTATTGTGTACCAAACATGTACTCATACTCACCTAGGTGAACTGGGAATGATGTTATTTTACTGGGAATGATGTTATCCTATTGAGAACGAAGTTATCTTACTGAGAATGATGTTGTCTTACGGGGTTGAGTTACCCTTACTGGGGGTGTGTTATCTTATAGGAATTTTGTTTTTTTACTGGGAAAAGTTTTTTACGGGAAAGTTTTTTGAAATTTGTTACCCTACTAGGGAAAGTGTTA
>NC_069414.1:49374442-49393674 GCF_026875155.1 Cherax quadricarinatus
CTTGTAAAATATCCCTTTAAAAAATTTCCCCCCAAAATTTATTTTAATTATAAATAAACCCAAATTTGTAAAATCCTACCCAATTTCATTTAAAAATCATTGATTCATTTATTTTTCTCAACCATAAACCTGATTAGTAATTTTCTCAGTTTTTTGAAAATCTTTGAATTTTTAAAAAATTTTTCTCATGAAAAACTAAACATTAAAACTCTGTCCTTAGAAATTTTTATCACATTTAAAGAGAGAATCTGTAGCACATCCCCACTTTTTTTTGGAAAATTTATAATCACATTTTTTTTTTTTTTTTGTTCAAAATTTTATTACAACTTTGATTTTAAAATTCTAGAGAAAAATTATCAAAATATATTGTTTTGTTGTAGCCCATGATGTTTGTAGTGTTTGCCATGATGTTGTTGCGTAGACCATGATTTTTGTAGTGTTGTGACCAGTTTTGTAGTTTTGTAGACCATGATTTTTTACGTGTTGAAAACCATGATTTTTATAGTGTTTGTAGCCATGATGTTTTGTTTGGGTAGACCTGTGTTTGTAGGTTTAACCATGATGTTTGTAGTTTAGCCCTGTGTTTGAGTTTTTAAACCCATGATTTTTATGTTGTGACCTGTGTTTGTAGTGTTGTAACCATGAAGTTTTATGTTGTAGCCATGATGTTGTAGTGTTGTAGACCAGATTTTTATGTTGTGACCATGATGTTTTGTAGTTTTTGTAGCCCATGATGTTTATAGTGTTGAGACCGATGTTTATAGTTTTTGTAACAAGAGTTTGTAGTTTTTGTAGCCCAAAAAAAATTTTTTATAGTTTTGTGACCATGAGTTTGTAGTGTTGTAGCCAGATTTTTTGTAGGTTGTGCCCAGATTTTTGTAGTGTTGTAGACCATGATTTTTTGTAGTGTTGTAACCTGTTTTTTGTAGTGTTGTAGACCATGTGTTTATAGTTTTGTAGACCATGTGTTTATGTTTAGACCATGTGTTTGTGTGTTTAACCATGATTTGGGTTTTTATAGTGTTGTAAAAAAGATTTTGTATTTTTAGCCCTGAGTTGTATTTTTTGTAGCCCCCATGATGTTTATAGTGTTGTACCCCTGAGTTTGTAGTGTTGAGACCTTTTATTTTTTATAGGTTGTAGACCATGAGTTTGTAGTGTTTAGACCATGATGTTTATATTTTTGTAGACCAGTTTTTTTGTATTTTGTAGCCCATGATTTTAAAGTGTTGTAACCGAGTTGTATGTTGTAGACCATGATGTTGTTTGTTTAGACCATTTTTTTTTGTGTTTTGTAGACCATGATGTTTGTAGGTTTTGTTAGACCATGATGTTTTAGTGTTGTAGACCATGATGTTTGTAGTGTTGAAAGCCATAAAGGTTTGTAGTGTTGTAGCCCCAAGATTTTTTAATTATTTTGAGACCATGTGTTTGAAAGTGTTGTAGACCATGATGTTTTAGTGTTGTAAAACCATGTTTGTTTATAGTGTTTTGACCAGATTTTTTTGGTAGTTTTGTAGACCGGGATGTTTATAGTGTTGAAAACCCAGGGTTTTGTATGTTTTAGCCATTTTTTTGGTATGTTGTAAAACCATGATGTTTAAGTGTTGTAGACCATGATTTTTTTATAGTGTTGTGGGACCATGATTTTTTGTAGGGGTTTTTGACCAGATGTTTATGGGTTTTTTGTAGCCCAAATGATGTTTTTAGTTTTTGTAGCCCCAGATTTGAATGTGTTGTAGCCCCTGATGTTTGTATGTTGAAAACCCTTTATTTTTGTGGGTTTTGTAGACCATGATGTTTGTAGTGTTTTGGGGCCCATAAAGTTTGTAGTGTTGTAGACCATGATGTTTATAGTGTTTTTAGACCATGATGTTTTTTGTGTTGTAGACCATGATTTGTAGTGTTTTTTGACCATGAAATTATAGTGTTGTAGACCAGGGATGTTTGTGTGTTGTAGCCCATGATTTTTTATATGTTGTAGCCAGGGATGTTTTAGTGTTGTAGCCCCTAAAGTTTGTAGTGTTGTAGCCCTTTATGTTTTTTTTTTTTGTAGACCATGAGGTTTTAGTTTTTAGCCCAGGATGTTTGTGGGGTTGAAAAAAAAAGATTTTTTTTAGTGTTGTAGATCATGTGTTTATAGTGTTTTTGGGAACCGTGGGGTTTATAGTTTTTTTAGACCGTGATTTTTATAGTGTTGTAGCCCACGTTTGTTTTGATTTGTTGTAGCCCGTGATTTTATTTGTTTGCCCAAATGATTTTTGAAGTTGGTAGGGGGACAACCCTTTAAAAACCCAAAAATTGGACGTAAGACCTCGATGACCACTGACTTTCATAGTATCCTGGGTTGAAAAACACCCCCTCCCCGGGGTTACCCGGGTTTTTGTTAACACCCCCTACCCGGGGGTTACCTGGGTTTGTTAAACCCCCCCTCCCCCTGGGTTTAAAACCGGGGTTTTTTAACATTTTCCCCAACCGGGGTTACCCTGGGTTGTTAAACAACCCCCTCCCCTGGGTTACCCTGGGTTGTTAACACTCCCTCCCCTGGGTTACCCCTGGGTTTTTTACACTCCCTACCCTGGGTTACCCGGGGTTTTTAACACCCCCCCAAACCCCGGGGTTTGCTAACAACCCCCCTTTCCCCTTTTTTTTCCGGGTTGAAACCCCCCCCCTACCCTGGGTTTTTTTCCGGGTTGGGTTAACCACCCCCTACCCTGGGTTTCCGGGGTTTTTTAAAACCCCTTTACCCTGGGTTATCCTGGGTTGTTAACACTCCCTTTAACCCGGGTTACCCTGGGTTGTTAACACTCCCCCCGGGGGTTACCCTGGTTGTTTAACACTCCCTCCCCGGGGTTACCCTTTGGGTTGTTAACACCCCCAAAGGGTTTTATCCTGGGTTGTTAACACCCCCTACCCGGGGTTTTTCCTGGGTTTTTAACACTCCCTACCCTGGGTTTATCCTGGGTTGTTAACACTCCCTACCCTGGGTTACCCCGGGGTTGTTAACATTCCCTCCCCGGGTTTTCCCCAGGGTTTTAACACTCCCCCCCGGGGTTTATCCGGGGTTGTTAACATCCCCCCCTTTTTTATACCTGGGTTTGGGTTAAAACACCCCCTACCCTGGGTTATCCTGGGTTGATAACACTCCCTCCCCGGGGTTTTACCCTTTGGGTTTTTTAACACCCCCCCTTCCCCCGGGGTTATCCGGGGTTGTTAACACTCCATTCCCCTGGGGTTTACCTGGGTTTGGGGTTAACACCCCTACCCGGGGTTATCCTGGGTTGTTAAAAACTCCCTACCCCGGGGGTTATCTGGGTTGTTAACACTCCCTCCCCCTTGGGTTACCCTGGGTTGCAAAACCACCCCCACCCTGGGTTATCCCGGGTTGTTAAAAACCCCTCCCGGGGGGTTTATCCGGGGGTTTTAAACCCTCTCCCTACCCCGGGGGTTTTCCCCGGGTTGTTAACACCCCCTCCCTGGGTATCCGGGTTTTTTGTTAAAAAACCCCCTTCCCGGGGTTACCCGGGTTGTTAACACCCCCTATCCGGGGTTTTATCCTGGGTTTTTTAAAACACTCCCTCCCCGGGTTTAAATCCGGGGGTTGGTTTAACCCACCCCCTCCCCTGGGTTACCCCTGGGTTTTTAAAACACTCCCCTCCCCTGGGTTACCCTGGGTTTTTTTAACACTCCCTCCCCTGGGTTATACTGGGTTGTTAACACCCCATACCCTGGGTTTTTCCGGGGTTTTTAAAACACCCCCCACCCGGGTTTTACCCTGGGTGTTAACACCCCTTCCCGGGGTTTTATCCGGGGGTTGTTAACCCCCCCTCCCCTGGGTTACCGGGTTTTTTTAACACCCCCCAAACCCCTGGGTTACCCTTTGGTTTTTTTGGGTTAAACACCCCTTTACCCTGGGTTATCCTGGGTTTTAACACCCCCTCCCCGGGGTTTCCTGGGTTTTTAAACCACCCCCCTACCCGGGGTTTACCCGGGGTTTGGCTAACCCCCCTTTTCCCCTTGGGTTTTTTCCCGGGTTTGTTAAAAAACCCCCCCCGGGTTTCCTGGGGGCTAACACTCCTTGCCCTTGGTTATCCGGGTTTTTTAACACCCCCCTCCCCGGGGTTTTACCCGGGGTGGTAACACTTTTTAAACCCTTTGGTTATCCGGGTTTTTAAATTTCCCTCCCCGGGTTTTATCCTGGGGGCTAAAAACTCCTTCCCCCTTGGGTTTACCCTGGGTTTTTAAAACACCCCCTACCCGGGGTTATCCGGGGGTGGCTAACCCCCCTTTCCCCGGGGTTATCCGGGGTTTTTAAACACCCCCCTCCCCTGGGTTATCCTGGGGGGGTAACACCCCTTCCCCTTGTTATGGGGGGGTTGTTAACACCCCCTCCCCTGGGTTACCCTGAGTGGCAAACCCCTTTCCTTACCCTTTTTATCCTGGGTTTTTTAAAAAATCCCTACCCGGGGTTACCCTGGGGGGCTAAACACCCCTTTCCCTTGGTTACCGGGTTTTTAAAACTCCCTACCCTGGGTTCCCCGGGGTGGCAAAACCCCCCTTAAAACCCGGGGTTTAAATCCGGGTTTTTAAACACCCCCTTACCCTGGTTTATCCCTGGGGGGCAAACCCCCCAAAAACCCTTGGTTATCCTGGGCTGTTATCCCTCCTACCCTGTGTTATCCGGGGTGGCTAACCCTCCTTCCCCTTTGGGGTTTCCCTGGGTTGTTAACACCCCTACCCGGGGTTTTTCCCCTTTGGGTTGGAAACCCTCCTTCCCCTTTTGGGTTTTTCCTGGGCTTTTTAACCACTCCCTACCCTGGGTTATCCTGGGGGGCTAACGCCCCTTTACCCTTGGTTACCCGGGTTGTTAACAATCCCACCCTGGGTTACCCCCTGGGTGGAAACCCTCCTTCCCCTTTGGAAACCGGGGTTTTTAAAATACCCCCCTCCCCTTTGGGAAAACCTGGGGCAAACCCTTTTTCCCCTTTGGGTTACCCCGGGGGTTTGTTAACAATCCCTCCCCTTTGGGTTCCCCGGGGTGGCAAACCCACTCTTTCCCCTTGGGGTTTATCCGGGGTTGTTAACCCTTCCTCCCCGGGTTACCCTGGGGGGCTAACACCCTTCCCCTTTGGGTTATCCTGGGTTTTTAAAAACACCCCCTTTCCCCTGGGTTATCCGGGGTGGCAAACCCCTTTTCCTTACCCGGGGTTTTTCCCTGGGTTGTTAACACCCCCCTCCCCTTGGGTTTTACCCCTGGGGGGTAACCTCCTTTCCCCTTTGGGTTTTATTGGGTTGTTAACACTCCCTCCCCGGGGTTTAAACCCGGGGTTTTGGCTAACCCTCCTACCCTGGGTTTTCCCTGGGTTTTTAAAACACCCCCTCCCCCTGGGTTTTCCGGGGTTGGCTAACACTCCTTCCCCGGGGGTTTTTCCCTGGGTTTGTTAAAACCCCTACCCGGGGTTTTCCCTGGGTGGTTTTAACCCTCCTTACCCGGGGTTTAATCCTGGGTTGTTAACACTCCCCTACCCTGGGTTACCCTGGGTGGCAAAACCCCCTTCCTTTGGGGTTATCCGGGGCTGTTAACATCCCCCAACCCCTGTGTTATTGGGTGGCAAACCCTCCTTACCCTTTTTTTTTCCGGGGTTTTGTTAACACTCCCCTCCCCTGGGTTTTTCCCTTTGGTTTGGCTAACCCCCCTTTACCCTTGGTTACCCCGGGGTTTTTTAACACTCCCTACCCTGGGTTACCCTGGGTTTTAACGCTCCTTCCCCTTGGGTTTACCCTGGGTTGTTAAAAATCCTCCCTTTGGGTTACCCTGGGGGTAACCCCCCTTCCCCCTTGGGTTTACCGGGGTTGTTAATACCCCCCTCCCCTGGGTTATCCTGGGGGGGTCCAAACCCCTTTTTTTCCCTTGGTTTCCTGGGTTGTTAACAACCCCAAAATTGGGTTTCCTGGGGGGCAAACCCCTCCTTCCCCTTTGGGTTATCCTGGGTTTTAACTCTCCCTACCCGGGTTTAAACCGGGGTGACAAAAACCCTCCCTCCCCGGGTTATCCGGGGGTGGCTAACACTTTTTCCCCTTTTGGTTATCATGGGTTTTTTAAAACATCCCCCTCCCCTTTGGGTTACCCTGGGTGGCAAAAACACCCTTACCCCCGGGCTTTTCCTGGGTTGTTAACACTCCCTCCCCTGGGTTATCCGGGTGGCTAACCCCTCCTTCCCCTTTGGTTACCCGGGGGGTTTAACACCCCCTCCCCGGGGGTTACCTGGGGGCTCCCTTTTTAAAACCCTTGGTTATCCTGGGTTGTTAAAAAACCCTTTCCCTGGGTTTTTTCCGGGTGGAAAAACCCCTTTTAACCCTTTGGGGTTTATCCGGGGGTTTTTAAAATCCCTACCCGGGGTTATCCTGGGGGCTAACCCTCTTTCCCCTTTGGGTTTTAACCCCTGGGTTGTTAACACCCCCTCCCCCGGGGTTATCCGGGGTTTGGTTTAAACCCTTTTTTTTCCCCTTTGGGTTATCCTGGTTGTTAAAAACCCCTACCCGGGGGTTTATCCTGGGTGGCTAACCCTCTTCCCCTTTGGGTTATTCGGGGTTTGGGTTAAACCCCCTACCCTGGGTTACCCAGGGTGAACTAACACCCCCTCCCCGGGGTTTATCCGGGGTGGTTTAAACATTTCCCTTAAAACCCTTTGGGTTTTCATGGGTTGTTAACCCCTTCCCAAAACCCTGAGTTACCCTGGGGGCAAAACACCCCTTACCCTTGGTTTCCCGGGGTTGTTAACACCCCTTTTTCCCCCCCGGGGTTATCCGGGGGTGGCTAACCCCCCTTTAAACCCTTGGTTATCCGGGTTTTTTTAAAACTTTCCCTACCCGGGGTTTTTAACCCTGGGTGGCAAACCCCTTTTTACCCCTTGGTTATTCGGGGTTTTAAAAAACCCTCCCCGGGGTTTTAATCCTGGGTTGTTAACATCCCAAACCCGGGGTTATCCGGGTTGTTAAACACCCCTTTCCCCCTGGGTTTTATCCTGGGTTGTTAACACTCCCAAACCCTGGGTTATGGGGGTTTTGTTAACACTCCCAAAACCCTGGGTTACCCGGGTTGTTAACACCCCCTCCCCCGGGGTTTTTAATCCTGGGTTTTTAAAACACTCCCTACCCTGGGTTACCCGGGGGTTTGTTAAAAAATCCCCCCCCGGGTATCCTGGGTTGTTAACACCCCCTACCCGGGTTTTATCCTGGGTTTTTAAACCACCCCCTCCCCTTTTGGGTTATCCGGGGTTGTTAACACCCCCTCCCGGGGTTATCCGGGGTTTTTTTAAACACCCCCTTCCCCTGGGTTATCCTGGGTTGTTAACATCCCTTCCCCTGGCTTATCCTGGGTTTTTAAAAAAACCCCTACCCGGGGTTATCCGGGGGTTGTTAACCCCCAAACCCGGGGTTTTTAACCCGGGTTGAAAAACACCCCCTCCCGGGGTTACCCGGGGTTTTTTAAAACCCCCCTACCCTGGGTTTCCGGGGTTTTAAAAAAACCCCACTCCCTCCCCCTGGGTTACCCTGGGATGTTAACACCCCCAAACCCGGGGTTATCCGGGGTTTTTAAACACCCCCTACCCGGGGGTTTTCCTGGGTTGTTAACACTCCCTCCCGGGGTTTTCCCCCTGGGTGGCTAACACTCTTTCCCCTTGGGTTTTTTGGGGTTGTTAACATCCTACCCTGGGTTTAAACCTGGGGGGCTAACCCTCCTTCCCCTTGGGTTTAAATCCTGGTTTTTTAACCCCCCTCCCCTTGGTTCCCCTGGGGGGGCTAACCCCCTTCCCCCGGGGTTTTAACCCTGGGTTTTTTAACACCCCCCAACCCTGGGTTATCCGGGGTGGCTAACACTCCTTACCCTTGGTTACCCTGGGTTGAAAAACACTCCCTACCCTGGGTTCCCGGGTGGCAAAAACCCCCCTTTAAACCCTGGGTTACCCTGGGGTTTTTAAACACTCCCTACCCTGGGTTTCCGGGGTTTGGCTAAAACTCCCTCCCCTTTGGGTTATCCTGGTTTTTTAAAACCCCCACCCTGGGTTCCCCCTGGGGGCTAACCCCCCTTACCCGGGGGTTATCCTGGGTTTTTAAAACACCCCAAACCCGGGTTTTACCTGGGTGGCTAACCCTCCTTACCCTTGGTTTCCTGGGCTGTTAAAAAAACCCCCCCTGTGTTATCCTGGGTGGCTAACCCTCCCTTCCCCTTGGTTTTCCTGGGTTTTTTAAACCCACCCCCTACCCTGGGTTATTTGGGGGCTAACCCTTTTAAACCCTTGGTTTTATCCGGGGCTTTTAAAAACTCCCCCCCTGGGTTATGGGGGGTTGGCAAACCCGCCCCTTCCCCTTGGTTTCCTGGGTTCTAACAACCCCTACCCTGGGTTACCCGGGGTGGCAAACCCTCCTTCCCCTTGGGGTTTATCCGGGGTTTTTAAAATACTCCCTACCCGGGGGTTATCCGGGGGGAAACCCCTTTTTTTACCCTTTTATCCTGGGTTTTTAAACAACCCCAAAAAACCCTTTGGGGGTTTTATCCTGGGTGGCTAACCCTCCTTTAAACCCTTGGTTTTTCCGGGGTTGTTAACACTCCCTCCCCTGGGAAAACCCTGGGGGAAAACATCCAAACCCTGGGTTATCAGGGTGGCTAACACTCCTTCCCCTTGGTTAAAGGGGTTTTTTAACCCTATTACCCTTGGTTTTTCCTGGGTTGTTAACATTTCCCTCCCCGGGTTTAATCCGGGGTGGCTCCCCCTTTTTAACCCTTGGTTACCCCTGGGTTGTTAACAATCCCCCCGGGGTTAAACCTGGGGGGCCCAAACCCTTTTTCCCCCTTGGTTATCCCCTGGGTTGTTAAAATCCCTACCCGGGTTATCCTGGGGGGGGCTAACCCTCTTTCCCCTTGGGTTACCCGGGGTTTGTTAACACCCCCTCCCCGGGGTTATAGGGTTTAAAACCCTTTTTTAAACCCTTTTTTTACCCGGGGTTTTTTTAACAATCCCAAACCCGGGGGTTACCCTTTGGGGGGGCTAACCCTTTCCCTTTTTTAAATTTTTTTTTGTTAAAAATCCCCTCCCCGGGGTTCCCCCCGGGGTTTGGACTAACACCCCCTCCCCGGGGTTTACCCTGGGTGGAAAACCACCCCTTCCCCTTGGTTATCAGTTTTTGTTAACACCCCTACCCTGATTTTACCCCTGGGTGGCTAACCCCCCTTCCCCTTGGCTTTTCCTGGGTTTTTAAAAACCTCCCTTACCCTTGGTTACCCGGGGTGGTTTAACCCCCTTTAACCCCCCTTTGGGTTTTTTCCGGGGTTTTTTAACTTTCCCCTTACCCTGGGTTATCCTGGGGGCAAACCCCTTTTTAAACCCTTGGTTTTTTTCCCTGGGTTTTTTAAAAATTTTTTTTCCCTACCCTGGGTTATCCTCCCCGGTGGCAAACCCCTTTTTTCCCCCCTTTGGGTTATCCTGGGTTTTTAAACAATCCCTACCCGGGGTTTTTCCCTGGGTGGTAACCCCCTTCCCCTTGGGGTTATCCGGGTTGGAACACCCCCTACCCCTGGGTTATCCTGGGGGGTTTTAACCCCTTTTTTCCCCCCTTGGGTTTCCCGGGGTTTTTAAACAATCCCTACCCTTGGTTACCCGGGTTGGCAAACCCTTTCCCTTACCCTAGGAAACCGGGTCCCTTTACCCTGGGTTACCTGGGGGGCAAACACTCCTTCCCCTTTGGTTTAAACCGGG
The DNA here is from genome assembly GCF_026875155.1 of Cherax quadricarinatus. NCBI lineage: Eukaryota > Metazoa > Arthropoda > Malacostraca > Decapoda > Parastacidae > Cherax > Cherax quadricarinatus. The sequence continues at coordinate 49,384,201 of NC_069414.1, forward strand.
GTTTGTTAACACTCCCTCCCCGGGGTTACCCCTGGGTGGTTTAACCCCCCTTACCCTGGTTTTTCCCGGGGGGTTTTTAACCTCCCTCCCCTTGGGTTTACCCGGGGTTTTAAAAACACCCCCTTAAACCCGGGGTTATCCAATGTGAAAACCCCCCCGGGGTTAAAAAACCAAAAACAAAATCAAAATTCTTATTTTTTCCCTTTTTTTTTTTTTAATTTTCCCCTTATTCTTTTTCTCATTTTTCTTACCCCTCTTTTTCCTTTTTTCCTTTTTTGCCCCTTTCCCTTTAAAAAAACCTTCCCGAAATTTCCCTCAAAAAGGCAAGGGTTCCCAGTACATAAAGGTGGTGACCCTACAGACTTAAAAAACAATGGGCCCAAATTTTCCCAAACTTACCTTTGCTACCCAAAAAATTTTGAAAAAAACCTTTGGTAAAAGAGACTTTTTTCCCATTTTTTAAACGGCTCAAAAAAACTCCAAACCCCCCTCCCAGTTTGGATTAAAGGAAAAAATAAAAGAAACTAATAAACCCAATTTAAAAATGTAGATCTGCTTTACACAGCTTTGGGAAAATAAGGAATATCCATAGGAATTTTTATAGCCCTTTAAGGGAAAAGTTTTTTGACACATAAACCCCCAAAATCGAAACCCAAAAAACTTGCCCACTATGGTATAAGGGGGCCCATGCGCTTGTTTATTTAAAATCTTTATTACTAATAGGTATCAGTACTCACCATTAAAGACACAGCAACACCCAAAAGGGCCCCTTGATATGGAGTTCCGCGGGGAAAGGGCCCTTGGGCCCCCTGCTTTTCCCTCATATACATCAATGACCTTCCAAACTTTATCCCCCCACCTAAAAACCCCCATTTCTTTGGAGGGAAAACGACTTAGTCACCCTTAAACCCAAATTCTTGCCACCCTAAACCCATTTTTAATAGGAGCTGTTAAAATTTGTTTGGGATGCCGGGCCAAAAAAAATTTAACGTTTAAACACGGAAAAAACCCCTCAAATATTATTTTTGGAAAGAAAGGGGCAGGAAAATCCCAAAAATTTAAAACCTTTTTAAGATTGAAAAACACTCTAATTACCAAAAATAAGGGGGGAAAATTCCTAGGGCTTTAAAACCTTGACAAAAACCCTAAATTTCAGCACCCAAAACCAGCATATAGCCAAAAAAATTTTAAAAAGGTTGGGGCCCCCTTTCCCCAAGGGAATACATATTTACTGCCGCAAATTCCCCTTCTCCAATTTATCCCAACCACTTATTTATCCATACCTCACCTATGCTATTTGTGCTTGGGGATCAACTGTAGCAACACACCTAAAGCCAATAATAACCCAACAAAAAGCTGCAGTAAGAATAATCACTAATCCCATCCCTGGCAGCACACCCCCCACTCTTCAAAGATCTAAACTTACTCCCAGTTCAGTACATCAACACTTACTACTGTGCAATCTATATCTACAGGGCCTTAAACTCTAATATCAACCTTGACCTAAAACGCTTTCTTGATAGTTGTGACAGAACCCACAGGCATAACACCAGACACAAACATCTCTACGACATTCCCCGTGTCCGACTAAACCTTTACAAAAATTCAATGTATGTCAAAGGCCCTAAAATCTGGAATACCCTACCTGAGAACTCTAGAACTGCAGACACATTCATCACCTTCAAAACTACCATTAGAAAACATCTTATCTCCCTGATACACCACGTCAACTAACTACACGAATACCACCTGGTATTTCACACTTACACTCGCTCACTCATTTGACCATAAACAGAAATATTAATCTCAGTCTTAAAATAATGAATCCTGTGATACTCCAATACTGAAACTATGTACTGTGCCAAAACAAAAGCATTCACATTGCTAAACTCATAAACTAGTATTTAGTCACTTAGCCATAAGACCAACTTACCTCATAATTTGTAATATTTTACAATTAAGAATAAAACTAAGTATGCCCGAAATGCCTAGCCATGCTAAGCGTTCTAGTGGTACACTCTGTAATACCTAGCCATGCTAAGCGTTCTAGTGGTACACTCTGTAATCACAATTTTACTACATGTAAACCAAACAATAACCAAATTTCTGTAAACTCAGCATTGTAATCCTTATAGAGAATAAACTTTGAATTGAATTGAATTGAATAAATTTGTATTAATGGAAACAGCGAAGTTCATCCTAGAAATATCATTTGAGATCCATTCTCTCTGTCTAATACGTTGTAAAGAAAACGAGAATTAAGTAGATTTCAGAAAATAGGGAGGACTCTTCTATTATGACGCTCCTTTCCCATGTCAGTACCTGGAGTATACCTGGAGAGAGTTCCGGGGGTTAACGCCCCCGCGGCTAGGTCTGTGACCAGGCCTCATGGTGGATCAGGGCGTGATCAACCAGGCTGTTACTGCTGCCCGCACGTAATCCAACGTACGAACCACAACCCGGCTGGTCAGGTACTTTAGATGCCTGTCTAGTGGCTGCTTGAAGACAGCCAGGGGTCTATTGGTAATCCCTCTGATGTATACTGGGAGGCAGTTGAAGTCTTGGGCCCCTGACACTTATTGTGTTTTCTCTTATTGCGCTAGTGGCACCCCTGCTTTTCATTGGAGGGATGTTGCATCATCTGCCGAGTCTTTTGCTTTCGTAGGGAGTGATTTTTGTGTGCAAGTTTGGTACTAGACCCTCTAGGATTTTCCAGGTGTATATAATCATGTATCTCTCCGTCCTGCGTTCTATGAAGTACAGGTTGAGGAACTTCAAGCGTTCCCAGTAATTGAGGTGGTTTATCTCAGTTATGCGTGCCGTGAGGGTAATCTGTATTTTCCATCTGCATTCTGTTTGTCTTCTAGAGCATCCAGAACCTTGTCATAGTGGTCCAGTAGCTGGGACAGGCAGGAGCGACCTGCTCTAAACCCGTGTTGCCCTGGGTTGTGTTATTGATGGGAACCTAGATGGTTGGCGATCTTGCTTCTTAGGACCTTTCAAAGATTTTTATGATATTGGATGTTAGCGCTATCGGTCTGTAGTTCTTTGCTATTGCTTTACTGCCCCCTTTGTGGAGTGGGGCTATGTCTGTTGTTTGTAGTAACTGTGGGACGACCCCCGTGTCCATGCTCCCTCTCCACAGGATGTTAAAAGCATGTGACAGGGGCTTCTTGCAGTTCTTGATGAACACGGAGTTCCATGAGTCTGGGCCTGGAACAGAGTGCATGGGCATGTCATTTATCACATTTTCGAAGTCATTTGGTGTCAGGATAACATCAGATAAGTGTATGTCTACCAAATTCTGTCTCTCTCTCATAAAAATTCATTTAGGTCATCGACTCTCAGTCTGGTTAGTGGCTCGCTTAAAACCGAGTCATACTGGGACTTGAGTAGCTCACTCATTTCCTTGCTGTCATCTGTGTAGGACCCATCTTGTTTAAGTAAGGGCCCAATACTGGATGTTGTTCTCGACTTTGATTTGGCATAAGAAAAAAAAATACTTTGGTTTTCTTTCAATTTCATTTATGGCTTTTAGTTCTTCTCGCGTTTCTTGACTCCTATAAGATTCCTTTAGCTTAAGTTCGATATTTGCTATTTCTCTGACCAGTGTTTCCCTACGTATTGCAGATATATTGGTCTCTTGCAGCCGCTCTGTTATTCTTTGCCTTGGACTGTATAGGGAGCGACTTTCTCTTTCTAGTTTACATCTTCTCCTCCTTTTCCTTAAGGGAATATCCCTTGAGCATACCTCGAGTGTCACAGGGTTAATTTGTTCTAGACATAGGATAGGATCCGTGTTGCTTAGGCTATCTTCCCAGTTTATATCATTTAGGACTTGGTTTACTTGGTCCTACCGTCTGTTTTTGTTATTGAAGTTGAATTTGATGAAGACTCCCTGATTACTGATCACATGTCGGTCTGGGGCTCCGAGCATACATGTCTGAACCTCGATTATGTTGTGATCTGAGTATATTGTTTTTGATGTGGTGACATTTCTTATCTGATCATCATTGTTAGTGAAGATGAGGTCTAGTGTATTCTCCAATCTTGTTGGCTCTATTATTTGCTGGTTTAAGGTGAATTTGGTGCAGAGATTTAAAAGCTCGTGTGTGTGTGAGTTTTCATCTGAGCTGCTTCCTGGTGTTATCTCTGCTACGATATTATTTGCTATATTCCTCCATTTTAGGTGTCTTAGGTTGAAATCCCCCAGGAGCAAGATGTTGGGGGCAGGAGCTGGAAGATTTTCCAGACAGTGGTCAATTTTCAAAAGTTGTTCCTGGAATTGTTGGGACGTTGCATCTGGAGGTTTGTATACAACCACAATGACCAGGTTTTGGTTCTCGATCTTTACTACTAAAACTTCAACTACATCATTTGAGGCATTTAGTAGTCCTGAGCATATAAGTGACTCTGTCACTTATATGCTCTGTCGCTTATATGCCTGTTCACTCTGTCACATCTGTATAGGTTGTAACCCGGGATCCATATTTCGTTGTTCAAGTAATCCTTTTTGTGGGCCTCTATGAAAACCGTGAACATTGCATTTGACTCCTTAAGCAGTCCACGGATGAAAGGTATTTTGTTAATCGTTGCTGGCTTTAGACCCTGTATATTTGCAAAGAAGAATGTCATCGGATTGGTGGTATGTGGGGGGCCTTTTTTTCTGGCTCTAATATCTGTTGTGTTGGAGTGGAGGCCATCGACTGTGATTCCACTCCAGAAATGATTGGAGTTGATGTACGATTTCTGACATTTCCTGCCAGCTTTTTTTGCTTCCTGGCGCTAAAAAACCTCTCTCTCTGGAGTGGCTGTGGCTACCCAGGTTTTCCCATGGTCTGGATGTTCTGTGTCTTGTACCCTTTAGATGGTGTGCCTGGCAGTATAAGCTATAGCACTGTCTTTCCTGAACTGAAGAGTGACACATTTCAGGGTGGAAAAGCTTACAGGAAGGAAGGTTGCATTTTCCTGTTGTCACATGAGCACGACATTTTCTAGGGTGGATCAAAGTTTCACGTCTCATCTGTTTTTCCAGATATTCCATGCCTGCAGATACCAAGTGCACAGTATTTGCATAGGCCTGGTTTCTGTTTGCCTTGGTGTTTTGTGACTGTATTCCGTACTGATGCGTGTTGTCCTGTCTCACTTCTATCTTCTCCACTAATGCTAACAATGGAGACTTCATAAGTTATTTCTGGTAATTTATCTTCACTATTTCTCGGGGCATCCCCTTGTTTACTATCTTCTGTGGTATTGCCAGTTTGTAACATTGATTTTTGCATGTCCTTATTCTTGTCTACACCGTGTTTCACCACTAGAGCTCCTGTCCCCTTCCAGGCCACCATCGTTTATTTCTCTATTCTTACAGTTTCTGTCTGCCAGGACAGCATTTGTACCAGGGACGATAGCATCTTCTGGCCCAGATTTTTTATTTTCCCAACTGTTATAGAATGCTATCGTGTTTTTTTTTATGAAGGCTATTTTGATGTTATCATCATTTATTATCAGTGTGATTTTATTCCACAGTTCGGTCTCATTTGGTCATACCCACAAACACTTCCCTGGTTTAATATGTCTTGTAGATGATACCTGAGTACCTGCACGAGGTACCTGGCTCCACCCACCACAGAAATTGCATGTAATCCATGCAGAAGCCCGTTTGTTTGTTTGGTTGGTTGCAAACTACACAGGATTTCATGACGTGACTTTATTGGTTTTACTGTATATTCTACTAATAGTTTCCTTAAAGTGGAGATCTGTCTATTTGTATTTATGTGTTTTATTTATTCCAGCGAATCCGTTTGAATCCGGTCCTTGTTCGCATATTACTTGGACGAATCCGGTTAGTGGATCACTGTATATTTTTTACTAATAACCACCTTGAAGTAAATCTGTCTATTGGTATTGTACCTAATTTGTTATAGTTACTGTTTGGCAGTTTGATGGAGCGCGTTAAACCCCGTCAGCTTAAGAATCCGTCAAGGATATCTTGTTTTCAACGAATCCGTTTGAATCCGGTCGTTGGTTCACTTATTTCTTGACGAATCCGGATTAGTGGATCACTTACTTTGAACGTTTCCAGTCGGTAATTTTGGACTAGCTCATGAAAGGGACTACTGGGAAAATACTTAACAGTAATATGTGTTCAGTTTGATACAAAAAGTATAACTTGCATGAACATCAAAAAGGTATACAATACCGACAGGTTGGTAGGTAAGACACATATGCAACAGTTAGACAACTTTATTCCGAAACGTTTCGCCTACACAGTAGGCTTCTTCAGTCGAATACAGAAAGTAGGCAGGAACAGTAGAGATGTGAAGACGATGTAATCAGTCCATCACCCTTGAAGTCGTAGAATTTGAGGTTGTCAGTCCCTCAGCCTGGAGAAGTCCAGTTCCTTAGTCAGGAACTATCTGAAGATCAAGCGACAGTGCGGAGACTTAAATACTGTCGGAAGGAGAGGTGCAGAGTAGTAGTAGTAGTAGTAGTAGTGAGAATGTAGCCACTGAGAGGTCATGTCCTTCTCAGATCCAACACTTCTCACTTGAAAAGCTTGTTCATCTTGTCAGACACTCCAACACATGGCATCTTGGTACAGAAAACACCTTGGACAAGCTTTTCAAGTGAGAAGTGTTGGATCTGAGAAGGACATGACCTCTCAGTGGCTACATTCTCACTACTACTACTACTACTACTACTCTGCACCTCTCCTTCCGACAGTATTTAAGTCTCCGCACTGTCGCTTGATCTTCAGATAGTTCCTGACTAAGGAACTGGACTTCTCCAGGCTGAGGGACTGACAACCTCAAATTCTACGACTTCAAGGGTGATGGACTGATTACATCGTCTTCACATCTCTACTGTTCCTGCCTACTTTCTGTATTCGACTGAAGAAGCCTACTGTGTAGGCGAAACGTTTCGGAATAAAGTTGTCTAACTGTTGCATATGTGTCTTACCTAACAACTTGCATGTTGCAGCAGCCGTGACTTCTGAAGATGAAGATTACTGGAGGATATTTGATTTTCGTTGTGTATATGGTGACCGCTGCTAACTACAGGTTTAGTGTATTACCACAAACTGTATACGTCACTCCATCACAATAAGTACAGATTTGTTACTGGTTTTTAGCTACAGCAACACTGTAGAAGTTTGTGTATGATGTCACTAGGTGGATGGTATCACTATAATATAGGTCGGGTACAGTGGCAGGTTTAGAAGATTTTTTAATACGAGCTGACCTGCATGGTAGCGTCCTGGCGACTGATGACAACTGTTTGCCACACGAAACCTGCCTCCTTAGACCTAAATTAACCTTAATTTTCACCTTACATTTTTGGTATCTTATCTATATACTACAGTATCACTGTGATAAACACTATAACAGCATGTATGACACTCTTATCTTGGAGACTCTCTTTCCTCTGGCTAAAACTTCTGGTATTGTTGTTTACACACGACACTAAGCCTAAGGTTCCCTCTGAAGAGTAACTCTGGCAGGTATTACACATTAATTCTCCTTTTTTTGATGCAGTCTATACTATTTTCTAATGTGTTGGCTCCAAACGCTGGAGGGATGAACCTTATAAGTTCACTGGCAGAGTCTAGAACTCGAGCACGCAAGCGGAATCGGGATAATCACGAAAAAAAAAAACAGAGCACGGCGGGGCACGCTGGCATGGCACACACAAAAACTTTACCAAATTACAGAGAGAGCTCATGTAAATTACGTGTATTAATGTGTGTGACCATTGTGTGTGTTAGTATGTACTCACCTAGTTGTGACTGCAGGGATCGAGTCACAACTCCTGGCCCCGCCTCTTCACTGGTCGCTACTTGGTCACTCTTCCTGCTCCATGAGCTTTATCATACCTCGTCTTAAAACTATGTATGGATCCTCCTCCGCTACATCGCTTCCCAGACTATTCCACCTCCTGACTACTCTGTGACTGAAGAAATTCTTCCTAACATCCTTGTGGTTCATCTGTGTCTTAAACTTCCCTTGTTGCTGTGTCCCATCTCTGGAATATCCTGCCTCTGTCCACCTTGTCGATTCCTCTCATATCATATCATCCCTATCTCTCCTGTCCTCCAGTGTCGTCAGGTCGATTTCCCTTAACCTCTCCTCGTAGGACATACCTCTTAGCTCTGGGACTAGTCTTGTTGCAAACCTTTGCACTTTCTCTAGTTTCTTTACGTGCTTTGCTAGGTGTGGGTTCCAAACTGGTGCCGCATACTCCAATATGGGCCTAACGTACACTGTGTACAGGGTCCTGAACGATTCCTTATTAAGGTGTCAGAATGCTGTTCTGAGGTTTGCTAGGCGCCCATATGCTGCAGCAGTTATTTGGTTGATGTGCGCTTCAGGAGATGTGCCTGGTGTTATACTCACCCCAAGATCTTTTTCCTTGAGTGATGTTTGTAGTCTCTGGCCCCCTAGACTGTACTCCGTCTGTGGTCTTCTTTGCCCTTCCCCAGTCTTCATGACTTTGCACTTGGTGGGGTTGAACTCCAGGAGTCAGTTGCTGGACCTGGCCTGCAGCCTGTCCAGATCTCTTTGTAATTTCTTCCTGGTCCTTGTCCGATTGAATTCTTCTCATCAACTTCACATCATCTGCAAACAGCGACACTTCGGAATCTATTCCTTCCGTCTTGTCGTTCACAAATACCAGAAACAGCACCGGTCCTAGGACTGACCCCTGTGGAACCCCGCTTGTCACGCCTGACGCCTCGCCACGTACCATGACTCGCTGTTGTCTTCCTGACAGGTATTCCCTGATCCATTGCAGTGCCTTCCCTGTTATCCCTGCTTGGTCCTCCAGATTTTGCACTGATCTCTTGTGTGGAACTGTGTCAAACGCCTTCTTACAGTAAAAGAAAATGCAATCTACCCACCTCTCTCTCTCTCTCTCTCTCCTCCTCTCTCTCTCTCTCTTCTCTCTCTCTCTCTCTCTCCTCTCTCTCCTCTCTCTCTCTCTCTCCTCTCTCTCTCTCTCTCTCTCATCTCATCTCTCTTCACCTCTCTCTCTCTCTCTCTCTCTCTCTCTCTTGTCTTACTGCTGTCACCTTGTCATAGAACTCCAGTAGGTTTGTGACACAGAATTTTCCCGTCCTGAAACCGTGCTGGCTGCCGTTGATAAACTCATTCCTTTCTAGGTGCTCCACCACTCTTCTCTTGATGATTTTCTCCATGAATTTGCACACTGTACATGTCAGTGACACTTGTCTGTAGTTTAGTGCTTCGTGCCTATCTCCTTTTTTTAAAAACTGGAACTACATTTGCTGTCTTCCATACCTCAGGTAGTAGCCTTGTTTCAACAGATGTGTTGAAGATTGTTGTTAATGGTACACATAGCACCTCTGCTCCCTCTCTCAGGACCCACAGAGAAATGTTATCTGGCCCCATCGCCTCTGAGGTATCAGCTGCTTAGCAGCTCTTCTTCCTCGGTTTAAAGTGTTGTTCCAAACTCTGC
>NC_069414.1:49394174-49404174 GCF_026875155.1 Cherax quadricarinatus
TAACTGCTACTTCCTTACTTTTCACTTATAATTTTCTTTTTATCCAAACTTCAAATCTTTATGTTTTTTTATTTTTTCTTATCTCCATCTTATCCTTTTTCCTTCTCTTCTTTTATCTGTTTGTTGCTGCTTTGCAAACTTTGTTTTTGACTTGTTTTTAGTCTTTTCACTTCACTCTTTTGCTTTGCTTATTATTCTCCTCATCCTTCTTATATTCCTTATTATTCTCCTGTTCCTTCTTGTATTCCTGTCTCTTCCTCTTTAATTCCTCATTCCTTTTCACTTTCTCAGTTCTTCTTTAATTCTATCATTTTTTTAACTCATTCCTCTCACCCTTTGTATTTCTCTTTAATTCTTTCTCTCTTTTCTTATACCTTTTCTTCCTACTTTCTCCTCCTGCCTCTCTCACGTCCTCTCTTCCTGCGTCTCTTACTTCTTCTCCTGCCTCTTACTGCCTCTTCTTAAATCAATTAGACATTCAGGACTCCTCTTTTTAGGACACCCGTTGGGGCGTCTCTTCTTGAGGGTAAACTGAAGCAGAAAGTCAGTCTTGGGTAGGACTGAGTAAGTTTTGATTTGTGTGAGTTAGCTGGGGAACTTCGAGTAGGTTTGGATCGCATTCGGAAAGATTCGAAGAAGTTTGGATAGGATTAGATTGCCTTGGATAGACTTAGATTGCATTTGGATAGGGTCGAGTTAGTTTGGATAGGCTTGGATAGGTTTAGGTAGGTTTGGATAGGTGTAGATGGTCTTGGATACGTTTAGATGTTTGGATACGTTTAGATATGTTTGGATAGGCTTGGACACAATCTATACACCTTATCCATCTTCTTTGTCTCTTCCAACTTCTTTCTTCTCTGTTATTCCGCTTCTCACTTCTCCATTGGTATTCCCTGGTTCTCTGCATATATTCTCCTGTTTACCATGTTTTCTCCCGCACTGCCTATTCCCCTTCGTCATCAAGAGGTACAATAGGGCGTCCTCTTGCCTCTCACTCCACCCTCTCTCCAACACAATACCTCCAACACTATCTCTCACTCCACCATCTCTGCGAACCTCAGCAAAGCACGAGTCAGCAGCACTATTGAGAGAGAGAGAGAGAGAGAGAGAGAGAGAGAGACAGAGAGAGAGAGAAACAGAAAGAGAGAGAAACAGAAAGAGAGAGGGAGGGATATACATATGCAATAAGTTCACAGTAAACAGGTGATTTCAGAATATGCAAAACAACCACTGTGAAAGAACAGAGAAATTCCAAGCGATTTCGTGACTACTCACATTATCAAGGAACATTGTTCCTTGATAATGTGAGTAGTCACGAAAGCGCTTGGAATTTCTCTATTCTTTCACAGTGGTTGTTTTGCATATATTTGTATATATATATATATATATATATAATATATATATATATATATATATATATATATATATATATTATATATATATATATATGTGTGATGTATGTTGTGTGTGTGTGTGTGTGTTTTGTGTGTGTGTGTGTGTGTGTGTGTGTGTGTGTGTGTGTGTGTGTGTGTGTGTGTGTGTGTGTGTGTGTGTTTGTGTGTGTATGTGTGTGTGTGTGTGTGTGCCTGTGTGTCTGTGTGTACTCACCTATTTGTTGTTGCAAGGGTCGAATCATAGCTCATGGCCCCACCTGTACACTGATTGCTAGGTCCTCTCTCTCCCTGCTCCCTGTGCTTTATCAAACCTCATCTTAAAACTATGTATGGTTCCCGCCTCCACTACGTCATTTTCTAGGCTATTCTACTGCCTGACAACTCTGAAGAAATACTTCCTAATATCCCTTTGTCTCATCTGAGTCTTCATCTTCCAATTGTGACCTCTTGTTTCTGTGTCCCATCTCTGGAACATCCTGTCTTTGTCCACCTTGTCTATTCCGTGCAGTATTTTATATGTCGTTATTATGTCTCCCCTGACCCTTCTGTCCTCAGGTGTCGTCAGGCCAATTTCCCTTAACCTCTCCTCGTAGGACAATCCCCTTAGCTCTGAGACTAGACTTGTTGCAAACCTTTGCACTTTCTCTAATGTCTTGACGTGCTTGACTAGGTGTGGATTCCAAACTGGTGCCGCATAATCCAGTATGGGCCTGACGTAAATGGTATACAGTCTTGAACGATTCCTTACTGAGGTATCGGAACGCTATCCGTAGGTTTACCAGACGCACGTATGCTGCAGCAGTTATCTGATTGATGTGCGCCTCAAGAGATGTGCTCGGTGTTATACTCACCCCCAGATCTTTTTTCCTTGAGTGAAGTTTGCAGTCTTTGGCCATCTAGACTATACTGTGTCTGCGGTCTTCTTTGCCCTTCCCCGATCTTCATGACTTTTGCATTTGGCATAGTTAAATTCCAGGAGCCAGTTGCTGGACTAGGCTTGTAGCCTGTCCAATTCTCTTTGTAGTCCTGCCTGGTCCTCGACCGATTTGATTCTCCTCATTAACTTCACATCATCTGTAAACAAGGACACTTCCGTCATATCATTCACATATACCAAAAACAGCACAGGTCCTAGGACTGACCCCTGTGGAACCCCGCTTGTCACAGGCGCCCACTCTGACACCTCGTCACGTACCATGACTCGTTGTTGCCTCCCTGTCAGGTATTCTCTGATCCATTGCAGTGCCTTTCCTATTATGTGTGCTTGATCCTCTAGCTTTTGCAGTAACCTCTTGTGAGGAACTGTGTCGAAGGCCTTCTTCCAGTCTATCCACCCCTCTCTCTCTTGTCTTACTTCTGTCACCTTGTCATAAAATTCCAGTAGGTTTGTGACACAGGATTTTCCTTCCCTGAAACTGTGCTGGTTGTTGATTATTCGCATGTTTCTTTCCAAGTGCTCCACCACTCTCCTCCTGATGATCTTCTCCATGACTTTGCATACTATACACGTTAATGACACAGGTCTGTAGTTTAATGCCTCGTGTCTGTCTCCTTTTTTAAAAATTGGGACTATATTTGCCATCTTCCATACCTCAGGGAGTTGCCCAGTTTCACTGGATGAGTTGAAGATCTTTGTTAGTGGCACACACAGCATCTCTGCTCCCTCTCTAAGGACCCACAGACCCAGGTATCAAGTTGACATAGCAGCTTCTTCACCTCCTCGATTGTGTGTGTGTGTGTGTCTGTGTGTAGTGCCGAATATGTAAAACTTGCGATTTTGGCTTAAATAGCAACGCTCTTCTTGCCGAATAAGGCAAGAGAAAACTTGTGTATGCAATAATTTCGCAAAAATCATTTTGAACCTAACGAAAACAAAATGTATTTCATTGTAAACAAACCACACCACGGGCGGGGATAGAACCCGCGATCAGAGAGTCTCAAAACTCCAGTGGCTAATGCGACGGTGTGGAGTTTTGAGACTCTCTGATCGTGGGTTCTATCCCCGCCCGTGGTATGGTTTGTTTGCAATCGTGTCATTACGATTTCGTGAGTCCTGTATTTCATTGTGTTTGTTTTTTATTAAATTATTGTAAACTTATCTAAAAATATATTTAGTTGGATTAGGTTAAATTAAATTACGCTTGTTATAATAAGGTCAGGTAAGTTTTCTAAGGTTCTTGTGGTACAAAATTATTAATTACTTCATTAACGTAAATAAAACAAATATATCTTTAAGCCTATAAGAGAAAATTTTAGAGACGAGTTAATTTTAAATGAGTTTTTGCTAATTGATTAATTTTAGTAGTATTTGCCACGATATATATATATGTATATATATGTATATATGTATGTATGTGTATATATATATATATATATATATATATATATATATATATATAATATATATATATATATATATATATAATATATATATATATATATATATATATATATATATATATATATATATATATATTCAGAGCACAGTAAACAACGTTGCCATAAAAAAATCAAGCCGACCTTTCGTCTTGATTTCAACACTTCTTCAGATGTCATCTTAAAATTCTGGAGACACAAGACAACTTAAAGTTGGGAACTTAGGCACGTCGCCTGGGGGGGGGGGAGATGGTAGAAGTCGCTGCCAAGTTCCTCCTCTGTATTAAGCTCCATCTCCCGAAAAATCTTAAGTTTTTAATGAGAAAGTTTGATCAAGAAGACTGTTGTTGTTGTTGATATGTTATGCATCACTGTGAGCGAAATACATTTACATTTTCTCTTACTTCCTGGCTCCCAGACACTGAGCTCACTCATATATCCTCTCCCAGACACTAACCTCACTCATATATCCTCTCCCAGACACTAACATCACTCATATATCCTCTCTCAGACACTGAGCTCACACATATATCCTCTCCCAGACACTAAGCTCACACATATATCCTCTCCTAGACACTAAGCTCACACATATATCCTCTCTCAGACACTAAGCTCACACATATATCCTCTCCTAGACACTAAGCTCACACATATATCCTCTCTCAGACACTAAGCTCACACATATATCCTCTCCTAGACACTAAGCTCACACATATATCCTCTCTCAGACACTAAGCTCACACATACATCCTCTCTCAGACACTAAGCTCACACATATATCCTCTCCCAGACACTAAGTTCACTTATATATCCTCTCCCAGACACTAAGCTCACATATATATCCTCTCCCAGACAATAAGCTCACTCATACATATTCTCCCAGACACTAAGCTCACACATATATCATCTCCCAAACATAAGCTCACACATATATCCTCTCCCAGACACTAAGCTCACACATATATCCTCTCCCAGACACTAAGCTCACACATATATCCTCTCCCAGACACTAAGCTCTCATATATCCTTTCACAGACACTAAGCTCACTCATATATCCTCTCCCAGACACTATGCTCACTTATATATCCTCTCCCAGACACTAAGCTCGCTCAGGTGTCCTCTCTCAGACACTAAGCTCACTCATATATCCTCTCCCAGACACTAAGCTCACTCATATATCCTCTCCCAGATACTAAGCTCACTCATTTGTCCTCTCCCTGACACTAAACTCACTCATTTGTCCTCTCCCAGACACTAAGCTCACACATATATCCTCTCTCAGACACTAAGCTCACACATATATCGTCTCCTAGACACTAAGCTCACACATATATCCTCTCTCAGACACTAAGCTCACACATATATCCTCTCCTAGACACTAAGCTCACACATGTATCCTCTCTCGGACACTAAGCTCACACATACATCCTCTCTCAGACACTAAGCTCACACATATATCCTCTCACAGACACTAAGCTCACTTATATATCCTCTCCCAGACACTAAGCTCACACATATATCCTCTCCCAGACACTAAGCTCACTCATATATCCTCTCCCAGACACTAAGCTCACACATATATCCTCTCCCAGACACTAAGCTCACTCATATATCCTCTCCCAGACACTAAGCTCACTCATATATTCTCTCCCAGACACTAAGCTCACTCATATATCTTCTCCCAGACACTAAGCTCACACATATATCCTCTCCCAGACACTAAGCTCACACATATATCCTCTCCCAGACACTAAGCTCACACATATATCCTCTCCCAGACACTAAGCTCTCTCATATATCCTTTCTCAGACACTAAGCTCACTCATATATCCTCTCCCAGACACTAAGCTCACTTATATATCCTCTCCCAGACACTAAGCTCGCTCATTTGTCCTCTCTCAGACACTAAGCTCACTCATATATCCTCTCCCAGACACTAAGCTCACTCATATATCCTCTTCCAGACACTAAGCTCACTCATATATCCTCTCCCAGACACTAAGCTCACTCATATGTCTTTTCAGACACTAAACTCGTTCACATATCCTCTCCCAGATACTAAGCTCACTCATTTGTCCTCTCCCTGACACTAAGCTCACTCATTTGTCCTCTCCCACACACTAAGCTCACTCATATATCCTCTCCCAGACACTAAGCTCACTCATATATCCTCTCCCAGATACTAAGCTCACTCATTTGTCCTCTCCCTGACACTAAACTCACCCATTTGTCCTCTCCCAGACACTAAGCTCACTCATATATCCTCTCCCAGACACTAAGCTCATGCATATGTCCTCTCTCAGATACTAAGCTCACTCGCACAAACACACTCACCCAATAAGCTCACACAATCCTCATGCCTGTAAGTTCACACATACTCTCCTCATTAAGCTCATCACCTGCCTTTCAGCTCATTATCACACGTTCTTCTTGATTCTAAGCTCACTCCCACACGTTCTCCTTGCGTTTAAGCTGATTCCCCGTCTCTAAGCTGACTCCCCCGTCCTTCCTCCCCAGGGGGTGACACTGGCTCCTTCGTCCTTCCTCCCCAGGGGGAGACACTGGCTCCCTCGTCTTTTCTCCCCAGGGGGAGACACTGGCTCCCTCGTCCTTCCTCCCCAGGGGGAGACACTGGCTCCCTCGTCTTTTCTCCCCAGGGGGAGACACTGGCTCCCTCGTCCTTCCTCCCCAGGGGGAGACACTGGCTCCCTCTTCCTTCCTCCCCAGGAGACACTGTCTCCCTCTTCCTTCCTCCCCAGGGGGAGACACTGTCTCCCTCTTCCTTCCTCCCCAGGGGGAGACACTGGCTCCCTCGTCTTTTCTCCCCAGGGGGAGACACTGGCTCCCTCGTCTTTTCTCCCCAGGGGGAGACACTGGCTCCCTCGTCCTTCCTCCCCAGGGGGAGACACTGGCTCCCTCTTCCTTCCTCCCCAGGGGAGACACTGGCTCCCTCGTCCTTCCTCCCCAGGGGGAGACACTGGCTCCCTCTTCCTTCCTCCCCAGGGGAGACACTGGCTCCCTCGTCCTTCCTCCCCAGGGGAGACACTGGCTCCCTCGTCTTTTCTCCCCAGGGGGAGACACTGGCTCCCTCGTCTTTTCTCCCCAGGGGGAGACACTGGCTCCCTCGTCCTTCCTCCCCAGGGGGAGACACTGGCTCCCTCTTCCTTCCTCCCCAGGGGAGACACTGGCTCCCTCGTCCTTCCTCCCCAGGGGGAGACACTGGCTCCCTCTTCCTTCCTCCCCAGGGGAAACACTGGCTCCCTCGTCCTTCCTCCCCAGGGGGAGACACTGGCTCCCTCTTCCTTCCTCCCCAGGGGAGACACTGGCTCCCTCGTCCTTCCTCCCCAGGGGGAGACACTGTCTCCCTCTTCCTTCCTCCCCAGGGGGAGACACTGGCTCCCTCGTCCTTCCTCCCCAGGGGGAGACACTGGCTCCCTCTTCCTTCCTCCTCAGGGGGAGACACTGACTCCCTCTTCCTTCCTCCCCAGGGGGAGACACTGGCTCCCTCTTCCTTCCTCCCCAGGTGGAGACACTGGCTCCCTCTTCCTTCCTCCCCAGGGGGAGACACTGGCTCCCTCGTCCTTCCTCCTCAGGGGGAGACACTGACTCCCTCTTCCTTCCTCCCCAGGTGGAGACACTGGCTCCCTCGTCCTTCCTCCCCAGGGGAAGACACTGGCTCCCTCTTCCTTCCTCCCCAGGGGGAGACACTGGCTCCCTCGTCCTTCCTCCCCAGGGGGAGACACTGGCTCCCTCTTCCTTCCTCCCCAGGGGGAGACACTGGCTCCCTCGTCCTTCCTCCCCAGGGGGAGACACTGGCTCCCTCTTCCTTCCTCCCCAGGGGGAGACACTGGCTCCCTCTTCCTTCCTCCCCAGGGGGAGACACTGGCTCCCTCGTCCTTCCTCCCCAGGGGGAGACACTGGCTCCCTCTTCCTTCCTCCCCAGGGGGAGACACTGGCTCCCTCGTCCTTCCTCCCCAGGGGGAGACACTGGCTCCCTCGTCCTTCCTCCCCAGGGGGAGACACTGGCTCCCTCGTCCTTCCTCCCCAGGGGGAGACACTGGCTCCCTCGTCCTTCCTCCCCAGGGGGAGACACTGGCTCCCATGTCCACTAAACTAGACAAGTTAGAGACAAAGTTTGCAATAAATGACTTCGCGAATTGGATTTTATCTGACGAGTATATTGGTCCGTTCCCGTGAGGAGGAGGAAGAGGAAGACTAGGAGAAAGGGGAGGATTAAGGTAAGGAAAGTAAATGAAGGAGGGAAGGGACGTAATAGAGAATAACGGAAATTTATATGATGACAAATACACTAGGGAATTGTGAGAGAGTTCTGTGAGCTTTGTAGAGTGCAAGTGTGTGTGTGTGTGCGTGGGTGTACTCACCTATTTGTGGTTGCAGGGGTCGAGTCATAGCTCCTGGCCCCGCCTGTACACTGATTGCTACTAGGTCCTCTCTAGCCCTGCTCCATGAGCTTTATCAAACCTCATCTTAAAATTATGTATGGTTCCTGCCTCCACTACGTCACTTTCTAGGCTCTGTGGCTGAAGAAATACTTCCTGACATTCATTTGACTCATCTGAGTCTTAAGCTTGCAACTGTGACCCCTTGTTTCTGTGTCCCATCTCTGGAATATCCTGTCACTGTCCACCTTTTCTATTCCGCACAGTGTCGTTATCATGTCTCCCCTGACCCTCCTGTCATCCAGTGTCGTCAGGCCAATTTCCCTTAACCTTTCTTCGTGGGACAATCCCCTTAGCTCTGGGACTATTCTTGTTGCAAACCTTCGCATTTTCTCTAATTTCTTGACGTGCTTGACCAGATGTGGATTCCAAACTGATGCTGCGTACTCCAGTATGCACCTGACGTACACGGTGTACAGTCTTGAACGATTCCTTACTGGAGTATCGGAACGCTATCCTTAGGTTTGCCAGACGCCCATATGCTGCAGCAGTTATCTGATTGATGTGCGCCTGAGTCTTCTTTGCCCTTCCCCGATCTTCATGACTTTGCATTTGGCAGGGCTAAATTCCAGGAGCCATTTGCTGGACCAGGCTTGTAGCCTGTCCAGGTCTCTTTGTAGTCCTGCCTGATCCTCTACCGATTTGATTCTCCTCAGTAACTTCACATCATCTGCAAACAAGGACACTTCTGAGTCTATCCCTTCCGTCATATCATTCACATATACCAAAACCAGCACAGTTCCTAGAACTGACCCCTGTGGAACCCCGCTTGTCATAGACGCCCACTCTGACACCTTGTCGCATACCATTACTTGTTGTTGCCTCCCTGTCAGATATTCTCTGATCCATTGCAGTGCCTTTCCTGTTATGTGTGCCTGATTCTCTAGCTTTTGCATTAACCTCTTGTGAGAAACTGTGTCGAAGACCTTCTTGCAGTCCAAGAAAATGCAGTGTATCCACCACTCTCTCTTGTCTTACTTCTGTCACCTTGTCATAAAATTCCAGTGGTTTGTGACATGGGATTTTCCTTCCCTGAAACCATGCTTGTTGTCGATTATATGCTTGTTTCTTTCCAGGTACTCCACCACTCTCCTCCTGATGATCTTCTCCATGACTTTGCATACTATACACGTTAGTGACACAGGTCTGTAGTTTAGTGCCTCGTGTCCGTCTCCCTTTTTAAAAATTGGGACTACATTTGCCATCTTCCATATCTCAGGTAGTTGCCCAGTTTCAATGGATGTGTTGAAGATCTTTGTTAATGGCACACACAGCATCTCTGCTCCCTCTCTAAGGACCCACGGAGAGATGTTGTCTGGTCCCACCGCCTTTGAGTTATCAAGTTCACATAGCTTCTTCACCTCCTCCTCGGTTATGTGTACCTCATCCAGCACTTGTTGGTGTACCTCCCCTGTGTGTGTGTAGTTAGTTACCATTTTGTCCTAGGCACATGTCGATTAGACACTAGGCCTGTAGTATATGCGTGTGTGTGTGTGTTAGTTACCATTTGGTCCTAGGCACATGTCGATTAGACACTAGGCCTGTTGTATGTGTGTGTGTATGCGTGTGTGCGTGTGTGTGTGTGTGTGTGTGTGTGTGTGTGTGTGTGTGTGTGTGTGTGTGTGTGTGTGTGTGTGTGTGTGTGTGTGTGTGTGTGTACTCACCTAATTGTGGTTGCAGGGGTCGAGACACAGCTCATGGCCCCGCCTCTTCACTGATCGCTACTAGGTCCTCTCTCTCTCTGCTTCCAGAGCTTTGGCATACCCCGT
>NC_069414.1:49409174-49424174 GCF_026875155.1 Cherax quadricarinatus
CTGTCACCTTGTCATAAAACTCTAGTAGGTTTGTGACACAGGATTTTCCTTCCCTGAAACCGTGCTGGTTGTCAATTATACAGTTATACCTGTGTGTGTATGTGTGTGTGTGTGTGTTGTGTGTGTTGTGTGTGTGTGTGTGTGTGTGTGTGTGTGTGTGTATGTGTTGTGTGTGTGCATGTGTGCATGTGTGTGTGTGTGTGTGTGTGTGTATGTGTGTGTGTGTGTGTGTGTGTGTGTGTGTGTGTATGTGTATGTGTGTGTGTGTGTGTGTGTGTGTGTGTGTGTGTGTGTGTGTGTGTGTGTGTGTGTGTGTGTATGTGTGTGTATGTGTGTGTGTGTGTGTGTGTGTGTGTGTGTGTGTGTGTGTGTGTGTATGTGTGTGTGTGTGTGTGTGTGTGTGTGTGTGTGTGTGTGCATGTGTGTGTGTGTGTGTGTGTGTACTCACCTATTTGTGGTTGCAGGGGTCGAGTCCTAGCTCCTGGCCCCGCCTCTTCACCGGTTGCTACTAGGCCCTCTCTCTCCCCGCTCCATGAGCTTTATCAAACCTCGTCTTAAAACTGTGTATGGTTCCTGCCTCCACTACGTCATTTTCTAGGCCATTCCACTGCCTTACAACTCTATGACTGAAGAAATACTTCCTACTATCTCTCTGACTCATTTGTGTCTTCAACTTCCAATTGTGGCCTCTTGTTTCTGTGTCCCCTCCCTGGAACATCCTGTCTTTGTCCACCTTGTCTATTCCACGCAGTATTTTATATGTCGTTATCATGTCTCCCCTGACCCTCCTGTCCTCCAGTGTCGTCAGGCCGATTTCCCTTAATCTTTCTTCATAGGACATTCCCCTTAGCTCTGGAACTAACCTTGTCGCAAACCTTTGTACTTTCTCTAGTTTCTTGACGTGCTTTATCAAGTGCGGGTTCCAAACAGGTGCTGCATACTCCAGTATGGGCCTGACATACACGGTGTACAGTGTCTTGAATGATTCCTTACTAAGGTATCGGAATGCTGTTCTCAGGTTTGCCAGGCCCCCATATGCTGCAGCAGTTATCTGATTGATGTGTGTGTGTGTGTGTTGAATCTTTCTCTGTTTAAAGGTCTTCAGAGTAGCAAGTTAAAGAGAATGTCTTGAAACAGTAAGTCTTAAAGAAAGCGGTGAAGGATAACTTTAGAAAACTGGGGGGGGTCTTTCTTCTCCCTCTAAGACTCATTATCAAGGGGGAGGTCCCCAGATACCACTTTCTTCAAAAACTTTCTGAGTGGAGAAAGTTTTTCAAGTCTTGGAGAGTGATGGTCTTTCTCTCTCTCTCTCTCTCTCTCTCTCTCTCTCTCTCTCTCTCTCTCTCTCTCTCTCTCTCTCTCTCTCTCTCTCTCCTCTCTCTCTCTCTCTCTCTCTCTCTCTCTCTCTCTCTCTCTTTTCTCTCTCTCTCTCTCTCTCTCTCTCTCTCTCTCTCTCTCTCTCTCTCCTCTCCTCTCTCTCATTCTCCAGTAAACAAACACATTCTTCTATTTTGGACCAAAATTTCTATTTTTGCTGTGTGTTTTACCAATATGAGATCATTATGATGGACCTTGATTATTATAAAGGTGCAGGGGACAATTATTATTATTATTATGATTATTATTACAAGTATTATTATTTATATTGTTATCTTTATTGTTATTATTATTATTAGAGCTTTAAACCCGTAGGGGTTATAGAGAGCCTGGAGAAAGGGAATTTCTCCATGCTTCATGTATTCTTCTCTTCCATTCTTACTATTCCATCCATTCCTCTCCCATTATAATGTGAGGCTTCTTCCTTGATTTGCGAGATCCTGGGTACACAGGCAGTGTTGAAGTTTGCCTGGCCCTGGGTGGGGTGCCATGCCCGCGAGGGAGAGAGGAGTAGGCCTTGTTGACTCTAGGATGCCTGAACACCAAGTGAGGGAGTGGCGGGGTGATGCCCTTTGAAATGGCAGGCCCACCTGGGTTGCCCTCTGGTGGAAAGTATTAAAAATTAGGCATGTAGGTGTACAGTCTACACTTCGCTCGGTCATCTACAACATGGTCGTCCTCGGCCATAATTGGATGTAAAAAAAAACTGGGTTTCTCTTGCTGCAGGAACAGGGCACAGAACACAGAATAAAAACACGTGTATATAGACATGTGGACATGGAAAAAAAAAACTTACTACATGGAGGGAAGAAAAAAAGGTGGGGTGTGCTGAAAAAAACATTGTGGTCCAAGGCAGTGAGCTTCGATGGGCGTCACTGCACGCCTTCCTGTGTCTGGACAGGTACTGCCACACAGGAGACATTGCTGCGGCTTTCTGTACAAGGGGCTCAGAGGCTCGTAACTGATGCCTGGGCTGACTAATATCAGCTGTCAGTGGTCACACTGTGTAATAAGTAACACGAGGTGCTACACAGTAACACCTCGTGTGGCAGGGCCAGGAGCTGAGTCTCGACCCCTGCAACCACAATTAGGTGAGTGAGTACAGTGGTGGGCTCAAAACCTGCTGTGGTCTACACACACAGCTGGGCAAACACCACTTAATCAGGGACACACGCAAAACGTGCACACACCCGCACTGCACATGCTGTACAACATGGCTTGAGCAAATGATGCCTTCCTGTGCAAAAATCGACACTAAGCATGCACGAACATGTGAGAACACTGACTGAGAGGAATTAATTAACACGTGACATATACCTTCTTTCAATCTTCTCGGCAATACTGAAACAAAATTCTCACTGTGAAACTAGAACACTCGACGTGGCATCATGTGGTGATGTCAGGCATGATGTCATGAGGGATGTCAAGTGGTGACATCACGAGGTGATGTCAGGCATCATGGTGATGTCAGCAGACGTCGCGAGGTGACTCCTGGAGTGACTTCGCGAGGTGATGTCAGGCAGCATGGTGACATCAGGCAGCATGGTGACATCAGGCAGACGTTGCGAGGTGACAGCAAGCAACATCATGGGTAACGTCGTGAAGTCGGGCAGCATTGTGATGGCAGTGGAGTGATGCGAGCAGCATGGTGACGTCATGTGGCTTGGAACATCGGGCTTGGTAACACGTGGCTTGGAACATCGGGCTTGGTAACACACGTGGCTTGGAACATCGGGCTTGGTAACGCACGCGGCTTTGTCTATCCCCCACGTGGCTTGCTCCACGTGGCTTCGTGATCCACGGGGCTTCGAGTGACCTCGGGTACTGGGATACACAGCTCTAGCAAAGAATTCACACTGAATTCACGGAAAAACAAGAGAGGGAGTGAGAGCATAGTGGTGGAGAGTGTGGGGCGAGCATGGGTGAGTGAGGCCAGGAACTCCGGCCGCTTCCTCCTCTCCCACAGGGAGAAACACTCACACTGAACACAGAAATCACCACAAACTCACCTCTGACTTGCTGAAATAGCTGTACTGGGCTGAAAACAATAGCAGAATCATACAGGTGACGCTGAATACGTGACTTGAGAACAGCGTGGGGCGCTGTGAAGTTCCAGATGACGCCACGAACATTTTTTGAGGAAAATTCAGCAAATTTCGGCCTAGATCCTGCTTGTACCAGTGTCTGGATGCTGAGATTTGCAGACACGACTTCAAGATAACTCGATGAGAGACGGATGCCTCTTGTATGGTACGATGAACTGAAAACATCATCGTCGTCTTCCTTTCCCTCTCCGGAGGCTTCTTACTTTATTTGCGATATCGTGGGTACACAGGCAGTGTTTAAGTTGCCCTGGCCCTGGGTGGGGAAGGGGGCATGCTTACGAGGGAGAGAGGAGTAGGCCTTGTTGACTCTAGGATGCCTGGACGCCGAGTGAAGGAGTGGCAGGGTGATGCCGTTTGAAACGACAGGCCCACCAGGGTTGCCCTCTGGTGGAAACTATTAAAAATTAAGAATATAGGCTTACAGTCTACACCATTCCTACTGTTCCATCCATTCCTCTTCCATTCCTACTGTTCCATCCATTCCTCTTCCATTCTTACTGTTCCATTCATTTCTCTTCCATTCCTACTGTTCCATCCATTCCTCTTCCATTCCTACTGCTCCATCCATTCCTCTTCCATTCCTACTGTTCCATCCATTCCTCTTCCATTCCTACTATTCCATTCATTTCTCTTCCATTCCTACTGTTCCATCCATTCCTCTTCCATTCCTACTGCTCCATCCATTCCTCTTCCATTCCTACTGTTCCATCCATTTATCTTCCATTCCTACTGTTCCATTCATTTCTCTTCCATTCCTACTGTTCCATTCATTTCTCTTCCATTCCTAGTGTTCCATCCATTTCTCTTCCATTCCTACTGTTCCATTCATTCATTGGATGAACAATAGATTAAAACATCTCACTGGTCAAAAGAGAGGCATATATATGTGTATCAAAAGAGGGGATGGGCAGTTAAGAAATCAATATATTCAATTAAAGAGAGAAATAAAGAAAGGAATAAGAAAATCAATAAGGGATTAGGAGACTAAGGTCGCAAGGGATTCAAAGACTAACCCAAAAGGGTTCTTTCAGGTATACAGAAGCAAGATTAGGGACAAGATTGGCCCACGTAAGTGTAACTCTGGTCAGATCACTGACAGTGATAAGGATATGTGTGAAATTCTAAATACCTACTTCCTCTCGACTTTCACCCAGGAAAATACTAGCGATATTCCTGAAATAATAGATTATGTAGAACAGGACGATAATAAACTATGTACGATTGCAGTAACTAGTGACATGGTCCTCAGACAAATAGAGAAACTAAAACCTAACAAATCCCCAGGTCCTGATGAACTGTTTGCAAGGGTGTTAAAGGAATGTAAAGAGGAACTTAGCATACCTTTGGCTAATCTTTTTAACATATCACTACAAACTGGAATAGTGCCTGATAAGTGGAAAATGGCAAATGTAATACCTATTTACAAGGCAGGTGACAGGTCCATGGCTTCGAACTATAGACCAATAAGCCTTACCTCCACAGTGGCAAAAGTTATGGAATCAATAATTGCCGAAGCAATTCGTAGCCATCTTGACAGGCACAGATTGATTAATGAATCTCAACACGGTTTTACAAAGGGGCGTTCCTGTCTTACGAATTTACCAACTTTTTTCACTAAGGTGTTTGAAGAGGTAGATCATGGTAATGAATATAATATTGTGTATATAGACTTTATTAAGGCTTTCGATAGAGTTCCACACCAGAGGCTATTGAGAAAGCTTAAGGCACACGGAATAGGAGAAAAAATTTTTTCCTGGGTAGAGGCATGACTGACAAATAGACAGCAGAGAGTTTGCATAAATGGGGAGAAATCAGAATGGGGGCACGTCACAAGCGGTGTTCCTCAGGGGTCAGTGTTGGGTCCGTTGTTGCTCACAATTTACATAAACGACATAGATGAGGGAATAAATAGCGACATAAGCAAATTTGCTGATGACACCAAAATAGGCCGTCCAATTCATTCTAATGAGGACACTAGAGCACTACAGGATGATTTGAATAGACTGATGCAATGGTCGGAGAAGTGGCAGATGCAGTTTAATATTGACAGATGCAAAGTTATAAATGTTGGACAGGTAAATAACCATGCCACATATAAACTTAATAATGTAGATCTTAATACTACTGATTGCGAAAAGGATTTAGGAGTTCTGGTTAGCAGTAATCTAAAACCAAGACAACAGTGTATTAGTGTTCACAATAAAGCCAACAGAATTCTTAGCTTCATATCTAGAAGTATAAATAATAGAAGTCCTCAGGTTGCTCTTCAACTCTATATATCCTTGGTTAGGCCTCATTTAGACTATGCTGCTCAGTTCTGGTCACCGTATTACAGAATGGATATAAATGCTCTGGAAAACGTACAGAGGAGGATGACAAAGATGATCCCATGTATCAGTGGAGACGTGTACTTAGCTCTGTGAAGACCTGTTTGCGCGCTCTCTACGAATTGAAGCAAGATGCCCTCCATCGAGCAACTTTACCAACAGCTTAAGGAAGAATTGAGGATGGCGAAGATGGAGATTCGGCGACTGACCGAGGAAAACAAGAAGATTCGTAGTAGTCCTCCTGTTTTGAGTCCTCAGATCAAGAAAGGAAACTGGTCAGTGGCTGGACAGCAGGGAACGAAGTTGACGATCAAGAAGACGAATGGAAAGGTAGAAACGATGAAGAAGAAAGAGACTGCCGTGGAAACTGTTGTGGAAACATCTAATACATTCTCAGTGCTACCCGACGAATGTGAGTCGACTCCTGGGAACGTCACGACGAACGACACCAAGGAAGGTAAGAATATTGTTGTTGCTGGGGATAGCCAAGTTAGGTATATGGGTAGGGCGTTCTGCTTGAAGGACAGGAGTAGGAGACAGAGGGTTTGCTTTCCTGGGGCTGGAATGGAGGATAATGTTAGCCATCTGGATGACATCATGAGAGGTAATGGGAGCAATCCTATTATCTGTCTCAGTGCTGGAGGCAACGATGTTGGCAGATGTAGGAGTGAAGACCTGATTAGCAGGTATAGGTCAGCAATAGAAATAATTAGGAGGAAGGGTGGGAACCCTGTCATATGTGGTATTTTGCCAAGGAGAGGAGTTGGAAATGAATGGTTGTCCAGGGCAATTGGTGTCAATTGCTGGCTGGACAAATACTGTAAGGAAAATGCGGTAACATTCATTGACAACTGGGACCTCTTCTATGGCAGAAATGACATGTATGCCAGGGATGGGGTTCACTTATCTAGGTCTGGGGTGGGAGCACTGGCAACTGCATTGGAGGGAGCTGTTAGGACTTTAAACTAGGAATAGTTAGTGGTATGGGTTTTGGCGGGAAAACAGTGAAGTCCCAGTGTAGTAATATTATGAGTTCTAGGGGAACTAGTAATAAGCAGAACGAGGTAGATATTGAAAAGCCAGTGACACTGGGTGATAAGGACAGTAATAGGTTTAGTAGAAAAACAGAAATGAGCAGGAAGGATAAAGAGAAAGGAGAGTCTTTCAATGTTTATTGTGCTAATAGCAGTAGTGCTAGGAATAAGATGGACGAGTTGAGATTAGTTGCTAGTGCAGGTAACATTGATGTATTTTCCCTAACTGAGCCGTGGTTTAATTCAAAAAGTCGAGACATGCCTGCGGAATGTCACATTCAGGGTTTTAAATTGTTCCAAGTAGATAGAAGTATCGGGAAGGGGGGTGAGGTGGCATTGTATGTCCGAGATCGCTTGAACTGTTGCATAAAAACGGGTATTAAGTCTGAAGTAACACATACAGAGTCTATTTGGATAGAATTTTCAGAGGGGCATGAAAAACTGATTTTAGGAGTGATATACCGTCCCCCAAACTTAGATAGGGACCAAGGGAGACTACTATGGGAGGAAATTGTTAAGGCCACAAGGCACGATAATGTAGTAATTCTAGGAGACTTTAACTTTAGTCATATTGATTGGAATTTCTTGACTGGGAATTTAGAATCATACGACTTCTTAGAAGTAGTTCAGGATTGTTTTTTGAAGCAGTTTGTGGCAGAACCTACAAGGGGAAATAACCTGCTTGACTTAGTTCTGGCAAACAATGAATCCCTTGTTAATAATTTAGAAATTTCACAGGAACTGGGTGCTAGCGACCACAAATCAATTACATTTAGCATTGAATGGAAGTACGATAGTAGCGATAACTCAGTAACAGTCCCAGATTTTCACTTAGCAGATTACGATGGGCTTAGAGAACACTTATCATCTGTTGACTGGGGTAACGAAGAGAGCTATCAGTATGACAGTTTTCTGAACACTATACATGCTGCTCAAAGAACGCTTATCCCATATAAAGAAATTAGATCAAATAGAAATGACCCAAAATGGATGAATAATAGGCTCAAATATCTACTAGGGCATAAGAAAGGAATTTATAAGCGTATCA
Source organism: Cherax quadricarinatus (assembly GCF_026875155.1). Taxonomy (NCBI): domain Eukaryota; kingdom Metazoa; phylum Arthropoda; class Malacostraca; order Decapoda; family Parastacidae; genus Cherax; species Cherax quadricarinatus. Next base: position 49,417,066 of record NC_069414.1, read on the forward strand.
AAAGAGGTGAGGGTCATCTTATGAATCAGTATATTGACATTAAGAGGGACATTAAAAAGGGGGTAAGAAAAGCTCAAAAGGACTATGAAATTAAAGTTGCTAGGGATTCTAAAACTAACCCAAAAAGTTTTTTCCAGGTATATAGAACAAAAGTCAGAGATAAGATAGGTCCCCTTAAAAATAACTATGGGCATCTTACTGACAAAGAGAATGAAATGTGCTCGATTTTAAATAATTATTTTCTCTCGGTTTTTACACAGGAAGACACTAACAATATTCCAGTAATTAATTTTTATAGTGGGCTAGAAGATAAATTATGTAACATCACAGTCACTAGTGAAATGGTTGTGAAGCAGATAGACAGACTGAAGCAAAATAAGTCGCCAGGTCCTGATGAGGTTTTTTCAAGGGTTCTTAAGGAATGCAAAATGGAACTCTGTGAACCATTAATTTTTAATTTATCTCTTCAAACAGGTGTAGTGTCTGATATGTGGAAGATGGCTAATGTAATTCCTATTTTTAAAACAGGGGACAAGTCGTTACCGTCAAATTACCGCCCAATAAGCCTGACCTCAATTGTAGGCAAATTACTAGAGTCAATTATAGCTGAGATTATAAGAAGCCATCTCGATAAGCATAGCTTGATTAATGATACTCAGCATGGATTCACAAGAGGCCGGTCTTGTCTAACTAATTTATTAACTTTCTTCAGTAAAGCTTTTGAGGCTGTTGACCACGATCAAGAATTTGATATTATTTACTTAGATTTTAGTAAGGCTTTTGATAGAGTTCTGCACCAAAGACTGTTAAAGAATGTGGTAGCTCATGGCATTGGGGGAAAAGTGCTCTCGTGGGCCGAGTCATGGCTCACAGACAGGAAGCAGAGAATGTCCATAAATGGGGTTAAATCCGAGTGGGGATCTGTAACAAGTGGCGTTCCACAGGGATCAGTCTTGGGCCCGTTGTTGTTTATAATATATATCAATGACCTTGATGAGGGAATTACTAGTGATATGAGCAAATTCGCCGATGACACAAAGATAGGTAGGATAATTGATTCAAACGTAGGCGTTAGGGAACTTCAGGAGGATTTAAACAAACTATATTCTTGGTCAGAAAAGTGGCAGATGCAGTTCAATGTAGATAAGTGCAAGGTTCTGAAGCTCGGGAGTGTCCATAACCCTAGCACTTATAAGTTAAATGATGTAAAACTTAGCCATACAGATTGCGAAAAGGACTTGGGGGTTATGGTGAGCAGCAACCTTGAGCCAAGACAGCAATGCCTAAGCGTACGTAATAACGCAAATAGCTTACTGGGATTTATATCAAGAAGTGTAAGCAACAGAAGTGAACATTAAAATGGTATAAAATACCGACAGGTTGTTAGGTAAGACACATATGCAACAGTTAGGTATCTTTATTTCTTACCTAACAAGCAACAGAAGTCCAGTGGTCATACTGCAGCTTTATACATCATTAGTAAGGCCTCACCTAGATTATGCAGCTCAGTTCTGGTCTCCATATTACAGAATGGACATAAATTCGTTAGAAAACATTCAGCGTAGGATGACTAAATTAATACATAGCATTAGAAATCTTACTTTTGAAGAAAGATTGAAGACTCTTAAGTTACATTCACTTGTTCGACGAAGAATGAGGGGAGACCTGATCGAAGTGTATAAGTGGAAGATAGGTATTAATAAAGGGGATATTAACAAGGTCTTGAGGATATCTCTCCAAGAGAGAACCCGCAGTAATGGATTTAAATTAGACAAGTTTAGATTTAGAAAGGACACAGGAAAGTATTGGTTTGGAAATAGGGTAGTTGATGAGTGGAACAGTCTACCTAGTTGGGTTATTGAGGCTAGGACTTTGGGTAGTTTCTAATTTAGGTTGGATAAGTACATGAGTGGGAGGGGTTGGATTTGAGTGGGGCTTGCACATCAGAGCTTATTTCTTGGGTGGCATTGAAAATTGGGTTGGTCAAATGTTTTGTTAGTGGGGTGAATTGTAAAGGACCTGCCTAGTATGGGCCAACAGGCCTCCTGCAGTGTTCCTCCTTTCTTATGTTCTTATGTTCTTATCAGAAATCTTCCCTATGACGATAGACTGAGGGCCCTGAATCTGCACTCTCTCGAGAGGCGTAGAATTAGGGAGGATATGATCGAGGTGTATAAATGGAAAACAGGAATAAATAAAGGGGATGTAAATAGCATGCTGAAAATTTCCAGCTAAGATAGGACTCGTTGTGTAAGAATGGTATATAATACCGACAAGATGAGATTAAGACACATGTGCAACATCTGGGTATCTTTATTGTAGACGTTTCGCCATCCAGTGGCTTTATCAATACAAATTCTAGGACATAACTTGAAGACAATAAACTATGTACAGAAGATGAGGTAATCAGTCCCTCAACCTAGGGGTAGGTGCGAAGAGCACCATAGTCGTGGAGATTCTGAAGCAGAAGAAAGGAGCCTGGCGCTTATATAGTAACGTCAGGTGTAGCATAGTCACTGGTAGGCGGGATTCCCCAGTGGAAGTAGGTCCTTCCCAAAGAGATGGGTTAGTTGTAGTAGTAGTTGTCGTAGTCGTGAAGGTTATGTACATGTCCTCAGAATCAAGATTCCATGATGTTGCAGTGTCTGACAAGTTGTGTAAGAATGGTATATAATACCGACAATAATACCAGTGAGTATGCCCTCATCTGCTACACCTGACGTTACTATATAAGCACCAGGATCCTTTCTTCTGCTTCAGAATCTCCACGACTATGGTGCTCTTCGTACCTACTCCTAGGTTGAGGGACTGATTACCTCATCTTCTGTACATAGTTCTATTGTCTTCAAGTTATGTCCTAGAATTTGTATTGATAAAGCCACTGGATGGCGAAACGTCTACAATAAAGATACGCAGATGTTGCACATGTGTCTTAATTTCAAGATAGGACTCGCAGAATGGTTTAATTACCGACAAATTTTAAGATTCAAAAGGTACATGTAAATTTCGCCTGTGTTTCGTAATACAGTTGTGGCATAGTTGAACAAACTCCAGTACAGTATGAGGCTAAACGTTGTGTTGTTAAAAATAGGTTGAGATAAATACAGAGTGTGTGGGTTGTAGTTACGTCTAGTGTGCTGCGGGCCCGGTGCAGGATCCACCATGGAAGATGGATTCAGACTGAATGGGTTATTTGGTGTAAGCCCGGGGGGGGTCATGTCCTAAACCCGGGGGTCCATGGTTCGTAAAAGGTGGGAAAACCTCCCGCAATCAATAGCCTGTTGCAGTGCCCTTTCTCTGCTATGTCCCTATGTTCTTATGTCTCCTTTCCTCTCGTTCCATTCATTCCTCTTCCCATCCTCCCTGTTCCATAACTATTCCTCTCCTTCTGTACTGTTCATATTACTCTCCATTCCTACATGTTCCATTCAATTCCTCTTACCATTCTACTGCCTCATTCCCTTCCATTCCTAACTGTCCAACATTTCTTGCCATTCTTACTAGTTCATAGCATGTTCTTCAATCTTACTGTTCCTGCCCATTCCTCTTCAACTTACTGTTCCATCCATTTCCTCTCCAATCCAGCTGTTGTCCATCCTTACTCTTCACTACTGTTCCATTCATTCTCCATTCCATTCCTGAGATGTTCCATTCATTCCATCTTCCATTGTCTACTGTTTCCATTCTATTCCTCATTCCTTCCTACTGTTCCACACTTCCTCTTCCATCTATGTTCCATCATTCCTCTTCATTCTATGTTCCATCATTCCTCTCCATTCCTAACTGTTCCATCATCCTCTTCCATTCCTACTGTTCCATACATTCCTCTTCCATTTTCACTTACTGTTCCATCATACTCTTCCATTCCTACTGTTTCCATCATTCCTCTTCCATTCCTACTGTCATCATATCTCCTGTTCCATTCCTAGCTGTATCCATAATCATTGCCTCTCCATTCATTTGTATCCAATAATTCTCTCCATTGCTTACTGTGTCGCCCATTTATCTCTATCCCAGTCTACTGTCTCCACCATTCTCTTCCTAATACTACTATGTTCCTGAATCACATGCTTTACACATATCAAATACAGGTCCCACAGCTTTGTATCCACTGCAGATTATCACTCTCCATCAATGTATTCACGAGGTATTCCATGTTCGTTCTACAGTGATACCTACACATTTCATATACACTGTGTCGAGATACCTCTCAATGTATATGCCTGAGATACCTCTCCATGTATATACACTGAGAGATACTCACATGTATTACACTGTAATACTTACAATGTATATTCACATGATACCTCACAATGTATATACCCTGGAGATACCTCACAATGTATATACACTGAGGAACCTACTCACAATGTATATACACTAGAGATACCTCAGCAATGATATACACTGAGAATACCTCACAATGTATATTACAGTGAGATACTCACAATGATTCACTGGTGAGTACTACAATGTATATACACTGGAATACCCACAATGATATACCTGAAGATACCTCACAATGTATATACACTGAGAGATACTCACAATTATATACACTGAGAGATTACTCCAACAATAGTTATACACTGAGAGATACCTCACAATGTATATACACTGAGAGATACCTCCAATGTATATACACTGGAGATACCTCCACAATGTATATACACTGAGAGATACCTCACAATGTATATACACTGAGAGATACCTCACAATGTATATACACTGAGAGATACCTCACAATGTATATACACTGAGAGATACCTCACAATGTATATTCACTGAGAAATACTCACAATGTATATTACACTGGAGATACCTCACAATGTATATACACTGAGAGATACCTCACAATGTATATACACTGAGAGATACCTCACAATGTATATACACTGAGAGATACCTCACAATGTATATACACTGAGAGATACCTTCACAATGTATATACACTGAAGATACCTCACAATGTTATACACTGAGAGATACCTCACAATGTATATACACTGAGAGATACCTCACAATGTATATCACTGAGAGATACCTCACAATGTATATACACTGAGAGATACCTCACAATGTATATACACTGAGAGATACCTCACAAAAAGGGTAATATACACTGAGAGATACCTCACAATGTATATACACTGAGAGATACCTCACAATGATATATACACTGAGAGATACCTCACAATGTATATCACTGAGAGATACCTCACAATGTATATACACTGAGAGATACCTCACAATGTATATACACTGAGAGATACCTCACAATGTATATACACTGAGAAATACTTCACAATGTATATACGTACTCACAATGTATAACACTGGAGATACATCAATGTATATACACTGAGAAATACTTCACAATGTATATTCACTGATACCTCACAATGTATATACACTGAGAGATACCTCACAATGTATATACACTGAGAGATACCTCACAATGTATATACACTGAGAGATACCTCACAATGTATATACACTGAGAAATACTTCACAATGTATATTCACTGATACCTCACAATGTATATACACTGGGAGATACCTCACAATGTATATACACTGAGAGATACCTCACAATGTATATACACTGAGAGATACCTCACAATGTATATACACTGAGAGATACCTCACAATGTATATACACTGAGATACTCACCTGTATTCACTGAAATACAAGTATATACACTGAGAGATACCTCACAATGAATCATGAGAGATACTCACTGATATACGAGAGATACTCACAATGTATATACACTGAGAGATACCTCACAATGTATATACACTGAGAGATACCTCACAATGTATATACACTGAGATACCTCACAATGTATATACACTGAGAGATACCTCACAATGTATATACACTGAGAGATACCTCACAATGTATATACACTGAGAGATACCTCACAATGTATATACACTGAAATACTCACAATGAATCAGATACCTCACAATGTATATACACTGGAGATACCTCACAATGTATATACATGAGAGATACCTCACAATGTAGATACACTGATAGATACCTCACAATGTATATACACTGAGAGATACCTCACAATGTATATACACTGAGAGATACCTCACAATGTATATACACTGAGAGATACCTCACAATGTATATACACTGAGAGATACCTCACAATGTATATACACTGAGAGATACTCACAATATATATAACACTGAGAGATACCTCACAAGTATATATACACTGAGAGATACCTCACAATGTATATACACTGAAAGATACCTCACAAAGTATATACAACTGAGAGATACCTCACAATGTATATACACTGAGAGATACCTCACAATGTATATACACTGAGAGATACCTCACAATGTATATACACTGAGAAATACTTCACAATGTATATTCACTGATACCTCACAATGTATATACACTGGGAGATACCTCAATGTATATACACTGAGAGATACCTCACAATGTATATACACTGAGAGATACCTCACAATGTATATACACTGAGAGATACCTCACAATGTATATACAACTGAGAGATACCTCACAATGTATATACACTGAGAATACATCACAATGTATATTCCTGATACCCACAATGTAATATACGCTGGGAGATACCTCACAATGTATATACGACTGAGAGATACCTCACAATGTATATACACTGAGAGATACCTCACAATGTATATACACTGAGAGATACCTCACAATGTATATACACTGAGAGATAACTCACAATGTATATACACTGAGAGATACTCACAATGTAATATACACTGAGAGATACCTCACATGTAATACACTGAGAAATACTTCACAATGTAATATTCACTGATACCTCAATGTATATACACTGGGAGATACCTCACAATGTATATACACTAAGAGATACCTCACAATGTATATACACTGAGAGAGATACCTCACAATGTATATACACTGAGAGATACCTCACAATTTATATACACTGAGAGATACCTCACAATATATATACACTGGGAGATACCTCACAATGTATATACACCGAGAGATACCTCACAATGTATATACACTGGGAGATACCTCACAATGTATATACACTGAGAGATACCTCACAAT
>NC_069414.1:49434174-49516674 GCF_026875155.1 Cherax quadricarinatus
CCCTGAATCCCTTCATAAATGTTACCTTGCTCACACTCTAACAGCACGTCAAGTCATGAAAAGCCACTTTCCCCCACTCGACCCTACCTAACACGCTCACACGCAAGCCTGCTGGATGTTCAATTCAGAAACCCCCCCCCCTTTACCTTCAATCAATCTATGTAAAGGTTTCTTGAAACCTCGTTATGTTTGTCTTCTCCGTGAATATTTAATGAGTAGGCAGAGACTGCTAGAGAGCCCTGGTTCCCTTACACTAACCAGGACAGTCATTGAAAATCTTGGAAACTGAAAGACAGTTTAAACACGACAAGTCTTTTTTTATGCGATGTTTCACTCATTGTGGTTGAAACCTTGTTAATGAAGACCCAGTATGGGTGAATCTTCTTTAATTATCTCATGGTATTGCTGACAAGCACTGCCTGCTGACAGCACTGATGACAATGCTGCTGACAGCACTCCTGACAAGCAGTGCTGACAGGCACTCCTAGCAGCACTGATAACAATGCTGCTGACAGCACTCCTGACAAGCAGTGCTGACAGGCACTCCTAGCAGCACTGATAACAATGCTGCTGACAGCACTCCTGACAAGCAGTGCTGACAGGCACTCCTAGCAGCACTGATGACAATGCTGTTGACAGCACTCCTGACAAGCAATGCTGATAGCACTCCTAGCAGCACTGATAACAATGCTGCTGACAGCACTCCTGACAAGCAATGCTGATAGCACTCCTAGCAGCACTGATAACAATGCTGCTGACAGCACTCCTGACAAGCACTGTTAAGAACACTGGTGACAAGCACCGCTGACAGCACTGATTTCAACTTTGCTGACAACACTGCTGACAAGTACTGCTAACAGCACTGATGACAACACTGCTAACAAGCACTAGCTACAAGCACTGCTGACAATACTGCTAACAAGCGCTGGTGACAATACTGCTAACAAGCACTGCTGACAATACTGCTAACAAGCGCTGGTGACAAGCACTACTGACAAGCACTGCTGACAGCACTGATGAGATTGCTGCTGAGAAGCACTGCTGACAAGCACCGCTGACAGCACTGATGAGATTGCTGCTGACAAACACTGCTGACAAGCGCTGCTGACAGTGCTCGGAATATCAGGTAAAATCATACAGTGTTGAAGGTAAACATTTAGTGAGGCAGCACGTGAGAATGTTTTGTAAACACAGCTGACGCAGCCATGTTTTTTCCGCGTAATTTATGGACCATGTTTCCCGCCATATTTATGGACTTATTTCCCGGGAAATTTGTGGACATTTCCCCCCCCCCCCCGGGAAATTTATGACGGGATTTATTTGTTTATTTATTTTTGTTGTTGTTTTTATTGCTAAAATTATCACTAAATTATATAAGAAATTGTACGAGATGTACGGTTAAGAAAGAGAGGGAGGGAGAAAGAGAGACAGAGAGAGAGAAAAGAGAGGAAGGAGAGAGGGGCTCCCTGGTCCTTCTCTCTCTCAAGTGTACAATAACGAGGAGCTTTCAGCCTTTCCTTTCAATGTGTGTTCACACTCTTCCACAGAGCAAGATATTCGTGTGTGGGTTTTCTTCTATTTTTCTTACTAGTTCTTGTCCTTGTTTATTTCCTCTTATCTCCATGAGGAAGTGGAACAGAATTCTTCCTCCGTAAGTCATGCGTGTTGTAAGAGGCGACTAAAATGCCGGGAGCAAGGGGCTAGTAACCCCTTCTGTATATATATATTGCTAAAGTTAAAGAGAGAAATTATTGTTTTTCTTTTCTGGGTCACCTGCCTTGGTGGGATACAGGCGCTGCGTTGAAAGAAGGAATATATATATATATATAAATATATATATATATAATATATATATATATATATATATATATATATATATATATATATATATATATATATATATATATATTCATATATATATGCTAAACAACTACTGTGAAAAAAGGCGTTTAAAAATAGAATAGCAGAAGGCTTATAAGGGAGAGATATGACCTCATGGTCCCATCGGAAAGGAACACGTAAAAGACTTGGGAATAATTATGTCATGTGACGTTTGTTTCAAAGAACATACTAAGACACGCCAGGTCACGAGGATGACGGAGTGGGTGTTGAGAACTTTCAAAACATGGCTAATTCAAATTCAAATCTTTATTTCTATATAGAGATTGCAATGTATGGTTTACATATTATAAGATAATTATAAAATAAAGTACTTATCACAAAGTAGGCCGCTAGTATGCCTAGGTATGCCTAGGCCAATGGTGACACTATTCAATTGCTAGTGCTCACTCATTTGGAATATTGCTCGGTATTGACGGCTCGGTTCAAGACAGGAGAAATATCAGAGCTGGAACACATACAGAGATTGTTTAGAGCTCACAGTGAGCCAGTAAAGCACCTAAATTACTGGGAACGCCTTAAAGTCTAAAATATGTACTAACTGGAGCGAAGGAGAGAGAAAGCTCTCGATGATTTGTACCTGGAAAGTACTAGAGGGCCTGGTCCCATATCTGCACACTGCCATTACGTACTGGAGTGAGAGATATGGGAGGAAGTACAAAATAAACCCAGTGAGGAGCAGGGGTGCGGTGGGGACAAAAGATCACACTGTATTCAACATCTTACCAGAAGATATCAGAAATATTGTTTGAACAAGTGTAGAAGTCTTCAAGAGACAACTGGACAAGTATCTTCACCAGTAAAAGGACACAAGTGCAACTAATGTGACATTTATTGTGGCAACGTTTCGCTCTCCAGGAGCTTATCAAGCCATTACGACACGTAATGGCTTGATAAAGCTCTTGGAGAGCGAAACGTTGCCACAATAAATGTCACATTAGTTGCACTTGTGTCCTTTTACTTTACATATTGTCGGTAATTCTACCAACTTTATTACTATCTTCACCAGGTGCCAGATCATCCAGGCTGTGATGAATATGTGGGGCAGCGGGCCTCCAACAGCAACAGCCTGGTTGACCAGGCAAACACCAGACTAGCCTGGCCCATGGCCGGGCTCCAAGAGCAGTGAGACTCTCGAAAATCATCAAAGGTATATCAAAGAACATTAAACCCGTCCTAGTATGATGGAGGTGGGATGGTCGAGAACTTGTCAAATATACCTTAAATTCTTCCCAAATTATATTAATTATAAATGAACCTAATTTGTATAATCCTACACCAATATTCATATTAAAAATCAAAAGTTTTTCAGAAACTTGATTCATTTATATTTATCTCAACCATCAACCTGATTCATGTAATTTTCTCAGCATTTTGAAAATAAATTGAATATTTAAAATCTTTTCTCATGAATAAACTAAACATTAAACTCTTGTCCTTAGTAATTTTTATCACATTTTGAGAGAGAATCTTGTAGACACATCCATCACTATTTTTGGCAAATTTATAATCAGCAGTTTTTTTTTTTTTTATGTATCAAGATTTTTATATACAACTTTGACTTTAAAATTCATAGAAAAGATATATCAGCAATATATTGTTGTTTGTTGTAGACCATGATGTTTATAGTGTTCTAGACCATGATGTTTATAGTGTTGTAGACCATGATGTTTATAGTGTTGTAGACCGTGATGTTTATAGTGTTGTAGACCATGATGTTTATAGTGTTGTAGACCGTGATGTTTATAGTGTTGTAGACCATGATGTTTATAGTGTTGTAGACCATGATGTTTGTAGTGTTGTAGACCATGATGTTTGTAGTGTTGTAGACCATGATGTTTGTAGTGTTGTAGACCATGATGTTTATAGTGTTGTAGACCATGATGTTTATAGTGTTGTAGACCATGATGTTTGTAGTGTTGTAGACCGTGATGTTTATAGTGTTGTAGACCATGATGTTTGTAGTGTTGTAGACCATGATGTTTATAGTGTTGTAGACCATGATGTTTATAGTGTTGTAGACCGTGATGTTTATAGTGTTGTAGACCATGATGTTTATAGTGTTGTAGACCATGATGTTTGTAGTGTTGTAGACCATGATGTTTGTAGTGTTGTAGACCATGATGTTTGTTTAGTGTGTTGTAGACCATGATGTTGTAGTGTTGTAGACCATGATGTTTTAGTGTTGTAGACCATGATGTTTGTAGTGTTGTAGACCATGATGTTTGTGTGTTGAGACCATGATATTTGTAGTGTTGTAGACCATGATGTTTGTAGTGTTGTAGACCATGATGTTTGTAGTGTTGTAGACCATGATGTTTGTAGTGTTGTAGACCATGATGTTTGTAGTGTTGTAGACCATGATGTTTGTAGTGTTGTAGACCATGATGTTTGTAGTGATTGTAACCATGATGTTTGTAGTGTTGTAGACCATGATGTTTATAGTGTTGTAGACCGTGATGTTTGTAGTGTTGTAGACCATGATGTTTGTTGTGTTGTAGACCATGATGTTTGTAGTGTTGTAGACCTGATGTTTATAGTGTTGTAGACCATGATGTTTATAGTGTTGTAGACCATGATGTTTATAGTGTTGTAGACCATGATGTTTATAGTGTTGTAGACCATGATGTTTATAGTGTTGTAGACCATGATGTTTATAGTGTTGTAGACCATGATGTTTATAGTGTTGTAGATCATGATGTTTATAGTGTTGTAGACCATGATGTTTTGTAGAGTTGTAGACATGATGTTTATAGTGTTGTAGACCATGATGTTTATAGTGTTGTAGACCATGATGTTTATAGTGTTGTAGACCATGATGTTTGTAGTGTTGTAGACCATGATGTTTATAGTGTTGTAGACCATGATGTTTATAGTGTTGTAGACCATGATTGTGTTTGTAGTGTTGTAGACCATGATGTTTGTAGTGGTTGTAGACCATGATGTTTGTAGTGTTGTAGACCATGATGTTTGTAGTGTTGTAGACCATGATGTTTATAGTGTTTGTAGACCATGATGTTTGTATGTTGTAGACCATGATGTTTTTAGTGTTGTAGACCATGATGTTTATAGTGTTGTAGACCATGATGTTTGTAGTGTTGTAGACCATGATGTTTATAGTGTTGTAGACCATGATGTTTGTAGTGTTGTAGACCATGATGTTTATAGTGTTGTAGACCATGATGTTTGTAGTGTTGTAGACCATGATGTTTGTAGTGTTGTAGACCATGATGTTTATAGTGTTGTAGACCATGATGTTTATAGTGTTGTAGACCATGATGTTTGTAGTGTTGTAGACCATGATGTTTATAGTGTTGTAGACCATGATGTTTATAGTGATGTAGACCATGATGTTTGTAGTGTTGTAGACCATGATGTTTATAGTGTTGTAGACCATGATGTTTGTAGTGTTGTAGACCATGATGTTTATAGTGTTGTAGACCATGATGTTAGAAGTGTCGTAGAGGGACAAGCCTGAAGAACCAAAATGGACGTAAGACCTCGATGACGCACTGACTTTCATGGGTTATCCTGGGTTGTTAACACTCCCTACCCTGGGTTATCCTGGGTTGTGAACACTCCCTACCGTGGGTTATCCTGGGTTGTTAACACTCCCTACCCTGGGTTATCCTGGGTTGTTAACACTCCCTACCCTGGGTTATCCTGGGTTGTTAACACTCCCTACCCTGGGTTATCCTGGGTTGTTAACACTCCCTACCCTGGGTTATCCTGTGTTGTTAACATTCCCTACCCTGGGTTATCCTGGGTTGTTAACTCTCCCTACCTTGGGTTATCCTGGGTTGTTAACACTCCCTACCCTGGGTTATCCTGGGCGGCTAACCCTCCTTACCCTTGGTTATCCTGGGTTGTTAACAATCCCTACCCTGGGTTATCCTGGGTGGCTAACACTCCTTACCCTTGGTTATCCTGGGTGGTTAACACTCCTTACCCTTGGTTATCCAGGGTTGTTAACACTCCCTACCCTGGGTTACCCTGGGTGGCTAACCCTCCTTACCCTGGGTTATCCTGGGTTGTTAACACTCCCTACCCTGGGTTATCCTGGGTGGCTAACACTTCTTACCCTTGGTTATCCTGGGTTGTTAGCACTCCCTACCCTGGGTTACCCTGGGTGGCTAACCCTCCTTACCCTGGGTTATCCTGGGTTGTTAACACTCCCTACCCTGGGTTATCCTGAGTGGCTAACCCTCCTTACCCTTGGTTATCCTGGGCTGTTAACACTCCCTACCCTGTGTTATCCTGGGTGGCTAACACTCCTTACCCTTGACTTTCCTGGGTTGTTAACACTCCCTACCCTGGGTTATCCTGGGTGGCTAACCCTCCTTACCCTTGGTTATCCTGGGCTGTTAACACTCCCTACCCTGGGTTATCCTGGGTGGCTAACCCTCCTTACCCTTGGTTATCCTGGGTTAACACTCCCTACCCTGGGTTATCCTGGGTGGCTAACACTCCTTACCCTTTGTTATCCTGGGTTGCTAACAATCCCTACCCTGGGTTATCCTGGGTGGCTAGCCCTCCTTACCCTTGGTTATCCTGGGTTAACACTCCCTACCCTGGGTTATCCTGGGTGGCTAACCCTTCTTACCCTTGGTTATCCTGGGTTGTTAACAATCCCTACCCTGGGTTATCCTGGGTGGCTAACACTCCTTGCCCTTGGTTATCCTGGGTTGTTAACGCTCCCTACCCTGGGTTACCCTGGGTGGCTAACACTCCTTACCCTTGGTTATCCTGGGTTGTTAACACTCCCTAGCCTGGGTTATCCTGGGTGGCTAACACTCCTTACCCTTGGTTATCCTGGGTTGTTAACACTCCCTACCCTGGGTTACCTTGGGTGGCTAACCCTCCTTACCCTGGGTTATCCTGGGTTGTTAACACTCCCTACCCTGGGTTATCCTGGGTGGCTAACACTCCTTACCCTTGGTTATCCTGGGTGGCTAACACTCCTTACCCTTGGTTATCCAGGGTTGTTAACACTCCCTACCCTGGGTTACCCTGGGTGGCTAACCCTCCTTACCCTGGGTTATCCTGGGTTGTTAACACTCCCTACCCTGGGTTATCCTGGGTGGCTAACACTTCTTACCCTTGGTTATCCTGGGTTGTTAGCACTCCCTACCCTGGGTTACCCTGGGTGGCTAACCCTCCTTACCCTGGGTTATCCTGGGTTGTTAACACTCCCTACCCTGGGTTATCCTGAGTGGCTAACCCTCCTTACCCTTGGTTATCCTGGGCTGTTAACACTCCCTACCCTGTGTTATCCTGGGTGGCTAACACTCCTTACCCTTGACTTTCCTGGGTTGTTAACACTCCCTACCCTGGGTTATCCTGGGTGGCTAACCCTCCTTACCCTTGGTTATCCTGGGCTGTTAACACTCCCTACCCTGGGTTATCCTGGGTGGCTAACCCTCCTTACCCTTGGTTATCCTGGGTTAAACACTCCCTACCCTGGGTTTATCCTGGGTGGCTAACACTCCTTACCCTTTGTTATCCTGGGTTGCTAACAATCCCTACCCTGGGTTATCCTGGGTGGCTAGCCCTCCTTACCCTTGGTTATCCTGGGTTAACACTCCCTACCCTGGGTTATCCTGGGTGGCTAACCCTCCTTACCCTTGGTTATCCTGGGTTGTTAACAATCCCTACCCTGGGTTATCCTGGGTGGCTAACACTCCTTGCCCTTGGTTATCCTGGGTTGTTAACGCTCCCTACCCTGGGTTACCCTGGGTGGCTAACACTCCTTACCCTTGGTTATCCTGGGTTGTTAACACTCCCTAGCCTGGGTTATCCTGGGTGGCTAACACTCCTTACCCTTGGTTATCCTGGGTTGTTAACACTCCCTACCCTGGGTTACCTTGGGTGGCTAACCCTCCTTACCCTGGGTTATCCTGGGTTGTTAACACTCCCTACCCTGGGTTATCCTGGGTGGCTAACACTCCTTACCCTTGGTTATCCTGGGTTGTTAACACTTCCTACCCTGGGTTACCCTGGGTGGCTAACCCTCCTTACCCTGGGTTATCCTGGGTTGTTAACACTCCCTACCCTGGGTTATCCTGGGTGGCTAACACTCCTTACCCTTGATTATCCTGGGTTGTTAAAACTCCCTACCCTGGGTTACCCTGGGTGGCTAACCCTCCTTACCCTGGGTTATCCTGGGTTGTTAACACTCCCTACACTGGGTTATCCTTTGTGGCTAACCCTCCTTACCCTTGGTTATCCTGGGCTGTTAACACTCCCTACCCTGGGTTATCCTGGGTGGCTAACCCTCCTTACCCTTGGTTATCCTGGGTTAACACTCCCTACCCTGGGTTATCCTGGGTGGCTAACCCTCCTTACCCTGGGTTATCCTGGGTTGTTAACACTCCCTACCCTGGGTTATCCTGGGTGGCTAACACTCCTTACCTTTGGTTATCCTGGGTTGTTAACACTCCCTACCCTGGGTTATCCTGGGTGGCTAACCCTCCTTACCCTGGGTTATCCTGGGTGATTAACACTCCCTACCCTGGGTTATCCTGGGTGGCTAACACTTCTTACCCGCTAACACTCCTTACCCTTGGTTATCCTGGGTTGTTAACACTCCCTACCCTGGGTTATCCTGGGTGACTAACACTCCCTACCCTGGGTTATCCTCGGTGGCTAACACTCCTTACCCTTGGTTATCATGGGTTGTTAACACTCCCTACCCTGGGTTATCCTGGGTGGCTAACACTCCTTACCCTTGGCTATCCTGGGTTGTTAACACTCCCTACCCTGGGTTATCCTGGGTGGCTAACCCTCCTTACCCTTGGTTATCCTGGGTTGTTAACACTCCCTACCCTGGGTTATCCTGGGTGGCTAACCCTTTTTACCCTTAGTTATCCTGGGTTGTTAACAATCCCTACCCTGGGTTATCCTGGGTGGCTAACCCTCCTTACCCTTGGTTATCCTGGGTTGTCAACACTCCCTACGCTGGGTTATCCTGGGTGGTTAACCCTTTTTACCCTTGGTTATCCTGGGTTGTTAACAATCCCTACCCTGGGTTATCCTGGGTGGCTAACCCTCCTTACCCTTGGTTATCCTGGGTTGTTAATACTTCCTACCCTGGGTTATCCTGGGTGACTAACACTCCCTACCCTGGGTTATCCTGGGTGGCTAACACTTCTTACCCTTGGTTATCATGGGTTGTTAACACTCCCTACCCTGGGTTATCCTGGGTGGCTAACACTCCTTACCCTTGGCTATCCTGGGTTGTTAACACTCCCTACCCTGGGTTATCCTGGGTGGCTAACCCTCCTTACCCTTGGTTATCCTGGGTTGTTAACACTCCCTGCCCTGGGTTATCCTGGGTGGCTAACCCTTTTTACCCTTGGTTATCCTGGGTTGTTAACAATCCCTACCCTGGGTTATCCTGGGTGGCTAACCCTTTTTACCCTTGGTTATCCTGGGTTGTTAACAATCCCTACCCTGGGTTATCCTGGGTGGCTAACCCTCCTTACCCTTGGTTATCCTGGGTTGTTAACACTCCCTACGCTGGGTTATCCTGGGTGGTTATCCCTTTTTACCCTTGGTTATCTTGGGTTGTTAACAATCCCTACCCTGGGTTATCCTGGATGGCTAACCCTCCTTACCCTAGGTTATCGTGGGTGCCTACCCTGGGTTATCCTGGGTGGCTAACACTCCTTACCCTTGGTTATCCTGGGTTGTTAATACTCCCTACCCTGGGTTATCCTGGGTGGCTAACACTCCTTACCCTTGGTTATCCTGGGTTGTTAACACTCCCTACCCTGGGTTATCCTGGGTGGCTAACCCTCCTTACCCTGGGTTATTCTGGGTTGTTAACACTCCCTACCCTGGGTTATCCTGGGTTTTTAACACTCCCTACCCTTGGTTATCCTATGGGTTAAAAATCCCAACGAATCTTAACTTCTTATTTCTTCCTTATTTATTTTCTAGTTTCCTTATTCTTTTTCTCATTTCTTCATCCCTCTTATTCCTTCTTTCCTTTCTTGTCCCTTCCTTCAAAACCTAAATTTGTATTAATGGAAATAGCGAAGTTCTTCCTACAAATATCATTTGAGATCCATTCTCTCTGTCTAATACGTTGTAAAGAAAACGAGAATTAAGTAGATTTCAGAAAATAGGGAAGATTCTTCTATTATGACGCTCCTTTCCCATGTCAGTACCTGGAGTATACCTGGAGAGAGTTCCGGGGGTTAACGCCCCCGCGGCTAGGTCTGTGACCAGGCCTCATGGTGGATCAGGGCGTGATCAACCAGGCTGTTACTGCTGCCCGCACGTAATCCAACGTACGAACCACAACCCGGCTGGTCAGGTACTTTAGATGCCTGTCTAGTGGCTGCTTGAAGACAGCCAGGGGTCTATTGGTAATCCCTCTGATGTATACTGGGAGGCAGTTGAAGTCTTGGGCCCCTGACACTTATTGTGTTTTCTCTTATTGCGCTAGTGGCACCCCTGCTTTTCATTGGAGGGATGTTGCATCATCTGCCGAGTCTTTTGCTTTCGTAGGGAGTGATTTTTGTGTGCAACTTTGGTACTAGACCCTCTAGGATTTTCCAGGTGTATATAATCATGTATCTCTCCGTCCTGCGTTCTATGAAGTACAGGTTGAGGAACTTCAAGCGTTCCCAGTAACTGAGGTGGTTTATCTCAGTTATGCGTGCCGTGAGGGTTCTCTCTGTATTTTCCATCTGCATTCTGTTTGTCTTCTAGAGCATCCAGAACCTTGTCATAGTGGTCCAGTAGCTGGGACAGGCAGGAGCGACCTGCTCTAAACCCCTGTTGCCCTGGGTTGTGTTATTGATGGGAACCTAGATGGTTGGCGATCTTGCTTCTTAGGACCTTTCAAAGATTTTTATGATATTGGATGTTAGCGCTATCGGTCTGTAGTTCTTTGCTATTGCTTTACTGCCCCCTTTGTGGAGTGGGGCTATGTCTGTTGTTTGTAGTAGCTGTGGGACGACCCCCGTGTCCATGCTCCCTCTCCACAGGATGTTAAAACCATGTGACAGGGGCTTCTTGCAGTTCTTGATGAACACGGCGTTCCATGAGTCTGGGCCTGGGGCAGAGTGCATGGGCATGTCATTTATCACATTTTCGAAGTCATTTGGTGTCAGGATAACATCAGATAAGTGTATGTCTACCAAATTCTGTCTCTCTCTCATAAAAATTCATTTAGGTCATCGACTCTCAGTCTGGTTAGTGGCTCGCTTAAAACCGAGTCATACTGGGACTTGAGTAGCTCACTCATTTCCTTGCTGTCATCTGTGTAGGACCCATCTTGTTTAAGTAGGGGCCCAATACTGGATGTTGTTCTCGACTTTGATTTGGCATAAGAAAAAAAATACTTTGGTTTTCTTTCAATTTCATTTATGACTTTTAGTTCTTCTCGCGTTTCTTGACTTCTATAAGATTCCTTTAGCTTAAGTTCGATATTTGCTATTTCTCTGACCAGTGTTTCCCTACGTATTGCAGAGATATTGGTCTCTTGCAGCCGCTCTGTTATTCTTTGCCTTGGACTGTATAGGGAGCGACTTTCTCTTTCTAGTTTACATCTTCTCCTCCTTTTTCTTAAGGGAATATCCCTTGAGCATACCTCGAGTGCCACAGGGTTAATTTGTTCTAGACATAGGATAGGATCCGTGTTGCTTAGGCTATCTTCCCAGTTTATATCATTTAGGACTTGGTTTACTTGGTCCTACCTTCTGTTTTTGTTATTGAAGTTGAATTTGATGAAGACTCCCTGATTACTGATCACATGTCGGTCTGGGGCTCCGAGCATACATGTCTGAACCTCGATTATGTTGTGATCTGAGTATATTGTTTTTGATATGGTGACATTTCGTATCTGATCATCATTGTTAGTGAAGATGAGGTCTAGTGTATTCTCCAATCTTGTTGGCTCTATTATTTGCTGGTTTAAGGTGAATTTGGTGCAGAGATTTAAAAGCTCGTGTGTGTGTGAGTTTTCATCTGAGCTGCTTCCTGGTGTTATTACTGCAACAATATTATTTGCTATATTCCTCCATTTTAGGTGCCTTAGGTTGAAATCCCCCAGGAGCAAGATGTTGGGTGCAGGAGCTGGAAGATTTTCCAGACAGTGGTCAATTTTCAAAAGTTGTTCCTGGAATTGTTGGGACGTTGCATCTGGAGGTTTGTATACAACCATAATGACCAGGTTTTGGTTCTCGATCTTTACTACTAAAACTTCAACTACATCATTTGAGGCATTTAGTAGTCCTGAGCATATAAGTGACTCTGTCACTTATATGCTCTGTCACTTATATGCCTGTTCACTCTCTCACATCTGTATAGGTTGTAACCCGGGATCCATATTTCGTTGTTCAAGTAATCCTTTTTGTGGGCCTCTATGAAAACCGTGAACACTGCATTTGACTCCTTAAGCAGTCCACGGATGAAAGGTATTTTGTTAATCGTTGCTGGCTTTAGACCCTGTATATTTGCAAAGAAGAATGTCATCGGATTGGTGGTATGTGGGGGGCCTTTTTTTCTGGCTCTAATATCTGTTGTGTTGGAGTGGAGGCCATCGACTGTGATTCCACTCCAGAAATGATTGGAGTTGATGTACGATTTCTGACATTTCCTGCCAGCTTTTTTTGCTTCCTGGCGCTAAAAAAACCTCTCTCTCTGGAGTGGCTGTGGCTACCCAGGTTTTCCCATGGTCTGGATGTTCTGTGTCTTGTATCCTTTAGATGGTGTGCCTGGCAGTATAAGTTATAGCACTGTCTTTCCTGAACTAAAGAGTGACACATTTCAGGGTGGAAAAGCTTACAGGAAGGAAGGTTGCATTTTCCTGTTGTCACATGAGCACGACATTTTCTAGGGTGGTCAAAGTTTCACGTCTCATCTGTTTTTCCAGATATTCCATGCCTGCAGATACCAAGTGCACAGTATTTGCATAGGCCTGGTTTCTGTTTTCCTTGGTGTTTTGTGACTGTATTCCGTACTGATGCGTGTTGTCCTGTCTCACTTCTATCTTCTCCACTAATGCTAACAATGGAGACTTCATAAGTTATTTCTGGTAATTTATCTTCACTATTTCTCGGGGCATCCCCTTGTTTACTATCTTCTGTGGTATTGCCAGTTTGTAACATTGATTTTTGCATGTCCTTATTCTTGTCTACACCTGTTTCACCACTAGAGCTCCTGTCCCCTTCCAGGCCACCATCGTTTATTTCTCTATTCTTACAGTTTCTGTCTGCCAGGACAGCATTTGTACCAGGGACGATAGCATCTTCTGGCCCAGATTTTTTATTTTCCCAACTGTTATAGAATGCTATCGTGTTTTTTTTATGAAGGCTATTTTGATGTTATCATCATTTATTATCAGTGTGATTTTATTCCACAGTTCGGTCTCATTTGGTCATACCCACAAACACTTCCCTGGTTTAATATGTCTTGTGGATGATACCTGAGTACCTGCACGAGGTACCTGGCTCCACCCACCACAGAAATTGCATGTAATCCATGCAGAAGCCCGTTTGTTTGTTTGTTTGGTTACAAACTACACAGGATTTCATGACGTGACTTTATTGGTTTTACTGTATATTCTACTAATAGTTTCCTTAAAGTGGAGATCTGTCTATTTGTATTTATGTGTTTTATTTATTCCAGCGAATCCGTTTGAATCCGGTCCTTGTTCGCATATTACTTGGACGAATCCGGTTAGTGGATCACTGTATATTTTTTACTAATAACCACCTTGAAGTAAATCTGTCTATTGGTATTGTACCTAATTTGTTGTAGTTACTGTTTGGCAGTTTGATGGAGCGCGTTAAACCCCGTCAGCTTAAGAATCCGTCAAGGATATCTTGTTTTCAACGAATCCGTTTGAATCCGGTCGTTGGTTCACTTATTTCTTGACGAATCCGGATTAGTCCATCACCCTTGAAGTCGTAGAATTTGAGGTTGTCAGTCCCTCAGCCTGGAGAAGTTCAGTTCCGTAGTCAGGAACTATCTGAAGGTCAAGCGACAGTGCGGAGATTTAAATACTGTCGGAAGGAGAGGTGCAGAGTAGTAGTAGTAGTGAGAATGTAGCCACTGAGAGGTCATGTCCTTCTCAGATCCAACACTTCTCACTTGAAAAGCTTGTCCAAGGTGTTTTCTGTACCAAGATGTTGGAGTGTCTGACAAGATGAACAAGCTTTTCAAGTGAGAAGTGTTGGATCTGAGAAGGACATGACCTCTCAGTGGCTACATTCGCACTACTACTACTACTACTACTACGCTGCACCTCTCCTTCCGACAGTATTTAAGTCTCCGCACTGTCGCTTGACCTTCAGATAGTTCCTGACTATGGAACTGTACTTCTCCAGGCTGAGGGACTGACAACCTCAAATTCTACGACTTCAAGGGTGATGGACTGATTACATCGTCTTCACATCTCTACTGTTCCTGCCTACTTTCTGTATTCGACTGAAGAAGCCTACTGTGTAGGCGAAACGTTTCGGAATAAAGTTGTCTAACTGTTGCATATGTGTCTTACCTAACAACTTGCATGTTGCAGCAGCCGTGACTTCTGAAGATGAAGATTACTGGAGGATATTTGATTTTCGTTGTGTATATGGTGACCGCTGCTAACTATAGGTTTAGTGTATTACCACAAACTGTATACGTCACTCCATCACAATAAGTACAGATTTGTTACTGGTTTTTAGCTACAGCAACACTGTAGAAGTTTGTGTATGATGTCACTAGGTGGATGGTATCACTATAATATATTTCGGGTACAGTGGCAGGTTTAGAAGATTTTTTAATACGAGCTGACCTGCATGGTAGCGTCCTGGCGACTGATGACAACTGTTTGCCACACGAAACCTGCCTCCTTAGACCTAAATTAACCTTAATTTTCACCTTACATTTTTGGTATCTTATCTATATACTACAGTATCACTGTGATAAACACTATAACAGCATGCATGACACTCTTATCTTGGAGACTCTCTTTCCTCTGGCTAAAACTTCTGGTATTGCTGTTTACACACGACACTAAGCCTAAGGTTCCCTCTGAAGAGTAACTCTGGCAGGTATTACACATTAATTCTCCTTTTTTTGATGCAGTCTATACTATTTTCTAATGTGTTGGCTCCAAACGCTGGAGGGATGAACCTTATAAGTTCACTGGCAGAGTCTAGAACTCTAGCACGCAAGCGGAACCGGGATAATCACGAAAAAAAAAACACAGCACGGCGGGGCACGCTGGTATGGCACACACAAAAACTTTACCAAATTACAGAGAGAGCTCATGTAAATTACGTGTATTAATGTGTGTGACCATTGTGTGTGTTAGTATGTACTCACCTAGTTGTGACTGCAGGGATCGAGTCACAACTCCTGGCCCCGCCTCTTCACTGGTCGCTACTTGGTCACTCTTCCTGCTCCATGAGCTTTATCATACCTCGTCTTAAAACTATGTATGGATCCTCCCTCCGCTACATCGCTTCCCAGACTATTCCACCTCCTGACTACTCTGTGACTGAAGAAATTCTTCCTAACATCCTTGTGGTTCATCTGTGTCTTAAACTTCCCTTGTTGCTGTGTCCCATTTCTGGAATATCCTGCCTCTGTCCACCTTGTCGATTCCTCTCATATCATATCATCCCTATCTCTCCTGTCCTCCAGTGTCGTCAGGCTGATTTCCCTTAACCTCTCCTCGTAGGACATACCTCTTAGCTCCGGGACTAGTCTTGTTGCAAACCTTTGCACTTTCTCTAGTTCTCATACATGCTTTGCTAGGTGAGGGTTCCAAACTGGTGCCGCATACTCCAATATGGGCCTAACGTACACGGTGTACAGGGTCCTGAACGATTCCTTATTAAGATGTCGGAATGCTGTTCTGAGGTTTGCTAGGCGCCCATATGCTGCAGCAGTTATTTGGTTGATGTGCGCTTCAGGAGATGTGCCTGGTGTTATACTCACCCCAAGATCTTTTTCCTTGAGTGAGGTTTGTAGTCTCTGACCCCCTAGACTGTACTCCGTCTGTGATCTTCTTTGCCCTTCCCCAGTCTTCATGACTTTGCACTTGGTGGGGTTGAACTCCAGGAGTCAGTTGCTGGACTAGGCCTGCAGCCTGTCCAGATCTCTTTGTAATTTCTTCCTGGTCCTTGTCCGATTGAATTCTTCTCATCAACTTTACATCATCTGCAAACAGCGACACTTCGGAATCTATTCCTTCCGTCTTGTCGTTCACAAATACCAGAAACAGCACCGGTCCTAGGACTGACCCCTGTGGAACCCCGCTCGTCACAGGTGCCCACTCTGACGCCTCGCCACGTACCATGACTCGCTATTGTCTTCCTGGCAGGTATTCCCTGATCCATTGCAGTGCCTTCCCTGTTATCCCTGCTTGGTCCTCCAGATTTTGCACTGATCTCTTGTGTGGAACTGTGTCAAACGCCTTCTTACAGTAAAAGAAAATGCAATCTACCCACCTCTCTCTCTCTTTTCTCCCCTCTCTCTCTCTCTCTCTCTCTCTCTCTCTCTCTCTCTCCTCTCTCTCTCTCATCTCCTCTCCTCTCTCTCTCCTCTCTCTTCTCCCTCTCTCTCTCTCCTCTCTCTCTCTCTCTCTTGTCTTACTGCTGTCACCTTGTTATAGAACTCCAGTAGGTTTGTGACACAGAATTTCCCGTCCCTGAAACCGTGCTGGCTGCCGTTGATAAACTCATTCCTTTCTAGGTGCTCCACCACTCTTCTCTTGATGATTTTCTCCATGAATTTGCACACTGTACATGTCAGTGACACTTGTCTGTAGTTTAGTACTTCGTGTCTATCTCCTTTTTTTAAAAACTGGAACTACATTTGCTGTCTTCCATACCTCAGGTAGTAGCCTTGTTTCAACAGATGTGTTGAAGATTATTGTTAATGGTACACATAGCACCTCTGCTCCCTCTCTCAGGACCCACAGAGAAATGTTATCTGGCCCCATCGCCTCTGAGGTATCTAGCTTGCTTAGCAGCCTCTTCACTTCTTCCTCGGTTGTATGTGTTGTGTCCAACACTTGGCGGTGTACCCCACCTCTCCGTCTTTCTGGAGTCCCATCTGTCTCCTCTGTGAACACTTCTTTGAATCTCATGTTGAGTTCCTCACATACTTCACTGTCGTTTCTTGTGATCTCCCCTCCTTCCTTCCTCAGTCTGATTACCTGGTCCTTGACTGTTGTTTTCCTCCTGATGTGGCTGTACAACAGCTTCAGGCCAGATTTAGCTTTCGCTGCTGTATCATTTTCGTATTTCGTATTACCTGTGTATATTCATTTCTGGCTCTACGACTTCTTTCCTTACTCTCCTGGGTCCTTTGCCTTCTATACTTCTTCCATTCTCTGGCACACTTGGTTTTGGCCTCTCTACACCTTTGAGTGAACCAAGGGCTCATCCTGGCCTTCTCGTTATTTCTGTTACCCTTAGGTACAAACCTCTCCTCAACTTCCTTGCATATTGTTGTCACATATTCCATCACCTCGTTTACTGACTTCCCTGCCAGTTCTGATCCTCGTGCAGGAAATTCTTCATGCCTGTGTAGTTCCCTCTCTTGTAGTTTGGCTTCATTCGTCCTGCCCTTCCTGCTTCACTCTCCACTTGTAGCTCTACAAGTGGAGAGGGAAGCTTAGAACCACGTGATCAATGGCCCCAAGGGGTCTTTCATATGTGATGTCCTCAATATCTGCACTACTCAAGGTGATTAGGTCCAATCCCGCTGGTGTGTGTGTGTGTGTGTGTGTGGTGTGTGTGTGTGTGTGTGTGTGTGTGTGTGTGTGTGTGTGTGTGTGTTATTGTGTAACTAGTTAATGGTTCAAGTCGAACCGAAACGTCGTCATAAGTTTGTTTCTCCTATGTGCGGAATTTTTGTGCATTTTAAAGTCCATTTTGTGACGTTTAGGAACAGTATCAACTGTGTCATCAAAGTGTCACATCCAGGACGCCTTCAGTAGGAGGTGTAGGTGTGCTGGTGAAATGCTCACTTAACGTCAGGATAAACAGTGAGCTAGTCAATAATGTCACCTTTCCTGTGCCAGTTGTAAACCATTATTGATAGAAATAAAGCTTATCGAATGGCTTTATTTACCATTGCACCAACCACAAGTTCTTTCTGTTAAGTGCATCTGTTCCAGTGATCGCTATCTTAGTCTTAGTATCAAGACGATACACTAGCTTTCAGACTGAGGGATTGATTACCTCTTCTTACATATGTGCTTCAGCTAAGGAGGTTAGAAGTACAGACTGTGCTTGAAATAGCCATGAGATTTCCATAGCCGCTGTGTTGGCCTAATGTATGTATAGAGCAGAATCTCGAGAGTGTCCACATTCCTCCTGTCATATCTAAAACCAAAACATGGTTACGCCATCTTGATGACATCTTTCCTTGGTGGCTCAATATACAGAACGTTTTGAATAACATTGAACACATCATTAAGATCACACGAGAGGTGATACAACCACTTACCTTTCCTTTGTAGGTCCTGCATCACTCAGTTGTCAACATATTTACATTTAGTGTGTAAAGAACACTGACCAACCCAGACGACCTGATACACTTGGGTGGCACCATGACACCAGAACTAAAAGTGGAATCATCATGGCTTTCTTTATTGGGAACTATAGATCTCCAGCACACACTTCCTTCAAGACCACTGAGAATATATTAAACATTTCCTCGAAAACCTACAGTGCCTTCATCACTGAGTATAAAAAGATGCGCGCCAACAGAGACAGTCATACGAACACATTACAGAGATGTTCCAGCAGCAGGTACAAGGTCCTTCCCACCAGTAGCTTGACCAGTACCATTGCTCCAGCATTGACAGGCAGTTGTGTGGAAGTAGCAACCAACTCCGAATAGAATATAATGAGTTTTCCCCCAATAAAAGTTTTTCTGAAATTAACACTTGCCTGCTCATGCCACTGTTTTCATAGAAAAACACGCACTCCACTCTTTCTTTCTGTGTTGTTGTTGTGGCCACCACTAAAAGATGGTTAAGGTTTAACCTGCAGCAGTACTAAGAGAAGTGGTGCTGCCCTGGTGGAGGACGCGACGAGTCTACATGGGAGAAACAACCACAGTTTGATGGTAAAAAAATATTTTGCAGATATGATGTGAACATTGTGTATGTCCTGGCGAGGCCAGGAGCTACGATTCGACCTCTGCACCCACAAATGGGTGTATGCAGTGTGTACAGCATCAGATAGTGTACAACATCACAGTGTGTACAACATTAATACATTATAATACGTCTGTTCATTTTAAAGTCTGTTCTAAAGTATACTACCACCCCTAGGATCCCACCCACAACTAACACCCAGCTACCTACTTACTGCTAGGTGAACACCCAGGTACCTACTTACTGCTAGGTGAACAGTGACAGCAGGTGCAAGGTTGCTAACACCCAGGTACCTACTTACTGCTAGTGAACAGTGACAGCAGTGTAAGGTTACTAACACCCAGTACCTACTTACTGCTAGGTGAACAGTGACAGCAGGTGTAAGGTTACTAACACCCAGGTACCTACTTACTGCTAGGTGAACAGTGACAGCAGGTGTAAGGTTACTAACACCCAGGTACCTACTTACTGCTAGGTGAACAGTGACAACAGGTGCAAGGTTGCTAACACCAAGGTACCTACTTACTGCTAGGTGAACAGTGACATCAGGTGTAAGGTTACTAACAGCCAGGTACCTACTTACTGCTAGGTGAACAGTGACATCAGGTGTAAGGTTACTAACAGCCAGGTACCTACTTACTGCTAGGTGAACAGTGACATCAGGTGTAAGGTTACTAACACCCAGGTACCTACTTACTGCTAGGTGAACATTGACAGCAGGTGTAAGGTTACTAACACAAAGGTACCTACTTACTGCTAGGTGAACAGTGACAGCAGGTGTAAGGTTACTAACACCCAGGTACCTACTTACTGCTAGGTGAACAGTGACATCCGGTGTAAGGTTACTAACACCCAGGTACCTACTTACTGCTAGGTGAACAGTGACAGCAGGCGTAAGGTTACTAACACCCAGGTACCTACTTACTGCTAGGTGAACAGTGACATCAGGTGTAAGGTTACTAACACCCAGGTACCTACTTACTGCTAGGTGAACAGTGACAGCAGGTGTAAGGTTACTAACACCCAGGTACCTACTTACTGCTAGGTGAACAGTGACAAAAGGTGTAAGGTTACTAACACTCAGGTACCTACTTACTGCTAGGTGAACAGTGACATCAGGTGTAAGGTTACTAACACCTAGGTACCTACTTACTGCTAGGTGAACAGTGACATCAGGTGCAAGGTTACTAACACCTAGGTACCTACTAAGGAAGGTAACTTAGCCTAAGTCTCGACTAACCTGGGTGTCAAACTTGTGTCCTGTGTTCTGACGCACATACCACTGTGTTCTGACGCACATACCACTGTGTTCTGACGCACATACCAATGTGCTCTGACGCACATACCACTGTGTTCTGACGCACATACCACTGTGTTCTGACGCACATACCACTGTGTTCTGGCTCACATACCACTGTGTTCTGACGCACATACCACTGTGTTCTGACGCACATACCACTGTGTTCTGACGCACATACCACTGTGTTCTGACGCACATACCACTGTGTTTCTGACGCACATCCCACTGTGTTCTGACGCACATACCACTGTGTTCTGACGCACATACCACTGTGTTCTGACACACATACCACTGTGTTCTGACTCACATACCACTGTGTTCTGACGCACATACCACTGTGTTCTGACGCACATCCCACTGTGTTCTGACGCACATACCACTGTGTTCTGACGCATACCACTGTGTTCTGACGCACATACCACTGTGTTCTGACGCACATACACTGTGTTCTGGCTCACATACCACTGTGTTCTGACGCACATACCACTGTGTTCTGACGCACATACCACTGTGTTCTGACGCACATACCACTGTGTTCTGACGCACATCCCACTGTGTTCTGACGCACATACCACTGTGTTCTGACGCACATACCACTGTGTTCTGACACACATACCACTGTGTTCTGACTCACATACCACTGTGTTCTGACGCACATACCACTGTGTTCTGACGCACATCCCACTGTGTTCTGACGCACATACCACTGTGTTCTGACGCATACCACTGTGTTCTGACGCACATACCACTGTGTTCTGACGCACATACCACTGTGTTCTGGCTCACATACCACTGTGTTCTGACTCACATACCACTGTGTTCTGACGCACATACCACTGTGTTCTGACGCACATACCAATGTGTTCTGACGCACATACCACTGTGTTCTGACTCACATACCACTGTGTTTTGACGCACATACCACTGTGTTCTGACGCACATACCACTGTGTTCTGACTCACATACCACTGTGTTCTGACGCACATACCACTGTGTTCTGACGCACATACCACTGTGTTCTGACTCACATACCACTGTGTTCTGACGCACATACCACTGTGTTCTGACGCACATACCACTGTGTTCTGACGCACATACCACTGTGTTCTGACGCACATACCTGTGTTCTGACGCACATACCACTGTGTTCTGACGCACATACCACTGTGTTCTGACGCACATACCACTGTGTTCTGACGCACATACCAATGTGTTCTGACGCATATACCACTGTGTTCTGACGCACATACCAATGTGTTCTGACGCACATACCACTGTGTTCTGACGCACATACCACTGTGTTCTGACGCACATACCACTGTGTTCTGACGCACATACCACTGTGTTTCTGACGCACAACCACTGTGTCCTGACGCACATACCACTGTGTTCTGACTCACATACCACTGTGTTCTGACGCACATACCACTGTGTTCTGTCGCACATACCACTGTGTTCTGACGCACATACCAATGTGCTCTGACGCACATACCACTGTGTTCTGACGCACATACCAATGTGTTCTGACGCACATACCACTGTGTTCTGACGCACATACCACTGTGTTCTGACTCTACATACCACTGGTGTTCTGACGCACATACCACTGTGTTCTGACGCACATACCAATGTGTTCTGACGCACATACCACTGTGTTCTGACGCAAATACCATGTGTTCTGACGCACATACCACTGAACTGTAAATCATTTGAACAACGAAAAAATATTTTAGGATGATGTGATGTAGTCCAACTGGGCTTGTGAGGTCTCTGAGGAGACCTAATTTAACCAATTATATGGTCACACCTTGCCTTGGCAAACGTCTGTAGCCACGCCCACGTCTGAGGTCTTTTGTTCTTGACGCCTCAGACCTAGGCGTCAGGTCGTACACGTGGTTGTGGAGGGTGCTTGGACCACCATAAAAGCCCAAGGAAGAGCATGATCAGGAGATTCGAGCGAGCTGCTGCTGGGTGCAGAGCTCCTGAGCAGAGATCGAGCGGAGCTGCTGCTGGGGTGCAGAGCTCCAGAGCAGAGATTCGAGCGGAGTGCTGCTGGGGTGCAGAGCTCCTGAGCAGAGACTTCGAGCGGAGCTGCTGCTGGGGTGCAGGGCTGGGAGAAGGCTGCTGAAGTCTCATGGAGGAGACTGTTGGAGGCATTGGGCAGAGTACTGGCTTGGCGCAGTATCTCGTGCTGTGTAGGTCTTGGACCGTGGCTTAGTTCCTGTGATGAACTGCCCTCTGAACTATATGTAAGTTACATTCATTTTGGTCAAGTTGATTGTGTTCCCTGTCTCACTGCTTATGTGTACCACCCCATTTATCTAAACCCCAATGATGTACTCCTGTTCCCAAATATATTATTGTACAAGGACTTAATAATAAACTGTGTTGAGTAGAATAGTAATATTCACAGCCCACCGTTATTTATTCTTTTTTCTTATATTTTATTATGTTTATATGAGTGAAGAATGGGCGAGGCATATGTTAGTGAGTAGTGTAGAGTTAATGAGAGTGTCGTGATGGTCACCACTGACCTGTCATTACCTACCTACCTCCGCTAATCATCTCACTCCTACCACCTCGCCTGCCTCTCCCCTGCCTACATAATCCCTTACTCCCATATTCCCCACTTATATCCTATTCAATCATTACCCACCTACGTGACAATGATTGGTGTTGCTGTGTATGATAATTAAGTACTCTTGATCCAAGGAACTGGATCTGCTCTCATATTTCAATGAATTAAGGAAAATCAAACTCAGTATCATCAAACAGCAATTGTATCTGAAGGAACATTACAAGTTGTATATTATATATATATATATATATATATTATATATATATATATATATATATATATATATATATATATATATATAATATATATATATTATATATATATATATATATATATATATATATATATATATATATATATATATATATATATATATATATATAAGCACATATTTGGCACGTGTGTAATATATGTAGGTGTGTGTCCATAGAAATGGTGTTATAAGGCGAGAGTGAGAGATGTGGTCAAGTAAGAGATGTGGTCATGTGGTGATGTGGTCAAGTGAGAGATGTGGTCATGTGGTCAAGTGAGATATGTGGTCAAGTGAGAGATGTGGTCATGTGGTGATGTGGTCAAGTGAGAGATGTGGTCAAGTGAGAGATGTGGTCAAGTGAGAGATGTGGTCATGTGGTGATGTGGTCAAGTGAGAGATGTGGTCAAGTGAGATATGTGGTCAAGTGAGAGATGTGGTCATGTGGTGATGTGGTCAAGTGAGAGATGTGGTGATGTGGTCAAGTGAGAGATGAGGTGATGTGGTCAAGTGAGAGATGTGGTCAAGTGAGATATGTGGTCAAGTGAGAGATGTGGTCATGTGGTGATGTGGTCAGTGAGAGATTTAGTCAAGTGAGAGATGTGGTCAAGTGAGAGATGTGGTCATGTGGTGATGTGGTCAAGTTAGAGATGTGGTGATGTGGTGAAGTGAGAGATGTGGTGATGTGGTCATGTGGTGATGTGGTCATGTGGTGATGTGGTCAAGTGAGAGATGTGGTCATGTGGTGATGTGGTCATGTGGTGATGTGGTCATGTGGTGATGTGGTCATGTGGTGATGTGGTCATGTGGTGATGTGGTCATGTGGTGATGTGGTCCAACATGTAAACAAACATCACAAGAACATAATTACAGCCGGAAAGAAACACTTCTTTGTGTTTTAAAAATTTTTTTTTTTTTGTTAAACCCCTTTTTTTTGGGTTTTTTTAAAAATTTTTTTCGGGAAAAAATTTTGGTTTAATTTTAACAAAAATTTTTTTTTAAAAAAAAATTTTTTTTTTTTTTTTTTAAAACCCTGTTTTTCTTTTTTTTTTTGGGTTTTGTTTTTTTTTCCCCCCCCCCTTTTTTTTTTTTTCCCCCTTTTTTTAAAAAATTTTTATTTTAAAAAAAAATTTTTTTTTTGGGGTTTTTTTCCCTTTTTTTTTTTTGAAAAAATTTTTTTTTAAAAATTTTTTCCTTTTTTTTTTCCCGGGTTTTTTTGGGTTTTTTCCCTTTTTAAAAAATTTTTTTTAATTGTTCCTAAAAAAATTTTTTAATTTTTTTTTTAAAAAGGAAATTTTTTGGGAAAATTTTCCTTTTTTTTTTTTTTTTTAAAACTTTTTTTTTTTTTTAAAAACCAAAATTTTGTTTTTTTTTTTTTCCCTTTTTTCCTTTTTTTTTTTAAAATTTGGAATTTTAATTTTTTGTTCCGGGGTTTTTTTTAAAAATTTTTTTTTTTAATTTTCCTTTTAACCGGGTTTTTTTTTTTTTTCCCCCTTTTTTTTTAAAAAAAGGGTTTTTTTTTTTCCCTTTTTTTTTTTTTAAATTTTTTTTTTAAAATTTTTTTTCCCCTTTTTTTTTTTGGGGGTTTTTTTGGGTTTTTTTAAATTTTTTTTTAAAATTAAAGGTTTCCAAATGAAACCTTTTTTTAAAAAATTTTTTCCCCTTTTTTTTTTAAAAAAAATTTTTTTTCCCCAATTTTTTTTTTTTTTTTTTGGGGGTTTTTTTTTTTTTTGGGGGGTTTTTAATTTTTTTTTTTGAATTTTTAGAAAAAGGGGTTTTTTTTTTTGGGGGGGGGGGGGTTTTAAATTTTTTTGTTTTTTTTTTTGGTTTTTTTTTTTGGGGGGAAAACCCCCCGGGGCCTTTTTTGGAATTTTTAATTAAACTCTTTTAAATTTTTTTTTTTTATCTTTTTTTTTTTTTGGGGTTTGGGTTTTTTTTTAAGGTTTGTTTTTTTTTCCCTTTTTTTTTTTTTAAAATTTTTTTTAAAATTTTTTGGGTTTTTTTTTTAAAAAAAAATTTTTTTTTTTTTTTTTTTTTTTTTTTTGGGGGTTTTTTTTTTTAAAAATTTTAACTTTTTTTTTTTTCCCAAAACCCTTTTTTTTCCCTTTTTTTTTTTTTTTAAAAGTTTTTTTTTTAAAAAATTTTTTTTTTTTTGGGGGCCCAAATTTTTTTTTTTTTTTTAAATTTTTTTTTTTAAAAATTTTAAAATTTTTTTTTATTTTGGGTTTTTGTTAAGGCCTTTTTTAAAAAAATTTTTTTTAATTTTGGTTTTTTTTTGGGGTTTTTTTTTGGCCCTTTTTTTTATTTTTTCCTTTTGGTTTTTTTTTTTTTTGGAAAAATTTTAAAAGGGGGGTTTTTTTTAAAAAACCCTTTTTTTGTTTTTTTTTTTTTTTTTTCCCCAAAACTGCCTTTAATGTTTTTTTAAAATTTTTTTTTTTTTTTTTTTTTTTTTCCCCCCCCCCTTTTTTTTTTTTTTTTTTTTTTTTTTTTTTTTTTTTGTTTTGGCCCTTTTTTTTTTTTTTTAAAAACTGTCCCTTTTTTTTTTTGGGTTTCCCCAAAAATTTTTAATTTTTTTTTTTTCCCTTTTTTTTTTTTTTTTTTTGACCTTAAATTTTTTTCCCCTTTTTTTTTTCGGGGGTTTTTTTGTTTTTCCCCCCCCCCCCCCCCCCCCTTTTTTTGGGGTTTTTTTAAATTTAATTTTTTTTTTTTTTTTTTTTAAACCCCCCCCTTTTTTTTCCCCTTTTTTTTTTTTTTTTTAAAAAAAATTTTTTTTTGGGTTTTTAAACCCAACGGCGGGTTTTGTTTTTTTTTTTGGGGGTTTTAAGGGGGGAATTTTTAAATTTTCCCCGGGGTTTTTTGGGGGGGTTTTTTTTAAAAATTGGGAAAAAAGGTTTTTTTTTTAAAACCCCTTTAAAAAATTTTTTTCCCCCGGGGTTTTATTTTTTTTTTTTTTTAAAAAAAGGGAAAGTTTTTTAAAAAAACCCGGGGTTTTTTTTTAAAAGGGTTCTTTTTTTTTTTTTTAAAATTTTTTTTGGTTTTTCCTTTTTTTTTCCTTTTCCCCTTTTTTTTTTTTTTTTTTTGGGGGGGGTTTTTTTTTTTTTTTTTTTTTTTTAAAAATTTTTCCTTTTCCCTTTAAACCCCCCTTTTTTTTTCCCCCGGGGGGGAAAAAATTTTTTTTTAAAATTTGGGGGGAAAAAAAAATTTTTGGGTTTTTTAAAATTTTTTTCCCCAAAAAAAAAGGGGAAAAAAAAATTTTTCCCTTTTTTTCCCCCCCCGGGGGGGTTAAAAAAACCCAAATTTTGGTTTATTTTTTTAATGATTTAAATTTTTTTTCCCCCCTTTTTTTTTGGGGGGGGGGGGAAAAAAAAAATTTTTTGGGGAAAAATTTAAAAAAATTTTAAAACCTTTTTAAGGGGGGGTTTTTAAAAAAAAAAAAATTTTTTTTTCCCCCAATTTTTTTCCCCCCCCTTTTTTTTTTCCCCAAACTTTTTAAAAAAAAACCCCCCCCCCAAAAAAAAGGGGGGGGCCCCCATTTTTTTTGGGGTTTTTTTTTTTTGGGGGTTTTTAAAAAACCCCTTTTTTTTAAAAACTTTTTTTGGCCCGGGGGAAGGGTTTTTTTGGGGGGGGGTTTTTTTTGGGGCCCTTTAATTTAATTTTTTTTTTTTAAAAAAAGGGGGGTTTTTTTAATTATTTTTGGGTTTTTCCTTTTTTTTTAAAAAAAATTTTTTAAAAGGGAAAAAACCCCCGGGGGGGTTTTTTCCTTTTTTTGGGGGGGGTTTGGGGGGCCAAAAAAAGGGGGGGGGGGAAAAAAAAAAAGGGGAAATTTGGGGGGTTTAAAAAAATTTTTTTTTTGTTTTTTTTTGGGGGGGGGGTTTTTTTTTTTGGGGGGAAATTTTTTTGGGGGGAAAAATTTTTTCCGGGTTTTTGGGGGGGGGGGAAAAAACCCCCCCTTTTTCCCCCTTTTTTTTAAAAAATTTTTTTTTAAAAAAAAATTTTTTAAAAAAAAAATTTTAAAAAAAAAACCCCCTTTTTTTGGGGGGGGGGGCCCGGGGGGGGGGGGGGGGGAAAAAAGGGGGGGGAAAAAAAGGGGCCCCCCGGGGGGTTTTTCCCCCCAAAACCCACAATTTTCCATTTGGGCCCGGGTGTCATGGGGGCACTATTTTCATTTTGGGACAGGTGTTTTCAAGTGGGGGACAATTTCCCATTGGACAGGTGTTTTCATTTTTTTTTTTTGGGTTGCACTATTTCCCACTTGGAGGGGGTTTTTGTCATTTTTGGGGGCACTAGTTCACTTGGACGGTGTGTCAAGGGGTGCACTAGTTTCCTTGGACGGTGTTCTGTGGTGCACTATTTCCCTTTTGGACGGTGTGTCATGGGGGTGCACTAGTTAAACTTGGACAGGTGTGCCCATTGGTGCACAATTCCTTGGACAGGTGTTTTCATGTGGTGAAACTAGTTCATTGGGGACAGGTTTTCATGTGGTGCACAGTTCATTTGGGAAGGTTTGTTATGGGGTGCACTATTTTAAATTTTTGGGACAGGTTGTGCCCATGTGGGGGCACTTTTTCATTTGGGGAATTTGTGGTATGGGGTGCACTATTTCACTTGGACAGGTTGTCATGTGGTGCATTTAGTTCACTTGGACAGGTGTGCCCATGTGGTGTACAGTTCACTTGGACAGGGGGTGTCTGTGGGGCATAGTTCACTTGGACAGGTGTGTCTGGGGTTTGGAAACTAGTTCATTGGAAAGGTTGGGGCATTGGTGCACTAGTTAACGGACAGGTTTTGTAAATGGGGTTGAAACTAGTTCACTTGGACAGGGGGTCATGTGGTCCCATTTGTTCAGGGGGGACAGGTGTGTCATGGGGTGCACTATTTCCCTTTTGGGGACAGGTGTGTCATGTGGTGCAAAAAAGTTAACTTGGACAGGTATTTTTCTTGGTGTTTGTTCACTTGGAAAGGTGTGCCCCATGGGGTCACAGTTCACTTGGAAAGGTGTGTCATGGGTGCACTAGTTAACTTGGACAGGTGTTCATGGGGTGCACTAGTTCATTTTGGAAGGGGGTGTCATTGGGGCCTATTCCCTTGGACAGGTGTGCCAGAATGTGTCTACATTCACAAAGCTGAAGTTCCCAATAGGAAGGACATGGGTTTTTCGACCCCAGAATCCTCCCCAAAAAGAAAATAGACAAAGGGTCTACCATAAAGGTGTTGGGTGCCAGGAAAAAGTG
This sequence comes from Cherax quadricarinatus, assembly GCF_026875155.1. NCBI lineage: Eukaryota > Metazoa > Arthropoda > Malacostraca > Decapoda > Parastacidae > Cherax > Cherax quadricarinatus. The sequence continues at coordinate 49,462,552 of NC_069414.1, forward strand.
TTGTGGCCCCAAAAGGGTGTCAGCTAAACTCGGGACACCCTCCGCTGTGTCAGGACTCTTGACACTCTCCCACGTGGGTCAGCGGACCCTTGAAAAACCCCCCCCACGTGTGCCCAGCTGACCTTGAAAACCCTCCCAAAACGTGTTTTCAGCTACTCTTGACATCCCCCCACGTGTGTCAGCTGACATTGAAAAACCCCCCCAGGGGTGTGTCATTGACTTTTGGGACACCCCGTGTGCCTGACTCTTAAACTTTCCCCCACGTGTTTTCAGCTGACTCTTACACCCAGTGGTCGTTTGACTCTTGCCACCCTCCCGGGGGTTTTCAGTTTAAACTCTTGACACCCCTCCCACTTTGTGTCAGCTGACTCTTGACATCCCCCAGGGTGGAAGCTGACTCTTAAACACCCTCCACGTGTGTAAAGCTGACTCTTGACATCCCCCCACGTGTGTCAGCGGGACTCTTGAAAACCCACGTGGGTAGCTGACCCCTTGAAAATCCTCCCACGTGTGTCAGGGGGACTTTTGACCCCTCCCACGTTTGTCAGCGGGCCCTCTTGACCCCCCCCACGTGTGTCAGCTGACTTTTTGCCCATCCCCCCACGTGTGTAGCTAAACCCCTTGAACACCCCCCAGGGTTTTTCAGCTGATCTTGACACCCCTCCCAGTGTGTAGCTGACTCTTGCCACCCCCCCAACGTGTGTCAGCGGGATTTCTTGAAAAACCCCCCCCCCACGTGTGTCACCCGGGCCCTCTTGACACCCTCCCACGTGTGTCAGCTGATTTCTTGAAAACCCTCCCCTTTGTGTCTGTGACTTTTTGAAAATCCTCCCACAGTGTCAGCTGACTCTTGAAAACCCCCCACGTGTGCCCTGGCCGGGTTTTCCTCCTTGACACCCCCCCCCCCCCCACGTGTGTAAACCCCCTGGACTCTTAAAAATTAAAATGTTACCAGAAGGGAAAAAAAAAAACTTTGGCCAAACACCGAAAAACCTCAAAAATTTAAATTTTTTTAATTTTTAATTATTTTTATGGTTTAAACCCCGTAAAACCCCACCCCGTTTAAATCCCGATAATTACCCTCTTTTATGCCCTTCCGTTTTAAACCCTTTCATAAAAAACCCTCTTTTATTTCCCCCGGTTTTTAACCTCGTAAAAACCCCTGTTTATGTCTTTTTTTTAACCCTCGATAATTACCCCGTTTATGCCCCGTGTTAATCCTCGAAAATTTAACCCCCCCCGGTTTATGTCCCCCGTGTTTTTTCCCGATAAAAAACCCTCGTTTATGCCCCTTGTTAACCCTCGAAAAATTTCCCCCCCGTTTAGGGCCCCGGGGTTAATCCTCGAAAATTTTAACCCTGTTTAGGGCCCTTGGTTTTAATCCTCGTTTAATTCCCCTCTTTTAAATGTTCCCGTGTTAATCCTCGAAAAAAAAACCCCCTTTTATGTCCCCGTTTTAAATTCCTCGATAAAAAACCCCGTTTATTTCTCCGGGGAAAATCCTCGTTTAATTCCCCCTTTTTTTGACCCCGTAAAAAATCCTCGATAATAACCCTCGTTTATGTCTCCTTTGTTAACCCCCTGATAAAAACCCCCGGGGTTTAGGGTCTCCGTTTTTAATCCTCGAAAATTTCCCTCTTTATGCCCGTTTTTAATCCCGTTTTAAACCCTCGTTTTATGTCTCCGTGTTAATCCTCGTTAAAAAACCCCCTTTTATGTCTCCGGTTAATCCTCGTTTTTTTCCCTCGTTTATGTCTCCTTTTAAATCCTCGAAAAATTAACCCGTTTATGTCTCCGTTTTAAATTTAAACCCCCTTTTCCCGATTAACCTTAAAACCCCGTTATGCCCCCCGTTTTTAACCCCCAAAATTTTACCCTCTTTTAAATGTCTCCGGGTTAACCCTGTTAATAAACCCTCTTTTAAAGTCTCCGGTTAATCCTCGATAAAAACCCGGTTTTGTCTCCGTTTTAAAACCGGGGGAGAAAAAACCCTTTTATTTTCCCGTGTTAATCCCCCATAATTACCCCCGTTTAGGGTCTCCTTTGTTAATCCGAAAAAACCCCGTTTATGTCTCCTTTTAAATTTCCTCGAAAATTTAACCCCTTTTTGTCTCCGTGTTAATCCCCCGAAAAATTACCCTCGTTTAGGTCTCCGTGTTATCCTCGAAAATTTCCCCCTTTTTGGGGGTTCCTCCGTTTTAAAATTCCTCGAAAATTTAACCCGCTTTTATGTCCCCGTTTAATCTCATTTTCCCCTCGTTTATTTTCCCCTTTTGTTAATCCCGATATTTACCCCGTTTATGTCCCCGTGTTAATCCTCGAAAATAACCCTTTTCTTTTTAATTGTTCCCTCTTTTGTTTTTAACCTCGTTTAAAAACCCGGTTTATGTCCCGTGTTAACCCTTTCTTTAAATTCCCCGTTTATGTCCCCCTTTTTAAAAACCTCGAAAATTTACCCGCGTTTTGTTCCGTGTTAACCCCCTCGATAAAAAAGCCTTTTTTATGTCTCCTTTTTTAAAACCTCGATTAAAAACCCCTCTTTTTATGTCTCCGTTTTAATCCTCGAAAATTTAACCCCCCCCGGTTTATGTCTCCGTTTTTTCCTCGTTAATTCCCCCTCTTTTTTTGTCCCCGGGGTTAATCCTCGATAATTACCCCGTTTTGTCTCCGTTTTAATCCTCGATAAAAACCCTCGTTTATGTCTCCGTTTTAATCCTCTTTTAAAACCCCGTTTTTGTCCCCGGGTTTTAAAAAATCCTCGATAAAAACCCCGTTTATGTCTCCGTGTTAACCCTCGATAATTACCCCTTTTATTTTCCCCGTGTTAATCCTCGATTTTAACCCTCTTTATGTCCCCCGGATTAATCCTCGAAAATTTACCCCTTTTATGTCTCCCTGTTTTAATCCCGTTTAAAAAACCCCGTTTTTTGTCTCCGTGTTAATCCCTCGAAAATTTAACCCTCGTTTATGTTCCGTGTTAATCCTCGAAAATTTCCCCGTTTATGTCTCGTTGTTAATCCTCTTATTTACCCCCCGTTTATGTTCCGTTTTTAATCCTCGATTTTTCCCCCAATTTTTTAACCCAAAAAACCCGGTTTATGCCTTTGGGTTTTAAATTCCCGAAAAATTAAAACCCCTTTTTTTATGCCCCCGTTTTAAACCCTCAAAAAACCCCCTTTTTTATGTTTTCCGTGTTAATCCTCGAAAATTTAACCTCGTTTATGTCTCCGTTTTAAATTTCCCCCGAAATTACCCTCGTTTATGTCCCGGTTAATCCTCGAAAAAACCCCTCTTTTAAAGTCCCCCGGTTATCCCGAAAATTTTCACCCTTTTTTTCCCCCCGTTTTAAAATCCCTCGAAAATTCCCCTGGGTTTATGTCCCCCCGTGTTAAATTCCTGAAAAATTTACCCCTTTTTATGTCCCCCCGTGTTAACCCTCGTTTAAAAACCCTCTTTTTATGTCCCCGTTTTAAATTCCTCGATAAAACCCCCCGTTTAGTCTCCTTGTTAACCCTCGAAAATTTTCCCCGTTTATGTCCCCGTTTAAAATCCTCGTTAATTACCCGCGTTTATGTCTGTTTTAAATCCTCGTTTAATTCCCCTCGTTTAGGTCTCCGTGTTTTTTTCCCGAAAAATTCCCCTGATTTATGTCCCGTTTTTAATTTCCTGATAATTCCCCGGTTTTAATGTCCCGGGGTTTAACCCTCGTAAAAACCCCTTCTTTTTTATGTCTCCGTGTTAACCCCTCGATAATAACCCGCGTTTTTTTGTCTCCGGGGTTAATTCAAAAATTTACCCGCGTTTTGTTCCGTGTTAATCCTCAAATTTACCCTGGGTTTTTTTCCCTCCGGTTAATCCTCGAAAAATTACCCCCCTTTTAAATGTCTCCGTTTTAAAATCCTCGAAATTACCCCCGCTTTTTATGTCTCCGTGTTAATCCTCGAAAATTTCCCCTCGTTTTGTCCCCGTTTTTTTCCTCGAAAATTTAACCCCGTTTATGTCCCCCCGTGTTAACCCCTCGATAATTACCCCGTTTAGTTCCGTTTTTTAACCCGATAATTCCCCCGGGTTTTATGTTTTCCGTTTTAATCCCAAAATTTCCCCTCTTTTATGTCTCCGTTTTAAAACCTCGATAATTCCCGGGTTTAGCCCCCTGTTAAATCGTAAAAACCCCCCTGTTTAGTCTCGTGTTAACCCCGTTTAATTCCCTCTTTTAAAGTCCCGGGGTTAAACCTCGTTAAAAACCCTCGTTTTTGCTCCGTTTTTAATCCTCGATAATTCCCCCTGTTTATGTCTCCGTTTTAAATTCCTCGTTTAAAAACCCCTGTTTATGTCTCCGTGAAATCCTCGAAAATTACCCTCTTTTTAGGTCCCCGTTTTTAACCCTCGATAAAAACCCTCTTTTATGTCTCCGTTTTTAACCCTCGATAAAAACCCCGTTTTGCCCTCCGGGGTTAAATCCCCCGTTTAATTTCCCCCGGTTTATGTCCTCCGTTTTTTAATCCCGATAATTCCCCGTTTTGTCTCCGTGTTAATCCCGATTTTTAACCCCGTTTTTGTCCCCCCTTTTAAATTTCCCCCCGAAAAACCCCGGGTTTAAAGTCTCCTTTTTTAATCCTCGATAATAACCCTGTTTATGTCTCCGTGTTAATCCCGATAATTCCCCGTTTATGTCCCCGGGGTTTTAAACCCCGTTAAAATAACCCTCGTTTATGTCTCCTGTTAATCCCTCGATAAAAACCCCCGTTTATGTCTCCGGGTTTAAAACCTCGTTAAAAACCCTGTTTATGTCCCGTTTTTAATCCTCGAAAATTTACCCCGTTTATTTTCTCCGTTTTAAATCCTCGTAAAAACCCCGGGTTTTAAATGTCTCCGTTTTAAAACCTCGAAAAAAAACCCCCCGTTTATGTCTCCGTTTTTAACCCTCAAATAATTACCCTCTTTTTAGGTCCCCTTTTTTAATCCTCGAAAATACCCTCTTTTATGCCCTCCGGTTAACCCTTTCGATAATAACCCCGTTTATGTCCCCCGTTTTAACCCCTGGGATAATCCCCCTCTTTTTATGTCTCCGTTTTAACCCTAGATAATTACCCCAAAAAAAGCTCCGTGTTAATCCTCGATAATAACCTTTGGGTTTATGCCCTCCCTTTTTAACCCGATAAAAACCCTCTTTTAAACCCTCCGTGTTAATCCTCATAATAACCCCGTTTATGTCTCCGTGTTAATCCCGATTTTTTAAACCCTCGTTTATGTCTCCGTTTTAAATCCGTTTTTTTACCCCGGTTTTGTCTCCGTGTTAACCCCTCGATAATAACCCTTTTTTAGTCCCCGTTTTTAATCCTAAGATAATAACCCTTTTTAAAGTCTCCGTGTTAAATTCGAAAATTTCCCCCGGTTTATGTCCCCTTTAACCCTCGATAATTACCCTCTTTTATGTCTCCGTGTTAATCCCCAAAAATTTAACCCCTTTTATGTCCCCGTGTTAATCCTCGATAAAAACCCCTTTTTTAGCTCCGGGGTTAAAAACCCGATTTTTAAACCCCTTTTTTGTTTTGTTTAATCCTCGAAAATTTACCCTCGTTTTTTTCCCCGTTTTTAATCCTCGATAAAACCCCGTTTATGTCTCCGGTTAATCCCGATAATAACCCTGTTTATGTCCCGTGTTAACCTCTTTTCCCCCTTTTTTGCCCCCAAACCCCGTTTTAGTCTCCGTTTAATCCTCGATAAAAACCCTCTTTATGTCTCCGTTTTAATCCTCGTAAAAAACCCCTCGTTTTATGTCTCCGTTTTTAATCCCCCGAAAAATTTACCTCGTTTAGGGTCTCCGTTTTAATCCTCGAAAATTTAACCCTCGTTTATGTCTCCGTGTTAACCTGGGATAAAAACCCTCTTTTATGTCTCCGGGTTAATCCTCGAAAATTTCCCCTCGGTTTATGTTCCGTTTTAAACCCTCGAAAATTTAACCCTCGTTTATGTCCCCGTTTTTAAATCCTCGAAAATTTTAACCCCGGTTTTTTCCGTTTTTCCCTCCTCGTAAAACCCTCTTTTAATGTTCCGTTTTAAACCCTCGAAAATTTCCCCTCGTTTGCCCTCAGTTTTAATCCTCGTTAAAACCCTGTTTAGTTCCGTGTTAACCCTCGAAAATTAAACCCCTTTTTTTGTCCCCCCGTTTTAAATCTCGAAAATTTCCCTCGTTTTTGTCTCCGTGTTAACCCTCGAAAATTTAACCCTGTTTTGTCTCCGTGTTAACCCTCAAATTTTTAACCCCCTTTTTTTATGTCCCCCGGGTAAAAAACCCCGGGAAAAAAAAACCCTGGGTTTTATGTCTCCGTGTTAACCCTCGAAAATTTCCCCCTCTTTTTATGTCTCGTTTTAATCCTCGAAAATTTCCCCTTTTATGTCCCCGTTTTTAACCCTCGATAATTACCCTCGTTTATGCCCTCCGTGTTAATCCCGAAATTTCCCCTCTTTTTATTCTCCGTGTTAATCCTCGAAAATTTTACCCCTTTTTTATGTCCCCCCGTGTTTTTCCTCGTTAAAAACCCCTCGTTTATGTCCCGTTTTAAATCCTCGAAAATTAACCCTCTTTATGTTCCGTTTTAAATTTCCTCGAAAATTTTCCCCGGGTTTTTTATGTTTTCCCGTGTTTTTCCTGATAAAAAACCCCTCGTTTATGTCTCCGTTTTAACCCTGAAAATTCCCCTCGTTTATGTCCCCGTTTTAATCCTCGAAAATTTAACCCGCGTTTTTTGTCTCCGTTTTAAATTCGAAAAATTACCCTCGTTTATGTCTCCGTGTTAACCCTCGAAAATTAACCCCTCTTTTTATGCCCCGTGTTAACCCTCGATAATAACCCTGGGTTTTGTTTCCGTGTTAACCTCGAAAATCCCCTCGTTTATGTCTCCGTTTTAAAACCTCGAAAATTTAACCCCTCGTTTAGTCTCCGTTTAATCCTCGAAAATTTAACCCTTTTTAAGTCCCCGTGTTAACCCTCGATAATAACCCTCGTTTATGTCCCGTGTTAATCCCGAAAATTTAACCCCGTTTTTGTCCCCCGTTTTAAAACCCTCGAAAATTTAACCCCTTTTTTTGTCTGTGTTAATCCTCGTTTTTAAAAACCCCTTTTAAATTTCCGGTTAATCCTCGATAATAAACCCTCGTTTTTTGTCCGTGTTAACCCTCGAAAATTTTCCCTCGTTTATGTCCCGTTTTTTAACCCTCGATAATAACCCCTCTTTTAAATGTCTCCGTGTTAATCCTCAAAATTTCCCTCTTTTAGGGTCCCCGTTTTAAATCCTCATAAAAAATTTCGTTTATGTCTCCGTGTTAATCCTCGAAAATTTAAAACCTCTTTTATGTCCCCGTTTTAAACCCTTCGAAAACTAACCCCGTTTATGTCTCCGTGTTAATCCCCCGAAAAAAACCCTCGTTTTTTCTCCGTGTTAATCCTCGTTTTTTTCCCCGTTTTGTCTCCGTTTTTAACCCTCGATTTTTAACCCTGGGTTTATGTCTCCTTGTTAATCCTCGTTAAAAACCCCTTTTATTTCCGTTTTAAATCCTCGATAAAAACCCCCGGTTTATTTTCCCCGTGTTAATCCTCGAAAAAAAACCCTCGTTTATGTCCCCGTTTTAAATTCCTCGAAAAATACCCCGTTTATGTCCCCCGTGTTAATCCTCGTTTTTCCCCTCTTTTTGGCCCCGGGGTTTTAATTCCGTCAAAATAACCCTCGTTTATGTCTCCGTTTTAAAACCTCGATAATTCCCCGTTTAAATGTCTCCGGGGTTTAAATCCTCGTTAAAAACCCTCGTTTAGGTTCCGTTTTAAACCCTCGTTTAAAAACCCCGGGGTTTTTGTCCCCCGGTTAATCCTCATAAAAACCCCTGTTTATGTCTCCGTTTTAAAACCTCAAAATTTAACCCCGTTTATTTTTCCCCCGTGTTAATCCTCGAAAATTTTACCCTCGTTTATTTTCCCGTTTTTAAATCCTCGAAAATAACCCTCTTTTAGTTTTCCGTTTTAAATTCCTCGATTTTTCCCCCCTCGGTTAGGGCTCCGTGTTAATCCTCGATAAAAACCCCCTCTTTATGCCCTTCCGGTTAACCCCTCGAAAAAACCCCTTCGTTTAAGTCTCCGTTTTAATCCCTTTTTAAACCCTTTTTTTTATGTCTCCGTGTTAACCCTCGTAAAAACCCTCGTTTTTTGCTCCGTGAAAACCCCTCGAAAATTTAAACCCTGGGTTTATGTCTCCGGTTAATCCCGATAATTAACCCCTCGTTTTTGTTTCCCGGTTAATCCTCGAAAAAACCCCTCGTTTAGGTCCCCTTTTTAAATTCCCTCGATAAAAACCCTCGTTAGGTCCCTTTTTAAATCCTCGATAAAAAACCCTGGGTTTTTTTGGCCCCTTTTAACCCTTTCAAATAATTACCCTCGTTTTGTCTCCGGTTAACCCTCGATAATAACCCTCTTTTAGGGTTCCCCCTTTTTTTAATCCTCGATAATAACCCTCGTTTAGTTCCGGTTAACCCTCGATAATAACCCTCGTTTATGCCCTCCCGTTTTTAATCCCCTAATAACCCGTTTTATGTCCCCCGTGTTAACCCCTCGATAAAAACCCCTCGTTTATTTTCCCCGTTTTAATCCCGATAAAACCCTCGTTTATGTCCCGGGGTTTAAATCCCCCGAAAAATTTTCCCTCGTTTTTTGTTCGTGTTAATCCTCGTTTAAAAACCCCCTCTTTTAAAGCCCTCCGTGTTAACCCTGGGATAAAAAACCCCTTCTTTTATTTTCTCCGGGGAAACCCTCGAAAATTTAAAAACCCTCTTTTATTTCTCGTTTTAAATTCCTCGAAAATTTAACCCTCTTTTAAAGTCTCCTTTTGTTATCCTCGATAAAAAACCCTCGTTTTGTCCCCGTGTTAACCCCTCATAAAAACCCTCGTTTATGTCTCCGTGTTAATCCTCGATAATAACCCTCTTTTATGCCCTCCTTGTTAATCCCCAAAAATTTAACCCTCGTTTTTTTTCCCCGTGTTAACCCTCGAAAATTTAACCCTGGGTTTATGTCCTCCGTTTTAAAACCTCGAAAATTTCCCCCTGTTTATTCTCCGTGTTAACCCTTCGAAAATTTCCCCCTCGTTTATTTCCGTTTTTAATCCTCGATAGTTTCCCCCGTTTTTTGTTTTGGGGGTTGGTTTAAATTATTGGACTTCTTTTAATCCCCTTTTATTATTTTGAAACCATGGCCCGCCCTTACGTCCAGGAGTAGTTAGGGGGGGTTAGACTTAGGGACGCGGGTTTCCCCCTTTTTACCAAATTAATTTTTAAACGGCCCGTTAGACTGTACTCTTTTAGACGTATCGGGTTGGGACTGTACCGGGTTAGACTGAAATTCTGTTAAAATTGAACCTGGGGGGATGTACTCGTTAGACTGAAATCTGTTGACGAAATCTTTTAGACTGAATCTGTTAGACTGTAATCTTTAGACTGAAATCTTTTTAGACTGTTCCCCTGTTAGACTGAAATCTGTTAGACTTTTCTCGGGTTAGACTGAAATCGGTTAACTGAACCTGTTAGACTGTACTCTTTTTGATGTACTTTTTTTGAGGAAACTTTTTGGGAACTGATTGTTAGATTTGTACTCTTTTTAGAGGGACTCTGTTAGACTGAAATCTTTAATTTGGAATCAGTTAGACTTTTAACCGGGTTGGGGAAAACTTTTAAACTTTGTTAGACTGTACTCTGTTAACTGTCCCTTTTCGTTTTTAGACTGTAACTTTTTAGAGGTACTCTTTTAACTGATCTTTTTGGACTTTTATTTGTAGATTTTAAATCTTTTTAGACTGTATCTGTTGGGACTGTACCTGTTAGACTGCCAACTTCTGTTTAGACTTTTTAAAAAATCTGTTTTGGACTGTACTCGTTTTAGACTGTACTCTTTTAAAGACTTAAGCTGTTAACTGAAAACTTTTAGACAAATTTTTTCCTGTTAGACTTTTAATCTGTTAGACTGAAACTAATGTTTTTAACGTACTCTGTTGCTGAACTTTGTTAGAATTTTTTAATTTAATTTTTTGCCTTTTCTCTGTTGGGCCCCTTAATCTGTTGGACTGTACTCTTTTTAACTGTAATCTGTTAGACTGAAAATTCTGTTAGACTGAAATCTTTTAAAAGGACTTTTTAACTTCTTTTAGACTGAAACTTGTTAGCCTTTTAACCTGTTAGAATGTAATCTGTTAGATGAAATTTTGATAGGAACTTTCGTACTCGGGTTAGTTTTAAATCTTTTTTTAGATTTGTACTCTTTGACTGTACTTGTTGGGCTGAAATCTGTTAAAATGAAATCTTTTGGGACTGAATTTTTTTTAGACTGTATTTTAGACTGAAATTTTTGTTAAAACGTACTTTTTTTAAGAACTTTTAATTGTTAGACTGAAATCTGTTAGACTGTATTTTTTAGACGTTACTCTGTTAGACTGTAATATTTTAGACTGAATTTGTTAGACGGGTACTCTAAAAACGGGTAATCTGTTAATTTGTACTCTGTTGGACTGAAATCTGTTAGACTGATTTTGGGGTTTAGACGAATTTTAGACTGAAATTTCTTTTAAAGACGTACTTTTTTAAAGACTGTAATAGTTAGACGGTACCTTTTTGGACTGTAATTTTTAAAGGAAGAAATCGGGTTAGATGAAATCTTTTTAGACTTTTAATTTTTTTGATTGTACTCTGTTAGACTGAAACTGTTAACTGTACCTTTAGACTGTAATTTTTTAGACTGTAATCTTTTAGACTGAAAATCTTTAAGACTGAAACTGTTAGATTGTACTCTTTTTAGACTGAATCTTTTTGACTGAAACTCTTTTGGGCGAAATCTTTTTAAGATTTAAACTGTTAGAGTGTCCCTTTGTTAGACTGAAAACTGTTAACTGTACTTGTTTAGGCTTTTACTTATTAGATTTGTAACTGTTGGGGACGGGAAAGGGTTTTAGACTGAAATTTTTAACTTAATTTTGTAGACTGAAATTCTGTTAGAGTGTAACGTTAGACGAAAATTGTTAGACTGTAACCCTTTTTAGATGTACCTGTTAGACGCTCTTTTGACGAAATCTGTTAGACGGAAACTTTTTGGGCCCTTTTTAATCTGTTGGGCCTGTACCCTGTTGACTGCACTTTTTAGACAGTAGTTGTTAGATGAATTTGTTAGATTTAAAACTCTTTAGACTGTAATATTTTTGGGGACTGTACTCTTTAGACTTGGTTAACCTCGGGTTAGACTGTAATCTGTTTAAGGAACTTTTTGTAATCGGGTTTTTTAGACTGTACTCTGTTAAGATTTTGTTTATCTGTTAGACTGTTTTAACTGAATCTGTTTTGACTGTACTTTTTTGACTGTACTTTTTTAAAGTCTGTAAATCTGTTTAGATGAAACTCTGTTAACTGTACTCTGTTAGACTGACTAGTTAGACTGTACTCTTTTTAGGAACTTTTAATTTCCTTTTTAGATTTGTACTTTTTGTTAAAAATTTAAACTTGTTAGCCCTGTACTTGTTAGACGTACCTGTTGACTGTACTCTTTTTAAAATGTATTTTTTAGACTGTACTCTGTTAGACTGTACCTGTTAGATTGTACTTTTTGGGACTTTACTAGTTTGACTTTTTTGTACTCTGTTAGACTGACCCCTTTAGACTGAAACTCTTTTTTGGGACTTTTCCTCTTTTGACTGTACCTGTTAGACTGTACTTGTTAAAACTGAAACTTTGTTGATGTACTCTGTTAGACTTTACTCTGTTTGACTGTACTCTGTTAGACTGTACTCTGTTAAAATGTACTCTTTTTAAAATTGTACTAGGGTTAGACTGAAACTCGGTTAGACTGTTTTTCTGTTAGATTTGGAAACCTGTAAGACTGTACTTTTGTTAGACTGTACTCGTTGGGACGTACTCTTTTAGACGGGTACTTGTTGGGTCTTTTTAAATTTTCCTGTTAGACTGTACTCTGTTAGACGAAAACCCTGTTAGACTGTACTTTTGTTAGACGGGACCCCTTTTAGACATATGTTAAAACTGTATTTCTTTTAGACTGTACTCTGTTGACTAAAAACTTTTTTTTAGACTGTACTTGTTAACTTACTCTGTTAGACTGTACTTTTTTAGACTGTCCTCTGTTAACTTTTACTCTTTTTAAAGGACTGTACTCTGTTAAAATTACTCTGTTAGACTGTACTCTGTTAGACTGTACTTTTTTAAACTTACTCTGTTTTTATTTTGGGGGGGGGGGTTCTTTTAACTATTGGTAAACTTTACTCTGTTAGACTGAAAACTTTTTTAGACGTACTCGGTTAACTGTACCTTTTTAGACTGTACTCTTTTTAGCCCCTGTACTCTGTTGGGACGTACTCTGTTAGACTGTATATGTTAGACGTACTCTGTTAACTGAAACCCCTGTTAGATGTACTCTTTTTTAGCTTTTTAACTTTTGTTAGATTTACTCTTTTTTGGGACTGTACTTTTTTAAAGGAACTGTACTCGGGTTAGACTGTACTCTGTTAGACTGTACTCTTTTAAAATGACTCTGTTAGACTGTACTCGGGTAAAACGGGTAATTTTAGACTTACTTGTTAAAACTGTTTTTGTTTTTTACTTTGTTAGACTGTACTCTTTTAGACTGTACTCTTTTTCTCCTTTAAGACGTACTAGTTAGATGTACTCTGTTGGGACTGTACTTGTTAGACTGTACTCTGTTAGACTGTACTTGTTAGACTGTCCCTCTTTTAGACTTTTATCTTTTAGAGGGACTCTTTTAGATTTGTACTCTTTTTAAAACTGTACTCTTTTAGACTGAAACTCTGTTAGACTGTACCGTTAGACTGTCCCTCCTGTTAACTGAACCTTTTAGACTTACCTTTTAAGGGACTGTACTCTGTTAGACTGTACTCTGTTAGGCCCTTTTAATTTTTGTTAGACTGTACTTTTTAGACTGTACTATTTAGCTGTACTTTTTGACTGTACTCTTTTTGGGACTGAAAACTTCTGTTAGACTGTACCCTTTTGGGAAAAACCTTTTAACTTTTGTTGACTTTTACTCGTTAACTGTACTCGTTAGACTGACTCTGTTAGACTTAATCTGTTGACTGAACTCGGTTGGGACTGTACTCGGGTTAGAGGTACTCCCTTTTTTAGACTGTACTCTTTAGCTGTACTCTGTTAGACTGTACTCTGTTGGGGACTGAACCGTTGGGCCCGTACTTGTTAGACTGTACTCGTTAACTGTCCTTTTTAGACTGTTCTCTGTTAAAACTGTACTCGTTAGACTGTACTCTGTTAGACTGTACTTTTTTTGGACTGAACTCTTAGACTGTACCCCCTGTTGGGACTGTATTTGGGTAGACTGTACTCTGTTAGACTGTACCTCGTTTGGAACTGTACTTTTTTGGGACTGTACTCGGGTTAAAACTGTACTTTTTTGACTGTACTCGGGTTGGACTGTACTTTTTGGACTTTTACTTGTAAAAAGTACCTTTTTAGACTGTACTCTTTTGGGACTGTACTCTTTTTAGACTGTACTCTGTTAGACGGGACTCTGTTAGACTGTACCCCCCCCTTTCGGGTTTTTAGCGTACTCTGTTAGACTTTTCCCTTGTTAGACTGTACTCTGTTAAAACTTTTAACCTCTTTTTAGACTGTATTTCCTTTTTCGCAGACGTGAAAAATTCGGAGGAGAAAAATAAAAGGTGGGACCAAAAGAGTATAAGGGATGTGGGAACAACGGGTCTTTTTTGACAGGCTTTTGTAACCAGGTCAAACGGGCTGTAATAGCCCGGGTCTAAAAATTGTAGAACGGGTTTCTGACAGGGGGTAGTAGACTTGTTCAACCACCTGTAGAAAGACCAGGTTGTTTGGTGGGGGCTGTCACTCCTGGCAAGACAGTTACGCCCTGACTAATGGAAAAACGTTTTCCCCTCGGGGCCCATTTTCACCTTCTTGGGAAAAAGCCGAGGGGCTCTAAACCCATAAGGGAATTTTAAAATTGGTTTCAAACTTTATATTAGTGAAATTATGGAATATTGGTAAAGAGTCAGATAAACTACAGAATGCCCTTTTCGTTTGACTTGAAACTTTTGAAGCTGGCCCTTTCTTGGTAGAAGTTTGGCTTATGGGGGCTGTTTTATGTCCAATTTGTGCTGCTCTGTCTATGTCCAAATTTTTGTTTATTTTTATTAAAAAAAAATTGGGTTTTAATGCCCAAGGGAAATTTTTTGTTGATTTTTTTTTCCGATTCCCTTAAGATTTTCAACATAAATTTAACAACATTTAAAAAATTTAAAGCCCCCACTCTGCACTTTTCCCCTTTCCTGTAAGTTAAAGGGAATTTTTCAGGGTTGAAATTGGGGGATACAACACGGGTTAAACCAAAGATACAGTAAAGGGTGTTATAAAAAACAAATTGGGGAAAAAATAACCTTTCGGGGGATCTTTGGGCAAAGACAAAACATTTTCCCTTATATTTTTTTGCACTTTACTTGTTGGTGGATCAACACAAGGGGCCTGTTTTTGTAGCTGTAATCTTCCCAAATTAAATACAGTTTTCTCAGTTCATAGTTCCAGGCCAAAAAGGCTAGCTTTTTAACACTGTAGTAATTCGAAATACCCATTATCCCCTGAAAAATTTACAACACAATATTACCTTCTTACACACACACAAATATTGTTTTAAAAAGGATGAACACTATATATATATAATGATCACCCGGCATAATGCCCGTGAGCGCCCTGGCATTATGCCGGGTGAGCGCCCTGGCATTATGCCGGGTGAGCGCCCTGGCATTATGCCGTGATGAAAATCACAGAGTAGGTCACTGCGCTACTCTAAGAAAACTTCCCCTCAGGAGCTGTGCAATGTTGCCTTGCGACACTGTATAGCTCCTGATGACGTACTGATAAGTGTGAAAATACTTGAGCTGAAGATTTCTACCCCGCCCCCCCTTCCCCCGTGGCTTGTCTTGCAGAGTTAAGATCGCCTCTGTGATTGTTTGATATATATATATATATATATATATATATATTATATATATAATATATATATATATATATATATATATATATATATGTGTGTGTGTGTGTGTATGTGTGTGTATGGTGTGTGTGTGTACTCACCTATTTGTGGTTGCAGGGGTCGAGTCATAGCTCCTGGCCCTGCCTCTTCGTTGATTGATATTAGGTCTCTCTCTCCCTGCCCCATGAGCTCTATCATACCTCGCCTTAAAACTATGTATGGTTCCTGTGTGTGTGTGTGTGTGTGTGTGTGTGTGTGTGTGTGTGTGTGTGTGTGTGTGTGTGTGTGTGTGTGTGTGTAATTCAAAAAAATCACGAACAAGTGATACCAGACACAAAACAACTACGGGGGGAGTTGAATAATAGCTTCTGGTGTTTTGTGTTACAATTAACTTAATACTTGAGGATCTAACAACATTGTTATTCGATACTTACTGCACAAGAATCGAATGTGATTTTAAGCCATATTAGAACTTACAATAACCCGGCATTTTGGTGTAAAACAAGCCACTGTCCCTTGTTGCTCTTCGCTTGAACGGAATATTGTCGAATCGGCGATTATTTATCATGATAAGCGTTTATTATACAGTAACAGTTGTGGGTTGTTCAAATTAGATTCATTTTTAGTTGAGGCAATTGTACATAGCCAAAAATCTGGCTCTTATACGAATGTGTTTGACTGTCTTAACTATGTAGATCCACACCGAGGAATTATGGCATATTTTTCCTGCTTTTTCTGATGGTTAGACCAGTGTTTACCTCAGAATGTTGCGCGGTAGATAAACTATGGCTGTCTTCCTTGACATTACGGATGCCACCCTCTTTAAATGTGCCCCTTTAAATGGACCCCTTTTCTAGAGGTGTTGAAACTCCTAAGATAATTGCTAGTGATATCTATATCACTGGCAATGTATGCAAAGTTATTATATATGTAAAGTTATTAATATAACCGCGTAGTCTGACCAGTGTTTGATAATTATCTTACATTAGTTAGGTTCCTGTTATAATATCACTGAGTTAGAGGATTTAAGATCTTAAAATCACTGGAGGTTTAAAACAAATGAACATTTCTGAACTTTCTAGTGAAATGAGTTACAGGGAGGTAAAGAATGTTATCCATGGAGACAAAGAATGTTATCCATGGAGATAAAGAATGTTATCCATGGAGACAAAGAATGTTATCCATGGAGACAAAGAATGTTATCCATGGAGACAAAGAATGTTATCCATGGAGACAAAGAATGTTATCCATGGAGACAAAGAATGTTATCCATGGAGACAAAGAATGTTATCCATGGAGACAAAGAACATTATCCATGGAGATAAAGAACATTATCCATGGAGATAAAGAACGTTATCCATGGAGACAAAGAACGTTATCCATGGAGACAAAGAATGTTATCCATGGAGACAAAGAATGTTATCCATGGAGACAAAGAACATTATCCATGGAGATAAAGAACATTATCCATGGAGATAAAGAACGTTATCCATGGAGACAAAGAACGTTATCCATGGAGACAAAGAACATTATCCATGGAGACAAAGAATATTATCTATGGAGACAAAGAACGTTATCCATGGAGACAAAGAATGTTATCCATGGAGACAAAGAACATTATCCATGGAGATAAAGAACATTATCCATGGAGACAAAGAACGCTATCCATGGAGACAAAGAACGTTATCCATGGAAACAAAGAACATTATCCATGGAGACAAAGAACGTTATCCATGAAGACAAAGAATGTTATCCATGGAAACAAAGAACATTATCCATGGAGACAAAGAACATTATCCATGGAGACAAAGAACGTTATCCATGAAGACAAAGAACATTATCCATGGAAACAAAGAACATTATCCATGGAGACAAAGAACATTATCCATGGAGACAAAGAACGTTATCCATGGAGACAAAGAACGTTATCCATGGAGACAAAGAACATTATCCATGGAGACAACATTATCCTGTGGGTCATCAAGTAACTAAGACCCATGTCAGGAAACACTTGTCGTGTCCAACCTTGTACCTACCTACCACATCTTGTCAGTTCCAGCATGCCATTTCTCAAATAGTGGAATGTATGAGAGTATAGTGGTACCAACACTCTTATATGGGTGTGAAGCATGGGTTGTTAACATTGCAGTGAGGAGGAGGCTGGAGGCAGTGATGTCGTGTCTGAGGGCAATGTGTGGCGTGAGTATTATGGAGAGAATTTGTAGTTTTGAGATTGGAAGGTACAGGGTTACTAAAAGTATTATCCAGAGGGCTGAGGAGGGGCTGAGGTGGTTTTGATATTTAGAGATGATAGAGCAAAATAGGATGACCTAGAGGGTGTATAAATCTATAGTGGAGGGAAGGCAGGGTAGGGGTCATCCTAAGAAAAGTTGGAGGGTGGAGGTAAAGTGGTTTGGAGTGATAGGGGCTTGGACATCCCACACGTTGTGTATACTTTTTAGGAGTGAATGGAGGTAAGTGGTTTTTTATGACTTGATGTGCTGTTAGCAAGATAACATTTATGAAGGAATTCAAAGAAACGAGTATGTTAAATACTTGTATGTACCGACCTTCATCTAAAGTGTCTTCAGAACACGTTTCTCTTACCTTAAACCTCTTGTTAGCGTCACAGAGCGGGATGGACTGACAGTACTGGCTGACTATCCAGGTCTCGCGAGGACGTACGTTCTGGTCAGAACAACTGAGTCTGTTGATTGACTGGGCAGTCACAGTCGGTGAGGCTGTTGTAGTAGTCGTGCTGGTTGATGTTCCAACGGCGCATAGATCTGTTGCTGTGAGGGAGAGAGAAACAGCTAGGAAAAAAAAGACTTGCTGTAAGGGAGGCAGTATAGTGCTAGAGGTTGCAAGAGTAGCTCTGTGTATCACAGTGTCACTATTAACAAAAAACATGATCAACATTTTGTATATTGTATCCATAGCTTTTATTGCTGGCCAAGACCTACATAGTGTTGGACAGGAGCTATATATTGTTGGCCAGTAACTACACATTGCTGGCCAGTAACTACCTGACATAGCCAAGAGCTATGTCAGGCCTCACTGTACACATCCCAAGAAAATAAAGATACAATGGGCGGGTGAGGTGTAAGAACAAAGCATAAACATAAACAAAAGATGTTTAACAATAAAGTTGTATAAGGAAAAGTACAGAATTACGCAAATAACCTTCATATATTTATCAAAAGGTTTGTACATAAATAACATGTATTTGGTAGCAGTCGTGGGTTCTGATCAGTGCTTCTGACAGTACTTCAGAATGGTTGAACTTGCTGCTGTTATGGATGATTGTGTGTGATACAAGAGATGCTTCCAAACACTTCCTCGTCTGTACATCTGTTTGCTTGATAACTATTCTTTAAATGCTACACATAGATGTGTGTTCTAGTTAATGTGTTTTTTTGACTTCAAATTGTTGTTCAATTACATTATCATGTCTAAGACTTGGAAATTAACCACTGCTGTGTAAACCAATTAAGTTAGGTTAGGTTAGGGTAGCTTAGCTGTGCTGTTATTTACTGATTTTCACTTGTTCCGTGTTTACCAGCGCCATTTTGACACAAGCTTGTTCTTCTGAAACACAATTCTTCTCACTTGTATCATTGCCCAACCAGTTTTAATGTGTCAAAGAAGTTAGCTTCAATAACGCTACTTGGTGGATTATTTTACTCAACTACAACTATATTGCCAAAGCATCACTTTCCTTTCTTTTCTGTTTCTGAATTTATCTAACTTAAATAAAAGAATAAACACATAGAGGAACTATATTAGTAATAATAGTAGAATTACCGACAAAATGTTAGGAAGATGAACAAAGATGTAACTAATGTGACATTTTATTGTGGCAACGTTTCGCTCTTCACTTTCTTAAAGTTCCTGGGGAGCGAAACGTTGACATGATAAAATGTCACATTAGTTGAATCTGTGTCCATTTATCTAAGAGGAAATATATTGGTCACAGAGAGGAGGAAGACAGAGGAGAATATTCTTACCTTTGGGGCTACTCACACACTGACTGAGGCCTCTGTCGTATACTTTGTTAGGAGAATTGCAGAATTCAGCAGCACTGATTTCTATGTTGGATACGAAGCAGGCTGAGCAGAGAATTTTGGTGACTCTTGTGGGTCGACAGATGTTGTAGGTGGCACAGCGTGAGTCTTTGAAGATACACGGTAGTGAAGGCCCAGTGCCTGTTGTAGATGTTGGTGTTGGCGTTGGTGTTGGCTTTGGTGTTGCCTTTGGTGTTGGCTTTGGTGTTGGTGCTGTTGTTGGTGCTTGTGTTGGTGAAGTTACCACTTGTCCACTGGTGCCACAAGGTGGTGGCACTTGATCAGGGAAGCTGCACTGGTCCGGGTCATATTACACGTGCTGGCTCACACTCGTAATTTACGTGAAGAACACTCCCACCTTCATCCGGTCCACACATCTGGCCAGAGTCAGGATAAAACATCACTATTTCCGCCTCATTATTTCAAGCGTCTCATAACAATATATATTATATATATGTAGTTATTTGGTAGACGCAACCACCCAGGGAAAAGTACTACCGTCCTGCCAGTTGACTGTCAACAGAAACCTGTAACTGTTTTGCATGATGGTAGGAATTGGTGGTTCTTTTCTGTCTCATAAACACGCTAGATAAGGGATATCTTGCTACTCTACTTACATTTGGTCACACTTAAGACACGACATGCATATATAATACATCATCTGGGTTTTTTCTCCTTTTTCTAAATAGCTCTTGTTCTTCTTTATTTCTTCTATTGTCCATGGGAAGGGAAAAGAATCTTTCTCGTAAGCCATGCATGTCGTATGAGGCGACTAAAATTCCCGTGAGCAATGGGCTAGAAACCCCCCTTCTCCTGTAGACATTTACTAAAAAGAGAAGAAGAAAAACTTTAAAACTGGGAGTTAAATGTGCGTGGATGTAGTGCGGTTGACAAGAAACAGATGATTGCTGATGTTATAAATGAAAAAAAGTTGGATGCCCTGGCCCTAAGCGAAACAAAGCTGAAGGGGGTGGGGAGGTTTCAGTGGGGGGAAATAAATGGGATTAAATCGGGGAGTATCTGAGAGAGTTAGAGCAAAGGAAGGGGTAGCAGTAATGTTGAATGATCAGTTATGGAAGGAGGAAAGAGAATATGAATGTGAATTCAAGAATTAGTGGATTAAAGTAAAGGTTGGATGCGAGAAGTGGGTCATATAAGCGTGTATGCACCTGGAGAAGAGAGGATGCAGAGGAGAGAGAGAGGATTTTGGGAGTGTAAGTGAATGTATAGGAGCCTTTGAACCAAGTGAGAGGTAATTGTGGTAGGGGACCGGGAATGCTAAAGTAGGAGAAACTTTTAGAGAGGGTGTGGTAGGTAAGTTTGGGGTGCCAGGTTATAAATGATAATGGGAGCCCTTTTGATTGAACTTTGTATAAAAAGGGGTTTAGTTTAGGTAATACTTTATTTTAAGAAAAAGAGGATAAAAAAGTATACAAGATATGATGTAGGGCGAAATGACAGTAGTTTGTTGGATTATGCATTGGTAGATAAAAGACTGTTGAGTAGATTCAGGATGTACATGTTTATAGAGGGGCCCCAGATATATCAGATCACTTTCTAGTTGTAGCTACATGAGAGTAAAGGTAGATGGGATACAAGGAGAAAAGAAGCATCAGGAAGAGAGAGGTGAAGGTTTATAAACTAAAAGAGGAGGCAGTTCGGGTAAGATATAAACAGCTATTGGAGGATAGATGGGCTAATGAGAGATAGGCAATGGGGTCGAAGAGGTATGGGGTAGGTTTAAAAATGTAGTGTTAGAGTGTTCAGCAGAAGTTTGTGGTTACAGGAAAATGGGTGCGGGAGGAAGAGGGGGCGATTGGTGGAATGATGATGTTAAAGGAGTAGTAAGGGAGAAAAAGTTAGCATATGAGAAGTTTTTACAAAAGTAGAAGTGATGCAAGGAGGGAAGAGTATATGGAGAAAAAGAGAGAGGTTAAGAGAGTGGATGAAGCAATGTAAAAAGAGAGCAAATGAGAGATGGGTGAGATGCTATCAACAAATTTTGTTGTAAAATAAGATAAAGTTTTGGGAGTGAGATCAACAAGTTAAAAAAGCCTAGGAACAAATGGATTTGTCAGTTAAAATAGGAGAGGAGAGTTATTAAATGGAGAGTTAGAGGTATTTGGGGAAAATGGAGGGAATATTTTGAGGAATTGTTAAATGTTGATGAAGATAGGGAAGCTGTGATTTCCGTATAGGACAAGGAGGAATAACATCTTGTAGGGGTGAGGAAGAGCCAGTTGTGAGTGTGGGGGAAGTTGTGGAGGCAGTAGGTGAAAAGAAAGGGGATAACGCGCCGGGGGGAAATTTATGGGATAAAGATAAATGTTAAAAGCAGGTGGGGATATAGTTTTGGAGAGTGGTTGGTGCAATTATTTAATAAATGTATGGAAGAGGGGGAAGGTACCTAGGGATTGGCAGAGAGCATGGATAGTTCCTTTGTATAAAGGCAAAGGGGATAAAAAAGAGTGCAAAAATTGTAGGGGGATATGTCTGAGTTACCTGGTAAAGTGTATGGTGAGTTTTATTGAAAGAATTAAGAGTAAGACGGGAATAGGATAGCAGATGAACAAGGAGGCTTTAGGAAAGGTTTGGGGGTGTGTGGACCCGGTGTTTACAGTAAAACATATAAGTGAACGTTTTAGATAAGGCTAAAGAGGGCTTTGTGGCATTTATGAATTTGGAAAAGGGTATGACAGGGGGATAGGGGTGGCATGGGGCAGATGTTGCATGTGTATGGTGTAGGGAGGTAGGATTATGAACGCAGGGAAGAGTTTTTCACGAGGATAGTGAGGCTCAAGTTAGAGTATGTAGAAAGGGGAAATTATTTACCAGTTAAAAGTTGGCCTTAGGAAAGGATGTGTGATGTCACCATGGTATGTTTAATTATATTTAATAGAATGGGGTTGTAAGAGAAGTAAATGCGAGGTGTCTTGGCAAAAGTGCGTGGCAGTTAAAAGATAACGAATCACCATAAGTGGGAGTTGTCACAGTTGCTCTTGCTGATGACACTGTTGGGCTCCCTTTTTGGGAGATTCTGAAGAGAGTTGCATGAGATTGGTGAGATGGCTTTGGGAGGTGTGCAAAAGAAGGAAAATAAGTGAATACAGGAAAGGTAAGGTTATGAGGATAACAAAAAGAGTAGGTGAGAAAGATTGGATATCAGATAGGGGGGAGAGTATGGAGGAGGTTGATGAATGTATTCAGATATTGGGAGTGGAAGTTGTCAGCGGATGGGTTCTATGTGAAGTAGAGGGTGAATCATAGAAATTGAGGGGAAAAGGGTGAGTGGTGCACTTAGGATCTGTGGAGACAAAGAACTTTGCCTTGGAGGCAATGAGGGGAATGTATGCGAGTAAATTTTACCCAAAAAAAAAAAAAAAAAAAAAAAAAAAAAAAAAAAAAAAAAAAAAAAAAAAAAAAAAAAAAAAAAAAAAAAAAAAAAAAAAAAAAAAAAAAAAAAAAATAAAAAAAAAAAAATAAAAAAAAAAAAAAAAAAAAAAAAAAAAAAAAAAAAAAAAAACGTTTATATAGTGTGACGCGAGGGTGATGAATGTTGCAGCGAGGAGGATCAGGCGGGAGGCAGTGGAGATGTTATTTCTGAGGGCAATGTGTGGCGTGTGAATAAAATGCACGGAGAATTCGTCGTTTGGAAAGTTAGGAGGAGGTGGAGGATTACAGTCCAGAGGGCTGAGGATGGTTGTTTAGGTGGTTAGGTCTGTAGAGAGAATGGAGCGAAAACAGAGTGACTTCAAGAGTGTATCTGTTGTAGTGGAAGGAGGATGGGTAGGGGTCGGTAGGAAAGGTTGGAGGTGGGGTAATGGAGGTTTTGTGGTGCGAGGGCTTGGACTTCAGCCGGCATGCGTGAGCGTGTTTGATAGGAGTGAATGAGGACCATGGCTTTTAATATTGAGGTGCTGTTGGAGTGTGAGCAAGTAATAACATTTATGAAGCGGGTTCAGGGAAACCAGCGGCCGGAACTTGCTCAGGAGATGGAAGCTACAGTGCCTGCACTTGAAGGAGAGGTGTTAATGTTTGCAGTTAACAACTGTAGTGTAAAGATCCTTCTGGCAAGACCAGTGATGGAGTGATGTGGTGAAACGTTTTTTTTTCTGGCCATCTTGCTTGGTGGGAATCGGCCAGTGTGATAATTAAATAATAAATAATAAAACTATATATATATATATATTATATATATATATATATATATATATATATAATATATATATTTATATATATATATATATATATATATATATATGAAGCTACGCATAACTTTTAACTATGTCATTTGTAGTGGTCGGAAGTCCATGGTCACGTACATGAGCTCACGGACAAGTAAGACTTTGTGTACAATGCGTTTGTACTGATACATAGTTCATTGGTCCTTAACTAGGCATGACGGTCATACACATGTAAATTGAAGAGTGACGCAGTGTGTAAAGGTGACTAAGAACAGGTACCTGCTTACTGATAAGTGAACAGATGCACAGGTGTAAGGTGACTAACACCAGGTCTACTTACTGCTAGGTGAATTAATGACAACAGGTGTAAGGTGACTAACTCCAGGTGCCTACTTACTGCTAGGTGAACAAATGACAACAGGTTTTTGTAAGGTGACTAACACTACTACTACCTTATCTCCCCCCATCTCCTTAGATGCAGTACCTATCGAACCTTACCTACTTACTAGACTACTCTCTAGACTATACCTCTCTCCTTGTGGTAGTCAGGGGTTTGATCTCGTATGGAGATACATCTTCTTCCTCCTATTAAACCTGATTAATTTCTCAATCCCCCAGGCGCAGTATGTCTCTTGGGTTTAGCGTTTTCTTATTTACTTCGTGATTTAGTCTTGTGTGTTAGCTACGGCTTGTAATACCGTTATTGACACATATTGTCCTGTTCACCTAGCAGTAAGTACTAGGTGTTAGTCACATTACACATGTTGTCACTGTTCAATTAGCAGTAAATAGGTACTGGGTGTTTGGTGACCTGACACATTGCTGTCACTGTTCAACCTATCAGTAAGTCAGGTCTCCTAGGTGTTGTCAACTTATCTCCTTCTGTCATTTTCACTTAACAGTAAATAGGTAATTGGTGTTAGTCACCGTACACATTCTGTAAAAGTTCACCTAGCAGTAAGTAGGTCTCATGGATTGTTGTCACCTTACACTGCTATCATGTTCACCTCCAACAAGTAGGGCACTGGTGTTAGTCACGTACACCTGGCTGTCACTGTTCACTGAGCAGTAATAGCACCTGGGTGTTAGTCACCTTACACTGCGACATGTTCCCTAGCAGTACTATGTTACCTGGGTGTAGATCACTTACACCTGCTTCTCACAGTTCACCGAGCAGTAAGTAGCTTACTGAACGTTTGTCCCTTACAAATGCTGTCACGTTCACTTAAGCAGTACGTAGGTATGGGTGTTAGGGGACTATTTTGGTGCTTCCGGGATAAAGGACTGAGTACAGCAACGAAATAAGCCCACACTTCTTGGGTTATCCTGGGTTCTCCTGGATTATCCGGATTATCATGGGTTATTAAAATTTTATTTGTTATTGCATCGCTATTCACCTCCCCAGGATCTATCCTGCTCAGCATCTCTCTGCTTCGTTCTCATCCTGCCTCCAGCATCTCTTCCTTCCCAGCAATCTATCTGCTAAGCATCTTATCCTTCCAGCATTCATCCTGCCTCCAGCATTCATCTGCTCTAGCATCCTGCATCAGGCTTCCTGCTCTCATCCTCCTCCAGCATCTATCCTTCCAGCATTCATCCTCCACAGCATCTCTCTGCTCCCAATAATCTCATCTGCCCAGCTCTCTTCCTCCCCCACATCTATCCTCCCCCAACATTCTTCTCCTACTTCAGATTCCTGGGGATACTGGGGTGCAATACTCCAGGTATTCCTTCAAGATAATGACAAAAAACATTGTACAAAATGTTAAACTTTGAGACGGACTTCAGCTGAAGTGTTACAAGACCTCACGTCTCTGGAAGTCTCACGTTCTGTGAGCCTCACGTCCCTGGGAGTCTCACGTCTCCGGAAGGCTCACGTTCTCCTGGGAGTCTCACGTCTTGGAAGTTCACGTCTCTGGAGTCTCGTCTCCTGGAAGTCTCAGTCTCCTGGAAGTCTCCGTCTCTGGGGAGTCACACGTTCTCCTGGAAGAACTCTCAGTCTCCTGGGAGTCTACGTCTCTGGAAGTCTCACGTCTCTGGGAGTCTCACGTCTCTGGAAGTCTCACGTTCTCCTGGAGTCTACGTCTCCTGGAAAGTCTCACGTTCTCCTGGGGTCTCAACGTATCCTGGAATTCACGTTCCTGGGAGTCTCACGTCTCCTGGAAGTCTCACGTCTCTGGGAGTCTCACGGCTCTGGGAGTCTTCAATTGAACCATACACTTTGTCACTTGTGTACTGGGGGAGGTTGTAGAGGTTATTTGAAATGAGCAAGGCCATATTTTTATTTGCTGCATAAATTACTGCTAATACAAGATGTCAAAAACTCGTAGGGGTCATTAACGTTGTGTTTTACGTATATTCATTAAACAACAACAAAAACTGAACTTGTTTAAACAGAGTTTTTGTGTTTTTCTGCGATGAGTTATGTTGACCGTTGATAATTAGGCCACACTGGTTATCAAGACTGATAAGAGTACATTCTTCTCAGGTGAGGATGATTACATCAAACTCCTCTTATCTTACAGTTTTCTTGTATTAGGACTGAAGTGTGGCGAAAATTTCACATTATAGATACCCTCGTGTTGACTATGTGTCTAAATTTCTCAAGTTGTCGGTTCCAGAAACCATTTTAGGTGAGCGTGGAGATAGCATGATTTAAGTTAAGTGTTCTTGTGTTGTGATTGAAAGATTACAAGGAGTCTTAATGTTGCTAGTGGGTAGTTAGGCTTTAACTCCATTAAGCTAGTGAAGAGGCGCATGAGTTTCCCTGTCTTCTAATATATTTTTCCCTTATAAATATCTTGCCTAATTACGATCACTTTGTTAGTTGCTTTCGTAAGTTGATAAGTCCAGGATGTTTTTAATTGTGTTGTTACATCTATACAACACAGTTATCTCAACATTTTATTAAGTTATAATATGAATTAAGTTATTTTAATTGTTTATTATAACACACTGGCGATTCCACCAGGCAGGTGGCCCGAAAAAAGAAAATCTTTCACCATCATTCACTCACACTGTTTGCCGAGGGGCGTTATACTTACAGTTTTTAAAACTGCATATTAACCCCCTCTTCAGAGTGCAGGCACTGTACTTCCTCTCCAGGACTCAGGCCGGATTGCCGGTTTTCTGAACCTTCATACATGTTACTTTGCTCACCATCCAACGCAAGTCAAGTATTAAAAAACCATTTGGTTTTACTTTTTTTCCAATTCACTCCTATCAAAACATGTCACGCATGCCTGTGGCAGTCCAAGACCTCGCACACAAACCTCTTTACCCCTTCTCCGACCTTTAACAAACAACCGGTCTACTCACCCTTTATACACGAATTATGTTATACATGAATTAAGTTGTACATGAATAAGTTTGTTACATGAATTAAAGAAAGATTCTGGATTCAACGTTACGAAGCTGACTCGGCAAATGCGATAGTAATTATATACAAGGTAGATTATAGGGGATAAATCATCATAGAAGAAGTGGAACTGAAGTGTGGTTAAAGCAAGTGACTGACCTGTATACCGCTGCAAGTTCTGGGTTGGTTGAAACACTTCTTTGCATACAAAGTCACTTTAGGATCCCCCCGACTGTAGTCGGGTAACGCGGTCTGTGGTGAGACAACAGGGAAGTAACTCGTCATGTCACGTCGTCTGGACCACCAGTGTCATACCTGATTTACTAACCTATTGACAACAATAACATTATTAAGATTAATGAAATATTCATTAGTTTATTACTGACACTTCAAGACTTAAATTTACCATATTTGTATTATATTATATTATATATATATATATATATATATATAATAATATATTATATATATATATATATTATATATATAGATATATATATATATATATCGTACTTGTTAATTTAAAAGCTAGGAAACACTGTCTAGGAAGCGTTATGATGGTACCAGATATGATTCTACTAACCATATGTCGGTACAGCAGCATGGCAAGAGTCACATGGTTAACACCAGTTACCATCACTGCTGCTACCTTCTCATTCCAATATCTGCAAACCACAATACTATTATTCTTATTATTTATTTTTATTACTATTATTATTATTGTTATCATTATTTTTTATTTTATTAGGACGAAACTTAACAGTAGGTCACACAAGCTTTGCGGAAAGCAAATATTTTTCAAACTAATGTTTCGTCTTAGTTAGTTGATAAATATGTAGAGTTATTGTTGCTTTTCAGCAACCAGTGGTCGAGCCTTAACTGTATTATGTACACATGGGTTTAGCGCCTTCTGACGTACACTATCAGTATTGCGTGTGTATGAGTGTGTACATTATATATATAATATATTATAGATATATATATTATATATATTATATATATATATATATATATATATATAGATATATAAATAATATTTATATATATATATATATTATATTATAAATATATATATTTATTTATTTAATTTATTTATTTATTTTATTTGTGCACACATACAGAGGTACAAAAAAAAATACAGATAAGAGCAGTATGCCAAGCACGTCTACTATGCATAGCATTTCGGCTGGCTTACTAAAATTATAAGACTAACTAAGCAATGTTATTGTTAATATAATATGATAATCAAGAAGACGCGCTAAGACAAGGACTATACAGCGCTGCTACTAAGCTATGATGAAATCAGTGATAAAACATTAATAATGTAAACAGGATAACTCTAAGCACAAAGAGAGTATTACTAAAGGAAGGTCATATGGTTGCTTCAGTTAGGTAGTGATTCTGTTTGGTAGTGTATTTAAACTAATAAAGTTAGATTGGGTTTTAGGTTTAAATTTATGTGATATAATTGTGAGAAACATTTAAGATATAAAATTTATAATGTTCGTTTTCAGTATTTATTGGTTTTGGGGAGTAAGTAATCTTTGGAGAAGGACTTGAATTTATAACAGGTTGTGTTTCTTTTATATTTATCACGTAATGAATTCCAGAGTTTAGGGCCTTTTATGTGATTGTGTTATTGCATAGTGTGAGATGGACACGAGGAATCAAAAGAGTGATCTGTGCCATGTTGTTATGGTCCTGTGTTTGTGAGGTTGGCAAGGCGATGTTTGAGGGAGTGGTTAAATCAGTGTTAAAGTGTTCTATGTATGTAATAGGTGCAGTAATAAGTATGGATGTTATTGTTTTGGTTGCGTAGGGTTAGTGTATTGAATAATGGTTGAGTGTGCTGCCTTTAGAGAGAATTTGGTATCATTCTACTCGCAGCTTTTGTTGGGGTAATTAGTGGTCTGAGATGGGTTAATTGTTGGGTGAGCTGCACATATTCCATGTGAGATAGGGGTAATAAGGAGTTTAGATATAGGGCAAGGGAGGGCCTGACTGTGGACATAGTACGTTTCTTCGATAGTATGCCTACAGTCTTGAAATTTTCGCTTTAGATATTTGTTGTATATGTGTATGAAATTAGAGTCTATTATCAAGGTGGATTTCCTAAGAATTTGCTCTGTATTTTGTGATAGGTTTTTTTTGATCATTTAACATTTGTTAAGAGGGACATCAGTAGTCTGTTACCAAGAACTGAATGACGTAGGTTTTGTCAATGTTTAGTGTACGTTTGTTTGTCCTCATAGGTAGATATTTTTGTAATTCGGTATTTTCAGTATTGGCGTAGCGTGACTGGGCTCGGGTAAGAGAGAAGACGTATGTAGAGTCATATGCAAATGTGTGGGTTTGAGTAATTTCGAAGCATTTGGAGGTATTTATTGTATAGGAGGAAAGAGAAAAAGAGGGCCAAGGACATTCCTGTGGGACACCCACTGTAATTGGTTGTGCAGAGAGTTTGCCCATCGTGCGTAACATATTGGCTTCTGTTTGCTGAGGTAAGACTTGAGGTTGTTGAGGGAGTGCCCTCTTTACATAGGAGACAATTTTACGTGGAGGCAAGTATGGTCACCAGTATCAAAGCTTTACTAAGTAATGAAATCCCCAGTGGGGACTTCTTTTTTCCTTATTGCAGTGTATATATGTTCTTGGCATGTGTATAATAGCATCATTAGTATTTTTATTAGGCCTGAATCCAAATTGGCAGGGGATGAGTTGTTTTGGGAGCTAAGGTTAGGAGTAGATTCGTTTATGAATTTATTTTTCAAAGATTTTGAGAGGGGTGTAAGTTGGATATTGGCCTATAGGTTATTCAAACTCTGTTTGGTCTCCTCCTTTGTGGATCGGGTGACCTTGCTATTGCGTACTGTAGGGAAGGTGGAGGATTCAAAGGATTTGTTAAAGAGTGTTGCAATGATTGGTGTTGCATTGTGACACTTTGTTGGATATAAGGGTTGGTGGTATAGGTATTTAAATTCCTGCCTTGTTTTTTAGTTGCGTGATAATAAGGGAGATTCGTCTGGTTCGTCGGAGGTAGGAACTGTGTGGTCGGGTAGATTGCCGGGTGAGGTAGTATTTGGTTGGGGTTTCTGAGCTTGGGATTTTATTGGCAAGGTTTTTGTCTATAGTGGAGACGAAATCATTGAGTTGTTTGCTGTTTCTGTTTGGTGGGAGTTGGGGTTCATCTGTTTTTGCTTATTTTATTTTTTTTTCCCCCCCCCCGCTATTTAGTGCTATCTTTTTTTTTCAGAATTATGATAGGGTTTTTCAGGTCTTTTTTTTATCCCTCGTAAGTTGGATAATCTGTTCTCTACTACAATTTTTTTGCCCTTCTTATCAGGCTGGTAGGATGACGAGGTAGAGTTTGTTGGTCTCTGGTGATGTGACCTTTCTGTACTGTTTTTCTATTGTGTGTTTTGTATTTTGGATTTGAGAATGCTGGGGTGTCAGGCCAGGGACTGTCAGTATCTTTGTGTCATCTGTTTGTGTTTTTTTAGGGCAGTGCTTGTTATAGATGGTATTGGGTTTTTTTTAGAAAATTTATTATACATTCGTTCAATATCTGTATAGGTTTCTAGCCTCCGGTGTGCCAATCAATGTTGCTTATGCTGTTGTGAAGGAATTAATGGCTGCCTCATTGTGAAGTCTGACTGGTGATTAGTAGTGTCTTGGGGTAGCTTACCAAGAGTTGTTATGAGGACAGTAGGGTAAGTGGTCTGTGGTATAATCTGTAATTATGCCTGATTTTAAAGGGGTTTTGTGTTGGTCAGATGTGGTTCAAGTAAGGGAAAACACTAGTTCTGTAATTTGTAGGTTTGTTACTGTTGGTAGTAACAACAGTTACTCATTGTGTTTGTGAAATTCAGTAACGTTGTGGTCTGTCTTGCAGGAGATTTTATTGATGTCACCTGAGAGTAGTAACGTGAACTTTGTTCTTGGTGCATTCAGTTCTCATACTCCTAGATTTTTGCACTAATTGGCTCATGTTTGATTTGGCAACTCTGTAGATGTATCTCCAATGTGAGCGGTTTTTGTAGAGTACTATGATTTGAATTAGTATTATATATTCCCCATGTTCATCCTTGTGCAAGTATTAGTGATAATTTAGTTGGTTGAGTGTATAGGCTGTGCACCCCTTGTGATCGGGCTGCCGTTGTGTAATGGCTGTGTAACCAGAATGGCATGACATTGTTACTATCAGGCTATAGCAGGTTTAGTTAGTGTAATGATGGACTTATTGGCTGTAAGGACAATGTAATGCTCTGAGGTCCATCGTTTAAAGCATGCTTAAAGATTGAAATTGTAGTTAATATAGTTATGTTATTGTTGGCACTGAGAAGTGCCATTTGAATGTTCTGCAGTGTAGTGTAATTACAGTTACGTTTGATTCATTTAGTCCTTAACATAAGAGGTTGGTATCAGGATCAATGCTTGTACTCATAGATTGTAGTGAAATCTATAGTTTTGAATTAAGTATAAAACAAGTAAATAGTTTACGCTAAAAAATAGCACCTGGAATTATTTAACAAATGTACACTAATGAGTAATGGCCTAATACAAATAAAATGCTTGTTCAAATCGGGGAGCTTGGGGGTGGGGGGGGGGGGGAATATGTGATAGTAGATATCCTTAAGGTCATTTTTTAAAAGTTAGAATTATAGTATAAAATTATAATATAAAAGGGACCACTAATATAGGTTGTGGTGACTATTAAAAGTGTAATCAAAAAATTGAGCTTTGGAATATAATGCAAAATTGTGAACTTATTCAACTTTAGCCACCTAAGAATAGCACTTTGAGTTATTTAACAATTGTGAATATAATAATAGGATAGTTATATAAAGCTAAAAATACAGAGAAAAACATTAAGGATAAAATTAAGTAATGGTAAGCAAAGGTAAATGGGCAGATGGGTAGGGAATTAAATATAAACTTCTAATATAAAAAATACAATTTGAAATGGTACTTGAATTGCATTGAGTCTGGTATAGGTTGTTGACAAGATCAAGATATACCTAGATTTAAATTGCCAAAATAACAAATCCACATGAAAGTACCAAAGACTAATAGTAAAAAATAAAATGGTATGTCTTGATTATATATGATAGTAAGAGGGTTTAGACAGGTAAACAGGTACAAGGGATAATATAAAGGTTGGGGTTGAAATAAAAACTTGAAAATTTGGTACAAATGTTGGAGAAGTATCAAATATGTTTAATGTACAAAATTAAAATTGACTGGTAGTATATATGGTTGTTTAATAAAATTTTGTAAGTAAAATGATTACAAATAAGTGAAAAAGGTTATGTTTATTCATTCAATTATTGCACTGGTAGTTATCATGAGGTTATATGGCAGTAAAGTTAATTAAGAGTAATCTAGGATTAGAAAGGTGGTATTAAAACAAGTTAAAGGTAATTAGAAAGTAATGGTTTATTAAATGTCAATATTGTTAAGAGTAAATTGAAATTTAGTAAAATGATATTTTATTAATTTAGTAAGTTATCCATTATAGTATTTAAAAAAAAAAAAAAAAAAATATGAGGTAGTAGATGAACAGAGAACGTATCATTCAGCTAATGTTTAAGCGGATCAATAGTAACATTAACAAATCACTAGGTGACTATGCTTACTAGTTTAAAAATCACATAATATATATATCTATTATTATTTTTTTCAACAACGTCGGCCGCCGTCTCCCACCGTGGCAGGGTGACAAGAGAAAAGAAAATCTCAAAAGAAATACCTTCATCATCATTAACCACTTTTCACCTCATCAACACTTTAATCACTGTTTTTATCTTACAGAGGTGCTCAGAACACACTCGTGAAGAAGATATACGTTATAAAAAACAACACATATCTCTCAAAACGGCCAGTATCCCATACCCTCTTTAGAGTGCAGACATTGTACTTCCACTTCAGGACCAAGTCCGGTTATAAAAATAACGGTTCCCTGAATCCCGCTTCACTATATGTGACCTGCTCAATTCAACAGATCGTCAAGGTCCAAATACCTTTGTCTCCATCTCTTATCTAACACGCTCACGCCGCTTGCTGGAAGTCTCAAACCTCGCACAAAAATCTTTAACCCCCTCCCTCCAACCTTTTCGAGGACGACCCTACCCCGCTTCCTTGTCCCTACAGACTTTGTACGCTCTCCATGTCATTTACTTAGATCCATTCTCTCTAAATGAAAACAAACACCTCAAACAACCGCTCAAGCCTCTGATAATTATTTTATTAACTCCACTCTTCTCTAATTTCCAACTCGATTTTTCTGCTTATATTTACACCAACATTGCCCTTAGATTGGACATCTCCACTGACCCTCCAACCGTTCCTCGCTGCAGCATTTACACCAAGGCTTCACATCCATTTAGAGTGTTGGTACTACTAAACGTTCTTACATTCCCTACTTTGCCTCCATAGATAACATTTTTTGCCTCACACACTACCTCAATGCACACTCCCACTTTTTTTTCCTTTATCAGTTCTATGCATTAATTCATCCTTCATAAATCCATTCGCGAACGTCAACTCCAAGTATCTGAAACATTCAATTCTTCCAAATCTCTTTCCAATTTGATTCCAATTTTTTTTATCTAAATCTTTGATACCTCATCACTTACTCTATTCTATGTTCATTACAACTTTTCTACCTTTAACTCATTTCTCAAACTCATCCCTAAACCTTTGCAATTTTTCTTTAGAATCTCCATAAGCACAGTATCATCAGCAAAAGTAATGTGTTTTCCCATTTTTGTATTTGATTCCCCATAATTTATCTCCCGCCCTCTCCGAACACCCTAGCATTATTCTTTTTCAACCAACTAGAATCTATTTAATACAACCATGGTGACATTACACATCCCTGTCTAAGACCTACTTTTACGGGAAGTGTCTCCCTGCCTTCTACACACCCTAACCTGAGCTCCACTATCTCATTAAACCTCTTTACCAGCATTTTAGTAACTTACCACCTATCTCCATTTACTTGCAACATCTGCCAAATTGTCCCCTATCCACTCTATCTATGCTTTTCTAAAATCCTTAAATGCATAAAAACTTTACCTTTATCTAAATACTATTCACTTATAGGCTTCATGTTAAACACTTGATATACACATCCCCTACACTCTGAAACTCTGGTCATCACAATTCTGGTCTAACCTCTAATTTTTCAGTAATAACCACCGTACACTTTCCTGGTTACTCAGTAAACTCATTCCTCTATAATTTTTACAATCTCTTATGTCCCCCTTCCCTTTATATAAAGGGACTATAATGCTTCGCCAATTCCGGTACCTTCCCTCTTTCAGAATTTATTCAAACAAAAGATACCAACACTCCAACACATTTCCCCCTGCTTGTAAATTTCTGTCATGTCTGTCAGTTCCAGTGCTTTTAAAGCCCTGTATTCTACGTAATGCCTCACGTACCTCCACCACACTTACATTTCTGCTCTTCTTCACTCCTAAAAAGATGGTATACCTCGACTGGCCAGTGCATGAATTTACCGCCTCCCTTTCTTCTTCAACGTTTAAAAGTTCTAAAATTTATCGCACATCTACATATACCTCAATTCCACAGCTACCTAACTCCTTCTTGTTTTTACTTATAATCCATTTGTTCTAGGCTTTCTAATTGTTTAAACTCCTCCAAATTTTTTATTATTTACATTCAAATTTCTTGAAGTGCTTCTCCCATCCTATCATCAGACTCTCTTTCACTCTTCACATCTCTTCCCCTTTCTTTTACTCTCCTTGTACTCTACTATTCTTATAAACTTTCCTGCTTTGTAAAAACCTTCATAAGATAACTTTTTCTTTTTATCCACACCCTTTACTTCATCATTCAAACCAATCACTCCTCTTTCTTCTGCACCAACCCTCCTATAACACATAATTCTGCCCACATTCTAATACTGCATTTTTACAAAACTATTCCAACCTCGCAATCCCCTCTACTCATACCTTGCACAGCCCACCTTTCTGCAAATTATAAAGTTGATTAGATTCACTCGAACTTCCTCCTCCTTAGTTTATACACTTTCACCTCCCTCTTACATGTTGTTGCATTTTCCTCTTATCCCATTCTACCTCTTACTTGACTGTAGCTACAACTAATAATGATCGATAATCAGTTGCCCTCTCAATAAATTGTACATCCTGGGCCTACCATCAACCTTATATACACCAATACATATTAACCCAAACTACTTTCATAGTGTTACATCTACTTGTATATTTATTTATCCTTCTTTTTTCATAAAATATGTAACTACGTATTAACAAATCTTTTTCACCCATAGCTCAATTAAGGCTCCATTTACATTTACCCTGGATCCAAATTTACCTATTACTCCCTCCACACATTTGTTCCCATTTTGCATTGAAATCCCAACACAGTACTCTCACTTGGTCCAAAATCTCAGCAATTACTCAACATTTCCAAAATCTCTCTTTCCTCCTATAATCTTTCTTCCTCAGGTGCATAAAACGTTACTATAATCCATTCTCACATCCTCCTTTATTTACTCCAATAAATCTTGAATTAATACATTTTATAGTCCCTCTTTTCGTACATATCTTATCCTTCACCTTATGCTACTCCTTCTTTAGCTCTAACTCTATTTGAAACCTCCTGACCTAATCCAGTTATTCTCTCCACTGAAAACCTTCCAACCCTTCAGCTTCGTTTCACTTTAAGCCAGGACAGCAGCTTCTTTCATTCATACCATCCACACGCATCTCTTTCTTATCATTTTAAAATTTCATTCTTATTCTTTTTAGTAATCTTTTCAGGGAAAGGGGTTACCTAGCCCCATTGTTGCTCGGCATTTTAGTTGACTTTTACAAACACGCTTGGCTTCGGAGGAAGATTTTATTCCACTTCCCCATGGATATAAGGAAAAGTATAAGACCAAGAACTATTAAGATAAATCAAAGAAAACTCAGATGAGTGTGTTTACAATAAACGATGTACAGGTATGTGTAGTGTGACCTAAGTGTAAGTGAAGTAGAAGACATGCCTGTAATCTTTGCATATTATGAGAAGACAAGACACCAGCAATCCTCCATCATGATAAAAATCAAATAAAAAACCTAAGGCCCTTTTTTTTTAGTTTGTCGTATTTTTACACTCACTCTGCAGGACGGTAGTACCTACCTGGGTGGTTGTGTCTACCAAACACCCTACTACCATAATATATTATATATATATTTATATACTATATATATATATTGTTTATAATATATATATATATTTATATATTTTTATATATATATATATATATTTATCTATATAATCTATATATTATGCAGATGACTGTGAAAAGGATCTGTATACTGTTTTGCTGATGGTAGGATTGCTGAGATTCTTTTTCTGTCTCATAAACAGTAGATAACAGGATATCTTGCTACTCCTTACTACACTTTGGTCACACTTCACAGACACGCACATGCATATATATATACATACATCTAGGTTTTTCCTTTTTCTAAATAGCCTCTTGTTCTTCTTTTATTCTTTAATGTCATGGAAGTGGAAAAGAATCATTCATCCGTAAGCATGCGTGTCGTATGAGGCGACTAAATGCGGGAGCCAATGGGCTAGTAACCCTTCTCCTGTATACATTTACTAAAAAATGAGAAGAGAAAACTTTTTTAATAAGATGGATGCTCTAAATGTCGCGTGGATGTAGTGAGGATGACACGAACAGTGATTGCTGATGTTATGAATGAAAAGAAGTTGGATGTTTGGCTCTAAGCCGAACAAAGCTGAAGGGGGTAGGGGAAGTTTCGGTGGGAGGGGAAATAAATGGGGTTATGTCAGGGAGTATCTGAGGATGAGTTGAGCAAAGGAAGGGGTAGCAGTAAAGTTGAATGATTAGTTATGGAAGGGAGAAAGAGAATATGAATGTGTAAAATCAAGGAATTATGTGGATTAAGTAAAGGTTGGATGTGAAAAGTGGTTATATAAGCGTGTATGTACTGGAGGAAGCGAGGAATGTAGAGTAGAGAAGAGAGATTTTGGGAGATGTTAAGTGAATGTATAGAGCCTTTGAACCAAGTGAGAGAGTAATTGTGGTAGTGGACCTGAATGCTAAAGTAGGAGAAACTTTTTAGAGAGGGTTGGTAGGTAAGTTTGGGGTGCGGTGTAAATGATATGGGAGCCCTTTGATTAAACTTGTATTATAGAAAGGGGTTTAGTTATAGGTAATAC
This sequence comes from Cherax quadricarinatus, assembly GCF_026875155.1. Classification (NCBI taxonomy): domain Eukaryota; kingdom Metazoa; phylum Arthropoda; class Malacostraca; order Decapoda; family Parastacidae; genus Cherax; species Cherax quadricarinatus. The sequence goes on from NC_069414.1 coordinate 49,499,440, forward strand.
ATATTTATAAGAAAAAGAGGATAAATAAGTATACAGATATGTGTAGGGCGAAATGAGGAGTAAGTAGTTTGTTGGCCTTATGTACTGGTAGATAAAAGACTGTTGAGTAGATTCAGGGAAAGTACATGTTTCTAGAGGGTCCACAGTAATCAGTCACTTTTTAACTTGTAGTACACTGAGAGTTACAAGGTAGAAGGGTACAAGGAGAATAGAAGCATCAGGGAAGAGAGAGGTGAAGGTTTATAAACTAAAAGAGGAGGCAGTTAGGGTAGATATAAAACAGCTATTGGAGGATGGATAGATGGCTAATGAGAGCTAGCAATGGGGTCGAAGAGGTATGGGGGTAGGTTTAAAAATGTTTGTGTTAGGTGATCAGCAGAAGTTTTTGTGATTACAGGAAAGTGGGTGCGGGAGGGATGAGGCAGCGATTGGTGAGATGATGATGTAATGAGAGTATGTAAAGGGAGAAAAAGTTAGCATATGAGAAGTTATTACAATGTAGAAGTGATGCAAGGAGTGAAGAGTATATGGAGCAAGAGAGAGGTTAAGAGATTGGTGAAGCAATGTAAAAAGAGAGCCAATTGAGAGAGTGGGTGAGATGTTCTCAACAATTTTGTGAAAATAAGAAAAGTTTTGGAGTGAGATTACAAGTAAGAAAGCTAAGAGAACAAGGATTTGTCAGTTAAAAATAGGGAGAGGAGAGTTATTTAATGGAGAGATAGAGGTATTGGGAAGATGGAGGGAATGACTTTGAGGAAGGAATTGTAAAGTGTGATGGAAGATAGGGCAAAGCAGTGATTGTGTATGAGGGCAAGGAGGAATAACATTCTTGTAGGAGTGAGGAAGCAGTTGTGAGTTGTGGGTGGCAAGTTCGTTGAGCAGTAGTAGGTAAAAGGAAAGGGGGTAAGGCAGCGGGATTGATGGGATAAAGATAGAAATGTTAAAGCAGGTGGGGGATATCGTTTTTTGGAGTGGTTGGTGCATTATTTAATAAATGTATATGAGAGGTTAGGTACTATGGATTGGCGAGAGCATGATGTTCTTTGTATAAAAGGAAAGGGGCAAAAGAGAGTGCAAAAATTATTGGGGGATATAAGTTCTTTTGAGGATACTGGTAATGCTGTAAGTGAGTTATTATTGAAAGAATTATGAGTAAGGACGAATAGGATAGCAGATGAACAAAGGAAGCTTTAGGAAAGGTAGGGGTGTGTGGACAGGTGTTTACAGTGAATCATATAAAAGTGAACCGTATTTAGATAAGGGCTAAAGAGGGCTTTGTGGCATTTATGAATTTGGAAAAGGGTATGACAGGGGGATAGGGGTGGCATGGGGCAGATGTTGCATGTGTATGGTGTAGGGAGGTAGGATTATGAACGCAGGGAAGAGTTTTTCACGAGGATAGTGAGGCTCAAGTTAGAGTATGTAGAAAGGGGAAATTATTTACCAGTTAAAAGTTGGCCTTAGGAAAGGATGTGTGATGTCACCATGGTATGTTTAATTATATTTAATAGAATGGGGTTGTAAGAGAAGTAAATGCGAGGTGTCTTGGCAAAAGTGCGTGGCAGTTAAAAGATAACGAATCACCATAAGTGGGAGTTGTCACAGTTGCTCTTGCTGATGACACTGTTGGGCTCCCTTTTTGGGAGATTCTGAAGAGAGTTGCATGAGATTGGTGAGATGGCTTTGGGAGGTGTGCAAAAGAAGGAAAATAAGTGAATACAGGAAAGGTAAGGTTATGAGGATAACAAAAAGAGTAGGTGAGAAAGATTGGATATCAGATAGGGGGGAGAGTATGGAGGAGGTTGATGAATGTATTCAGATATTGGGAGTGGAAGTTGTCAGCGGATGGGTTCTATGTGAAGTAGAGGGTGAATCATAGAAATTGAGGGGAAAAGGGTGAGTGGTGCACTTAGGATCTGTGGAGACAAAGAACTTTGCCTTGGAGGCAATGAGGGGAATGTATGCGAGTAAATTTTACCCAAAAAAAAAAAAAAAAAAAAAAAAAAAAAAAAAAAAAAAAAAAAAAAAAAAAAAAAAAAAAAAAAAAAAAAAAAAAAAAAAAAAAAAAAAAAAAAAAATAAAAAAAAAAAAATAAAAAAAAAAAAAAAAAAAAAAAAAAAAAAAAAAAAAAAAAACGTTTATATAGTGTGACGCGAGGGTGATGAATGTTGCAGCGAGGAGGATCAGGCGGGAGGCAGTGGAGATGTTATTTCTGAGGGCAATGTGTGGCGTGTGAATAAAATGCACGGAGAATTCGTCGTTTGGAAAGTTAGGAGGAGGTGGAGGATTACAGTCCAGAGGGCTGAGGATGGTTGTTTAGGTGGTTAGGTCTGTAGAGAGAATGGAGCGAAAACAGAGTGACTTCAAGAGTGTATCTGTTGTAGTGGAAGGAGGATGGGTAGGGGTCGGTAGGAAAGGTTGGAGGTGGGGTAATGGAGGTTTTGTGGTGCGAGGGCTTGGACTTCAGCCGGCATGCGTGAGCGTGTTTGATAGGAGTGAATGAGGACCATGGCTTTTAATATTGAGGTGCTGTTGGAGTGTGAGCAAGTAATAACATTTATGAAGCGGGTTCAGGGAAACCAGCGGCCGGAACTTGCTCAGGAGATGGAAGCTACAGTGCCTGCACTTGAAGGAGAGGTGTTAATGTTTGCAGTTAACAACTGTAGTGTAAAGATCCTTCTGGCAAGACCAGTGATGGAGTGATGTGGTGAAACGTTTTTTTTTCTGGCCATCTTGCTTGGTGGGAATCGGCCAGTGTGATAATTAAATAATAAATAATAAAACTATATATATATATATATTATATATATATATATATATATATATATATAATATATATATTTATATATATATATATATATATATATATATATGAAGCTACGCATAACTTTTAACTATGTCATTTGTAGTGGTCGGAAGTCCATGGTCACGTACATGAGCTCACGGACAAGTAAGACTTTGTGTACAATGCGTTTGTACTGATACATAGTTCATTGGTCCTTAACTAGGCATGACGGTCATACACATGTAAATTGAAGAGTGACGCAGTGTGTAAAGGTGACTAAGAACAGGTACCTGCTTACTGATAAGTGAACAGATGCACAGGTGTAAGGTGACTAACACCAGGTCTACTTACTGCTAGGTGAATTAATGACAACAGGTGTAAGGTGACTAACTCCAGGTGCCTACTTACTGCTAGGTGAACAAATGACAACAGGTTTTTGTAAGGTGACTAACACTACTACTACCTTATCTCCCCCCATCTCCTTAGATGCAGTACCTATCGAACCTTACCTACTTACTAGACTACTCTCTAGACTATACCTCTCTCCTTGTGGTAGTCAGGGGTTTGATCTCGTATGGAGATACATCTTCTTCCTCCTATTAAACCTGATTAATTTCTCAATCCCCCAGGCGCAGTATGTCTCTTGGGTTTAGCGTTTTCTTATTTACTTCGTGATTTAGTCTTGTGTGTTAGCTACGGCTTGTAATACCGTTATTGACACATATTGTCCCTGTTCACCTAGCAGTAAGTACCTAGGTGTTAGTCACCTTACACATGTTGTCACTGTTCAATTAGCAGTAAATAGGTACTGGGTGTTTGGTGACCTGACACATTGCTGTCACTGTTCAACCTATCAGTAAGTCAGGTCTCCTAGGTGTTGTCAACTTATCTCCTTCTGTCATTTTCACTTAACAGTAAATAGGTAATTGGATGTTAGTCACCTTACACATTCTGTAACTGTTCACCTAGCAGTAAGTAGGTCTCATGGATTGTTGTCACCTTACACTGCTATCATGTTCACCTCCAACAAGTAGGGCACTGGTGTTAGTCACGTACACCTGGCTGTCACTGTTCACTGAGCAGTAATAGCACCTGGGTGTTAGTCACCTTACACTGCGACATGTTCCCTAGCAGTACTATGTTACCTGGGTGTAGATCACTTACACCTGCTTCTCACAGTTCACCGAGCAGTAAGTAGCTTACTGAACGTTTGTCCCTTACAAATGCTGTCACGTTCACTTAAGCAGTACGTAGGTATGGGTGTTAGGGGACTATTTTGGTGCTTCCGGGATAAAGGACTGAGTACAGCAACGAAATAAGCCCACACTTCTTGGGTTATCCTGGGTTCTCCTGGATTATCCGGATTATCATGGGTTATTAAAATTTTATTTGTTATTGCATCGCTATTCACCTCCCCAGGATCTATCCTGCTCAGCATCTCTCTGCTTCGTTCTCATCCTGCCTCCAGCATCTCTTCCTTCCCAGCAATCTATCTGCTAAGCATCTTATCCTTCCAGCATTCATCCTGCCTCCAGCATTCATCTGCTCTAGCATCCTGCATCAGGCTTCCTGCTCTCATCCTCCTCCAGCATCTATCCTTCCAGCATTCATCCTCCACAGCATCTCTCTGCTCCCAATAATCTCATCTGCCCAGCTCTCTTCCTCCCCCACATCTATCCTCCCCCAACATTCTTCTCCTACTTCAGATTCCTGGGGATACTGGGGTGCAATACTCCAGGTATTCCTTCAAGATAATGACAAAAAACATTGTACAAAATGTTAAACTTTGAGACGGACTTCAGCTGAAGTGTTACAAGACCTCACGTCTCTGGAAGTCTCACGTTCTGTGAGCCTCACGTCCCTGGGAGTCTCACGTCTCCGGAAGGCTCACGTTCTCCTGGGAGTCTCACGTCTTGGAAGTTCACGTCTCTGGAGTCTCGTCTCCTGGAAGTCTCAGTCTCCTGGAAGTCTCCGTCTCTGGGGAGTCACACGTTCTCCTGGAAGAACTCTCAGTCTCCTGGGAGTCTACGTCTCTGGAAGTCTCACGTCTCTGGGAGTCTCACGTCTCTGGAAGTCTCACGTTCTCCTGGAGTCTACGTCTCCTGGAAAGTCTCACGTTCTCCTGGGGTCTCAACGTATCCTGGAATTCACGTTCCTGGGAGTCTCACGTCTCCTGGAAGTCTCACGTCTCTGGGAGTCTCACGGCTCTGGGAGTCTTCAATTGAACCATACACTTTGTCACTTGTGTACTGGGGGAGGTTGTAGAGGTAAACTCCCTGCCTCCAACCTCCCCTTTTGCTGCTGCTTTTTCCAAAAAAGCTTACATCCAAATTTTAAGGTGTTGGTACTACTATTACTTTTACATTCCCCTTTGCTCCATAGATAACATTTTTTCCTTTCCAAAAACAACCCTCAATGCCCCACTCACTTTTTTTCCTTTACAGTTTTGATTAATTCACCTTCATAAACCTTCCCCCGACCCGTCACCCCAAGTATCTGAAAACATTTCTTTCTTCCCATACCCCTCTTCCCAATTTGATACCCAATTTTTTCTTTCTAACATTTGATCCCCTCATCACCTTACCTTTTCTATGTTCACTTTCAACTTTCTACCTTTAACAAATTCCAAAACTCATCCACAACCCTTGAAAATTTTTCTTAAAATCTCCCAAAGAGTACTCACAAAAAGAAAATGTGTTAATTCCCATTTTTATTTTTTCCCCCATTTTAATCCCCGCCCCTCTCCCGAACACCCAGCTTTACTTTTTTACAACCACTATAAATTTTAAACAACCATGGTGACATTAAAACATCCTGTCTAAGACCTACTTTTCCGGGAAAAGGTTCTCCCTTCTTTCAACCCAACCTGAGCCCCCACTACCTATAAAAAACTTTTTCAGCATTTAGTAATTTTTCCACCTATTCATATATTCAACATCTCCCCACATTGCCCCCATCCACTCTATATATGCCTTTTCTAAATCCATAAATGCAATAAAAATTTTCCCTCCTTTATCTAATACTTTCACATATATGCTTCAAGTAACATTTGATCTACACACCCCCCTACCCACTCTAAAACCCTCCTTGCTCTCCACTTCTGTTTTACCTCTAATTTCTTTAAATAAAAACCCCCCACCGTACATTTTCCGGAATCGTAAAACTATCCTTTTAAAATTTTTTTACAATCTCTTATGTCCCCCTTCCCCTTTTTTTAAAGGGGCATACTGCCCCTCCCCCAATTCCAGGTACCTTCCCCTCTTTTTATACTTTATTAAACAAAAATACCAACCACTCCAACACTTACCCCCCTGCTTTTCATTTCTGTCTGACCCGCAGTTCCAGCTGCTTTAACCCCTTTCATTCTACGAAATGCCCAACGTCCCTCCACCACATTACTTCTGTTTCTTCACCCCCTAAAGATGGTATACCCCCCTGGCCGTCATGAAATCCCGCCTCCCTTCTTCCTCAACGTTTAAAGTTCCTCAAAATATTATCGCCATTAAAAATACCTCCATCTCCCCTCATAACCCCCTACTCTGTTTTAACTTATAAATCCATTTGTTCCCTGGGCTTTCTTAACTTTTTAATCACTCCAAATTTTTTTTTTACATTAAAATTTTTTGACAGTCTTCTCCCATCTATCTCCGTTTCCCCTTTTGCACTCTCTCACCACTCTCTTCACCTTTCTTTTATTTCCCCATGTCTCTACTCTTTCTTATAAAACTTCTGCTTTGAAAAAACCCTCTAAAAGCTAACTTTTTCCTTTTTCAACCCTTACTTCATATTCCCCCCAATCACTCCTCTTTCCTTCCCCCCACCCCCCTATAACCACAAATTCTCCCCCAAATTCTAATACGCTTTTTTTTAAAAATTTTCCAACCCTTTAACTCCCCTCTACTCATCCTCACCCCACCTTTCGCCAAATGTTGCTTAGTTTTTCCTCAACTTCCCCTCCCTTGTTTATCCTTTCACCCCCCTCTTACCTGTTGTTGCCTTTTCCTTTATCCATCTACCTTTATTTGATGTAGCTACAACTAAAATAAGACCCCGATTATCAGTTCCCCCTCATAAACATGTACACCTGGACCCTCCCCTAAACCCTTTTACCCACCAATACTAATCAAACAAATATTTTCATTACGTGCTACATATACCTTGTATTTTTATTTATCCTTTTTTTCATAAAATTGTTTTTCTTATTAACAAACCTTTTTCACATGCTAAATTTTAAAGGTCCCCTTTTACATTTCCCCCTGGCCCCCAAATTTCCTTACCCCCCACAAAATTTGTTCCACTTTTGCATTAAAATCCCAACCAAAAGTACCTCACATTTGGCCCAAAAACCCCTCCGCAATTACTAAACTTTTTCCAAAATCTCTCTTTCCTCTATTTTTTTCTTCCTCAGGTGCAAAAAACGTTACTATAATCCATTTCCCCACTCCACCTTTTTTTTTACTCCAATAACCCTTTGAATTAATACATTTATGCCCCTCTTTTCGTACCATATCTTATCTTCAACATTATTGACTCCTTTTTTAGCCTAACTTTTGAAACCCCCTGACCAACCCCATTTTTTTCCTCCCCCGAAACCTCCCACCCCCTTCAGCTTGTTTCACTTTAAGCCAGGCATCCGCTTTTTTCATTCTAACATCCAAAAAGCTCTCTTTTTTAAATTTTTTTTAAAAATTTTTTCTTCTTTTTCTTTTTAGAAAATTTTACAGGAAAAGGGGTTCTACCCCTTGTTTCGGTTTTTTAGTGACTTTACAACACGCAGGCTTACGGGGGAAAAGTTTTTTTACCCCATTTCCCCCATGGATATAAAAGGGGAAAAGTAATAAGCCAAAACTATTAAAAAAAATCAAAGAAAACTCAGATGAGTGTGTATAAAAAAACGTTCATGTATGTTAGGTGACCTAAGTGTAAGTAGAAGTAGCAAGACAGCCTGAAATCTTGCTATTTATGAGACAGACAAAAGACACCAGAAATCCTACCATCATGTAAAACAATTACAGGCTTTCGTTTTACACTCACTTGGGGGCGGTGTACCCCCCTGGGTGGTTGCTGTCTACCAACACCCTATACCATAAATTATTTATATATATATATATATATTAAAATTTATAATATTTATAATAATTATATATATATATAATATATTATTTTATATAATATATATTATTTTATCCGATGATGTAAAAGGAATTGTAACTGTTTTGCAGAGGGTGGTTTGGGGTTTTTTTTTTCTGTCTCATAAACACGCTAGAAACAGGATATCTGCTACTCCTATTTCCCACTTGGCAACCCTTCAAAACACGCACATGCATAATTTTTAAAAATCTGGGTTTTTCCCCTTTTCTAATAGCTCTGTTTTTTTTATTTTTTATTGTCCATGGGGAAGGGGAAAAAAATCTTTCCTCCGAAAGCCATGGTTCGTTGAGGCGATAAAATGCGGGAGCAATGGGTAGTCCCCCCTTCCCTGTTCTTTTTACAAAAAAAGAGAAAAAAAAAATTTTATAAAACTGGGAGCAAATGTCGTGGAGTGTCGGATGACAAAAAAACAATGATTGCTGATTTATGAAGAAAAGAAGTTGGTGTCTTGGCTCAAAGCGAAACAAAGCTGAAGGGGGAGGGGAGTTTGGGGGGGGGAAAAAAAATGGGGTTAAGTCAGGAGTATTGAGAGTTTTTGAGCAAGGAAGGGGTAGCGTAATGTTGAATGATCATTATGGAAGGAGAAAAAGAGAATATGAAGTGTTTTTTTCAAAAAATTTTATGGGTTTAAAAGAAAAGGGTTTGGATGTGAAAAGGGGTCATAAAAGGTGTTGTACCTGGAAAAGAGAGGAATGTAGAGTAGAGAAGAGTTTTTGGGGAGATTTTAAAGTGAATGTATGGGAAGTTTAAACCAAGTGAGAGGTAATTGGGTGGGGGACCTGAATGCAAAAAGTAGGAGAAATTTTGAGAGGGTGTGGTGGTAAGTTTGGGGTGCGGGTGTAAATGATAAGGGGGACCCTTTGATTAAACTTTGATAAAAAGGGGTTTAGTTATAGAAATACATTTTTTTAAAAAAAAGAGGAAAAATTTAAGTATACAAGTAGTGTAGGGCGAAATGGAGTATTTTGTTGGTTTTATGAAAGGTGAAAAAGACTGTTTGTAGACTTCAGGGTCTGTTTATAGAGGGGCCACAGATAATCAGATCACTTTTTTAATTGTAGCTACACTGAAGTAAAAGGAGACGGGTACAAGGAAAAAGGCATCGGGAAGAAGAGGTGGGTTTATAAACTAAAGAGGAGGCAGTTAGGTAAGATAAAAAGTTTGGGGGGTTATGGGCAAATGAAGCAAGGAAGGGGGTCGAGAGGAAAGGGGTGGGTTTAAAAAGTATTTGGTGTTCCGGGGTTTTGTGTTTAAGGGTGGGGGGGAAGGGAAGAGGAGCGATTGGGGAATGAGGGTTAAAGAAGTAGTAAGGGAGAAAAAGTTGCATATGAAAAAGTTATTAAAAAAGTAGAAGTGATGCAAGGGGGGGAAGAGTATAGGGAGAAAAAGAGGGGTTAAAGGTGGTGAAGCAAGAAAAAAAGAGAGCAAATGAGGAGTGGGTGAGATGTTATCAACAAAATTTTTTTAAAATAAGAAAAAGTTTTGGAGGGGAGATTTAAAAAGTTAAGAAAACCAGGAACAAAGGATTTGTCATTAAAAAAAAGGGGAGGAGATTTTAAAAGGAGGTTAGGGGATTGGGAAGATGGGGGAATGATTTTAGGAATTTTTAAATGTTTTTGAAAATAGGGAAGCTGTGATTTCGTGTTAGGCAAAGGGGAATAACCTTGTAGGATGGGAAAAGCCAGTTGTGATGTGGGGGAAGTTCGGAGGCGTAGGTAAAATGAAAGGGGGAAGGCAGCCGGGATTGATGGGATAAAAATAGAAATGTTTTAAAAAACAGGTGGGGGATATATTTTTGGGGTGGTTGGTGAATTATTTTTAAAGTATGGAAAAGGTTTAAAGGGACCCAGGGGTTGGCAGAAGATATAGTTCCTTTGTATAAAGGCAAAAGGGGACAAAAAGGGTTGCAAAAATTTAGGGGATAATCTTTTTATTTAAACCCGGTAAAAATGTATGGTAAGTTATTTTGAAGAATTAAAAGTAAGAGAATTGGAAGCGTGAACAAGGAAGCTTTGGAAAGGGGGGGTGTGTGGACCAGGTGTTTTCAGTGAACATATAAGTGAACAGTATTTAGAAAGGGGTAAAGAGGGGCTTTTTTGGCATTTATAATTTGGAAAAGGCTATGAAAAGGGGGATTTGGGGGGCAATGTGCGATGTTTTCAGTGTAGGTGTAGGAGGTAGGTTTCTGAAACAGGAGAGTTTTTACGAGGATGTGAGGCTCAAGTTAGAGTATGAGGAAAAAGGGAAATTTTTTCCCAGAAAAAAAAAAGCCTTTGACAAGGATGTGTGATGTCACCTGGTTGTTTAATATATTTTTAGATGGGGGTTGTAAGAGAAGAAAAAGCGAGGGCTTTGGGAAAAGGGTGGAGTTAAAAGATAAAGAAACACAAAATAAAATGGGGGTTTCACAGTTGCTCTTTGCTGATGCCTGTGTCTTTTGGGGGATTTTGAAGAGAATTGCGAGATTGGTGGATGAATTTGGTAGGGTGGCAAAAGAAGAAATTTAAAAAATAAAAAGGAAAAGGAAGGTTTGAGGAAAAAAAAAAAGATTAGGTGATGAAAGATTGGATATCAATTTGGGGGAGAGAGTATGGGGAGGGGGAATGTATTAATATTTGGGAGTGGGGTGTCAGCGGATGGGTTATGAAAGATGGGTGAATCAAGAATTGATGGGGGAAAAAAGGGGGAGTGGTGCCTTAGGACTCGGGAGACAAAGAAATTTGTCCTTGGGGGCAATGAGGGGAAAGTATGAGAGTATAGTTTTACCACGTCTTTATAGGTGTGAAGCTGGGGATGAATGTTGCGCGAGGAGAAGGGTGGAGGCAGTGGGATTCATGTCTGAGGGCAATGTGGGTGTGAAAAAATGCAGAGAATTCGAGTTTTGGAAGTTGGAGGAGGGCGGTTAACAGTCCCGAGGGTGAGGAAGGGGGTTGAGGTGGTTGACATGTAGGAGAAGGAGCGAAACAGAGTGACTTCAAGAGTGACAGTCGTGTGGAAGGAAGGCGGGGTGGGGTCGGCCCAGGAAAGGTTGGGGGAGGGGGTTTTAAAAAAGGGGTTTTTTGTGCGAGGGGCTTGGACTTCCAGCAGGCATTTCTGGCGTGTTTGATAGGAGTGAAGGACAAATGGTTTTAATATTGGGTGCTGTTGAGTGTGAGCAAAGTAACATTTATGAAGGGGTTAGGAAACCCAGCCGGGCTTGAGTCCTGGAGATGGAAGTACGTGCCTGCACTCTGAAGGAGGGGTGTTAAAGGCAGTTTAAAAATGTAGTGTAAAGCATCCTTTGGCAAACAGTGATGGGTGAATGTGGGGGAAAGTTTTTTCTTTTTTGGGCCCCCCTGCCTTGGGGGGGAATCGGCCAGTGTGATAATAAATAATAAAAATAAATATTATTTAATATATTATATAATATAATATATATATTTTAATAATTTATATTTATATATTATATATATATTATTAATTAAAACAAAAATTAACTTTTTACCTTGTATTTTTTAGTGATCGGAGTCATGGTAGTACATGGAGCTCAGGGGCAAGTACACGACTTTGTGTACTATGCGTTGTACTGTTACTTTCGTTCATTGGGCCCTTAAACAGCATGACGGGCACTCACACATGTAATCTGAAAAGGGGACGCGGTGTAAGGGACTAAGAACCCGGTACCTGCTTAGCTAAAGGGAAAAGTGACAACAGGTGTAAGGGCTAACACCCGGACCTACTTACTGCTAGGGGAATAATGCAACGGTGTAAGGTGCTAAAATCCAGGTTTCCTACTTACTGCTAGGGGAACAAAGACAAAGGGTTTGGTGCTAACACCCCAAATACCTACCTATCCCCCCATTCCTTTTATCAGTACCTATCTCAACCCTTTCCTACTTTTGGGCCTACTCTTCCGACCTTTTTCCCCTTCCTTGTGGTAGTCAGGGGGTCTTTATCTGCTAATGGGGATACCCTCTTTTCCCCCTATTAAACCTGATTTTTTCTCAATCCCCCCAGGGGCTGATGTCTCCTTCGGGGTTTGCGTTTTTTTTATTTTCGTATTTAGTCTCTGGGTTAGTAGGCTTTCAAAACAGTCTATTTACACATTTTGTCCCGTTACCTCAGTAGTACCGGTGTTAGTCCCTTTTCAAATTTTCCCGTTCAATTAGCAGTAAATAGGGACCTGGGTGTTGGGCACCTTTTCACTTCTGCACTGTTCACCCATCGAGTAGGTACCTAGGTGTTTGTCACCTTACACCTTTTTGTCCTTTTCATTAACAGTAAAAAGGGAAAAAAATTTATATTTAAAAATTTTAAAAATTACCTAATATAGGTAAACCTATTTTTTGTCACCTTTCACCCCGCATCACTGTTTACCTCCAAAATGGCACCCGGGGGTTTCACCCTACACTTGCTGTCATGTTTTACTAGCAGTAAAAAGGACCTGGGGGTTTGTCACCCTTCCCCTGCTGTATGTTCACCTAGGTAATTAGGTACCGGGGGGCTAGTCACCTTACCCTGTTCACGTTCCTAGCGAAAATAGCTACCTGAAAGTTTGTCACCTTACAATTGCTGTCACTGTTCACTTAGCAGTAAGTAGGTACCTGGGTGTTAGGGGACTATTTTAGGTGGCATTCCGGGATAAAGGACCTGAGTACAGCAACGAAAATAAGCCACACTTCTTGGGTTATCCTGGGTTCTCCTGGATTATCCCGGATTATCCTGGGTTATTAAATTTTACTCCTTGTTAATTGCCATCCGCTGATTCACCTGCCCCAGGCATCTCATCCTGCCTCCAGCATCTCATCCTGCCTCTAGTATCTCATCCTGCCTCCAGCATCTCTTCCTTCCCCAGCATCTCATCCTGCCTCCAGCATCTCATCCTTCCCCAGCATCTCATCCTGCCTCCAGCATCTCATCCTGCCTCTAGCATCTCATCCTGCTTCCAGCATCTCATCCTCCACCAGCATCTCATCCTTCCCCAGCATCTCATCCTCCCACAGCATCTCATCCTGCTCCCAATATCTCATCCTGCCCCCAGCGTCTCATCCTCCCCCAACATCTCATCCTCCCCCAACATCTCATCCTACCCTTCAGCATTCCCCTGGGGATACTGGGGTGCAATACTCCAGGTATTCCTTCAAGATAATTGACAAAAACATGTAAAAATGTTAACTTTGAGACGACCTTCACGCTGAGTGTTACAAGACTCACGTCTCCTGGAAGTCTCACGTCTCCTGTGAGTCTCACGTCTCCTGGGAGTCTCACGTCTCCTGGAAGTCTCACGTCTCCTGGGAGTCTCACGTCTCCTGGAAGTCTCACGTCTCCTGGGAGTCTCACGTCTCCTGGAAGTCTCACGTCTCCTGGAAGTCTCACGTCTCCTGGGAGTCTCACGTCTCCTGGAAGTCTCACGTCTCCTGGGAGTCTCACGTCTCCTGGAAGTCTCACGTCTCCTGGGAGTCTCACGTCTCCTGGAAGTCTCACGTCTCCTGGGAGTCTCACGTCTCCTGGAAGTCTCACGTCTCCTGGGAGTCTCACGTCTCCTGGAAGTCTCACGTCTCCTGGGAGTCTCACGTCTCCTGGAAGTCTCACGTCTCCTGGGAGTCTCACGTCTCCTGGGAGTCTTCAAATTGAACCATAAACTTTGTCACTTGTGTACTGGGGGAGGTGTAGAGGTGTATTGCGGTAATGTGTAGTGATGTACTGGGGTAGTTGTAGTGGTGTACTGGAGTAGTTGTAATGGTGTACTGGGGTAGTTGTAGTGGTGTACTGGGGTAGTTGTAGTGGTGTACTGGGGTAAGTGTAGTGGTGAACTGGGGAGGTGTACTGGAGAGGTGAAGTGGTAGTGTACTGGGGTAGTTATAGTGATGTTCTGGGGTAGTTGTAGAGGTATACTTGGGTAGGTGTAGTGGTGTACTGGGGAAGGTGTATTGGGGTAGGTGTAGTGGTGTACTGGGGAGGTGTAGTGATGGTTTACTGGGGTAGGTGTATTAGTGTACTAGTACTAGTACTAGTTGAAGTTCTATCAATAAAGATCGAGAACCAAAACCTAGTCATTGTGGTTGTATATAAGCCACCAGATGCAACCTCACAACAGTTCAAGGAACAGCTACTGAAAATTGATTACTGTCTGGAAAACCTTCCAGCTCCATCCCCAAACATCTTACTGCTTGGTGATTTCAACCTAAGGCATACAAAATGGAAGAATATAGCAAATAATGTTATAGCTGAAACAATCCCCGGAGGTAGCGCAGATGAAAGGTCACACACACATGAGCTACTAAGTCTCTGCGAAAAACACACCTTAAGCCAGCAGATAGTGGAGCCAACAAGACTAGAAAACACACTTGACCTTATCTTCACAAATAATGAGGACCTGATAAGAGACATAAGAATATCAAAAACAACTAATTCCGATCACAACCTAATCGAAGTCCAGACGTACATGCATAGGGGTCCTGATCAGCAGAATGCATGTACCTGTGAAGGTGTCTTCACAAAATACAACTTCAACAACAAGACCATCAACTGGGACCAGGTAAACCATGTCCTAAATGGAACATGTTGGGAAGATATCTTAAATGACATGGATCCAGACCAGTGCCTTGAAAGGATCAACCTCCTGGCAGCTGAAGCATGTTCTAGGCATATTCCCCTAAGAAAGAAGAAGAGCAGGAGTAAACTGGAGAAAGAAAGACGCTCCCTCTACAGAAGACGACGAAGAGTCACTGAGCTCCTCAGGAGTGCTAGAATATCTGATACACGAAAGGAGGCGCTAACCAGGGAAGTGGAAACTATCGAACTTAAGTTAAATGACTCTTACAGGAACCAGGAGAGACAGGAGGAGCTTAAAGCTATTAGTGAAATTGAAAGAAATTCAAAATATTTCTTTTCATATGCCAAAAACAAGGCAAATACCATATCTAGTATCGGGCCCTTACTCAGACAGGATGGGACTTACACAGATGACAACAAGGAAATGAGTGAAATATTGAAATCCCAGTACGACTCTGTATTTAGTGTACCACTAATCAGTCTGAGGATCGACGACCCAAATGATTTCTTCATGAATGAGCCTCAAAACTCCATAAATGTATGCTAGATTTCCGACATTACCCTAACTCCGATAGATTTCGAAAAAGCCATTGACAACATGCCCATGCACTCAGCCCCGGGCCCAGACTCGTGGAACTCTATATTCATTAAGAACTGCAAGAAACTCCTCTCGCGTGCCCTAAGTACACTATGGAGGAGGAGCTTGGACATGGGTGAAATTCCACAGTCACTTAAAGCAACGGATATAGCCTCACTCCATAAAGGTGGCAGCAAAGCATTAGCTAAGAACTATAGACCAATAGCTCTGACGTCCCACATCATAAAAATCTTTGAAAGAGTGCTAAGAAGCAAGATTGCAAATCACCTGGATTCCCAAAATCTGCACAATCCAGGGCAACATGGGTTCAGGGCAGGTCGCTCCTGCCTCTCACAACTACTGGATCACTATAATATGGCCTTGGATGCACTGGAAGAAAATCAGAATGCAGATGTAATATACACAGACTTTGCAAAAGCATTTGACAAATGTGATCATGGCGTAATAGCCCATAAAATACGTGCTAAAGGAATAACTGGGAAAGTGGGGAGATGGATCTTCAACTTTCTAACAAATCGAACACAAGGAGTAGTGGTCAACAGAGTTAAATCGGAGGCTGTCATAGTGAAGAGCTCTGTTCCACAAGGCACAGTACTCGCCCCCATCTTATTCCTCATCCTCATATCAGACATAGACAGAGATATACATCACAGCACCGTATCATCCTTTGCGGATGATACTAGGATCTGCATGAGGCTGTCATCTGCTGAGGACGCGGTTAACCTCCAAGAAGATATAAACAAAGTCTTCCAATGGGCAACGGTAAACAATATGATGTTCAATGAGGACAAATTCCAACTACTCCGTTATGGAAAACTGGAGGAGATAATAACTAGAACAGAGTATACTACAGACTCTGGCCATACAATAGAGCGGAAAAATAATGTAAGGGACCTGGGAGTAGTAATGTCTGAGGATCACACTTTCAAGGATCACAACAGTGCCACGATCGCACGTGCAAAGAAAATGATAGGATGGATAATGAGAACGTTCAAAACGAGAGATGCCAAGCCAGTGATGATCCTTTTCAAATCACTTGTTCTCTCTAGGCTGGAATACTGCTGTACTTTAACATCTCCATTCAAAGCAGGTGAAATCGCAGATCTAGAGAGTGTACAGAGATCCTTTACCGCACGTATAAGTTCTGTCAAGCACCTTAACTACTGGGAACGCTTGGAAGCACTTGACTTGTACTCGTTGGAACGCAGGAGGGAGAGATATATCATAATCTACACTTGGGAAATCCTGGAAGGAATGGTCCCAAATCTGCACACAGAAATCACTCCCTACGAAAGTAAAAGGCTGGGCAGGCGATGCAAAATGCCCCCAATTATAAGTAGGGGCGCCATTGGTACAAAAGGGAAAACACCATAAGTATCCGGGGCCCAAGACTGTTCAACAGCCTCCCATCAAGCATTAGGGGAATTGCCAATAAGCCCCTGGCTACCTTCAAGAGAGAGCTGGACAGATACCTAAAGTCAGTGCCGGATCAGCCGGGCTGTGGTTCGTACGTTGGACTGCGTGCGGCCAGCAGTAACAGCTTAGTTGATTAGGCCCTGATCCATCGGGAGGCCTGGTCATGGACTGGGCCGCGGGGGCGTTGATCCCCGGAATAACGTCCAGGTAACCATGGTAAGGTGTAGTGGTGTACTGGGATAGTTGTAGTGATGTACTGGGATAGTTGTAGTGATGTACTGGGATAGTTGTAGTGGTGTACTGGGATAGTTGTAGTGATGTACTGGGATAGTTGTAGTGGTGTATTGGGGTAGGGATAGTTATGTACTGGGGTAGGTGTAGTGGTGGTATACTAGGGAGGTGTAGTGGTGGTGTACTGGGTAGGTGTAGTGGTGGTATACTAGGGAGGTGTAGTGGTGATGCACTGGGGAAGGTGTAGTGATGTACTGGGGTAGATGAAATGGCGGTGTATTGGTGTACTGGGGAAGATGTAGTGGTGTACTGGGGTAGATGTAGTGGTGGTGTACTGGGGTAGGTGTAGTGGTGCTGTACTGGGGTAGATGTAGTGGTGGTGTACTGGGGTAGGTGTAGTAGTGGTGTACTGGGGTAGATGTAGTGGTGATGTACTGGGGTAGGTGTAGTGGTGGTGTACTGGGGTAGATGTAGTGGTGGTGTACTGGGGCAGGTGTAGTGGTGCTGTACTGGGGTAGAT
>NC_069414.1:49521674-49608142 GCF_026875155.1 Cherax quadricarinatus
GTCTCCCTACCTGGATGTCTCCTTATCTGGATGTCTCCCTACCAGGATGTCTCCCTCCCTGGATGTCTCCCTGGAAGTCTCTCTGGATGTCTTCCTGGATGTCTCTCTGGATATCTCTCTGGATGTCTTCCTGGATGTCTCCCTGGAAGTCTCTCTGGATGTCTCCCTGAAAGTCTCTCTGGATGTCTCCCTGGATGTCTCCCTGGAAGTCTCTCTGGATGTCTCCCTGGAAGTCTCCCTGGATGTCTTCCTGGAAATCTCCTTGGATGTCTCCCTGGAAGTCCCCCTCCCTGGATGTCTCCCTCGATGTCTCCCTGGATGTCTCCCTCCTTGGAAATCTCCCTCCCTGGAAGTACCCCTCCCTGGAAATCTCATTCCCTGGAAGTCTCCCTCCCTGGATGTCTCCCTGCCTGGATGTCTCCCTCCCTGGATGTCTACCTGGGTGTCTCCCTGGATGTCTACCTGAAGTCTACCTGGGTGTCTCCCTGGATGTCTTCCTGGAAATCTACCTGGGTGTCTCCCGGGATGTCTACCTGGAAGTCTACCTGGGTGTCTCCCTGGATGTCTACCTGGAAGTCTACCTGGATGTCTCCCTGGATGTCTACCTGGAAGTCTACCTGGGTGTCTCCCGGGATGTCTACCTGGAAGTCTCCCTGGATGTCTTCCTGGATGTCTACCTGGAAGTCTCCCTGGGTGTCTCCCTGGATGTCTACCTGGAAGTCTCCCTGGGTGTCTCCCTGGATGTCTACCTGGAGGTCTCCCTGGGTGTCTCCCTGGATGTCTACTTGGAGGTCTCCCTGGATGTCTACCTGGATGTCTACCTGGGTGTCTCCCGGAATGTCTACCTGGAAGTCTCCCTGCATGTCTCCCTGGATGTCTACCTGGAAGTCTACCTGGGTGTCTCCCGGGATGTCTACCTGGAAGTCTCCCTGGGTGTCTCCCTGGATGTCTACCTGGAGGTCTCCCTGGATGTCTACCTGGAGGTCTCCCTGGGTGTCTCCCTGGCTGTCTACCTGGAGGTCTCCCTTTATGTCTACCTAGATATCTACCTGGATGTCTCCCTGGATGTCTACCTGGAAGTCTCTTTGGGTGTCTCCCTGGATGTCTACCTGGAAGTCTCCCTGGGTGTCTCCCTGGATGTCTACCTGGAAGTCTACCTGGGTGTCTCCCGGGATGTCTACCTTGAAGTCTCCCTGGATGTCTCCCTGGATGTCTACCTGGAAGTCTACCTGGGTGTCTCCCGTGATGTCTACCTGGAAGTCTCCCTGGGTGTCTCCCTGGATGTCTACCTGGAGGTCTCCCTGGATGTCTACCTGGAGGTCTCCCTGGGTGTCTCCCTGGCTGTCTACCTGGAGGTCTCCCTTGATGTCTACCTAGATATCTACCTGGATGTCTCCCTGGATGTCTAACTGGAAGTCTCTTTGGGTGTCTCCCTGGATGTCTACCTGGAAGTCTCCCTGGGTGTCTCCCTGGATGTCTACCTGGAAGTCTACCTGGGTGTCTCCCGGGATGTCTACCTTGAAGTCTCCCTGGATGTCTCCCTGGATGTCTACCTGGAAGTCTACCTGGGTGTCTCCCGTGATGTCTACCTGGAAGTCTCCCTGGGTGTCTCCCTGGATGTCTACCTGGAGGTCTCCCTGGGTGTCCCCCTGGGTGTCTACCTGGAAGTCTCCCTGGGTGTCTCCCTGGATGTCTACCTGGAGGTCTACCTGGGTGTCTCCCTGGGTGTCTACCTGGAGGTCTCCCTGGGTGTCTCCCTGGATGTCTACCTGGAGGTCTACCTGGGTGTCTCCCTGGATGTCTACCTGGAGGTCTACCTGGGTGTCTCCCTGGATGTCTACCTGGAGGTCTACCTGGGTGTCTCCCTGGATGTCTACCTGGGGGTCTACCTGGGTGTCTCCCTGGGTGTCTACCTGGAGGTCTCCCTGGGTGTCTCCCTGGGTGTCTACCTGGAGGTCTACCTGGGTGTCTCCCTGGATGTCTACCTGGAAGTCTACCTGGGTGTCTCACTGGATGTCTACCTGGGGGTCTACCTGGGTGTCTCCCTGGGTGTTCTACCTGGAGGTCTCCCTGGTGTCTCCCTGGGTGTCTACCTGGAGGTCTACCTGGGTGTCTCCCTGGATGTCTACCTGGGGGTCTACTTGGGTGTCTCCCTGGGTGTCTACCTGGAGGTCTCCCTGGGTGTCTCCCTGGGTGTCTACCTGGAGGTCTCCCTGGGTGTCTCCCTGGATGTCTACCTGGAAGTCTCCCTGGGTGTCCCCCTGGATGTCTACCTGGTGGTCTCCCTGGGTGTCTCCCTGGATGTCTACCTGGAGGTCTCCCTGGGTGTCTCCCTGGATGTCTACCTGGAGGTGTCCCTGGGTGTCCCCCTGGGTGTCCCCCTGGGTATCCCCCTGGGTGTCCCCCTGGATGTCTACCTGGGTGTCTCCCTGTGTGTCTACCTGGAGGTCCCCCTGGGTGTCCCCCTGGGTGTCCCCCTGGGTGTCCCCCTGGGTGTCCCCCTGGGTGTCCCCCTGGGTGTCCCCCTGGGTGTCCCCCTGGATCTAGCCAGAATTCTCCGTCTTAAAAAGGGAATTCCTGTATTTCCTTAAGAAAGTCAGAAGTGTGGCTGAATCCAGTGGGTTTTCCACTGAGCTTCAGTTGGCGTTTTTGTCACTGCTAATGGGGCTTGGAGAGGTCGAGACCCCGGCCCCTGCAAGGATCAGTCCCTGCTGGTTTAGCGCCTCCACGGAGCTGACAGAGGGCATTTATTTTGTTTAAACTACAGAAAGAATAGCAACAACAACAATTACAACCACAGCTACAACAATTATAACCACAGCTACAACAATTACAACCACAGCTACAACAATTACAACCACAGCTACAACAATTACAACCACAGCTACAACAATTACAACCACAGCTACAAAACAATTATAACCACAGCTACAACAATTAAAACCCTGCACAACTTACAACATTACAACCACAGCTACAACAATTACAACCACAGCTACAACAATTACAACCACAGCTACAACAATTGCAACAACTACGTCCATTACAACAACAAATACACCAGTTACATCAGCCACAACAATTACAACAACTACAACAATTACAAGAACTACAGCAACAACTACAACAAGAGCAACACTCACAGCAGCAACAACAACAACAAACATTTGGGTCAGTGTGCTAGTAACTGTATGCAGGAGGTCCCAGTAACCGGTTAATATTATGACTGATACCTGATCGTTGTCATAGTCAAGTAGCCAGGAGAGAGAGAGAGAGAGAGAGAGAGAGAGAGAGAGAGAGAGAGAGAGAGAGAGAGAGAGAGAGAGAGAGAGAGAGAGAGAGAAAGAGAGACAGAGACAGAGAGAGAGACAGAGAGACAGAGAAAGAGAGAGAGAGATCTAACTACTGTAGCAAATTCTTAATTAACTTTGAGAAAAGGTTTGACCAAATACATGGGCCAGTAAGCCTCCTGCAGTGCTCCTCCCTTCTTATGTTCTGATCTTAACTGGTATCGTACTGAATGATGTTCCTGACATCAAGGAACTCCTTGTATTGATGTTATTTGTCATCAGGAGCCTTTAATAGCCGCCCTTGTTGCTGGTTAGGTGCTTTGGATTTCTTCCCATTACCCCAACATGCTGAGTGACTCGTACAGGTTTAGTGCCCTCCTATAATTTGTATTGTCATCAACGGTAGCTTGTGTCAACGGTGTGGTCTTATCGTCAACAGAAGTCAGCATTAACAGTATCTCATCAACAGAAGTCAGCATCAACAGTGTTTCTTGCAAATGTAACAGAAATGAGATGAAGCCGCGGGGGCGTTGCCCCCGAAACCCTCTCCAGGTATGTATAGTTGAGGGGAACGACTCTCATTCAGCTGCCCTGTTGTTGCTTGGCAGACGTTACTACGTATGATAATTGTGTTCATGTTGACCTGTACCTAAATCACCTTAAGTCTGTCTGCTGCACGAGTGTTATTAAGGTACCTAAATCACCTTAAGTCTGTCTGCTGCACGAGTGTTATTAAGGTACCTAAATCACCTTAAGTCTGTCTGCTGCACGAGTGTTATTAAGGTACCTAAATCACCTTAAGTCTGTCTGCTGCACGAGTGTTATTAAGGTACCTAAATCACCTTAAGTCTGTCGCTGCACGGTGTTATTAGGTACCTAAATCACCTTAAGTCTGTCTGCTGCACGAGTGTTTATAAGGTACCTAAATCACCTTAAGTCTGTCGCTGCACGAGTGTTATTAAGGTACCTAAATCACCTTAAGTCTGTCTGCTGCACGAGTGTTATTAAGGTACCTAAATCACCTTAAGTCTGTCTGCTGCACGAGTGTTATTAAGGTACCTAAATCACCTTAAGTCTGTCTGCTGCACGAGTGTTATTAAGGTACCTAAATCACCTTAAGTCTGTCTTGCTGCACGAGTGTTATTAAGGTACCTAAATCACCCTTTAAGTCTGTCTGCTGCACGAGTGTTATTAAGGTACCTAAATCACCTTTAAATCTGTCTGCTGCACGAGTGTTATTAAAGGTTTCCTAAATCACCTTAAGTCTGTCTGCTGCACGAGTGTTATTAAGGTACCTAAAACACCTTAAGTCTGTCTGCTGCACGAGTGTTATTAAGGTACCTAAATCACCTTAGTCTGTCTGCGCACGAGTGTTATTAAGGTACCTAAATCACCTTAAGTCTGTCGCTTTCACGAGTGTTATTAAGGTACCTAAATCACCTTAAGTCTGTCTGCTGCACGAGTGTTATTAAGGTCCTAATCACCTTAAGTCTGTCTGCTGCACGAGTGTTATTTAAGGGACCTAAATTTACCTTAAGTCTGTCTGCTGCACGAGTGTTATTAAGGTACCTAAATCACCTTAAGTCTGTCTGCTGCACGAGTGTTATTTTAAAGGTACCTAATCACCTTTAAATCTGTCTGCTGCACGAGTGTTATTAAGGTACCAAATCACCTTAAGTCTGTCTGCTGCACGAGTTGTTATTAAGGTACCTAAATCACCTTTAAATCGTCTGCTGCACGAGTGTTATTAAGGTACCTAAAACACCTTAAGTCTGTCTGCTGCACGAGTGTTTTTTAAGGTACCTAAAACACCTTTAAATCTGTCTGCTGCACGAGTGTTATTAAGGTACCTAAATCACCTTAAGTCTGTCTGCTGCACGAGTGTTATAAGGTACCTAAATCACCTTAAGTCTTCTGCTGCAAAGAGTGTTATTAAGGTACCTAAAATCAAACCCTTTAAATCTGTCTGCTGCACGAGTGTTATTAAGGTACCTAAATCACCTTAAGTCTGTCTGCTGCACGAGTGTTATTAAGGTACCTAAATCACCTTAAGTCTGTCTGCTGCACGAGTGTATTAAGGTACCTAAATCACCTTAAGTCTTTTCTGCTGCACGAGTTTTTATTAAGGTACCTAAATCACCTTAAGTCTGTCTGCTGCACGAGTGTTATTAAGGTACCTAAATCACCTTAAGTCTGTCTGCTGCACGAGTGTTTTAAGGTACCTAAAAACACCTTAAGTCTGTACTGCTGCACGAGTTTATTAAAGGGACCTAAATCACCTTAAGTCTGTTGCTGCACGAGTGTTATTAAGGGACCTAAATCACCTTAAGTCTGTCTGCTGCACGAGTGTTATTAAGGTACCTAAATCACCTTAAGTCTGTCTGCTGCACGAGTGTTATTAAGGTACCTAAATCACCTTAAGTCTGTCTGCTGCACGAGTGTTATTAAGGGTGCACCTGATCTCACCACCACACAAGAATACTTTAAAACTAATCAACCATCCTGTCAACCATCCTGTCAACCAACCAGTCAAACAACCATCAAACCAACCTCAATCATCCCGTCAACCACCATGTTAACATCCTGTCACCAACCAGTCAAACCAACCAGTCAATCATCCTGTCAATCATCCTGTCAACCTTCCTGTCAAACATCCTGTCAACCACCTGTCAACTTTCCTTCAACCCTTCTGTTAACCTTCCTTCAAACTCCTGTCAACCAACCATAAACCCCCTCTGTCACCAACCAGTCATCATACCTTCAACCAACCTGTCAACTTCCTGTCAACATCCTCTCAACTTTTTGGGAACCATCCTGTAAACCCCCCCTGTCATACATCGTCAACCAACCAGTTAAACCATTCTGTACCATCCTGTCAACCATCCTGTCAACCTTCCCGTCAATTTCTGTCAACTATCCTGTCAATCATCCTGTCAACCAAACCCGTCAAACAACCAGTTTAACCTTCCTGTCAACCTTCTGTCCAAACATCCTTCAACTTCCTGTCAAAATACTATCCGTCAACTCACGGTTCCAAGTAACCAATCCCTACCTTCGTCATCATCTGTCAGCCAACCATCAACCTTCCGTGCAACCATTATTTTCCAACCTTCCTGTCAACCATTTTTGTCAGCCTTCCCGTCAAACTTATTTTCTGTGAAAGAAGAACTCGAAAAAAGATTAAGACGACAGTGTTATTTAAACTGGACAGAAGCTCATTAAAGCTTGTATCATGGACAGAAGCTTCGTTTAAAACTTGGTATCATGACAAAACCTCAGTAAAGCTTGTATTAGGACAAAACTTCGGTAAAGCTTGGTACATGAAAAGCCTCATTAAAGCTTGGTATCATGGACAGAAGCCTCATAAGCTTGGTATTATGGAACAGAGCTCGGTAAAAGCTTGGGATCATGGAAAAGAAGCCTCAGTAAAGCTGGTATCATGGAACAAAGCCCAGTAAAGTTGGTATTATGGACAGAACTTCGGTAAACCCTTTGGGATCATGCGAAGCCTCAGTAATAGCTGGGATTATGGACAAAGCCTCAGTAAAGCTTGTACATGGACCCGAAGCTTCGGTAAAGCCTTTGGGATCATGACAGAACCCGTAAAGCTTGGTATCATGGACAAACTTCGGTAAAGCTTGGTATCATGGCGAATCCTCAGTAAAGCTTTGGTATCATGGACGAAGCCTCCCGTAAAGCTTGTACATGGACAAAGCTTCGGTAAAGCTTGGGATCATGACAGAAGCTTCGTAAAGCTTGGTATCATGGACCGAATTTCCCAGTAAAGCTTGTGTAACATGGACAGAAGCCTCAGTAAAGCTTGGTATATGGACCCGAAAACTTCGGAAAAGCTTGGTATCATGGACAGAACCTCAGTAAAGCCCTTGTATTATGAAGGACAGAAGCTCAGTAAAGTTGTATCATGGACAGAAGCTCGGTAAAGCTTGGTATCATGGACGAATCCTCAGTAAAGCTTGGTATCATGGACAGAAACCTTTGTAAAAACTTGGTATCATGGACCCGAAAACCTCAGTAAAGCTGGTATCAGGGACAGAAGCCTCAGTAAAGCTTGGTATCATGGACAGAAGCTTCGGTAAAGCTTGGTATCATGGACAGAAGCTTCGGTAAAGCTTGGTATCATGGACAGAAGCCTCAGTAAAGCTTGGTATCATGGACAGAAGCCTCAGTAAAGCTTGGTATCATGGACAGAAGCTTCGGTAAAGCTTGGTATCATGGACAGAAGCCTCAGTAAAGCTTGGTATCGTGGACAGAATCCTCAGTAAAGCTTGGTATCATGGACAGAATCCTCAGTAAAGCTTGGTATCATGGACAGAAGCCTCAGTAAAGCTTGGTATCATGGACAGAAGCCTCAGTAAAGATTGGTATCATGGACAGAAGCCTCAGTAAAGCTTGGTATCATGGACAGAAGCTTCGGAAAAGCTTGGTATCATGGACAGAAGCTTCGGTAAAGCTTGGTATCATGGACAGAAGCCTCAGTAAAGCTTGGTATCATGGACAGAAGCCTCAGTAAAGCTTGGTATCATGGACAGAAGCTTCGGTAAAGCTTGGTATCATGGACAGAAGCTTTGGTAAAGCTTGGTATCATGGACAGAAGCCTCAGTAAAGCTTGGTATCATGGACAGAAGCCTCAGTAAAGCTTGGTATCATGGACAGAAGCCTCAGTAAAGCTTGGTATCGTGGACAGAATCCTCAGTAAACCTTGGTATCATAGACAGAATCCTCAGTAAAGCTTGGTATCATGGACAGAAGCCTCAGTAAAGCTTGGTATCATGGACAGAAGCCTCAGTAAAGATTGGTATCATGGACAAAAGCCTCAGTAAAGCTTGGTATCATGGACAGAAGCCTCAGTAAAGATTGTTATCATGGGCAGGAGCCTCAGTAAAACTTGGTATCATGGACAGAAGCCTCAGTAAAGCTTGGTATCATGGGCAGAAGCCTCAGTAAAGCTTGGTATCATGGACAGAAGCCTCAGTAAAGCTTGGTATCATGGACAGAAGCCTCAGTAAAGATTGGTATCATGGACAGAAGCCTCAGTAAAGATTGGTATCATGGACAGAAGCCTCAGTAAAGATTGGTATCATGGACAGAAGCCAGCAGTTAAGTCTGGTATCATGGACAGAAGCCAGCAGTTAAGTCTGGTATCATGGACAGAAGCCAACAGTTAAGTCTGGTATCATGGACAGAAGCCAGCAGTTAAGTCTGGTATCATGGACAGAAGCCAGCAGTTAAGTCTGGTATCATGGACAGAAGCCAGCAGTTAAGTCTGGTATCATGGACAGAAGCCAGCAGTTAAGTCTGGTATCATGGACAGAAGCCAGGAGTTAAGTCTGGTATCATGGACAGAAGCCAACAGTTAAGTCTGGTATCATGGACAGAAGCCAACAGTTAAGTCTGGTATCATGGACAGAAGCCAGCAGTTAAGTCTGGTATCATGGACAGAAGCCAGCAGTTAAGTCTGGTATCATGGACAGAAGCCAACACTTAAGTCTGGTATCATGGACAGAAGCCAACAGTTAAGTCTGGTATCATGGACAGAAGCCAACAGTTAAGTCTGGTATCATGGACAGAAGCCAGCAGTTAAGTCTGGTATCATGGACAGAAGCCAGCAGTTACGTCTGGTATCATGGACAGAAGCCAGCAGTTAAGTCTGGTATCATGGACAGAAGCCAGCAGTTAAGTCTGGTATCATGGACAGAAGCCAACATTTTAAGTCTGGTATCATGGACAGAAGCCAGCAGTTAAGTCTGGTATCATGGACAGAAGCCAACAGTTAAGTCTGGTATCATGGACAGAAGCCAACAGTTAAGTCTAGTATCATGGACAGAAGCCAACAGTTAAGTCTGGTATCATGTACAGAAGCCAGCAGTTAATTTCTGGTATCATGACAGAAGCCAGCAGTTAAGTCTGGTATCATGGACAGAAGCCAGCAGTTAAGTCTGGTATCATGGACAGAAGCCAACAGTTAAGTCTGGTATCATGGACAGAAGCCAGCAGTTAAGTCTGGTATCATGGACAGAAGCCAACAGTTAAGTCTGGTATCATGGACAGAAGCCAACATTTTAAGTCTGGTATCATGGACAGAAGCCAGCAGTTAAGTCTGGTATCATGGACAGAAGCCAACAGTTAATTCTGGTATCATGGACAGAAGCCAACAGTTAAGTCTGGTATCATGGACAGAAGCCAGCAGTTAAGTCTGGTATCATGGACAGAAGCCAGCAGTTAAGTCTGGTATCATGGACAGAAGCCAACAGTTAAGTCTGGTATCATGGACAGAAGCCAGCATTAAGCCCTGGTATCATGGACAGAAGCCAACAGTTAAGTCTGGTATCATGGACAGAAGCCAGCAGTTAAGTCTGGTATCATGGACAGAAGCCAACAGTTAAGTCTGGTATCATGGACAGAAGCCAGCAGTTAAGTCTGGTATCATGGACAGAAGCCAACAGTTAAGTCTGGTATCATGGACAGAAGCCAACAGTTAAGTCTGGTATCATGGACAGAAGCCAGCAGTTAAGTCTGGTATCATGGACAGAACCCAAACAGTTAAGTCTGGTATCATGGACAGAAGCCAACATTTTAAGTCTGGTATCATGGACAGAAGCCAGCAGTTAAGTCTGGTATCATGGACAGAAGCCAGCAGTTAAGTCTGGTATCATGGACAGAAGCCAACAGTTAAGTCTGGTATCATGGACAGAAGCCAGCAGTTAAGTCTGGTATCATGGACAGAAGCCAACAGTTAAGTCTGGTATCATGGACAGAAGCCAGCAGTTAAGTCTGGTATCATGGACAGAAGCCAACAGTTAAGTCTGGTATCATGGACAGAAGCCAACAGTTAAGTCTGGTATCATGGACAGAAGCCAGCAGTTAAGTTCTGTATCATGGACAGAAGCCAGCAGTTAAGTCTGGTATCATGGACAGAAGCCAACAGTTAAGTCTGGTATCATGGACAGAAGCCAGCAGTTAAGTCTGGTATCATGGACAGAAGCCAACAGTTAAGTCTGCTATCATGGACAGAAGCCAACAGTTAAGTCTGGTATCATGGACAGAAGCCAGCAGTTAAGTCTGGTATCATGGACAGAAGCCAACAGTTAAGTCTGGTATCATGGACAGAACCCAAACAGTTAAGTCTGGTATCATGGACAGAAGCCAGCAGTTAAGTCTGGTATCATGGACAGAAGCCAGCAGTTAAGTCTGGTATCATGGACAGAAGCCAACAGTTAAGTCTGGTATCATGGACAGAAGCCAGCAGTTAAGTCTGGTATCATGGACAGAAGCCAACAGTTAAGTCTGGTATCATGGACAGAAGCCAGCAGTTAAGTCTGGTATCATGGACAGAAGCCAGCAGTTAAGTCTGGTATCATGACAGAAGCCAACAGTTAAGTCTGGTATCATGGACAGAAGCCAGCAGTTAAGTCTGGTATCATGGACAGAAGCCAACAGTTAAGTCTGGTATCATGGACAGAAGCCAACATCAAGTCTGGTATCAGGGACAGAAGCCAACAGTTAAGTCTGGTATCATGGACAGAAGCCAGCAGTTAAGTCTGGTATCATGGACAGAAGCCAACAGTTAAGTCTGGTATCATGGACAGAAGCCAACAGTTAAGTCTGATATCATGGACAGAAGCCAGCAGTTAAGTCTGGTATCATGGACAGAAGCCAGCAGTTAAGTCTGGTATCATGGACAGAAGCCAACAGTTAAGTCTGGTATCATGGACAGAAGCCAACAGTCAAGTCTGGTATCACAGAGAGTACAGCAGTAAAGACTCACCCTGGTGTTTATGTGTCACCTCCAATATTTTCTCTGCTGTTTACAACGTTTATCTTCATGCGAGTCTTCTCTCATTCTTTTATTACTTAAAAACAAAATTCGAGACTTTACTTTCTGCTATTTTATATTTTAAATTTGTAGAAATAAAGTTTTTTTATACTTTGTCAACTGCATTCAAAACTTTGGTGTAGAATTGAAAGTATTTTTAAGTTTGCATAAAAGAATTGTATTGTTCCTTTTGTTTTCGTTTTAAAATATTAATACTTCAATGCGTCGTATATTGAGAAATCTTGATATGTTAAGACTAATGGATTTTAAAGTGTCTGTGAGGCAGTGTTCAGAAGCAAGCAGTGTGGAACTGGTTCTTGTGAATATCACACTGGGTGGGTCCTCACAACACTGGGTCCTTACAACACTGTGGTGGGTCCTCACAGCACTGGGTGGGTCCTCACAGCACTGTGGTGGGTCCTTACAACACTGTGGTGGGTCCTCACAACACTGGGTGGGTCCTTATAACACTGTGGTGGGTCCCCACAGCATTGGGTGGGTCCTTACAACACTGTGGTGGGTCCTCACAACACTGTGGTGGGTCCCCACAGCACTGGGTGGGTCCTCACAACACTGGGTGGGTCCTCACAGCACTGGGTGGGTCCTTACAACACTGTGGTGGGTCCTCACAACACTGTGGTGGGTCCCCACAGCACTGGGTGGGTCCTTACAACACTGTGGTGGGTCCTCACAGCACTGGGTGGGTTCTTACAACACTGTGGTGGGTCCCCACAACACTGTGGTGGGCCCTCACAACACTGTGGTGGGTCCTCACAGCACTGGGTGGGTCCTCACAGCACTGGGTGGGTCCTTACAACACTGTGGTGGGTCCCCACAGCACTGGGTGGGTCCTTACAACACTGTGGTGGGTCCTCACAGCACTGGGTGGGTTCTTACAACACTGTGGTGGGTCCCCACAACACTGTGGTGGGCCCTCACAACACTGTGGTGGGTCCTCACAGCACTGGGTGGGTCCTCACAGCACTGGGTGGGTCTCCACAGCACTGGGTGGGTCCTTACAACACTGTGGTGGGTCCTCACAACACTGTGGTGGGTCCTCACAACACTGTGGTGGGTCCTCACAGCACTGGGTAGGTTCTCACAGCACTGGGTGGGTCCCCACAGCACTGGGTGGGTCCTTACAACACTGTGGTGGGTCCTCACAACTCTGTGGTGGGTCCTCACAACACTGTGGTGGGTCCCTACAGCACTGTGGTGGATCCTCACAGCACTGGGTGGGTCCTCACAGCACTGGGTGGGTCCTTACAACACTGTGGTGGGTCCTCACAACACTGTGGTGGGTCCCCACAGCACTGGGTGGGTCCTTACAACACTGTGGTGGGTCCTCACAGCACTGGGTGGGTTCTTACAACACTGTGGTGGGTCCCCACAACACTGTGGTGGGCCCTCACAACACTGTGGTGGGTCCTCACAGCACTGGGTGGGTCCTCACAGCACTGGTTGGGTCTCCACAGCACTGGGTGGGTCCTTACAACACTGTGGTGGGTCCTCACAACACTGTGGTGGGTCCTCACAACACTGTGGTGGGTCCTCACAGCACTGGGTGGGTCCTCACAGCACTGGGTGGGTCCCCACAGCACTGGGTGGGTCCTTACAACACTGTGGTGGGTCCTCACAACACTGTGGTGGGTCCTCACAACACTGTGGTGGGTCCTTACAGCACTGTGGTGGATCCTTACAGCACTGGGTGGGTCCTCACAGCACTGGGTGGGTCCTTACAACACTGTGGTGGGTCCTCACAACACTGTGGTGGGTCCTCACAACACTGTAGTGGGTCCTTACAGCACTGTGGTGGATCCTCACAGCACTGGGTGGGTCCTCACAGCACTGTGTGGGTCCTTACAACATTGGTGGATCCTTACAACACTGTGGTGGGCCCTCACAGCACTGGGTGGGTCCTCACAGCACTTGGTGGGTCCTTACAGCACTGGGTGGGTCCTTACAGCACTGTGGTGGATCCTCACAGCACTGGGTGGGTCCTCACAGCACTGGGTGGGTCTTTACAACACTGTGGTGGGTCCTCACAGCACTGGGTGGGTCCTCACAGCACTGGGTGGGTCCCCACAGCACTGGGTGGGTCCTTACAACACTGTGGTGGGTCCTCACAACACTGTGATGGGTCCTCACAACACTGTGGTGGGTCCTTACAGCACTGTGGTGGATCCTCACAGCACTGGGTGGGTCCTCACAGCACTGGGTGGGTCCTTACAACACTGGTGGATCCTTACAACACTGTGGTGGGTCCTCACAGCACTGGGTGGGTCCTCACAGCACTTGGTGGGTCCCCACAGCACTGGGTGGGTCCTTACAGCACTGTGGTGGATCCTCACAGCACTGGGTGGGTCCTCACAGCACTGGGTGGGTCCTTACAACACTGTGGTGGGTCCTCACAGCACTGGGTGGGTCCTCACAGCACTGGGTGGGTCCCCACAGCACTGGGTGGGTCCTTACAGCATTGTGGTGGATCCTCACAGCACTGGGTGGGTCCTCACAGCACTGGGTGGGTCCTTACAGCACTGGGTGGGTGCTTACAACACTGTGGTGGGTCCTCACAGCACTGGGTGGGTCCTTACAGCACTGTGGTGGATCCTCACAGCACTGGGTGGGTCCCCACAGCACTGGGTGGGTCCTTACAGCACTGTGGTGGATCCTCACAGCACTGGGTGGGTCCTCACAGCACTGGGTGGGTCCCCACAGCACTGGGTGGGTCCTCACAGCATTGGGTGGGTCCTAACAACACTGTGGTGGATCCTCACAACACTGGGTGGGTCCCCACAGCACTTGGTGGGTACCCACAGCAATGGGTAGGTACCCAACGCACTAGCTAGGTAGGTATCCACAATACTTTGTAGGTACCCACAGAACTGGGCAGGTAACCACGACACTGAGTAGAAATCCACAACACCGGGTAGGTAGAACGAAACGTCGTCTCAGAAAGCTTCTCCTACAAACAGTATCTCCTTGCAATGTTTAACCTCCCCCCCCCGGGGGGTTCCTTGACAACCCCTCCCAAGACGCTATCAAAGGCGTCGCCTTATAACAAGGAACATCAAGGAACACGCTAAGTCACACCTCAAGGAGCATGTTCCGTCTTAAGTGCCTCATCTTACCTTCTTCCTATCTCAATTTATGCTAAAAGCAAGCCTCTCTCTCATTGTAATCTGAGAGTATAACTGGCCTGAGAAGATATGCTGGTTTATCTCTCTCTCTCTCTCTCTCTCTCTCTCTCTCTCTCTCTCTCTCTCTCTCTCTCTCTCTCTCTCTCTCTCTCTCTCTCTCTCTCTCTCTCTCTCTCTCTCTCTCTCTCTCTCTCTCTCTCTCTCTCTCTCTCTCTCTCTTTATCTATCTCTGGAAGCGAACTTAAATGGTATTAAAAGTCGCTTTTATAGCCCTGGATGCCACTCAGAGCAGTCGACTAACACCCAGGTACCTACTTACTGCTAGGTGAACAGTGACAGCAGGTGTAAGGTGACTAACGGCCAGGTATCTATTTGCTGCTGGGTGAACAGTGACAACAGGTATAAGGTAACTAACACCCAGGTACCTGTTTACTGATAGGTGAACAGAGGCAGCAGGTGTAAGAAAGTCTTCGACAAGTGTGACCATGGTGTAATAGCGCACAAAATGCGTGACAAAGGAATAACAGGAAAAGTTGGTAGATGGATCTGTAACTTACTAACATGTAGAGCACAAAGAGTAATAGTTAATAAAGTCAGTGATAAGCTGTGTTCCACAAGGCACAGTACTCACCCCCATCCTGTTTCTCATCCTCATATCTGGCGTCGACAGATATATAAGCACAACATAGTGTCATCACAGAGTCTGAGCTTGCTACCATCTGCAGCTCATAAGACTGCCATCCCCACGAGCCCCTTTGAGGCGGGGTAGATGGCAGACCAGAGGCCTAGCTTCTTCCTACGAGCCCCGTGAGGGCGGGGAATGTGGCTAGGCCTGGGGACACTTGGTCCCAAAGATGAGGAGGTACTTGTACCTCCTCCCATGGAAGACTTAGGTCTCAGACACTCCCTAAAGAGGGAGCCAAGGCCGGGTCACCACTACTTGGAAAAGACCCGGGCCGGGAGAATACCGGCGAATAAAAAAAAAGAAAAAATAGTGTCATCCATCGAAGACACCTCAAGTCTCCAAACTGACATCAACCAAACCTTCAAATGGTCCGCAGAAAACAATATGAAGTTCAGTGAAGACAAATTTCAATTACTCCGTATGGAAAACTCGAGGAAATAAAAACTACATCTCACTATTATAAAACAAAATCCAGTCACACAATAGAGCGAGAAACTAATGTGAAGGACCTGGGAGTGATAATGTCAGAGGATATCACTTTCAAAGATCACAACAATGTATCTACCACATCTGCTAGGCAAATGATACGATGGATAATGAGAACCTTCAAAACTAGGGATGCCAAGTCCATGATGACTCTTTTCAAATTGCTTGTTCTCTCTAGGCTGGAATATTGCTGCACACTAACGGCCACTTTCAAAACAGGCGAAATTGCAGACCTGTAGAATATACAGAGAGCTTTCACGGCACGTGTAAGTACAAAAAGAACCTAAATTACTAGGAACGGTTGAAGACCCTTGACCTATACTCCCTGGAACGCAGACGAGAAAGATATATGATAATATACACCTGGAAAATCCTAGAGGGACTAGTCCCAAATCTGCACACGACAATCACTTCCTACGAAAGCAGAAGATACAACATCCCCCAGCGAAAAGCAGGGGCGCCACGAGTACACAAAGAGACAACACAATAAGTGTCAGGGGCCCAAGACTGTTCAACAGCCTCCCAGCATGTAGGGGGAATTACCAATAGATCCCTGGCTGTCTTCAAACCCCTGGTTGTCTTCAAAACCCAAAGCTGTCTTCAAGACCCCTAGCTGTCTTCAAGACCCCTGGTCGTCTTCAAGGCCCCTTGTTGTCTTCAAGACACGTGGCTGTCTTCAAGACCCTTAGCTGTCTTCAAGACCCTTAGCTGTCTTCAAGACCCTTAGCTGTCTTCAAGACCCCTAGCTGTCTTCAAGACCCCTAGTGTCTTCAAGACCCCTGGTTGTCTTCAAGGTCCCTGGTTGTCAAGACACCTGGTTCAGTCTTCAAGACCCTTAGCTGTCTTCAAGACCCCTGGTTGTCTTTAAGGTCCCTGGTTGTCTTCAAGACACCTGGCCCAGTCGTCAAAACCCCTGGTTGTCTTCAAGAGGGAGCTGGTCAGACACCTAAAGTCAGTAGCTGACCAGCCGCGCTGTGGTTCCTATGTTGGTACGCGTGTGTCCAGCAGTAACAGCCTGGTTGATCAGTTCCTGATCCACCATGAGGCCTAGTCATGGACCGGGCCGCGGGGGCGTTCACTTCCTAAACACCCTCCAGGTATACATCTCCCTCAACCAGGGTATCGAACCCACGTATCTCACCTTGTGAACCGCAACACTCGTACCACCGAGCTACTAACCACATCTTAAAAAAATGTATAACGAAACGCAATAAAAAAAGAATTCCTTCGTTATACACCGTACATTACAAAGAATATGACGTTGTAGCGCATAACTTTGACTTACGACGGCGCTAAGAACTGGTCGTAAGTACAGGAAGAAAATCACAGCAGTGATAGCAATCACCGGGAATTATTTTTTCCCCTAAGGGTATCCAGGCATTTCCCTGATTTCCAGGGGGTGGTTACCCTGGTATATCAAGGGTAGGGGGGGAGGCAGTCGTTGTTCCCCTCCCCCTTTCCCTTCCCCTTACCTTCCCTCCCCAATCCCCTAGTCCTTCACAGTTGACTGGCTAGGTTAGATAGCAGCCGTGAAGGCTTTCTACTAGTTTGGTCACTAGTGGAATGTTGCCTAAGGTGGTGGAGGTGAGCTTAGGGTTAGACGTCTGGGTATAAACCTTTATTTGGTTATGTTTCGCTCCGTGTAGAGCTTTATCAAGTCATGATAAAGCTCTACAGTGAACGAAACGTTGTGCCAGTACAAGATACACATACACACACCTCTCCGTGTATGTACACTGAGAGGTGTGTATGTGTGTGTATGGATACTGATAAATATACACCTCTGTGTATATATATTGACATATACACCTCTTTATATATACACTGAGAAATGCCTCTCAGTGTATATACACTAAGATGAACATTGTTGTATGTATATATACTGAGCCATACACACCTCTCAGTGTATGTACACTGAGAGACAGACACTTCTGTGTGGGGCTTTATTCGGTACTTAAAGTACCCCCCTGTGGGCGAAACGTAGTGTAATACAAATTATTTCCCTGCTCGAAACGTGCTTGGGTTACTGCTTGTTGGAACGAGATGGTTAAGAGGACACGGAACAAGTATTTCTTAAGAAAACGTTTCGCTTGATTTGGAAAAAAAGCTCCGCAGTGAGCGAAATGTTGTCATAATGAAAAAGTTTCTCTGATGTGTGTGTGTGTGTGTGTGTGTTTGTTAGTCATGTAGTGTAATATATACACATACGCGACTAACACACGAAACGTAGGTGGGCGAAACGTAGATACTCGACTGAAGAAGCCTGCTGGGAAGGCGAAACGTTTTGGCAGTAAAGATGCCCGAGTACTGTACGTGTCTTTTTTGTTTGGTAAAAGGACACAAGTGCAACTGTGACATTGTGGCAACGTTTCGCTCTCCAGGAGCTTTGTTAAGCCGTTACAAAGGATAAAGCTCCTGTGAGCGAAACGTTGCCACAATAAAATGTCACATTACTTCCATCTGTGTCCATTTACCTGACGTTTTGTCGGTAATTCTAATAACAAGCACAAGCTTGTACAGCTCTGTAAGGACTCTACAGCTGTGTAAGGACTCTACAGCTGTGTAAGGACTCTACAGCTGTGTAAGGACTCTACAGCTGTGTAAGGACTCTACAGCTGTGTAAGGACTCTACAGCTGTGTAAGGACTCAACAGCTGCGTAAGGACTCTACAGCTGCGTAAGGACTCTACAGCTGTGTAAGGACTCTACAACTGTGTACGCTCTACATCTCTACAGCTGTGTAAGGACTCTACATCTCTACAGCTGTGTAAGGGCTCTACAGCTGTGTAAGGACTCTACAGCTGCGTAAGGACTCTACAGCTGTATAAGGACTCTACAGCTGTGTAAGGACTCTACAACTGTGTAAGGACTCTACATCTCTACAGCTGTGTAAGGACTCTACACCTGTGTAAGGACTCTACATCTCTACAGCTGTGTAAGGACTCTACATCTCTGCAACTATGTAAGGACTCTACACCTTTGTAAGGACTCTACATCTCTACAGCTAAGGACTCTACATCTCTACAGCTAAGGACTCTACATCTCTACAGCTAAGGACTCTACATCTCTACAGCTGTGTAAGGACTCTACTTCTCTACAGCTGTGTAAGGACTCTACTTCTCTACAGCTCTGTAAGGACTCTACATCTCTACAGCTGTGTAAGGACTCTACATCTCTACAGCTGTGTAAGGACTCTACATCTCTACAGCTAAGGACTCTACATCTCTACAGCTAAGGACTCTACATCTCTACAGCTGTGTAAGGACTCTACATCTCTACAGCTGTGTAAGGACTCTACTTCTCTACAGCTGTGTAAGGACTCTACTTCTCTACAGCTCTGTAAGGACTCTACATCTCTACAGCTGTGTAAGGACTCTACATCTCTACAGCTGTGTAAAGACTCTACATCTCTACAGCTAAGGACTCTACATCTCTACAGCTGTGTAAGGACTCTACATCTCTACAGCTGTGTAAGGACTCTACATCTCTACAGCTAAGGACTCTACATCTCTACAGCTGTGTAAGGACTCTACATCTCTACAGCTGTGTAAGGACTCTACATCTCTACAGCTAAGGACTCTACATCTCTACAGCTGTGTAAGGACTCTACATCTCTACAGCTGTGTAAGGACTCTACATCTCTACAGCTAAGGACTCTACATCTCTACAGCTGTGTAAGGACTCTACAGCTGTGTACGGACTCTACATCTCTACAGCTGTGTAAGGACTCTACATCTCTACAGCTGTGTAAGGACTCTACTACAGCTAAGGACTCTCATCTCTACAGCTGTGTAAGGACTCTACATCTCTACAGCTGTGTAAGGACTCTACATCTCTACAGCTAAGGACTCTACATCTCTACAGCTGTGTAAGGACTCTACAGCTGTGTACGGACTCTACATCTCTACAGCTGTGTAAGGACTCTACATCTCTACAGCTAAGGACTCTACATCTCTACAGCTGTGTAAGGACTCTACAGCTGTGTACGGACTCTACATCTCTACAGCTGTGTAAGGACTCTACATCTCTACAGCTAAGGACTCTACATCTCTACAGCTGTGTAAGGACTCTACAGCTGTGTACGGACTCTACATCTCTACAGCTGTGTAAGGACTCTACATCTCTACAGCTAAGGACTCTACATCTCTACAGCTCTGTAAGGACTCTACAGCTGTGTACGGACTCTACATCTCTGCAGCTGTGTAAGGACTCTACAGCTGTGTAAGGACTCTACATCTCTGCAGCTGTGTAAGGACTCTACAGCTGTGTAAGGACTCTACATCTCTGCAGCTGTGTAAGGACTCTACATCTCTACAGCTCTGTAAGGACTCTACAGCTGTGTAAGGACTCTACATCTCTACAGCTGTGTAAAGATTCTACAACTATAACGAGATTATTTGGTGTAGCTTGTAGCGGGGAGTGAACGATACCTCTTCGGGGGCTTCTTTATTTGTA
This sequence comes from Cherax quadricarinatus, assembly GCF_026875155.1. NCBI lineage: Eukaryota > Metazoa > Arthropoda > Malacostraca > Decapoda > Parastacidae > Cherax > Cherax quadricarinatus. Next base: position 49,541,564 of record NC_069414.1, read on the forward strand.
ATGTCGTGGTGGGTACACAGGCTTGTGTGTTGTGCCCATGCCCGGGCAGGGCCATGCCACGAGAGAGAGCTAGTAGGACTACTGTCCTGCTGCCAGGTCGCTGTGTGAGTGAGAGTGTGTGGGACTAGCGTCCCACAGACCTGGAGCAGGCCTAGAGGGCAGCACTAGCATGGTCCAGAGGGCAGCACTAGCATGGCCCAGAGGGCAGCACTAGCATGGCCCAGAGGGCAGCACTAGCATGGCCCAGAGGGCAGCACTAGCATGGCCTAGAGGGCAGCACTAGCATGGCCCAGAGGGCAGCACTAGCATGGCCCAGAGGGCAGCACTAGCATGGCCCAGAGGGCAGCACTAGCATGGCCCAGAGGGCAGCACTAGCATGGCCCAGAGGGCAGCACTAGCATGGCCCAGAGGGCAGCACTAGCGTGGCCCAGAGGGCAGCACTAGCGTGGCCCAGAGGGCAGCACTAGCGTGGCCCAGAGGGCAGCACTAGCGTGGCCCAGAGGGCAGCACTAGCGTGGCCCAGAGGGCAGCACTAGCGTGGCCCAGAGGGCAGCACTAGCGTGGCCCAGAGGGCAGCACTAGCATGGGCCCAGAGGGCAGCACTAGCATGGCCCAGAGGGCAGCACTAGCATGGCCCAGAGGGCAGCACTAGCATGGCCCAGAGGGCAGCACTAGCATGGCCCAGAGGGCAGCACTAGCATGGCCCAGAGGGCAGCACTAGCATGGCCCAGAGGGCAGCACTAGCATGGCCCAGAGGGCAGCACTAGCATGGCCCAGAGGGCAGCCACTAGCATGGCCCAGAGGGCAGCACTAGCATGGCCCAGAGGGCAGCACTAGCATGGCCCAGAGGGCAGCACTAGCATGGCCCAGAGGGCAGCACTAGCATGGCCCAGAGGGCAGCACTAGCATGGCCCAGAGGGCAGCACTAGCATGGCCCAGAGGCAGCACTAGCATGGCCCAGAGGGCAGCACTAGCATGGCCCAGAGGGCAGCACTAGCATGGCCCAGAGAGCAGCACTAGCATGGCGCGAAATATGAACTAAGCTGGCAGACAGCATAGGCTGTCTGTGCAGACAGTACAGGCTGTCTACACACCTCTACAGCTGTGTAAGGACTCTACAGCACTGTAAGGACTACATCTCTGCAGCTGTGTAAGGACTCTACAACTCTACAACTGTGTAAGGACTCTATATCTCTACAACTATACAAGGACTCTACATCTCTACAGCTGTGTAAGAACTCTACATCTCTACAGTTGTGTAAGGACTCTACAGCTGTGTAAGAACTCTACATCTCTACAGTTGTGTAAGGACTCTACATCTCTACAGCTGTGTAAGGACTCTACAGCTGTGTAAGAACTCTACATCTCTACAGTTGTGTAAGGACTTCAATCTCTACAGCTGTGTAAGGACTCTACAGCTGTGTAAGAACTCTACATCTCTACAGTTGTGTAAGGACTCTACATCTCTACAGCTGTGTAAGGACTCTACAGCTGTGTAAGAACTCTACATCTCTACAGTTGTGTAAGGACTCTACAGCTGTGTAAGAACTCTACATCTCTACAGTTGTGTAAGGACTCTACATCTCTACAGCTGTGTAAGGACTCTACAGCTGTGTAAGAACTCTACATCTCTACAGTTGTGTAAGGACTCTACATCTCTACAGCTGTGTAAGGACTCTACAGCTGTGTAAGAACTCTACATCTCTACAGTTGTGTAAGGACTCTACATCTCTACAGCTGTGTAAGGACTCTACAGCTGTGTAAGAACTCTACATCTCTACAGTTGTGTAAGAACTCTACATCTCTACAGTTGTGTAAGGACTCTACATCTCTACAGCTGTGTAAGGACTCTACAGCTGTGTAAGAACTCTACATCTCTACAGCTGTGTAAGGACTCTACAGTTGTGTAAGGACTCTACATCTCTACAGCTGTGTAAGGACTCTACAGCTGTGTAAGAACTCTACATCTCTACAGCTGTGTAAGGACTCTACAGCTGTGTAAGGACTCTACATCTCTACAGCTGTGTAAGGACTCTACAGCTGTGTAAGAACTCTACATCTCTACAGCTGTGTAAGAACTCTACATCTCTACAGCTGTGTAAGGACTCTACAGCTGTGTAAGAACTCTACATCTCTACAGTTGTGTAAGGACTCTACATCTCTACAGCTGTGTAAGGACTCTACAGCTGTGTAAGGACTCTACATCTCTACAGCTGTGTAAGGACTCTACATACTTCTACAAGTGAAGAGTAACCCTGGAAGGCGTGAACCAGGAAGCTTCTCATCAGTACTCGTAGTTACAGTTCTGGCCACTTAAACATCAAGAACTTAACCTCGTGCTCACCATGGTTTAAGGACCTTGGAAGCAAGCAGCGTTAAGGGCGATCGCCGGACTAGGAATCAGAGTAACATTCGCCCTTGTGTCATTCTCCTTGTACCTGATTTTTTCTTCTTAAGACTCCCGTCCACCTGAGTGGCAGCTTTGACTAACATGCTTCTCATGGGCCGTGTCACAACTATCCACGATTAATTTATTCGTGCCCGTGGCATCCAGATACCCAGGCCACGTATTTGGTAAACGGCGATACCATGCCGTTAGGTTACTGTTTATGCAGTTGGGTGGGGGTGTATATTGATGCTCTGTTGTTGATAAATGTTGAGTTGCTGGGTTGGTGGCGCACTCATCTCGGGCACTGAGGTCCGTGGTTCGATCCCCGGTATGGGTGGCAATATTGTGGGTGTGTTTCTTTAAGACACCTGCTGTCACTGTTCACCTAGTAGTAAGTACCTGGATGTTAGTCACCTTACACCTGCTGTCACTGTTCACCTAGTAGTAAGTACCTGGATGTTAGTCACCTTACACCTGCTGTCACTGTTCACCTAGTAGTAAGTACCTGGATGTTAGTCACCTTACACCTGCTGTCACTGTTCACCTAGTAGTAAGTACCTGGATGTTAGTCACCTTACACCTGCTGTCGAACAGACGTATAATAATGCATTAATGTTGTGCACACTGTGATGTTGTGCACACTGTGATATACACAGTGATGTTGTGCACACTGTGATATACACTGTGATGTTGTGCACACTGTGATATGCACAGTGATGTTGTGCACACTGTGATATACACTGTGATGTTGTGCACACTGTGATATACACTGTGATGTTGTGCACACTGTGATATGCACAGTGATGTTGTGCACACTGTGATATACACTGTGATGTTGTGCACACTGTGATATACACAGTGATGTTGTGCACACTGTGATATGCACAGTGATGTTGTGCACACTGTGATATACACTGTGATGTTGTTTCACACTGGATATACACTGTGATGTTGTGCACACTGTGATATGCACAGTGATGTTGTGCACACTGTGATATACACTGTGATGTTGTGCACACTGTGATATACACTGTGATGTTGTGCACACTGTGATATGCACAGTGATGTTTGTGCACACTGTGATATACACTGTGATGTTGTGCACACTGTGATATACACTGTGATGTTGTGCACACTGTGATATGCACAGTGATGTTGTGCACACTGTGATATACACTGTGATGTTGTGCACACTGTGATATACACTGTGATGTTGTGCACACTGTGATGTTGTACACTGTGATGTTGTACACTGTGATGTTGTACACTGTGATGTTGTACACTGTGATGTTGTACACTGTGATGTTGTACACTGAGATGTTGTACAATGTGATGTTGTACACTGAGATGTTGTACACTGTGATGTTGTACACTGTGATGTTGTACACTGAGATTTTGTACACGTGTGTTGTACACTGAGATGTTGTACACTGAGAATTTTGTACACTGTGATGTTGTACACTGAGATGTTGTACACTGTGATGTTGTACACTGAGATGTTGTACAATGTGATGTTGTACACTGAGATGTTGTACACTGTGATGTTGTACACTGAGATGTTGTACAATGTGATGTTTTACACTGAGATGTTGTACACTGTGATGTTGTACACTGTGATGTTGTACACTGTGATGTTGTACACTGAGATGTTGTACACTGTGATGTTGTACACACTTTCATGTTGTACACTGTGATGTTGTACACTGTGATGTTGTACACACTTTGATGTTGTACACTGTGATGTTGTACACTGTGATGTTGTACACTGTGATGTTGTACACTGTGATGTTGTACAATGTGATGTTGTACAATGTGATGTTGTACACTGAGATGTTGTACACTGTGCTGTTGTACACTGTGATGTTGTACACTGTGATGTTGTACACTGTGATGTTGGTCACTTTGATGTTGTACACTGGATGTTGTACAAATGTGATGTTGTACACTGTGATGTTGTACACTGTGATGTTGTACAATGTGATGTTGTACACTGTGATGTTGTACACTGAGATGTTGTACACTGTGCTGTTGTACACTGTGATGTTGTACACACTTTGATGTTGTACACTGTGATGTTGTACACTGTGATGTTGTACACACTTTGATGTTGTACACTGTGATGTTGTACACTGTGATGTTGTACACTGTGATGTTGTACACTGAGATGTTGTACACTGTGCTGTTGTACACTGTGATGTTGTACACTGTGATGTTGTACACTGTGATGTTGTACAATGTGATGTTGTACACTGTGATGTTGTACACTGAGATGTTGTACACACTTTGATGTTGTACACTGTGATGTTGTACAATGTGATGTTGTACACTGTGATGTTGTACACTGTGATGTTGTAAAACTGTAAAGTTGTACAATGTGATGTTGTAAACTGTGATGTTGTACACTGAGATGTTGTACACTGTGCTGTTGTACACTGTGATGTTGTACACTGTGATGTTGTACACACTTTGATGTTGTACACTGTGATGTTGTACAATGTGATGTTGTACACACTTTGATGTTGTACACTGTGATGTTGTACAATGTGATGTTGTACACTGTGATGTTGTACACTGAGATGTTGTACACTGTGATGTTGTACACACTTTGATGTTGTACACTGTGATGTTGTACACTGTGATGTTGTACAATGTGATGTTGTACACACTTTGATGTTGTTACACTGTGATGTTGTAAAACGGGTAATGTTGTAAAATTTGTGATATTGAAACCCCAACTTGATGTTGTACACTGAGATGTTGTACACTGTGATGTTGTACACTGTGACGTTGTACACTGTGATGTTGTACACTGTGATGTTGTACACATTGTGATGTAATACGCTACAATCCTGGGCTTTCCTGGGATATTCTGGCTTACTAACCCTCCCAGGTTAATATAATCTGCTGTATTTCTCCTAGTGCTAATGGTACAACTATACTGCTACAACAACTACTACTGCTACAACAACTGCTACTGCTACAACAACTACTACTGCTACAACAACTGCTACTGCTACCCAACACCTCCTACTGCAGCAACAACTGCTACTGCTACAACAACTACTACTGCTACAACAACTGCTACTGCTACAACAACTACTACTGCTACAACAACTGCTACTGCTACAACACCTCCTACTGCAGCAACAACTGCTACTGCTACAACAACTACTACTGCTACAACAACTGCTACTGCTACAACACCTCCTACTGCAGCAACAACTGCTACTGCTACAACAACTACTACTGCTACAACAACTACTACTGCTACAACAACTGCTACTGCTACAACAACTGCTACTGCTACAACAACTACTACTGCTACAACTACTACTGCTACAACAACAACTACTGCTACAACAACAACTGCTGCTACAACTACTACTACTGCTACAACTACTACTGCTACAACTACTACTGCTACAACAACTTCTACTGCTACAACTACTACTGCTACAACAACTTCTACTGCTACAACTACTACTGCTACAACTACTACTGCTACAACAACAACTACTGCTACAAAAACAACTACTGCTAAAAACAACTTCTACTGCTACAACTACTACTGCTACAACTACTACTGCTACAACAACTTCTACTGCTACAACTCTACTGCTACAAAAAACTACTGCTAGAACAAAAACTTCTACTGCTACAACTATTTACTGCTACAACAACTTCTACTGCTAAAAACTACTACTGCTACAACTACTACTGCTACAACAACTTCTACTGCTACAACTACTACTGCTACAACAACTTCTACTGCAACAACTACTACTGCTACAACTACTACTGCTACAACAACTTCTACTGCTACAACTACGACTGCTACAACTGCTACTGCTATAACTACTACTGCTACAACTACTACTGCTACAACAACTTCTACTCCTACAACTACTACTGCTACAACTACTCTGCTCCCACAACTACTACTGCTACAACTACTACTGCTACAACTACAAACGCTAACAACAACTTCTACTGCTACAACTACTACTGCTACAACTACTACTGTACAACAACTACTAATGCTACAAACTACTACTGCTACAACAACTACTACTGCTACAAACAACTACTACTACAACTACTACTGGCTTACAACAACTACTACGCTAAAACAACTACTGCTACAAAAAACTATGCTGGCAACTACTACTGCTAAAAACTACTACTGCTACAACAACTACTACTGCTACAACTACTACTGCTAAAACTACTACTGTTACAAAACTACTACTGCTACAACTGCTACTGCTACAACAACTACTACTGCTACAACTACTACTGCTACAACAAATACTACTGCTACAATAACTACTACTGCTACAACAACTACTGCTACAACTACTACTGCTACAACTACTACTGCTACAACTACTACTGCTACAACAACTACTGTTGCAACTACTACTGCTACAACTACTACTGCTACAACAACTACTACTGCTACAACAACTACTGCTACAAATACTACTTCTACAACTACTACTGTTACAACAACTACTACTGCTACAACTACTACTGTTACAACAACTACTACTGCTACAACTACTACAACAACTACTACTACTACAACAACTACTACTGCTACAACAAATACTGCTACGACTACTACTTCTACAACAACTTCTAATGCTACAACTACTACTGCCACAACAACTTCTACTGCTACGACTACTAATTCTACAACAACTTCTACGCTACAACAAATACTACTGCTACAACTACTACTGCAAACAAACAACTACTACTGCTACAACAACTTCTCTGCTACAACAACTACTGCTACAACAACTACTACTTCTACAACTACTACTGCTACAACTACTACTACTGCTACAACAACTACTGCTACAACCACTACTGCTACAACTATACAACAACTACTACTGCTAAAAACAACTACTACTCCCTACAACAATACTACTGCTACAAACAACTACTACTCTACAACTACTACTACTGCTACAACAACTACTGCTACAACCACTACTGCTACAACTACTACAACAACTACTACTGTTTACAACAACTCCAAATGCTACAACAACTACTACTGCTACAACAACTTTTTAATGCTTCAACAACTACTGCCTACAACAACTACTACTGCTACAACTACTACTGCTACAACTACTACTGCTACAACAACTACTTCTGCTACAACTACTACCGCTACAACTACTACTGCTACAACAAACTACTACTGCTCCATCAACTACTACTGCTACAACTACGACTGCTACAACAACTACTACTGCTACAACTACTACTGCTACAACAACGACTAATGCTAAAACTACTGCTGCTACAACTACTACTGCTACAACTACTACTGCTACAACTACTACTGCTACAACTTCTGTTTGCTACAACTACTACTGCTAAACTACTACTGCTACAACACTACTGTTTAAAAACTACTACTGCTAACAATATTACTGCTAACAACTATTTACTGCTACAACTACTACTGCTACAACTACTACTGCTACAACTACTGCTGCTGCAACTACTACTGCTACAACTACTACTGCTACAACTACTACTTCTACAACAACTACTACTGCTACAACTACTGCTGCTGCAACTACTACTGCTACAACTACTACTGCTACAACAACTACAAACTCCTACAACTCCTACAACTACTACTGCTATAATTGCTACTGCTACAACTACTACTGCTACAACTACTACTGCTACAACAACTACTACTGCTACAACAAACTACTACCCTACAACTACAAACTGCTATAATTGCTACTGCTACAACTAACTACTGCTAAAAACTACTACTGCTACAACAACTGCTACTGCACAACTACTACTGCTACAACAACTACTACTGCTACAACAACTACTACTCCCTACAAACAACTACTATTTGCTACAACTACTACTGCTAAAATTTGCTACTGCTACAACTGCTACTGCTACAACAACTACTACTGCCATAATACTATTACAAAACTACTACTGCTACAAAAACTACTCTCCTACAAACTACATGCTACAAAAAACTACTACTGCTACAACAACTACTACTCCTACAACTACTACTGCTATAATTGCTACTGCTACAACTACTACTGCTACAACTACTACTGCTACAACAACTACTACTCCTAGAACTACTACTGCTATAATTGCTACTGCTACAACTACTACTGCTACAACTACTACTGCTACAACAACTACTACTCCTACAACTACGACTGCTACAACTACTACTGCTACAACAACTACTACTCCTACAACTACTACTGCTACAACTACTACTGCTACAACTACTACTGCTACAAATACTACTGCTACAACTACTACTGCTACAACTACTACTGCTACAACAACTACTACTCCTAGAACTACTACTACTATAATTGCTACTGCTACAACTGCTACTGCTACAACAACTACTACTGCTACAACTACTACTGCTTCAACAACTACTGCTACAACAACAATTGCTACGACTACTGCTGCAACAACTACTACTGCTACAACAACTACTACTGCTACAACAACTACTACTACAACTACTACTGCTACAACTACTTCTGCTACAACTACTACTGCTACAACTACTACTGCTACAACTACTACTGCTACAACTACTACTGCTACAACAACTACTACTGCTACAACAACTACTACTGCTACAACAACAACTACTACTGCTACAACAACAATTGCTACAACTACTACTGCTACAACAACAGCTGCTACAACTACTGCTACAACAATTACTGCTACAACAACAATTGCTACAACTACTACTGCTACAACAACAGTTGCTACAACTACTGCTACAACAACTTCTGCTACAACAACAATTGCTACAACAACTACTACTGCTACAACTACTACTGCTACAACTACTACTGCTACAACAACAACTGCTACAACAACAATTGCTACAACTACTACTGCTACAACAACAGTTGCTACAACTACTGCTACAACAACTACTGCTACAACAACAATTGCTACAACAACTACTACTGCTACAACTACTACTGCTACAACTACTACTGCTACAACAACAATTGCTACAACAACTACTGCTACAAAAAACAGTTACTACAACTACTGCTACAACAACTACTGCTACAACAACAATTGCTACAACAACTACTACTGCTACAACTACTACTGCTACAACTACTACTGCTACAACTACTACTGCTACAACAACAATTACTACAACTACTACTGCTACAACAACAATTGCTACAACTACTGCTACAACAACTACTGCTACAACAACAATTGCTAAAACAACTACTACTGCTTCAACTACTACTGCTACAACAACAGTTGCTACAACTACTGCTACAACAACTACTGCTACAACAACAATTGCTACAACAACTAATACTGCTACAACTACTACTGCTACAACTACTACTGCTACAACTACTACTGCTACAATACTACTGCACAACAACAATTGCTACAACAACTACTACTGCTAAAAATACTACTGCTACAACTACTACTGCTACAACAACAATTGCTACAACAACTACTACTGCTACAACTACTACTGCTACAACTACTACTGCTACAACAACAATTGCTACAACAACTACTACTGCTACAACTACTACTGCTACAACAACTACTACTGCTACAACTACTACTGCTACAACTACTACTGCTACAACTACTGCTGCTACAACTACTGCTGCTACAACTACTGCTACAACAACTACTACTGCTAAAAACTACTACTGCTACAACAACTACTACTGCTAAAAACTACTGCTGCTACAACTACTGCTACAACAACTACTACTGCTACAACTACTACTGCTACAACAACTACTGCTGCTACAACTACTGCTGCTACAACTACTGCTGCTACAACTACTGCTACAACAACTACTACTGCTACAACTACTACTGCTACAACTACTGCTGCTACAACTACTGCTGCTACAACTACTGCTACAACAACAACTACTGCTACAACTACTGCTGCTACAACAACTACTACTGCTACAACAACTACTACTGCTACAACTACTACTGCTACAACAACTACTACTGCTACAACAACTACAAATGCTACAACAACTACTATCTCTACAAACTACTGCTGCTACAACAACTACTACTGCTACAACTACTGCTGCTACAACAACTACTACTGCTACAACTACTGCTGCTACAACAACTACTACTGCTACAACTACTGCTACAACAACTACTTACTGCTACAACTATGCTGCTACAAAAACAACTACTGCTACAAAAACTTGCTGCTACAACAACTACTACTGCTACAACAACTACTACTGCAACAATACTACTGCTACAACAACTACTACTGCTCAACAACTACTACTGCTACAACTACTGCTGCTACAACAACTACTACTGCACAACAACTACTACTGCTACAAACTACTGCTGCTACAACTACTGCTACAACAACTACAACTGCTACAACTACTACTGCTACAACAACTACTACTGCTACAACAACTACTACTGCTGCAAATACTACTGGCTACAACAACTACTACTGCTACAACTACTACTGCTACAACTACTACTGCTACAACAACTACTACTGCTACAACTACTACTGCTACAACAACTACTACTGCTACAACAACTACTGCTACAACTGCTACTGCTACAACAACAATTGCTACAACAAATACTGCTAAAAACTACTACTGCTACAACAACTACTGCTACAACTACTACTGCTACAACAACTACGCTACAACAACTACTGCTACAACAACTACTGTACAAAAAACTACTGCTACAACTACTGCTACAACACAAACTGCTACAACAACTACTGCTACAACTACTGCTACAACTACTACTGCTACAACTACTGCTAAAACAACTACTGCTACAACTACTGCTAAACTACTACTGCTAAAACTACAAACGCTACAACTACTGCTACAACTACTACTGCTACAACTACTGCTACAACAACTACTGCTACAACAACTACTGCTACAACTACGCTACAATAACTACTGTTTACAACTACTACTGCTACAACAACTACTGCTACAACAACTACTGCTACAAACAACTACTGCTACAACTACTGTACAATAACTACTGCTACAACTACTACTGCTACAACAATACTGCTACAACAACTACTGCTACAACAACTACTGCTACAACAACTACTGCTACAACAACTACTGCTACAACAACTACTGCTACAATAACTACTGCTACAACTACTACTGCTACAACAACACTGCTACAAATAACTACTGCTACAACAACTACTGCTACAACAACTACTGCTACAACAACTACTGCTACAACAATACTGCTACAACTACACTGTTTACAAAAACCCTACTGCTACAATAACTACTGCTACAACAACTACTGCTACAACAACTAACTGCTACAACAACTACTGCTACAACAACTACTGCTACAACAACTACTGCTACAACTATTGCTGCTACAACTACTACTGCTACAACAACTACTGCTACAACAACTACTGCTACAACTACTACTGCTACAACAACTACTGCTAAAAACTATTGCTGCTACAACTACTACTGCTAAAAACAACTACGCAAACAACAACTACTGCTACAACTACTACTGCTAAACTACTACTGCTACAACAACTACTGTACAAAAAACTACTGCTACAACAACTACTGCTACAACAACTACTTCTACAACAACTACTACTGCTACAACAACTACTGCTACAACAACTACTACTGCTACAACAACTACTGCTACAACAACTACTGCTAAAAACAACTACTGCTACAACAATACTACTGCTACAACAACTACGGGCTACAACAACTACTACTGCTACCAACAACTACTGCTACAACTACTGCACAACAACTACTACTGCTACAACCAACTACTGCTACAAAAACTACTACTGCTACAACAACTACTGCAAACAACAAATACTGCTACAACTACTGCTAAAAACTACTACTGCTACAACAAAAAACTGCTACAACAACTACTACTGCTACAACAACTACTGCTACAACTACTGCTACAGCAACTACTACTGCTACAACAACTACTGCTACAACAACAAACTACTGCTACAACAACAACTGCTACAACAACTACTACTGCTTACAACAACTACTGCTACAACTACTGCTACAACAACTACTACTGCTACAACAACTACTGCTACAAAAACTACTACTGCTACAAAAACTACTGCTACAACAACTACTACTGCTACAACAACTACTGCTACAACAACTACTACTGCTCAACAACTACTGCCACAACAACTACTGCTACAACAACTACGGGCTACAAAACTACTGCTACAACAATACTGCTACAACAACTACTGCTACAAAACTACTGTACAACAACTACTGCTAAAAACAACTACTCCCTACAACAACTATGCTACAACAACTACTGCTACAACAACTACTACTGCTACAACAACTACTGCTACAAACAACTACTGCTACAACAACTACTACTGCTTACAACAATACTGCTACAAAAAAACTACTGCTACAAAAACCCTACTGCTACAACAACACTGCTACAACAACTACTGCTACAACAACTACTGCTACAACAACTACTGCTACAACAACTACTGCTACAACAACTACTGCTACAACAACTACTGCTACAAACAACTACTGCTACAACAACTACTGCTACAACAACTACTGCTACAACAACAAACTGCTACAACAACTACTGCTACAACAATACTGCTACAACAACTACTGCTACAAACAACTACTGCTACAACAACTACTACTGCTACAACAACTACTGCTAAAACCCAAACTACTGCTACAACAACTACTGCTACAACAACTACTGGCTACAACAATACTGCTACAAACAACTACTGCTACAACAACTCTGCTACAAAAACTACTGCTACACAACTACTGCTACAACAACTACTACTGCTACAACAACTACTGCTACAACAACTACTGCTACAACAACTACTACTGCTACAACAACTACTGCTACAACAACTACTGCTACAACAACTACTGCTACAACAACTACTGCTACAACAACTACTGCTACAACAACTACTGCTACAACAACTACTGCTACAACAACTACTGCTACAACAACTACTATGCTACAACAACTACTGCTACAACAACTACTGCTACAACAACTACACTGCTACAACAACTACTGCAAACAACAAACTACTGCTACAACAACTACTGCTACAACAACTACTGCACAACAACTACTGCTACAAAAAACTACTGCTACAACAACTACTGCTACAACAACAACTGCTAAAAACAACTACTGCTACAACAACTACTGCTACAACAACTAACTGCTACAACAACTACTGCTACAACAACTACTCTACAAAAAACTACTACTGCTACAACAATACTGCTACAACAACTACTGCTACAACAACTACTACTGCTACAACAACTACTGCTACAACAACTACTGCTACAACAACTACTGCTACAACAACTAATTTGCTACAAAAACTACTGCTACAACAACTACTACTGCTACAACAACTACTGCTACAACAACTACTGCTACAACACATACTGCTACAACAACTACTGCTACAACAACTACTGCTACAACAACTACTGCTACAACAACTACTGCTACAACAAACTACTGCTACAAAAAACTACTGCTACAACAACTACTGCTACACAACTACTGCTACAACAACTACTGCTACAACAACTACTGCTACAACAACTACTGCTACAACAACTACTCTGCACAACTACTACTGCTACAACAACTACTGCTACAACAACTACTGTACAACAAACTACTACTGCTACAACAACTACTGCTAAACAACTACTGCTACAACAACTACTGCTACAACAACTACTGCTAAAACAACTACTGCTACAACAACAACTACTGCTACAACTACTACTGCTGCTACAACAACTGCTACAACTACTACTGCTACAACAACTACTGCTACAACAACTACTGCTACAACTACTACTGCTACAACAACTACTGCTACAACTACTACTGCTGCTACAACAACTGCTACAACTACTACTGCTACAACAACTGCTACAACTACTTCTGCTACAACAACTGGTACAACTACTACTGCTACAACAACAACTGCTACAACTACTACTGCTACAACAACTACTGCTACAACAACTACTGCTACAACAACTACTGCTACAACTACTTCTTCTTCCACTACTACAAATTATCGTCTTCTTAATACTGTCAACACTGTCGTGGTACATCCTGGGTAATGTACAGCGTGTCGTACAGGACAAGGAAAGCTACACAGCTTCACGTATATTCACAACAGCTCTGGGGAAGATGCTGATGGTGGTGGTGGTGGTGGTAATGGTGGTGATAGCAGTGATTGTGGTAGTGGTGGTAGTAGTGGTGATATTGGTACCAGTAGTTGTGGTAGTAGTTGTGGTGGTGGTAGTACTTGTGGTAATACTGGTGGTGGTACTGGTAGTGGTGGTAGTTGTGGTTGTTTTGGGTGTGGGGTGGTGGTGGTAGTGGTAGCAGTGCTGGTAGTGAAGGTGGTAGTGGCGGTGGTGGTGGGGGTGGTGTGGTGGTGGTAGTGGTGGTGGTAGTGGTGGTGGTAGATGTGGTGGTTGTAGTGGTGGTGGTGGTAGTGGTGGTGGTGGTAGTAGTAGTGGCGGTGGTAGTACTTTTTGGTAGTACTGGTGGTGGTACTGGTAGTGGTGGTAGTTGTGGTTGTAGTGGTGGTGGGGTGGTGGTGGTAGTGGTAGTAGTGCTGGTAGTGAAGGTGGTAGTGGCGGTGGTGGTAGGGGTGGTGTGGTGGTGGTAGTGGTGGTGGTTTAGTAGTGGTGGTTCTAGCGTTGGTGGTAGATTTGGTGGTTGTAGTGGTGGTGGTGGTAGTGACGGTGGTGGTTGTGGTAGATGTGGTGTTGGTGATGTAATGGTACGTGGCGAGGTGTCAGAGCGGGCACCTGTGACCAGCGGGGTCCCGCAGGGGTCAGTCCTAGGACCAGTGCTGTTTCTGGTATTTGTGAACGACATGACGGAAGGAATAGACTCTGAGGTGTCCCTGTTTGCAGATGACGTGAAGTTGATGAGAAGAATTCACTCGATCGAAGACCAGGCAGAACTACAAAGGGATCTGGACAATCTGCAGACCTGGTCCAGCAATTGGCTCCTGGAGTTCAATCCCACCAAGTGCAAAGTCATGAAGATTGGGGAAGGGCAAAGAAAGCCGCAGACGGAGTACAGTCTAGGGGGCCAGAGACTACAAACATCACTCAAGGAAAAAGATCTTGGGGTGAGTATAACACCAGGCACATCTCCTGAAGCGCACATCAACCAAATAACTGCTGCAGCATATGGCGCCTAGCAAACCTCAGAACAGCATTCCGACATCTTAATAAGGAATCATTCAGGACCCTTACACCGTGTACGTTAGGCCCATATTGGAGTATGCGGCACAGTTTGGAACCCACACCTACCAAGCACGTGAAGAAACTAAGAAAGTGCAAAGGTTTGCAACAAGACTAGTCCCAGAGCTAAGAGGTATGTCCTACGAGGAGAGGTTAAGGGAAATCAACCTGACGACACTGGAGGACAGGAGAGATAGGGGGTACATGATAACGACATACAAAATACTGAGAGGAATTGACAAGATGGACAAAGACAGGATGTTCCAGAGATTG
Source organism: Cherax quadricarinatus (assembly GCF_026875155.1). Classification (NCBI taxonomy): domain Eukaryota; kingdom Metazoa; phylum Arthropoda; class Malacostraca; order Decapoda; family Parastacidae; genus Cherax; species Cherax quadricarinatus. The sequence goes on from NC_069414.1 coordinate 49,557,656, forward strand.
GACACAGTAACAAGGGGACACAGTTGGAAGCTGAAGACACAGATGAATCACAGGGATGTTAGGAAGTATTTCTTCAGCCACAGAGTAGTCAGTAAAGGTGGAATTTGGGAAGCGATGTAGTGGAGGCAGGATCCATACATAGCTTTAAGCATAGGTATGATAAAGCTCACGGCTCAGGGAGAGTGACCTAGTAGCGATCAGTGAAGAGGCGGGGCCAGGAGCTCGGACTCGACCCCCGCAACCTCAACTAGGTGAGTACAACTAGGTGAGTACACACACACACACACACACACACACACACACACACACACACACACACACACACACACACACACACACACACACACACACACACACACACACACACACGCACACACACACACACACACACACACACACACACACACACACACACACACACACACACACACTCATGTATACATAGGTAAAACTTGCTATTTTATCTTAAATAGCGACGCTCTTCTTGCCGAATAAGACAAACGAAAATGTGTGTATGCAATAATTTCGCAAAAGTCATTTTGAACGAAACGAGAAAATATATTTAATTTTGTTTGTTTATTATTAAATTATTGTAAACTTATCTAAAATATATTTTGTTGGATTTGGCTAAATTAAATTACGCTTGTTATAATAAGGTCAGGTAAGTTTTCTAAGGTTGTATTAGTACATATTATTAATTTTTACATTAACATAAACGAAAACGTATAAGAGAAAATTTTAGAAAGGACTTAATTTTAAATGAGTTCTTATTAATTGACCAGTTCACGATATATATATATATATATATATATATATATATATATATATATATATATATATATTATATATATATATATATATATATATATATATATATACATATATATATATATATATTATATATATATATTTATATATATATTATATATATATATATATATATATATATATATATATATATATATATTAATAGATATATATTCTGGCTTGTTTACGAACAAGATTCGCCTTTATGTAACTCAATTTAAAATAAGTTAGTGATGGGTTGAACCTGCCTAGCATGGGCCAGTAGGCTTCCTGCAGTGATCCTTCTGTCTTATGTTCTTATGGGGGTTCAATAATCCGCGTGAATCTCCGCCTTCAAGAACACCTGTGTCTCAGTCCACACCTCTCCACCACCTCCTCCACCCACAAGAACTGACCTTGGCCCATCAATTGCTTTCAACCTGCAATTTACAGCAATTTCAATTACTAGTTGCTGCTGTTTTTGTTTGAGATTTTAGATGAGATTATTTTGATATCAGGAAGATGCCAGAGAGGTCAGTATTGTATGTGATTATCAGCTTTTATAGGAGCAGAGGTGTCTCGTAGCTGGGTTGGTAGCGCACTCGCCTCGCACGCTCAAGTCCGTGGTGTGATCCCCGGTACCAGTGGAACCATTGTGGGCGTGTTTTCTTAAGATTCCTGCTGTCACTGTACACCTATCAGTAAGTAGGTACCTGCTATTAGCAGACAGATGTGGGTGGCATCCTGGGAGACAAAATTAACCTAAGTTGCGGAAAATGTTCTGCATAATTAGAGACTTTGTATATAGTATGTCTGTGTAAGTTGTATCATGTACTTGTAGAAATAAAGATTATTATTATTATTATTATTATTATTATTATTATTAGTAGTAGTAGTAGTAGCAGTAGTAGTAGTAGTAGTAGTAGTAGTAGTAGTAGTATTAGTATTGAAGTGAGTGTAGTGTTTCGCTCGGTGTAGATGCTCTGGAAAACGTACAGAGGAGGATGACGAAGATGATCCCTTTCAGAAATTTTCCCTTGGTTTTAAGTTGGAAAAATTCAATTCGGAAAGGTATGGGAAAGTACGGGTTTGATAAAAGTTGGGGGATGGTGGAAAAAACCCCCGGTACAGTTATTGGGGCTAAACGTTGTGTAGTTTTAAAAATAGGGTTTGATAAATCATGAGGGGTATGGGGGGTGTGAGTTGGACCCGACTAGCTTTTGGGTACTAGATATTTGCCGTGTTCCCTTTGGAGAATGTGACCTTTCCTGAATAGGTTGGGGCATTGGCTTAAAACCCGGTAGGAGATTTGGGGACCTGCCTCGCATGGGCCAGTACCCCCAGTTTGCAGTTTTCCTTCTTTCTTATTTTTCTTATGTAAAAAAAAAAAGGGCCCAAGGGCCCGGGAAAAAGATACCTCCAGTGAAAAAGCAGGGGCCCGCCAGGGATTTACACAAAGGGGGGAAAACACATTTAAATGTCAGGGCCCCAAAGGGCCTTTTTCAACGGGCCCCCCAGATGTAGGGGGAAAAATTCCCAAAAGGGACCCCTGGCTGTTTTTCCCAAACCATGGCTGTCTTAAAACCCCCCTAGTTGTCTTAAAGGGGCCCCTGGTTGTCTTCAAACACCCTTTTTGTCTTCAAACCCCTGGTTTTTCAAACACCCCTGGCTTTTCCTAAAAACACCCTGGGTTACTTCAACACCCCTGGTTATTTTAACCCCCCGGGTTTTGCTTTAAACCCCCCGGGTTTGTCTTAAAAAACCCCTGGTTGTCTTCAACCCCCTGGTTATCTTAAAACCCCCCGGGTTGTTTTTAAACACCCCTGGTTGCCCAAAAACACCCCTGGTTGTTTTTCAAACACCCTGGTTATCTTCAACACCCCGGGTTTTATCTTAAACCCCCGGGTTTTGTCTTAAACACCCCGGGTTGTTTTAAAACCCACCCTGGTTGTCTTCAACCCCCCGGGTTTTATCTTCAACCCCCCTGGTTGTAAATCAAAAACCCGGTTATTTTAAACCCCCCCCCCTTTTATTTTTCCAACACCCCTGGTTACTTAAAACACCACTGGTTATTTAAAACCCCTGGTTGTTTTCAAACCCCCTGGTTGTCTTAAAAACCCCCCCCCGGGTTTGTCTTCAACACCCCGGGTTATCTTCAACCCCCCGGGTTTTATTTTTTAAAACCCCCCTGGTTTTTCTTAAACCCCCTGGTTGTTTCAACCCCCTGGTTGTTTTTAAACACCCCTGGTTATTTAACCCCCCTGGTTGTCTTCAACCCCCCCTTGGTTATCTTCAACACCCGGGTTTTACTTCAACCCCCCTGGTTGTCTTAAAACCCCCCCTGGTTGTCTTCAACCCCCCTGGTTGTTTCAACACCCCGGTTTGCCCTTAAACCCCCCTGGTTATCTTCAACACCCCGGGGTTGTTTTTTTTTAAACACCCCTGGTTGTCTTCAAAACCCCGGGGTTATCTTCAAACCCCTGGTTATTTCAACCCCCCGGGTTTGGGTTTTCCCAACACCCGGGTTTGTCTTAAACACCCCTGGTTGTCTTTAAAAACCCCCCCTGGTTGTCTTCAACCCCCCGGGTTTATCTTAAAAACCCCCCGGGTTTGTCTTCAACACCCCTGGTTGTCTTCAACCCCCCTGGTTTTCTTAAAAACCAGTGGTTATCTTAAAAACCCTGGTTATCTTCAACCCCCCTGGTTATCTTAAAACCCCCCTGGTTGTCTTAAAAAACCCCTGGGGGGTCTTAAACCCCCCCGGGTTTGTCTTCAACACCCCGGGTTATTTAAAACACCCCTGGTTGCCCTTCAACCCCCTGGTTGTCTTAAACCCCCGGGTTTAATCTTCAACACCTCTGGTTTTCTTAAACCCCCAAAACCTCTGGTTATCTTCAACACCCCGGGGTTTTTCTTAAACCACCCCTAGTTTTTTCCAACACCCTGGTTTTTCTTCAACCCCCCTGGTTGTTTTAAAAACACCCTGGTTTCTTCCCCCCGGGTTATTTCAACCCCCCTGGTTATCTTCAACACCCCTGGTTTTCTTAAACCCCCCCTGGTTTTTAAACCCCCTGGTTGTCTTCAACCCCCCTGGTTATCTTCAACCCCCCGGTTTTTAAAACCCCCCTGGTTATCTTCAACCCCCCGGGTTATCTTCCCCCCCCTGGTTTTTCTTAAACCCCCCTCGTTAACTTAAAACCCCCCCGGTTGTTTAAAGGGCCCCTGATTGTCTTAAAACACCCCGGTTGTCTTCAACCCCCCTGGTTATCTTAAACACCCCGGGTTTAAATTTTTCAACCCCCCTGGTTTTCTTCAACCCCCCGGGTTATTTTCCCAACACTCCTGGTTATTTTAACCCCCCTGATTGTCTTAAACCCACCCCGGGTTTGTCTTCAGCCCCCCCCTCGTTGTTTTAAAAACCCCTGGTTTTTCTTCAACACCCTGGTTTTCTTCAAACCCCCGGTTTCTTCAAACCCCTGGTTATTTTAACCCACCCCGGGGTTATCTTCAACACCCCGGGTTTGTTTTAAAAAACCCTGGTTATCTTTAAAACACCCTGGTTATCTTAACCCACCCTGGTTGTCTTCAAACCCCTGGTTTTTTCCCAAAAACCCGGGTTTTTCTTCAACACCCCCTTGGTTGTCTTAAAACCCCCTGGTTATTTCAACCCCCTGGTTATCTTCAACCCCCCCTGATTGTTTTTAAAACCCCCCGGGTTATCTTAAACCCACCCCGGGTTTTGGTCTTCAAAAAACCCCTGGTTTTCTTCAACACCCCTGGTTATCTTCAAACCCCTGGTTGTCTTCAACACCCCGGGTTATCTTCAACACCCCTGGTTTTTCTTCAAAAAACCCCTAGTTATCTTCAACACCTGGTTATCTTCAAAAAACCCTGGTTGTCTTAAAACCCCCCTGGTTATCTTCAACACCCCGGGTTTGGTTTTAAACCCCCCTGGTTATCTTAAACACCCCTGGTTATCTTCAACCCCCCTTTTTGTCTTCAACACCCCGGGTTTTGTTTTCCCAACACCCGGGTTTTTTATCTTCAACCCCTTTGGGTTATTTAAACACCCCTGGTTGTCTTCAACCCCCTGGTTGTCTTCAACACCCCTGGTTGTCTTCAACCCCCCTGGTTGTCTTCAAAAACCCCTGGTTACCCTTAACCCCCCGGGTTTATTTTTCAACCCCCCTGGTTGTCTCAACACCCCTGGTTGTTTTCCCCAAAAACCCCCGGGTTTTGTCTTAAAAACACCCTGGTTGTCCTAAAACCCTCCGGGTTTGTTTTAAACCCCCCGGGTTGTCTTCAAACCCTTTTTGTTCTTCAACCCTCCTGGTTGTCTTCAACACCCCTGGTTGTCTTAAAACCACTCCTGGTTGTTTTTCAACACCCGGGTTTTGTCTTAACCCCCCTGGTTGTTTTCAACATTTCCTGGTTGTTTTCAACCCCCTGGTTGTCTTCAACACTCTGGTTGCCCCTTCAACCCCCCTGGGGGTCTTCAACCCCCCGGTTGCCCTTAAACCCACCTGGTTGTCTTCAACCCCCCGGTTTTGTCTTCAACACTCCTGGTTGTCTTAAACCCCCCCTGGTTGTCTTCAACCCCCCGGTTGTCTCAACACTCCTGGTTGTTTTTCAAAAACCCCTGGTTGTCTTAAAACACTCCGGGTTTGTCTTCAAAAACCCCCGGGGTAGTCTTCAAACCCTGGTTGTCTTCAACACCCCTGGTTTTTCTTCAAACCCCCTGGTTACCCTTCAACACCCCGGTTTTTCTTCAACACTTCTTTTTGTCTTCAACCCCCCCGGGTTTTTCCCCTTCAACACCCCGGTTGTCTTTAAAACACCCCTGGTTGTTTTTAAAACACCCGGGGTTTGTTTTAAAAACACTCCTGGTTATCTTCAACACTCCTGGTTGTTTTAACCCCCTTTTTTGTTGTCTTCAAACCCCGGGTTTTTATCTTAAAACACCCTGGTTTTTTCAAACCCCGGTTTATCTTCAAACCCCTGGGGTCTTCAAAAAACCCCCTTTTTTACTTAAACACCCCTGGTTTCTTCAACACCCCTGGTTTCAAAACATCCTGGTTTTCTTCAACACTCCGGGTTATCTTAAACCCACTCCTGGTTGTCTTCAAAAACCCCTGGTTGTCTTCAACCCCCCGGGTTTATCTTAAACACCCCGGGGGTTTTTCTTCAACACTCCTGGTTATCTTCAACACCCCTGGTTTTCTTCAACACTCCTGGTTGTCTTCAACCCCCCTGGTTATCTTCAAAAAACCCGGGTTTTTTTCCTTCAAACCCCGGGTTTATCTTAAACCCCCCGGTTGTCTTCAACACCCCGGGGTTATCTTCAACCCCCGGGGTTATCCCCAACCCCCCTGGTTGTCTTCAAAAACCCCTGTTTTCTTCAAAACCCCTGGTTTCTTCAACCCCGGTTTATCTTCAACCCCCCTGGTTCTCTTAAACCCCCCCCGGTTGTTTTAACACCCGGTTATTTCAACCCCCCTGGTTATCTTAAACACCCCGGGGTTTTTCTTAAAACACTCCTGGTTATCTTAAAACCACTCCGGGTTTGGGTCTTAAAACCCCCCGGGTTTGGGTTTTCCCAACCCCCCTTGGTTTTATCTTCAAAATCCTGGTTTTCTTCAAACTCCTGGTTATCTTAAAACCCCCCTGGTTGTCTTCAAACCCTCCGGTTGTCTTCAACCCCCCTGGTTATCTTAAACCCCCCCTGGTTTCTTCAACCCCCCCGGGTTATTTTTCAACCCCCCTGGTTGTTTTTCAAACCCCCTGGTTATCTTAAACCACCCGGGTTTATTTTTTCAACCCCCCCCCCGGGTTTGTCTTCCCCCCTGGGTGTCTTCAAACCCCTGGTTATTTTTCAACCCCCCTGGTTGTCTTCAAAACCCCTGGTTATTTTAAACCCCCCTGGTTGTCTTCAACCCCCCTGGTTGTCTTAAACCCCCCCCGGGGTTATCTTAAAACACCCTGGTTATTTTCAACCCCCCCGGGTTATTTTCCCCCAAAAACCCCCGGGTTTGGGTTTTCAACCCCCCGGGTTGTTTTTCCAAACCCGGGTTTTGTCTTAAAACACCCGGGGTTTTGTTTTAAACCCCCTGGTTGTCTTCAACCCCCCCGGGTTTTGCCCTTCAACATCCTGATTGTTTTTCAACACCCCTGGTTATCTTCAACCCCCCCTGGTTACCCTTCAACACCCCTGGTTGTCTTCAACACCCCTGGTTGTTTTTCAACCCCCCTGGTTGTCTTAAAACACTCCTGGTTGTCTTCAACCCCCCTGGTTCCCTTCAACCCCCCTGGTTATCTTCAACCCCCCTGGTTGTCTTCAACACCCCGGGTTTGGGTATTAAACACCCTGGTTTTTCTTCAACACCCCTGGTTGCTTCAAACCCCTGGTTATCTTCAACCCCCCTGGTTGTCTTCAACACCCCGGGTTTTGTTTTTCAAACCCCTGGTTGTCTTCAACCCCCCTGGTTGTCTTGAAACCCCGGGTTTTTCTTAAACCCCCCCTGGTTATCTTCAACACCCCTGGTTATCTTCAACACCCCTGGTTGTCTTCAAACCCGGGTTTATCTTCAACACCCCTGGTTGTCTTAAAACCCCCCTGGTTGTCTTCAACCCCCCCTGGTTATTTTTCAACCCCCCGGGTTTGTCTTCAACCCCCCTGGTTGTTTTCAACCCCCCCGGGTTTGTCTTAAACCACCCCGGGTTATTTTCAACCCCCCCTGGTTGTCTTCTCCCCCCCGGGTTTGGTCTTCAAACACCCCTTTGTGCCCCTCAACCCCCGGGTTTGGGCTTCAACACCCCTGGTTGTCTTCAACCCCCCTTTGGTTGTTTCCCAAACACCCCGGTTGTCTTCAACCCCCCTGGTTATCTTCAACACCCCTGGTTGTTTCAACCCCCCGGGTTGTCTTCAACCCCCCTGGTTGTCTTCAACCCCCCCCCTGGTTGTCTTAAACATCCCGGGTTGGTCTTAAACCCAACCCTGGTTGTCTTCAACCCCCCGGGTTTATCTTCAACACCCCGGGTTTTATCTTCAAAAAAACCCCCTGGTTGTCTTCAACCCCCCCCTGGTTATCTTCACCCCCCGGGTTTGTCTTAAAACACCCCTGGTTTTTCTTTCAAACCCCTGGTTTTCTTCAACCCCCCTGGTTGTCTTCAAACCCGGGTTGTCTTCAACCCCCCCTTGGGGTCTTCAAAAATCCTGGTTGTTTTCCCAACACCCCGGGTTTGTTTTTCCCAAACCCCTGGTTTTCTTAACCCCCCTGGTTATTTTCCCAACACCCCTGGTTGTTTTTAAAACACCCTGGTTTCTTCAACCCCCCTGGTTGTCTTCACACTCCTGGTTGTCTTCAACACCCCTGGTTGTCTTAAACCCCCCCTGGTTAATCTTAAAACACTCCGGGGTTTCTTCAAAAAACCCTGGTTGTCTTCAACCCCCCGGGTTGTCTTCAACACCCCTGGTTTTTTCTTCAACCCCCCGGGTTTGTCTTCAACCCCCTGGTTGTCTTCAAAACCCCGGGTTTTTCTTCAAAACCCCTGGTTTTTTTCCCAACCCCCCTGGTTTTCTTCAACACCCCTGGTTGTCTTCAACACCCCGGTTTGTCTTAAACCCCCCTGGTTATTTTTAAACCCTCCTGGTTTCTTCAAAAAACCTGGTTTCTTCAACCCCCCGGGTTTGGGTTTTTAAAACCCCCCCGGGTTTCTTGAACCCCCCCTGGTTATCTTAAACACCCGGGTTTTATCTTCAACCCCCCCTGGTTATCTTCAACCCCCCTGGTTTTTCTTAAACCCCCCCTGGTTTTTAAAACACCCCGGGGTTGTCTTAAACCACCCCTGGTTGTCAAAAACCCCCCCTGGTTATCTTCAAAAACCCCTGGTTGTCTCAAAAACCCTGGTTGTTTCAACCCCCCCTGGTTGTCTTCAAAACCCCTGGTTATTTTCCCAACCCCCCCTGGTTGTCTTCAAACCCCCCGGTTGTCTTCAACATCCCGGGTTGTCTTAAAACACCCTGGTTGTCTTCAACCCCCCTGGTTGTCTTCAACACCCCTGGTTGTCTTCAACCCCCCGGGGTTGGGTTTCAACACCCCTGGTTACTTCAACACCCCTTTTTGTCTTCAAAAACCCCTGGTTGTCTTAAACCCCTGGTTGTTCTTCAAAAAACCCCTGGTTGTCTTCAACTTTCCCGGGTTTGTTTTCAAAACCCTGGTTGTCTTAAAAACCCCCCCGGGTTTATCTTCAACACTCCTGGTTATCTTCAAAAAACCCGGGTTTTGTCTTCAACCCCCCTTGGTTTTATCTTAAAACCCCCCGGGTTTGTCTTCAACCCCCCGGGTTTGGTCTTCAACACCCCGGGTTTACTTCAACACCCCTGGTTGTTTTTTCAACACCCGGGTTTTGTCTTAAACCCCCCTGGTTGCCCTTCAACACCCCTGGTTGTCTTCAACCCCCCGGGTTGTTTTCCCAAACCCCGGGTTATCTTAACCCACCCCTGGTTATCTTAAAACACCCCTGGTTGTCTTAAACCCCCCCGGGTTTTGTCTTTAAAACCCCCCCCTGGTTGTTTTCCCAACATTTTCCGGGGTTGTCTTCAACCCCCCCCCTTGGTTGTTTTTCAACACCCCTGGTTTTTTTCCCAAACACTCCTGGTTATCTTCAAAAACCCCTGGTTGTCTTCAACCCCTTTTTGGGGTCTTAAAACCCCTTTGGTTGTCTTCAAACCCCTGGTTTCTTCAAAAACCCCTGGTTGCTTAAACACCCCTGGTTGTCTTCAAAAACCCGGGTTTATCTTCAACCCCCGGGTTTGTCTTCAAACACCCCTGGTTGTTTTAAACCCCCCGGGTTTGGTCTTCAACCCCCCCTGGTTATTTTCCCAAACCTCCTGGTTATTTTCAATAACCCGGTTTGTTTAAACCCCCGGGTTTGTCTTCAACACTCCGGTTGTCTTCAACACCCTGGTTGTCTTCAACCCCCCTGGTTTCTTCAACACCCCTGGTTATTTTTCCAAAAACCCCGGGTTTGGTCTTCAACCCCCCTGGTTGTCTTCAACACTCCTGGTTTCTTCAACCCCCTGGTTGTCTTCAACCCCCGGGTTTTGTTTTAAAACACTCCTGGTTGTTTTAAAACCCTGGTTGTCTTAAACCCCCCCTGGTTGTCTTCAACACCCTGGTTGTCTTCAACACCCCGGGTTGCCCTTCAACACCCCGGGTTTGTCTTCAACCCCTGGTTTTTTAAAACCCCCCCTGGTTGTTTTCCCAACCCCCCTGGGTCTTCAAAAAAACCCGGGTTTTGTCTTCAACCCCCCTGGTTATTTTTAAACCACCCCGGGTTTATCTTCAAAAACCCCTGGGGGTCTTAAACCCAACCCCTGGTTGTTTAAACCCCCCCCGGGTTTGGTCTTCAACACCCCGGGTTTGTCTTCAAAAACCCCTGGTTGTCTTAAAACCCCCCTGGTTGTCTTAAAAATTCCTGGTTTTTCTTAAAACCCCCCGGTTGTTTTAAAAAAACCCCTGGTTATCTTCAAAATCTGGTTATTTTCCCAATACCCCGGGTTTGGGCCTTAAAAACCCCCCGGGGTTGTCTTCAACACCCCTGGTTTTTCTTCAACACCCCTGGTTATCAAAAACCCCCCTGGTTGTCTTCAACCCCCCCGGGTTGTCTTCAACACCCCGGTTGTCTTCAACCCCCTGGTTGTCTTAAAACACCTGGTTGTCTTAAACACCCCTGGTTGTTTAAACACCCCTGGTTGTCTTAAAATCCCCCCCGGGTTTTATCTTAACCCCCCCGGGTTTTTGTCTTCAAAAACCCCTGGTTGTTTTTCCAAACCCCTGGTTGTTTTCCCAAAACCCCCCCGGGGTTGCCCTTCAACCCCCCCTGGTTATCTTCAAACCCGGGGTTGTTTCCCAACCCCCCGGGTTTGTCTTCAACCCCCCTGGTTTTTTTAAACCCCCCTGGTTGTCTTTAAACCCCCGGGTTGTTTTTAAACACCCCTGGTTTTTGCTTCAACCCCCCTGGTTGTTTAAACACCCTGGTTGTCTTCAAAACCCCTGGTTTTTTTTCAACACCCTGGTTATCTTCAACACCGCTGGTTGTCTTCAACCCCCTGGTTGTTTTCAACCCCCCTGGTTTTTTCTTCAACCCCCCGGTTGTTTCAACACCCGGGGTTGTCTTCAACACCCCGGTTGTCTTAAAACACCCCTGGTTGTCTTCAACACCCCTGGTTATTTTTCAACACCCCGGGGTTGTCTTCAACCCCTGGTTGTTTAAACCCCCCCGGGTTTTATCTTCAACCCCCCGGGTTTAAACTTAAAACCCCGGGTTTGTCTTCAACCCCCCTGGTTTCTTCAACCCCCCGGGTTTTGTCTTCAACACCCTGGTTGTTTTCAACACCCCGGGTTTATCTTAAACACCCCTGGTTGTCTTAAAACCCCCCCCTGGTTGCTTAAAACACCCCTGGTTGTCTTCAACCCCCCTGGTTGTCTTCAAAACCCCTGGTTGTCTTCAAAAACCCTGGTTGTTTTTAAACCCCCCTGGTTGTCTTCAACACTCCGGGGTTTTTTTAAAACCCCCCCCGGGTTATTTTAAAAACACCCCTGGTTGTCTTAAAACCCCCCCCCTGGTTGTCTTAACACCCCGGGTTTGTCTTAAAAAACCCCTGGTTGTCTTCAACACCCCTGGTTGTTTTTCAACACCCCTGGTTATCTTAAAACCCCGGGTTTTTCTCAACACCCTGGTTGTCTTCAACCCCCCTGGTTGTCTTCAAACCCCTGGTTTCTTCAACACCCCTGGTTGTTTTTAACCACCCCTGGTTGCTTAAAGAGGGAGCGGGCCCGGACACTTAAAGTCAGTCCCTGACCAGGGGGGGCTGGGGTTTCCCTTTCGTTGGTTTACGTGTGTCTAGCAGTAAACGCCGGGATGATCAGTCCCTGCCCCCCTGGAAGGCCTGGTCGTGGGGCTGGCCTGGGAGCGTGCCCCCCAAAATACCCTCAAGGTGGTTTACACTGGGCAAAACTTGTCTCGAGGTTTTTTTTCAAAAAACCCCTTTTGTCTTTTTTCTTGGTTCAAGCCCGGCTGTTGCAGTTACGTGGTTACCCAAAAATGTCTCTCTTCTCTCCTCTCTCTCTCTCTCTCTCTCTCTCCCCTCTTCTCTCTCTCTCTCTTTCTCTTTTCTCTTCTCTCTCTCTCTCTCTTCTCCCCTCTCCCCTCTCCTCTCTCTCTCTTTTTGTTTTCTCGCAGGCATGAGGGAAATATGGTTAAGGTATGTGATTTCCCAGGGGGGTATGTTTTGGGGAAAAACGGGGTTTTGGGTTTCATTAGTGGAGGAGGTGAATGAGTCACAGCTCACCCGGGTTTAAGTTTCAAAATCTCCCCTGGGGGCTGAGTCGGGGCCCGGCCCAGAGAGGGGAAATGATTTCATTTCCTGAGTGATCTCACTTTTCCAAAAAACTGACTCTAACCGGGTAATCCCCTTTCTAAAGGGTTTCTCAACGTCCCCTCCTCCTCCTCCTCCCCCTCCTCCTCCCTTGCTCCCCCTCCTCCTCCCCCTCCTCCCCCCTTTCCCCTCCCCTGCTGCCTCCTCCTCCCCTCCTCCCCCTCCTCCTCCCCCCTTTTCCCACACTTCATTGCCTCTTCATTCTTATCCGTCTTGACCTTCTCTTTCTTCGTTGTATTACCCCTCCCCCTCTCCCTGCCCCAGGAATACCTCGGGGCCCTCCTTCCCCTCAGGGACACCCCCATGAGCCCTTGTTCCTCCCTGGGATACCCAGGGGCCCCTCCTGCCCTACATGGAGTGCTGGCCCCTGTGGCACAATCCTCAAGGGATTATGTTTTGAATTTATGGGCGCGCCCCTGCCCCTTGCCCGGTACCTGGCCCTGCCCTGCCCCTGCCCCTGCCCCTGACTCCGCCCGGCATACCCTGCCAATACCCTGCCAGGCATACCCAGGGCAGCAATAACTTGTAATCTTTCCATCTTGACCTAAAACAACACACGATGAAACATGGCGGTTCTTAGAAGATAATAAAGAGGAAAGGAAGAGGAGGAAGAAGAAGAAGAGGAGGATGAAGAGGAGGAGGAAGAAGAAAAGGAAGAGGATGAAGAGGAGGAAGAGGAGTACGAAGAGGAGGAGGAGGAAGAAGAGGAGGAGGACGAAGACCTAAGCGATAAAGTCTGCGATGTTGTGGCTAAAATAAGAATATAACAGTAAGGGCCCCTCTTTATCCTACCTTTATCCCTCCTTATCCACCTTATATTCTTCCTTATCCTGCCTGTACAGCACCTGGTCAGTAACACCACAATGACCAGGTTCTGTGCTGACCACTGCTAGTCACCACTACATATGGATACATTAGTCACGAGTCACTTCCTCGATGCATATCTCTTAGCGAACCTGTTCTGGTAGTGACCTCATGCAACAGGACACCTGTTGTTATGACCCCTAGTTGACAAATGCTCCCGTTAACGGAGGCCCATTGTGTCGTTATAACCTGTTTCTTAAGCAAGGCAAGTCTTCTTCCGCATACAACTTGAGACCCACACCCTGGGTTTGCATCGCTAGCTAACTCACCTCTCACAGTGAGGTCCAGTGATCGAATCCGCGGTATAGCTGGAAATTTTAGGACGTGTTTCCATAAGACACCTGCTGTCTATGTTCACCTAGCAGTAAAATAGGTACCTGGGTGTTAGTGGACTGGTGTGGGTCGCATCCTGGCATAAAATTGACCTAATTTGCCGGAAATGTTCTGCATAACAAGCGGCTTTCTATATAGTAGTGTTATTGATGTCAGCTGTAGTCGTTATAAGTTGTATCATGTACTTGTAGAAATAAAGATTATTATTATTATTATTATTATTATTATTATTATTATTATTATTATTATTATTATTATTATTATTATTATTATTATTATGATAGTCATCCCTGTGGGGTGTCTTGACTATTTTCTTCTTTCCATTAATAATACATCATTTCAGTCAAAATACCTTATCCCTTAGATTTTATTGTACTAAGATACAAGTTAGAACGTTTTGCTCTCTGATTAGAGCTTATTCTCTTACGTCACAGTAAAGCTCTAAATAGAGCGAAACATTTGACATGATGAATGGTGGGTATGAAACACGGGTTGTTGGCTTCATACAAGGCCACATTTCATCCACTCAGGTCACGAGTCACTTAAAACAACGAATATAGCCTCACTCCATAAAGGTGGCAGCAAAGCATTAGCTAAGAATTATAGACCAATAGCTCTGACGTCCCACATCATAAAAATCTTTGAAAGAGTGCTAAGAAGCAGGATTGCAAATCACCTGGATTCCCAAAATCTGCACAATCCAGGGCAACATGGGTTCAGGGCAGGTCGCTCCTGCCTCTCACAACTACTGGATCACTATAATATGGCCTTGGATGCACTGGAAGAAAATCAGAATGCAGATGTAATATACACAGACTTTGCAAAAGCATTTGACAAATGCGATCATGGCGTAATAGCCCATAAAATACGTGCTAAAGGAATAACTGGGAAAGTGGAGAGATGGATCTTCAACTTCCTAACAAATCGAACACAAAGAGTAGTGGTCAACAGAGTTAAATCAGAGGCTGCCATAGTGAAGAGCTCTGTTCCACAAGGCACAGTACTCGCCCCCATCTTATTCCTTATCCTCATATCAGACATAAACAGAGATATACACCACAGCACCGTATCATCCTTTGCGGATGATACTAGGATCTACATGAGGCTGTCATCTGCTGAGGACGCGGTTAACCTCCAAGAAGACATAAACAAAGTTTTCCAGTGGGCAACGGTAAACAATATGATGTTCAATGATGACAAATTCCAACTACTCCGTTATGGAAAACTGGAGGAGATAATAACTAGAACAGAGTATACTACTGACTCCGGCCATACAATAGAGCGGAAAAATAATGTAAGGGACCTGGGAGTAGTAATGTCTGAGGATCTCACTTTCAAGGATCACAACAGTGCCACGATCGCACGTGCAAAGAAAATGATAGGATGGATAATGAGAACTTTCAAAACGAGAGATGCCAAGCCAGTGATGATCCTTTTCAAATCACTTGTTCTCTCTAGGCTGGAATACTGCTGTACATTAACATCTCCATTCAAAGCAGGTGAAATCGCAGATCTAGAGAGTGTACAGAGATCCTTTACTGCACGTATAAGTTCTGTCAAGCACCTTAACTACTGGGAACGCTTGGAAGCACTTGACTTGTACTCGTTGGAACGCAGGAGGGAGAGATATATCATAATCTACACTTGGAAAATCCTGGAAGGAATAGTCCCAAATCTGCACACAGAAATCACTCCCTACGAAAGTGAAAGACTGGGCAGGCGATGCAAAATGCCCCCAATAAAAAGTAGGGGCACCATTGGTACACTAAGGGAAAACACCATAAGTGTCCGGGGCCCAAGACTGTTCAACAGCCTCCCATCAAGCATTAGGGGAATTGCCAATAAACCCCTGGCTGCCTTCAAGAGAGAGCTGGACAGATACCTAAAGTCAGTGCCGGATCAGCCGGGCTGTGGCTTGTACGTTGGGCTGCGTGCGGCCAGTAGTAACAGCCTAGTTGATCAGGCCCTGATTCATCGGGAGGCCTGGTCATAGACCGGGCCGCGGGGGCGTTGATCCCCGAATAACCTCCAGGTAATGAGGCACACTTGACATGTCTCCTGACAGGACATCACCTTCAGAAACGTCCTGACAGTAATGTCACCTGTTCCTATGGAACCCCACGGCATCCCTGGCTTTTCAAGGGGCCAGGAGCTGTTCTTGCCTGACAGATTTACTGACTTCAGAAAGCATTCGGTTCAGTGGACCACATGGAATACATTACTGATCATCTGCCTTTCAGTAAGGTTTCTGATAGTAAAGTATTACTAGTCCGGTGAATTATAACTTCCATCTTTACTGAATCCTTCCTGCCAGTATGCTGACACCTTGTTCTACGTGATGGTTAACGTAGTGGGTCACCAGCTTGCTGCGTTTACCTCCTCTATTCCATTATGTTACAACTGATCTCGCTATAGTGACTCTGAGGTAGAGGCTACCAGTTTCAGGGAGATATCACGGAGGTTTTAGGTATAAGGGCCTCATATAAGAACATAAGAAGGAAGGAACACTGCAGCAGGTCTACTGGCCCATGTGAGGCAGGTCCAGGTCCCCCACCGGCCCAAGGCTAGTCAGGTCAGGTCACACCCACTTAAAGAAGGAGCACGGCATCAGACCTATCAACACAAGTTAGTCACACCCACCCACACCCACTCATGTATTTATCTAACCTATTTTTAAAACTACACAACGTTTTAGCCTCAATAACTGTACTCGGGAGTTTGTTCCACTCATCCACGACTCTATTACCAAACCAGTGCTTTCCTATATCCTTCCTGAATCTGAATTTTTTCAACTTAAAACCATTGCTGCGAGTCCTGTCTTGGTAAAATATTTTTAGCACGTTATTTACATTCCCTTTATACCTGTTTTCTATTTATACACCTCGATAATATCCCCCCTAATTCTACGCCTTTCCAGAGAGTGCAGAGTCAGCGCCCTCAGTCTGTCCTCATAGCTAACATTTCTGATGCATGGGATCAACTTTGTCATCCTCCTTTACGTTTTCCAGTGCATATATATATATATATATATATATATATATATATATATATATATATATATATTATATATATATATATATATATATATATATATATATATATATATATATATATATATATATATGCACTGGACAAGAAAATTATTTTCCTATTTTAATCAAGGCTTGCACTGAGCGTGTCCAGGTCACGTACACACACACACACACACACACACACACACACACACACACACACACACACACACACACAGTAGCAATCAGCGAAGAGACGGGGCCAGGAGCTGTGACTCGACCCCTGCAACCACAAATAGGTGAGTACAAATAGGTGAGTACACACACACACACACACACTCACACTCACACACACTCACACACACTCACACACACTCACACACACACACACACACTCACACACACTCACACATACTCACACATGGGTGACTTCAATCACAGGGAGATTGATAGGGAAAACCTGGAGCCACATGGGGGGTCCCAAAACATGGAGAGCCAAGATGATGGATGTGGTGCTGGCAAATCTCATGCACCAAGATGTTAGGGATACTACCAGAGAGAGAGGGGAGGATGAACCAGCAAGACTGGACCTCGTGTTCACCCTGAGTAGCTCAGACATTGAACACATCACATATGAAAGGCCCCTTGGAGCTAGTGACCACATAGTTATGAGCTTTGAATACATCGTGGAGCTAAAAGTGGAGAGGGTAACAGGAGTAGAAAGGGAAAAGATAAACTATAAAAGGGGCGACTACACAGGAATGATGACCTTCCTGCAGGAGGTTCAGTGGGAACAGGAGTTGGTAGGAAACTCAGTAAACGAAATGATGGACTTTATAACAACACAATGCAAGGAGGCAGAGGAAAGGTTTGTTCCCAAGGGTAACAGAAATAATGAGAAGGACAGAACAAGCCCTTGGTTTACCCGAAGGTGCAGGGAGGCAAAAACTAAGTGCTCTAGAGAATGGAAAAAGCACAGAAGGCAAAGGACTCAGGAGAATAAAGTGATTAGTCGACGAGCCAGAAACGAGTATGCACAGATAAGTAGGGAGGCGCAGCGGCAGTATGAAAATGACATAGCATCGAAAGTCAAGTCTGACCCGAAACTACTCTACAGCCACATCAGGAGGAAGACAACAGTCAAGGACCAGGTAATCAGGCTGAGGAAAGAAGGTGGGGAGCTCACAAGAAACGACCAGGAAGTATGTGAGGAGCTCAATATGAGATTTCAGGAAGTATTTACAGTGGAGGCTGAAGGGACAACGGGGAGACAAAACAGTAGTGTACAGCAACAAGGAATATACCAACAAGTGTTGGATGAATTACACACAACTGAGGAGGAGGTGGCGAAGCTCCTAAGTGACCTTGATACCTCAAAGGCGGTGGGACCAGACATCTCTCCATGGGTCCTTAGAGAGGGAGCAGGGACACTAAGTGTGCCACTAACCAAAATCTTCAACACTTCCCTTGAAACTGGGCAACTACCTGAAGTATGGAAGAAGGCAAATGTAGTCCCCATCTTTAAGAAGGGAGACAGAAATGAAGCACTAAATTATAGACCAGTGTCACTGACATGTATAGTATGCAAAGTTATGGAGAAGATTATCAGGAGGAGAGTGGTGGAGCACCTGGAGCGGAACAAGATTATAAACGACAGCCAGCACGGATTCATGGAAGGCGAATCCTGTGTCACAAACCTACTAGAGTTTTACAACAAGGTAACTGAAATAAGAAATGAGAGGGAGGGGTGGGTTGATTGCATTTTCTTGGACTGCAAGAAGGCCTTCGACACAGTTCCTCACAAGAGATTAGTACAGAAGCTAGAGGAACAGGCACGTATAACAGGAAGGGCACTGCAATGGATCAGAGAATACCTAACAGGGAGGCAACAGCAAGTCATGGTCTGTGATGAGGTATCACAGTGGGCACCAGTGACGAGCGGGGTCCCACAGGGGGCAGTCATGGGACCAGTGCTGTTCTTGGTATGTGTGAACGACATGGCGGAAGGGATAGACTCAGAAGTGTCCCTGTTTGCAGATGACGTGAAGTTAATGAGGAGAATTAAATCAGACGCGGACCAGACAGGTCTACAAAGAGACCTGGACAGGCTGGATGTGTGGTCCAGAAACTGGCTCCTAGAATTTAACCCCGCCAAATGCAAAGTCATGAAGATCGGAGGAGGGCAAAGAAGACTGCAGACAGAGTATAGGCTAGGTGGCCAAAGGCTGCAAACCTCACTCAAGGAGAAAGACCTAGGAGTGAATATAATACCGAGTACATCGCCAGAAGCACACATTAACCAGATAACTGCTGCGGCATATGGGCGCTTGGCAAACCTGAGAATAGCGTTCCGGTACCTCAGTAAGGAATCGTTCAAGACTTTATACACTGTGTACGTCAGGCCCATACTGGAGTTCGCAGCACCAG
This sequence comes from Cherax quadricarinatus, assembly GCF_026875155.1. Lineage (NCBI taxonomy): Eukaryota > Metazoa > Arthropoda > Malacostraca > Decapoda > Parastacidae > Cherax > Cherax quadricarinatus. The sequence goes on from NC_069414.1 coordinate 49,576,517, forward strand.
TTTGGAACCCACACCTGGTCAAACACGTCAAGAAATTAGAGAAAGTGCAAAGGTTTGCAACAAGGCTAGTTCCAGAGCTAAGGGGAATGTCCTATGAAGAAAGGTTAAGATAAATCGGTCTGACAACACTGGAGGACAGGAGGGTCAGGGGAGACATGATAACGACATACAAAATACTGCGTGGAATAGACAAGGTGGACAGAGACAGGATGTTCCAGAGATGGGACACAGAAACACGGGGTCACAATTGGAAGCTGAAGACTCAGATGAGTCAAAGGGATGTTAGGAAGTATTTCTGCAGTCATAGAGTAGTTAGGAAGTGGAATAGTCTGGCAAGCGATGTAGTGGAGGCAGGAACTATACATAGTTTTAAGACGAGGTATGATAAAGCTCATGGAGCAGGGGGAGAGAGGACCTAGTAGCGGTCGTGAAGAGTTTGTTTTTGGCCCTGTGTCCCCCTTGCAAGATTGTTGGGGTCTGTGTCCCCTTTCCCAAGATTGTTTGTGGTTTTGGTGTCACCTTGCAAGATTGTTGTGGTCTGTGTCCCCTTTCCCAGTTGTTGTGGCCCGGGTGCCACCTTCCCAAGATTTTTGGGGCTGTGTCCCTTCCAAGATTGCTGTGGTCTTGTTCCCTTTGCAAGATTTTTGTGGCCCCTTGCCCTGAAAAGTTTGGGTTGTGGTCTTTTGGTCCATTAAAAGGTTTGCTGTGGCCCTGTGTCCCCGTGCAAGAGGGGGCTGGGGGGGGTTCCCCTTGCGGGTTTGGCTATGGTATCTGGGGCCCTTTTGCAAGAGAGTTGTGGTCACCTTGCAAGATTGCCGGGGGTTCTGGGGTCCCCTTAAAAGTTTGCTGTAGTATCACCTTACAAGGGGGAGCTTTTGGGGGCCCTTTGCAAGAGACTTGGCCACCATGAAATGTGAGTTGGGGTCACCTTTGGGAAAAGAGAGCGTGATCACCTTGCAAGGGACTGTGGTCCCCTTTGCAAAAAGCTGTGGTAAACCTTGCAAGAGAGCGGTGGTTACCTTGCAAGGGTTTTTTGTGATAAACCTTGAAAGTGAGCTGGGGTCACCTTGCAAGAGAGCGGGGGGGTCCCCTTTTGAAAGAGAGCTGGGGGGTTTACCTTGCAAAAAGAGCTGTGGTTCCCTTTGGGAAAAGGGAGCTGGGGTCCCCTTTGCAAGAGAGTTTGTGGTAAACCTTGAAAAGGAGCTGTGGTCCCCCTTGCAAGAGGCTGGGTTACCTTGAAAGAGGTTGTGTTTCCCTTTTTAAAGGAAGCTTGGGTCCCCTTTTGCAAGAGAGCTGGGGGCCCCTTGCAAAGAGAGCTGGGGTTCCCCTTGCAAGAAAAGTTGTGATCACCTTGAAAGAGGGCTTGGTACCTTGCAAGGAGAGCTTTTGGGTCCCCCTTGCAAGGAGCTGTGGTTACCTTGCAAGAGACCCTTGTGGTTCCCTTTGCAAGAGAGCTGGGGCCCACCTTGCAAGAGGCTGGGTCACCTTGCAAGAGACTGGGGGCCCACCTTGCAAGAGTGCGGGGTTTACCTTGCAAAGGCTGGGGTCAACTTGCAAGAGGCTGGGTAAATTGCAAGGAGTTTGTGGCCCACCTTGCAAGAGAGCTGTGGTACCTTGCAAGAGAGTTGGCCCTTTTGGCAAGGGGAGATGTGGTCACCTTGAAGAGAGCTTTGTTCACCTTGAAAAGAAAAGCTGGGGTTCCCCCTTTGGAAAGAGAGAATGTGGTCCCTTGAAAGAGAGTTTGCCCCCCCCCAAACCTTGAAAGGGGAGCTGTGGTCACCCTTGCAAAGAGAGCTGTGGTCATCTTGCAAAAGAGCTTGGTCCCCCTTTGCAAGAGAGTTTTTTTTTTACCTCGCAAGGACCCTTTTTGGTTCCACCTTGCAAGAAGTTGGGGGTCCCCTTGGGGCAAAAAGGCTGGGGGCCACCTTGGCAAGAGAGTTTGTAGTCACCTTGCAAGAGAGTTGGGTCACCTTGCAAAAGAGCTATAGTCACCTTGCAAGAGAGCGTGGTCACCTTGCAAGGAGCTTTTGGTCCCCCCTTTGCAAGAGGCTTTGGGTCCCTTGGGGGGAACTTGGTCACCTTACAAGAGGCTGTGGCACCTTGCAAGAGAGCTTTTGGTCACCTTGAAAGAGAGTTGTGGTCCCCTTTGCAAGGGGAGTTGGGGGGTCACCTTGCAAAGAGTTTTTGGCCCTTTGAAAAGAAGTTGTGGTCACCTTAAAGAGAGTTGTGGTCACCGGGGCAAGAGAGTTGTGGTCTCTGACTTTTAAAAAAGAACAAAATTTTTTAAAACTTACTTTTTTCAAGCGACTAAAAAGGGTACTCCAAACCCGAAAAACCCCAATTTTTTTTCTGTGGGTTTAAGAAATAGAGGGGAGAGGAGGACGGAACTTACTGTTGCGTGAGCTGGGCAAACAAGAGTGGTTTCGGGGGCCCCTTTTTTCCCTCAGGTAAATTTACTGGGGTGCTTTCCCCCTCCCTGTTCCCCCCCCCCTTTTCCCTCCTCCCCACCCCCCAACACCCCCACCACCCATCTTTCATCTGGGTTTCCCTCCTAAAACCCCCGAACTATTTTCCCTCAGTCCCAGCCCCACCTCCCCCCCACCCCTCCTTCTTTCTAAGCCCCCTTCCCTCCCATTCCCCCCCTTCCTGTCCCCCTCCCCCATTACCACTCCTTCCCCCTTTCCAAACCCCAACTTTGCCCCACACTCCCCACAATATCGACCCTTTTCACTCTTTTTGAAACACAAAAAATTCGAGTAATTCATTTCAAATCTTTAAGATGTTCAGTGTTTTGATCCACTAAACCCCAAGAACTGTTTGAAAAAATTTACGGACGTGCCCATAACTCCAAATTTTTGGGAAATTAAAACAAGTACAAAAGGCCCCATGACCCCCAAACAGTGGAATGAAACAAGTAAAAGAACGTGCCCCATAACTCCAAACGGGGAAAAAGGGGAAACAATTTACAGAATGTGCCCTTAACCCCCAAAACAGAAAAAGCCCAACTCTCCCTCGGAAACCAAATTTCATTTTTTTAACCGAGCATAGGTTACTGGCCGTCTTTTTCATCATTTCCCGGGGTTGGGGACCACTTCTCCCCCCTTCGCTTTGGGCCACATTTGTTCTTACTCATGGGTATTCATGGAGAGGCCCCCCTGTTCCTCTCTGTGAGGTGTCAATTTCCGTATCGTTTAAAGGCCACTTTCTGTTAGACCCCCTTTCTCTATCAACGAGCACGCGGGGAATTTACCCCAACGCGTTTTCCCTTTCTATACTTCTCTTTCCCTTTCCCCTTTTTGCTGATGGCCATCCTTTAACCCGGGATTCCCCTCTTTTGACTTCTTAACAACGACTGTTTTAATCCACAACTCTGAGGGAAAACCCCTTTCAAAACCCCCTCACCCCTTTCTACTCAGTCCCTTGTCCCCTTTCCCCTTTACACCTTTCCCCTGCCCCCTGTTTTTTAATAACAAATTACTCACCCATCTCCCTTTTGCCACCTGATACCCTGCTTCCTTCCTGCCCTGCAGCGTTGTATACCCCTTGTGGCTTAGCGCTTTTTTTTGATTATAATAATAATCCAAACAGGGGAAAATAAAAAAAGTACAAAACGCGCCCATAACTCAACACAGGGGGAAAAGTGAAAAAAGTACAGAACTTTGTCCATGACCCCAAAAACAGGGGAAATTTAAACCCAAGACAGAAACATGTCCAAACCCCAAAACCGGGGGGAAAAAAACAATTACAGAATGTGTTCATAACTCCAAACGGGGAAATGAAACGAGTAAAACAACGTGTCCAAAATGTTCGAAATAGTGGAAGGGAAAACAATTTAAAACAGTGTGGTAGAAAGTAAGGTTAACATGGTATCACACCCAGGGTGGGGTGTTCCCACCTGCATTACAATCTACAGAAGGGGGGAACCTACAGTGGTAAACAGAAATGGAACCACGGGAAAACGCTTGGAAAAACACGGGGAAAAACGTACTAGAAAAGAATTTTGTACAATTTTTAATTTAAAGATAGTTGTGTCCATCTTCCAAACAAACTACTTCCATCTCCCCTAAAAATTCCATGATGTGCTCTGGAAAAAAGCCCTTTATTTGCGGGGGGTTTGGGGGAAGAGATCTTCTGCTTTCCCTTTAAATGTTACATAATATTTTCTTTATCTAGGGTGAAGTAGTTTATTTTCTAGTCATCTGTTTCCCCTTTTCCTCACCCCTTCCTTTTTCCTTTCCCTCTCTTCTCCCTCCAGAAAACCCCCCCCCTCTCCCACGAGGATCAACCCCCCGGACCCTGTGGATGGGGGGCCCACAGAAACCCAGCCTTGCAATACACTTTTTGCACCCCCCTCGTGTAGGCACTGCCCCCCACTACTGCCCCACCCCCACTTTTGCCACCACTCCACCACTACCACCCCGGGCCACCATTTAATCCCATCACGGGTTTCCCAAACCACTGCCCCCACCCCATTTTACTAGGGGGGGGACCGGGGGCCGGGTGGCAAAACCCCCTTCCCCGCTTCACACACGGGGGGCCCCCGGGTTTTTTCCCCGGGGGGTTTGGAAACATTTCGACACGTTTCCTTAACCTGTTGTCCTGTTCACCTAGCAGCAAAAAAGGTACCGGGGTTGTTAGTCGACTGGTTGTGGGGGGGGCCCAATCCTGGGGGGGGAAAAAGTTTAAAGGGACCACAAGGAAATTAAGTTAGCGTCCTGGGAAGACCCCACTGACTTTTTTTGGGTTACTGGGTGGCTAACCCTCCGGGGGTTTAAAAATCCAAACCCAAAATCTTATTCTTATCTTATTTTACTGCCCCCCACTACTACCGCCACCCACTTTTACCCCACGATCCCCACCATGTTGCCCCACTGCCCCCACCCCCGTTTACTCCCACCACTACTACCCCCAATACTGCCCCACTACGGCCCCCCTCGGGCTGCCCCCATGCTGCCACCACCCCAAACCCCCACACCGCCCACCACTATCCCACCCCTACTGTCCCACCCTGCCCCAACACGGCCACCACCACTACTGGCCCCATTTCGGGCCACTACTGCTGCCCCCTTTGGCGCCACCCCCTGCCCCCAAACCAACTACTGAAACCACTATGCCACCACTCCCACCCCCAAACTACTGTAAACCCCTACTGCCACCACGCTCCCCCATTTGCTGCCCCCCACTGCCACCCCACTACTCCCCATTCCCACCCCCACTACTGCCACCCCACGGCTGCCACCACGTAAACCACCTCCACTATTTCCCACCCTACGGCCCCCACTGCTGCCACCCGGCCGCCCCACGGGCCACCACTGCCCCACCACCCCCTGCGGCCACCCCCCTCTACTACCCCCAAATTTATTTCCACCACTACTCCCCACCCTACTGCCCCCCACCACTGCGCCCCCCACTGCCACCCCCACTACGGGCACCACTACTGCCACAACTGCCACCATTTGCTCCCAACCACTGCCACACCATTTACTGCCACCACACTACCACCATACGCCACCACTGACACCCCACTACTGTCACCCAAAAAGCCCCCCCATTTCGGCCACCACTCTGCCCCCACTGCTGCCCCACTCCCCCCACCATTTTTTTTTTTTAATGCCCCCACTCCATAAACCATTTCTGCCCCCACCCTCCCGGGCCACCAAAAGCCACCACCTCCACTACTGCCACCCACAAATCCCACCCCCTACTGCCACCACTGCTGCCACCCACTGCCGCCCCCACGGGCCAACCACCACCACTGCTGCACCCACCAAACCCACCACTACTACCCCCACTAAACCCCCCAATACTACCCCCAAACCACTACTGCTGCCACCACTACTACCCCACAAACTACCACCACAATGCCCCACTATTTGCCCAAAACCCTGCTGCCACCACTACTCCCGGGCACCACTGCTGCCACCACCAGGCCCCCCCAAAATACGCCACCACTACTACCCCACTGCTGCCACCCCCTTTCAAATTTACCCCCATACACCCCCCAACTACTGCCGCCACCACCACTGCTCCCCACCACTGAAAACCACCACTACTGCCACCACCCCACTACTACCACCAAAATTTTACTACCACCACTACTACTGTTCCCAAAAACGTGATTCAAAAAGTTTAGAGATCTCCAGTGAATCTAAAAAGGGACTCCCTTTTAGCACCACCGGGTTACTGGGTTTTTGAAAACAAGTAGTCAGAAACCCTTTGGGCCCAATTATCCATTAAAATTCAGTATGATTTTTTGGGTTTTCAGGATTACAACGGAAATACTAACTGGGAAAAATTTAAAATTTAAAAAAAAATTTATTAAGTTGTCTGGGTTTGTATATAAAAATTAAATTAAATTAACACAATAAAAAAATAATTTAATACTTCCTCTTTGTAAAAGTTTATTGGCTGAAAGAAATATATCACAATTTTAAGTCTAAAGTACCTTTGGGGAACATTAATATTTATTAATACTATAACAAATAATTTTTGTGTATGTGTGAAAGTGCTCAAATTAGTTTTCTGTCTCACGACTCAACTAGATTAAACAAGTGACTGTTTAATGTCCTAAATAAACTAACTTCTTAAACCAACTGACAATCAAACAGCCCCTTGCTTGAAAAATAAAAAAAAACAAAACCCAATACAATATAAAAAGAAAACTGGGGACAAAATCGGGCCAAAAGGAGTTTAATTAACGACACAAAGTGGGCCCCCATCAGCAGATCCCCACAAAAGTCACAAAACTCCCATACTAGGAATCAAATTTCCCAGCATAAAAAAAATTACCCGACTGTGACAATACACAGAACCCCACAATTTTAGGTCAAAGCTACAGTCGGACCTGAAAACCCTCAGATTGTCAAATGCGACACCCCAACCTGAGTAAAACGTTAAAAACACTAAGTCTATAAAAGGTTCTGTGAACAGATTTCCCCAGAACTAACAAAATAAGAAAGAGACGATTTTCCCAACAATTCCCAAAATTAAGGAGTTTTAGGCACTTGTCAGGAATCCGCCCAAACCCAAACCCCAAGCGAGTCTAGACCCGACTGAAAAACTTCAGGCGAGGTGAGGACACCCCCCCCCCCGATCACGGGGATAGCTCCATGGACAGCTGCTGCCCAGCAAAAAAAACGGAAGTGGGGAGTTTAAAGAGCAAAGAGCGATAAATACAGTAGTTAAAAACCCAAACAAGAATTGAACTTGAGCACATAATTTTATTTGTTACATTTCCCACCTTTAAAAACTAACTAAGTCAAAAAATAATATAAAGCAATACTTTACGATTTAGCTTTATTGCAAATATAAAACAATATAAAATTTTATGAAAAGGTAAAAATAAAATTAATATATATACATAAATTTTCATTGAAACCCCTTCCCGGGGGGTTTCAACAACCCCCCCCCAACACGAAAACAGTCGCCCTAGGAGTTGCATTAAAGTCTTTCCATATTACTGTTTTCTCATGTCCCCTTTAAAAAATACTATTTAATAAAAAAAAAAAGGGGTCACAAATCTTTTTCCAAAGCAAATTTGGCCCTTTCCCCAGTGTCTATATTTAAAAGATAGGCCTTTTGAAAAAAGGGCAGTAAACAGTATGTATCCTGCATTCTCGTGGTTATGTACAACAGTGTAGAGAACAGGATAGCGTAGACAACATTACACGTTTTAGGCTCGATCATTGTAGGGGACTGCATACAAACAATAGTCTTGTTTCATAGCAAAAGACAGCATTCCCCTCTTAAAAAAGTGGGTTTTTGGGAATTTCTATGCAAATATGGACAAGTGGTATGAAACAGCTTAAGGGGGTGTAGTGAGGGGGGGGGGGTCTGCGGGAGGACAGGTTCCAACACACATTTCATCGCCCCCACCACACTACCCACTCAACACTCAGCTTCTGTCCCCCAAATTTACACCCCATATATCACCACTATGCGAATTTTATAAATTGATTAATTAACATGGGTATATATAGTTAATTTTGGGTGGAGGGATTAATTTTCTCTAATAAAAAAGGGCAAGCAAGTAAAAAAAGGTTTTTGGGCATAAAATTTCGTTAATTTTTAAAAGGGGAAATGCCCAAAAACCCCTTCAAAATGTTTTCCCAAAGGAAAACCACAAAAAGCTTTGAGCCTTTTCTCAATAGTGGCCCTAAAATTTTTCCCGGTGTCGTTTTAAACCTTTGATGAAAAAAATAACCTATAGGATGGGAAAACAGGGGGATTTTTTGGGCTGTTGGGGGCGGGACAGCGCCCCCTGCATAACCCCTTTGCATCTATATGTAAAAAGAGAAGATTGAAAATTTGGGCTCTTCACAAGAAAAGAGGAAAGAGATGCTTCCAAACCCTTTTTAAAAAAACTAACAATCATAGTCCAGTGAAAATGAACTTTGCTACTATTGTTTGTCAGGAAAAGGGAAAAAAAGCCCATTTTTTCTGTCTCGTGCTGGTGGAAATGATATTGGAAGGGTTTTAGAGGAAAAGCTGCTAGATAAGACAGGTTTAGCTATAGATTTTATTAAGTTTTAAAAGGGGGGTTTCCCAAAAAAATATTACATTTTTGCCTTTGAAGGGGAGGAGGAAATGAATGGTTGGTTTGGGGGAATGGTGGGAAAATTGGGTGGCTTGACAGATACTGCAAGGAATTGCAAAACCCCTTTTATTTACAACTGGAACAATTTTTTTGGCAAAAATGATATGTATGCAAGGGATGGGGTACCCTCTCTCGGGGGAGGGGGGGGGACACTTGCAGACTTTTATTGAAAAAGGCCTTTGGGGGAAATTTCCCATGATTTTAAACGATGGAAGATAGAGGTTAAAGGGTTTTGGGGTGGGAAAAACAGGGTTTCAACCCCTAGGGTTGGAAAAAGTAAATGTTTAAAAGGCATTCAGAATTTAAGTTTAAATAAAAAACCAAAAGAAACCCCGGTTTAGCAAACAAAGGGGGGCAGCAGAGGGAGCAAGGGACAGCTCCCTTTAAGGGTTTTCTATTCTAATAGCAGGGGGTTAGAAAAAGGTAGATGAGCTAAGATTAATTGCAAGTGGAAAGGAAAAATAGATATTTTTTTGCTATAAAAGAGACCTGGCTCAATTGAAAATAGGGGAAAGCCCTTTGAATGTCACAAAACAAGGGTATAAATTTTTCCACCCCTGACAGGGCAACAGGAAAGGGGTTTGGAGCGATTTAAAGTTTAGAGACAATTTAATTGTTTTGTTAAAACCAAAAATATTAAATTAGAAACGTCAGCCAATGAATCGGGTTTTGGGTTTCAGCTTCTCTGGGCCGAGAAAAAAATAAATTTTTGGGGGTAATTTTCCCGGGGCCCCAAAAAACTTGATAGGGGGTGCAAATAAACTTTTATGGGACGAAAATTTGAAAAGGGGGTCAACCTACGAAAAAAGGTTTTTGCTAAAAGGGGGGATTTTTAAAATATAGAAAAAAGGGGTTGGGGGGGCTGGAGCAAATTTTAAGGAAATTTAGAGTCCCGGGGACTTCTTTATACGATCCAAAGGGTTGTTTTTTTTTAAAAAAGTTTGTGACAGAGCCAATTTGGGGAAATAACCTCCTTGACCCTTGGGGGTTTTCCAAAATAGGGAAAAAACTAATTAATAATCTTGAGGTTTTTGATGAGCTTGGGGGGGAGTGATCACAAATCACTCAGTTTTAAAAATATCATGGAAATTTTCCCCCCAAAATGGTAATCAAGTTTTCCGTCCCTGACCCTTTTGCTTGGCTGATTTCATAGGACTGAAAAATTTTTTAGGTTGGGTGAAATGGAATGAGGGGCTAAGGGGGAGGTAGGTGGTGGTGGTTGCCGTTTTGATGCTTTCCAGGGCTTGTTCTAGCTGCTCAGGTTTTAATTTTTGTTTTCCAAAATTTGGGAAATCAGATTTAAACAAAAAAGATCCTAAATGGTTGGGGAAAAATAAAATTAAAATATCTGATTGGTCAAAAGAGAGGCATATTTTAGGCAAATCAAAAGAGGAAGGGGCAATTTAAAAATTTGAAATATTCAGTTTAAAAAGAGAAATAAAAAAAGGAATTAGAAAAGCAAAAAGGAAATTTTTAGGTTTAAAAATTGCAAAAAAGAACGAAAACTAACCCCCAAAAAAATTCTTTCCCGGTATACAGAATTTGAACAGGGGGCAAAGGGTAGGGCCCCCTTTAAAAGTTCCTGGGTCACTCACGAAAAGTGATAAGGAAAAAGTGTTAGAATTTTTTTAAAACTTTCTTTCCCCTAGTTTTTAAAAGGGGGATACCGCAATTCCAGTAATGATAAATTATGTAGAACAGGGCGTTTAAAAAACTGTGCACTTTTTAGGGTCAAAGGGGGAATTTGGGCCCTTTTTCAAAAGAAAAAAATTAAAACCTTTAAAAAAATCCCCGGGCCCCGATGAAAAAATTTTGCAAAGGGGTTTTAAAGGAATTTTAAAGAAAAAGCTTAGCACACCTTTTTTCTAATCTTTTCAAAAAATCAAACAAAAAGGCATGGGGCCGATAAGGGGGAAAAAAGGGGAAATGTGATACCTATTTTTAAAAAAAGGTGACAGGTTTCCCTTTGCTTCGGGGAATATAGACCCAAAAAAAGCCTAACCCCCAAAGTTGGGAAAAAATTTTTGGGAAACAATAATTTCCCGAGGCATTTCGTAAACCACCTTGAAAAGCATAAATTAATCAATGAATCTCACAAGGTTTTTTTCAAAGGGGGGTTTTTTGCCCTTTCGAAAATTTATTTAAATTTTTTTTATAAAGGGATTTTAGGAGGTAGATATGGTTAATGGGAAAATTTAATTGTGGTTTAAAGGACTTCCCGTAAGGCTTTTTCAGGGGCCCACTCGAGACCCATTGAGGAAAATTAAGCACATGGAAAAGGAGGAGAAATTTTTTTTCCCCGGGTAGAGGCATGGTTGGCCCAAAAAGGCCGCAGAGGTTTTGATAATGGGGAAAATCAGAGTGGGGTTTGCTCAAAAGGGCGGTGGTTTACAGGGGTCAGTGTTGGGCCCCCTGCTGTTTTTCAATCTACATTTAAAAAACATAATTTAGGGCATTTAAAAAGGACATCGGAAAATTTGCCGTTTACACCAAAAAAGGCCGTCGAATTTATTCTGACGAGGACAATTGGCAATCCAGGGAAAATTAGAATAGGGCTGAGGGAGTGGTCGGAGAAATGGGAGATCAGTTTTTAAAATAGACAAAAAGAAAGTTCTAAAAAGTTTTTACAGGACTAAACCAAGCCAAAAATTTAAAATAAATAATGTAATCTTTAATTTTTACGGATTGCGAAAAAGGTTGGGAAATTCTGGGTTTGCGTAATCTGAAACCAAGACCAAAAAGTGATAAGTGTTTGCCCAAAAAAGTTTAAAAGAAAACCCTTGGGTTTATCAAGAACATAATAATTGGGGGTCCTCAGGTTGGGTTTTTCCAAATCAATTTCATCCTTGGTTAGGGCCCCATTTTAAAAATTTGCTGCACAAATTTTTGGGCACCGTTATTTTCAGAAAGGATATAAAATTTTTCTGGAAAAATGTACAAAGGAGGATGACAAAGAAAGATCCCAAAGTAACAGAAACCTTTCCCCATGAGGGTAGACTAAAAAGGGGCCCTGAAACTGCAAATCTCTAAAAGGGCTTTGAATTAGGGGGGATTATATGTTGGGGGTTTTAAATGGAAGACAGGGAAAAAATAAAAAAAGGGATGTTAAAAAGTGTGCTGAAAAAATCTAGGCCCAGACCCGGGGCTCACGCAAGGTTTTAAATTTTGGGAAAAAATTTAGGGTTCAGGAAGGGTTAAAAAGGGAAAATAATGGTTTTGGGAATAGGGTGTGGATGAGTGGGACCAAAAATCCCAAGTACCGTTTTAGAGGCCAGAACGTTGTGTAGCTTTAAAAATAGGTTTGGGTAAATAATGAGTAGTGTGGGTGGGTGTGAGTTAACCTGATAGCTTGTTTTTTTAAAATGGGCGGTTTTGCCGGTTCCTCCCCTTTAATTTAATGTGACCTGACCTGACTGGTTGGGTGCATTTGGGTTTAAACCCGGGGGAGACTTGGGCCTCCCCGCATGGGGAAATTTGGCCTTCTGCAAATGTTTTTTTCGTTTTTATGTTCTTTTGTTTTTTTGAACAAGTGAAGGTGTAGGTGGAGGGGGGTTTGGTTTTGGGTGGGGCCCGTCACTTGAACACACGTGGGGGAACGTTTTGCACCCTGATCAGCTACTGTTTTTTCCCTTTATCTTTTGGCCCCCCGTAAAAAAAGTTTTTGGGGGGGGGGCCGTTTTCCCAGTGTCTTTTTTGGCCCCCCAAAAGCCTCCAAAGGGACTATTTTGACAAAAAACCCCAAAGGCTTTTTTTCACGAAAAGGGAACTGGTTTTAAAACTACGAATGCTTTACTGTGGGGAAAAAAACTATCAGGGTGACAACTTAAAATGTATTTTTTTTCCATTTAGAAAACTGTTTTTCTATAATTTGTAACAATTATTTGGATCCCTTTTCTTTACTCTTGTTTAAATGCTATATCCTCGTCTTTTCCATGAATGATCAACAAACTGATCCTGGGGTTTTAAAACATCATGAGTTTGAAATTTTTTTTGCAATTTTTGTCCCCGACTAAGTCCCCTGACAGGGGGGGGAAAAAATTTAAGGTTTTAAAAGATCCGGGGGGCAAAAGCATCCCCCTAAACAACATTTTTCAAGTCAAATCATTGTATCCCCTAACTCAACAGGGGGACAAAAATGGTTTTTTGTAACTTTGACATAGCTCCTTTGTAATTGCGCCGAGGGGGAAATAAAAAGGTTTTTCCCCTTTCAAGCTTCAATGGGAAAATTTTCTTTATGTTATTTTTTTAATCAAAGTGGTTCTTTTCATATACCAGCATGAAGGATATTATTTTCCCTTTAATAAGTCCACTGACCTGAAAGGAAAAAACACCCCTGGATATACTCACTGAAATATTTAAACCCTTAAAAGCTTGTTTTCAATGTAAACTTTTTTGGCAGAGGTTACTTTTATACCAAACCCCCCCCTAGGCTTTAACAATAAATCTATCTTTTCAAAAGGTTAAACATCATTTTTGGGGGGATGCATCTTCCCCTTACTAACGTGAGATAAATGCCGTGTCTCTGAAAGAATTTTTTCAGATGTGATTCGTCAAATCCTACTTTACCCTCGAAAAGTAAGGGGTCATCGCTGAAAGGAAACTTTCCGTCAGATACAATTTTTTTACGCTAGTCATCGTTTCTTAGTAAAATTATCTAAAACAGTAGGATCGAGTTTTTCCCAGGATTTTGGTTTCCTTTGTTTCACGAGAAGGGATCGGGCTTTAGTGGGGGCACCATCCCCCAAAAGGGCGTCCTGTATCTCTTTCAAAATTATAGCAACACTCTCCCTTAAAATGCCCCTTTTTTGTTACAATAGGTACCCTTTAAAATTTCTTTTTCTCGATATCAGAAATTTTTGTCTAGGCCACAGAGACAGATTCAGGATAGTGGGTTTTCCGGGAAAAGGTTTTTAAAATTTCAGTAGCTTTCATTAGGGCCCGCAATGAGCATGATTTAGGTTGCCCACTTCTAGGACAATTTTTAGTTACCTTTTTTTCTTTGTGTTTTTGTATGTACAAGTTTGTGAGAAATCTCTCAAATTTTTTTGCTAATGCTTTCAGTTTTCCCGAAAATCCGAGGTAGTTTTGCTCGATCAGATATTTGTATGTCCGAAAACATAAAATTGTTTAAAACCCTTTGTGTAGGGAACAAAAACCCGAACAGGCTGTCAAGTTGTTGCACTTGGCGAAACCCACACCAAACCCCTTTAAATGAAACTTTTTCCAGAGCAAACTCTACACAAAATTTGATATTTCCCCGTTGGAAAAATACGGGAAAAGCACTTTTTTAACTTATAGGTAACAAGTTGTATGGGGCTTCTAAATAGTTTGTTTTAAAAGGGGTCATAAATAATGTACTTGGCAAATGGTTTTTAAAGCAGCAGTACAAAATTTGAGCTCTTCCCCCGTCAAAGCTTTTTGCAACAAAGGGAGCCCAGTGCTTACGGGGGGTCTTCATAGCACGGGCCTGGTTTTCAAAAAAAATCAAAAAAGGTTCAAAATCCCCTTTCAAAAAAATTTGGGGAAACCCTGGAGCAGCTTTCGGGCCCTTAAAAGGGCCCGTGGAAACTTCGTCTGTTGGGCTTCCCAAAAGAACATTTTTTTCTCTGGAAATTTTTTCTTAAAATTTAAATTTTCCCCTGTCCCTTTTTTGTTCAGTCGCAAAATAAAAGAAAGGGGTTCAAAAAAACTAAACTGGTTTCCCGAAGATTGGGGCCGGAGGTAATGGAGGGTGGGGGAAATTTTTAAAACGCTTTCTGGACGGTCCTTTGGTCGGGAAAAATTTGTCCCCAAACCCCCCTAAGAAACTAGATATGGTCTAAGATTAAATAAATACAGGGGTAGCATACACGGGGACTAGTAGAGGCTGAGGTTTATACTATCTAATTTTGACACTAGGGTTTCCTTTTAACTGAAACAAACAGAAAATCTCTGTTGAGAAAAAAACAATATACTTTTTAATTTAAAGCTCTGGAATTTTTGCGGTGTAATTCCTGTTATTTCGTCACACCCAGTTTTTTTGGCTACTCGCCAAAACGTCTGAAGTTTTAAAAGTACTTAACTCAGACAAAGTCAAGTATCAATTAAAATTTTCATATGGCATACATCATGAAAATAATTGTATACGAAAAGGGGTGGGTAAAGGGGGGGAAATATAATCCCAAAAGGAATTTTGTGTTGGTCGTCTTAGGTTAGAGGTTCCCAAAACAGTAAATTTTCCTTTTCCTTGGGGTTCCCAAGGGGACTCGTCAAGTACCTCATCCCCCTGGTATGTTTCAAGGAAATAAACTCAAAGTCTTCAATTAAGAAAATACTCAAAAAGTTTTTATCAAAGATTTTTCCCAGAATGGGCAAAATGGACAATTTTTTTCCCAAAAAACCCTTGGGTCAAACCTCCCCAAAAAATCCCAAAATCCCCCACATTCCCATCCTATTTTAATTTATTTAAAAATTAAAAATTTAAATTTAAAATTTTATTTTTTTTTAAAATCATAAAATATTATTTTATAAATTATTAATAATTTTAAATTTTTAAAAATTTTAAATATTTTTTTTTTAAAATTTTAATTTTATTAATTTTCTTTTATAAAATTTTTAAATTTATATTTTTTAAATAAAATATTTTATTATTTTATATAAATTAAAAACCAAAAAAATAAAAATTTTGCTAAAATTTTTGGGGTTTAGGAAATTTTTTTTTATTTTTTTGGGGGGAAAAATTTTTAAAATTTTTTATGGGAAAAATTTTTGTTAATTTTAAACGGGTTATGTCAATTTTTTTTTTTTTCAAAAATATTTTAAAAATTTTTAAATTTTCAAATATTTTTTTAAAATTTTTACATTTTAAAATTTATTTTATACAATAAAAAATATTTAAAAAATTTTGCAATAGGTAGGAGTCTTAAAGGGGGGAAATATTCTTGGGGAAAAAAGAGGGGCCATTTTTGGGGTTTTATTTTTTAAATCCAGTTTGGGGTTTGTATAGGGAAAGCTTCTTTTTTGGGGAGAAACAAAACTGGGTGTAGGTGCTTTAAATTGGGGAGGGGGGCCCCTCTAACTACTGGGGAGGAGAGGCCAAGTGGTGGGGTTTGATACACCGTGAGGGTAGGTTTTTGTTTTCCCCCCTGGGGTGGGGGTTTTAAACCCCCTGGGATGTAGGTGCTTTAACTACCTGTGGGGGGTTGGGTTTGTACACTACCTTTGGATGGTAGGTGCTTGTACACTACGGGATGTAGGTGCTTGCTACACTACTGTGGAGGGAGGTGCTTGTACTCCCTGTGGGGGTAGGTGCTTGCTACACTACTTGATGTGGGTGCTTGCTCCCTACCTGTGGATGTGGTGCTGTCACTACCTGGGATGATGGTGCTTGCTACATCCCTGGGATGGTAGGTGTTTTGCTCACTACCTGTGGAGGTAGGGCTTGCTACACTCCCGGGGTGGATGGAAAAGGGGGGGCTTGCCACTCCCTGGGGAGGGTGGGTCTTGCTACATACCTGTGGATGTAGGGCTTGCTACACTACCTGTGGAGGTAGGTGCTTGCTAACTCCTGTGGATGGTAGATATTTGTACACTACCTGTGGATGGTAGGGCTGCTACACACCTGTGGAGGTTAGGTGCTTGCTACATACCTTGGTGGTGGGTGCTTGCTACATACCTGGGATGTAGGTGCTTGCTACACTCCTGTGGATGGAGTCTTGCACATACCTGTGATGTGGGTGCTTGCTCCCTCCTGTGGGGGTAGGTGCTTGACACTACCTGTGGATGGTAGTTTTGCTCCACTACCTGGGATGGTAGGTGCTTGACACTACCTGTGGAGGGTGGTGCTTGCTACATCCCGTGGATTAGGTGCTTGCTACACTCCCTGGGGAGGGTAGGGCTTGTAATCCTGTGGATGGTAGTGCTTGCCCCCATCCCTGGGAGGGTAGGTGCTTGTACACTCCCTGGGATGGTAGTCTTGCTACACCCCCTTTGGATGGTAGGGCTTGCTACACTCCCTGGGGGTGGGTCTTGTTCATACCTGTGGATGGTAGTGCTTGTACCTACTTTGGATGGTAGGTGCTTGCTACACTACTGTGGAGGGGTAGTCCTTGCACATACCTGTGGAATGGTGTTGTACCTCCCTGTGGAGGGAGGTGCTTGTTAATATGTGGATGGTAGATTTTGCTACACTACCTGGGGGGTTTAGGTGCTTGCTCCCCTACCGGGGAAAATAGGGCTTGCTCATACCTGTGGATGGGGGTGTTGCTACCTACTTGGATGTAGGTGCTTGCTACATTTCCTGTGGTGGTAGTGTTTGCTACCTACCTGGGGATGGTGGTGCTTGTACATACCTGTGGATGGTAGGTGTTTGTTTTCCCTCGTGGATTAGGTCTTGCTACACAACCTGTGGATGGTAGATCTTGCTACACTACCTGTGGGGGTAGGTGTTGCCACTCCTGTGGATGGTAGGGCTTGTACACTACCTGTGGATGTAGGTGCTTGCTCACCCCTGTGGAATAGGGCTTGCACATACCTGTGGATGAAAGGTGCTTGCTACATACCTGTGGATGGTAGTGCTTGCTCCTCCCTGTGGATGAAGGTGCTTGAATACTGGGTTAAAGGTCTTGCTAAACTACTGTGGATGTTGGTGCTTGTACACCCCTTGGGGATGGTAGGTGTTCTACACTACCTGTGGATTGGGTGCTTGCTACACTCCCTGTGGATGGTAGGTGTTGCTACATCCTGTGGAGGGTAGGTGCTGCTCATACCTGTGGATGTAGGTGTTTTGCTACACTACCTGTGGATGGTAGATTTGTACACACTGTGGATGTGGGTGTTGCTACCTACCTGTGGGGTAGGTGCTTGCTACACTACTGTGGATATAGGTGCTTGCTACATACCTGTTTTGGATGGTAGGTGCTTGCTACACTACCTGTGGAGGTAGGTCCCTTGTAACTCCCCTGTGGATGGTGGTGCTTGCGCACTCCCTTGGATGGAGGTGCTTGCTACCTTTCTGGGGGTTAGGTGCTTGACACTACTGTGGATGATAGGTGTTGTACATACCTTGGATGGTAGGTGCTTGCTACCTACTGTGGTTGGGTGCTTGCTACTTTTCCTGTGGATGTGGTGTTTGCTACACTACCGTGGATGGTAGGTTGCTCCACTACCTGTGGAGTGGGGTGCTTGTACACTATGGGGAGGTAGATTTGTACATACCTGTGGTTGGTAGGTGTTTGTACCTACTGTGGATGGTAGGTGCTTGTACATCTGTGGTAAAGGGTGCTTGCTACATCCCTGTGGTTAGGGCTTGCTACACTACCTGTGGTGAAGGGCTTGGCCCACTACCTGGGGATGGTAGGTGCTTGCACATCTGTGGATGGTAGTGCTTGCTACCACTACCTGTGGATATAGGTGCTGCTCATACCTGTGGATAATAGGTGCTTGCTCACTATTGGGGATGTGGTGCTTGACACTACTGTGGAGGGTAGGTGCTTGCTACCTACTGTGGGGGTAGGTGCTGCACACTACCTGTGGATGGTAGGTGCTTGCTAAATACCGTGGAGGGGTAGGTGTTGTACATACCTGTGGTGTAGGTGCTTTTTTGGGGTTTTCACTCCCTGTGGAGGGTAGTGCTTGCTACCTACCTGTGGATGATAGGTGCTTCTAAAACTACTGTGGATGGTGGTGCTTGCTACACTCCCTGTGGAGTAGGTGTTTGCTACATCCGGGTGGATGGTGGGTGCTTGCTACACTACCGGGGATGGAAGGCTTGCTCACTACCTGTGGATGGTGGGTGCTGTACCTACTGTGGATGGTGGGGTGCTTGCTCCCCCTTGGGTAGGTGCTGCTACATCCCTGTGGATGGTAGGGGCTTGCTACACTACTGTGAATGTAGGTGCTTGCTAACTCCCTGTGGATTAGGTGTTGTACATACCTGGGATGGTGGGTGCTTGTACACACTGTGGATGGTGGTCTTGCTACATACCTGGGGAGTAGGTGCTTGCTACAACCTGTGGTGGTGGTGTTGCTACACTACCTGGGGAATGATGGGTGCTTGCACACTACCTGTGGATGATAGGTGCTTGCTACATCCTGTGGTGTAGGTGCTTGTACTACCTGTGGATGGTAGGTGTTTACACTCCCTTGGGTAGTTTGCTACACATGTGGATGTAGGTGTTGTACCTCCCTGTGGAGGGTAGGTGCTTGCTACATCCCTGTGGAGGGTGGGTGCTTGCTCCTCCCTGGGGATGATGGGGTGCTTGCTAACTCCTGTGGGGGGATGGTGTTTGCTACATACCGGGGTTTTTTTGAATGCTTGCTACACTCCCGTGGATGGTGGTGCTTGCTACATACCTGGGGAAAGGGGGTCTTGCTACATACCTGTGGAGGGTGTGCTTGTACACTACCTGTGGATGGTAGGTGCTTGCTACACTACTGTGGTTTGTGGGTGCTTGCTACACTCCCTTGGGAGGGTAGGTGCTTGCTACACTCCCTGTGAATGTAGGTGCTTGCTACACTACCTGTGGTGTAGATGCGTGCTACACTACCTGTGGATGATAGGTGCTTGCTACACTACCTGTGGATGATAGGTGCTTGCTACACTACCTGTGGATGATAGGTGCTTGCTACACTACCTGTGGATGATAGGTGCTTGCTATACTACCTGTGGATGATAGATGCTTGCTACACTACCTGTGGATGATAGGTGCTTGCTACACTACCTGTGGAAGATATGTGCTTGCTACACTACCTGTGGATGATAGATGCTTGCTACACTACCTGTGGATGATAGGTGCTTGCTACACTACCTGTGGATGATAGATGCTTGCTACACTACCTGTGGATGATAGATGCTTGCTACACTACCTGTGGATGATAGGTGCTTGCTATACTACCTGTGGATGATAGGTGCTTGCTACACTACCTGTGGATGATAGGTGCTTGCTATACTACCTGTGGATGATAGATGCTTGCTACACTACCTGTGGATGATAGATGCTTGCTACACTACCTGTGGATGATAGGTGCTTGCTACACTACCTGTGGATGATAGGTGCTTGCTATACTACCTGTGGATGATAGATGCTTGTTACACTACCTGTGGATGATAGGTGCTTGCTACACTACCTGTGGATGATAGGTGCTTGCTACACTACCTGTGGATGGTAGGTGCTTGCTACACTACCTGTGGATGATAGGTGCTTGCTACACTACCTGTGGATGATAGGTGCTTGCTACACTACCTGTGGATGATAGGTGTCAGGTGAGTGTTGTAAGTGACATCCTGGGCAGGACAAGTCCTCTGACACCTGTTGTCCATGCTCACCTAGAGGTAAATAGGTGCCTGGGTGACAGGTGACCACTCATAGTTTACCTGACATGGAGCTGGAGTCTGACGTCACCTGACATCATTCTTAACTTGCATATAAAAGAATTTCTTTATTATTTTTATTATTATTATTATTATTATTATTATTATTATTATTATTATTATTATTATTATTATTATTATTATTATTATTATTATTATTATTATTATTATTATTCTTTATTTATTTATTTATTTATGCAGCAATTGGGGAATAAGAGGTAATCAGACTTTGATATGAAGAACGGGAGATTTGCTCCAGTTCCTTGGATCGATAGGCTTTCACCATTATCAAGAGACACACACAACGTCTACCACCCCCCAGGATGCAATTCTGGAAAGGAAGCTGAATGTATGGTATACCAACACAGATGGAATAGCAAATAGGAGTGAGGAGTGACAGGAAAGAGTCACGGAGGCATCCCCAGACATAATGGCACTCAAAGAGACAAAGCTCATGAGGGTGATAACAGATGCAGCCTTTCCATCTGGATATCAGATCCTGAGAAAAGACAGGAGGAACAGAGGGGAAAGAGAAGTTGCACTGCTGACCAAAGACCATTGGAGTTTTGAGATGGGAAGACTAGTCAGAGGTGTAGCAAATGACTACATAGTTGGAACACTTCTAACGGGGGTCCAAAAGGGATGATAGCAGTGATGTATAACCCACCATCAAACAGCAGGAGACCAAGAAAGGAATATGAGAGTAACAGAACACTGGTGGCCACACTAGCCGAGGTGGCCAGAAGTGTCCACATAAGCAGGGCAAAGTCACTCATCATGGGGGATTTCAACTGAAGGAGAATCTGGAGCCAAGTGGAGGACCGGAGATTCGGAGAGGGAAGATGCTGGAGGTGGTACTGGAAAGCTTGATGCACCAACATGTTAGGAACACAACCAGAGAACGAGGAGCGCTGAAACAGCAAGGTTGGAGCTCGTATTCATCTTGGACAGTTCAGTCATATGGGATATCACACACAATAGGCCTCTAGGAGCTAGTGATCACGTAGCCCTGAGTTTCGGATACATAGTAGAGTTAACTATGTAGGACAGGTGATAAAACTTCAAAAGATGTAACTACACACGTATAAGGCAATTCCTGCATGAGGTGCAGTGGGTAAATGAGCTAAAAGGGAAGACAGTAAAATGAAATGATGGGACACGTGACCACAAAGTGCAGGGAGGAAGAGAAGTTCGCACTAAGGGGCAACAGAAATAACGGGTAGACCAGTGTGAGCCCATGGTTTACCAGGAGGTGTGAAGAGACCGAAGCCAATGTGCTGGTGAATGGAAAAAGTGTAGAAGGTAAAGGACTCAAGGAAACAGGGAGTTGGGCCAAAGAGCCAGAAATAAATATGCAGGGATAAGGAGGGAAGCCCAGTGTTGTTATACAACCACATCAGGAGGAAAACAACAGCCAAGGACCAGGTAGTCAAACCGAGGAAGGAAGGAGGGGGATCACAGGAGTGACCAGCAAGTATGTGAGGAGCTTAGGTCAAGATTCAGGGAGGTATTCACATTGGAGACATAGAGGTTTCCAGCATACCGAGTTTGTAGGGTGCACCAGCAAGTTCTGGACATACTGCACACAACCGAGGTGAAGGTTAAGAACTGCTATGGGGAACTAGATAAGATCTCTCCATGGTTCCTGAGAGAGGGAGCAGATGCACTGTATGTGCCACTAACAACAATCTTCAATAAATCTATTGAAACAGGGCAACTGCCTGAGATGTGGAAGACAGCAAATTTAGTCCCAGTTGTTAAGAAAGGAGACAGACACGCAACATTAAACTAGACTAGTGTCATGGACGAGTATAGTATGTAAAATTATGGAGAAGATTATCAGGAGAAGAGTAGTGGAGCACCTAGAAAGGAATGGACTAATATATGACATCCAGCATGGCTTCAGAGAATTCCTGCGTCACAAACCTATTGGAATTCTTCGACAAGGTAACAGAAGTAAAACAGGACAGAGAGGAATGGGTAGATTGCATCTTCTTGGACTGTAAAAAGGCTTTCGACACAGTACCACACAAGAGATTGGTTGAAAAGCTAGAGGAGCAGGCAGAAGTTGCAGGGAAAGTACTGCAATGGATCGGGGAATACCTGACAGTAAGAAACACGAATTGGTACGAGACGAGGTGCCAGAGTGGGTGCATGTGTTGAGTGAGGTTCCAAAAGGGTCAGTCCTAGGTCCGGTGCTGTTTCTTGTATGTGTGAATGACATGACGGAAGGGATAGATTCAGAGGTGTTCCTATTTACAGACTATGTGAAGCTAATGAGAAGAATATAAGTAGGAGAGGCTCAGGTAAGCCTACAAAGGGATCTGGACGGGCTGCAAGCCTGGTCCGATAAATGACTCCTGAAGTTTAACCCCAGCAAGTGCAAGGACAAAGAAGACCGTAGATAGAGTACAAGCTAGGGGGCCAAAGGCTTCAAACCTCAGTCAAGGATGAGCATCATACCGAACACACCTGAGGCGCACATCAACCAAATAACTGCTGCAGCATATGGGCGCCTGGCAAACCTAAGAATAGTGTTTCGACACCTCAGTAAGGAATCGTTCAAGACTGTACACTGTGTACGTCAGGCTCATATTGGAGTATTCAGCACCAGTATGGAATCCACACCTTGCGAAACACGTCAAGAAATTTGAGAAAGTACAAAGGTTTGCAACAAGACTAGTCGCGGAGCTAAGGGGTATGTCCTACGAGGAGAGGTTAAGGGAACTCAACCTGACGCCCTAGAAGACAGGAGGGATAGGGACGACATGACAACGGCTGAGGAGGAATTGACAAGGTGGACAGTGACAGAATGTTAGAGATGGGACACAGCAACATGGGGACACAACTGGAAGTTAAAGACTCAGATGATTCACAGGGATGTTAGGAAGTATTTTTTCAGTGAGAGAGGTGTCAGGAAGTGGAATAATCTGGTGAGTGATGTAGTGGAGGCAGAATCCATACATGGCTTTAAGAAGAGGTACGATAAAGCTCATGGAGCAGAGAGTTGACCTAGTAGCAACCAGTGAAGAGATGGGGCCAGGAGCTGTAAATCGACCCGTGCAACCACATATAGGTGAGTACACGCACACACACACGAACGAGCAAATTTTATTATCAAATTAAATGACTGCATCGAATTTATGAAGGAAATACAAGGAACTGCGAGCAGGAAATTACCTCCCTCCCCTCCCTTCCCCTCACCTCCCCTCCCTCCCTCCCATCCTTCCCCTCCCATCCCCTCCCCTCAACTCCCCTCCCATCCCCTCCCCTCACTCTAATATCTCCCCTCCCCTCCCCTCACTCTCATCTCTCCCCTCCCCTCCCCCTTCCATCCCTCCCCCTTCCTTCCCCTCCCCTCCCATCCCCTCCCCTCCCATCCCCTCCCCTCCCATCCCCTCCCCTCCCTTCCCCTCCCCTCCCTTCCCCTCCCCTCCCTTCCCCTCCCCTCCCTTCCCCTCCCCTCCCGCTCATCCCCCCCTCCCTCCAACCTTCAACTTCACACCTTCCACAAAATGTACAACGCTTCAGTTTGCTGCATATCCCTTTCTAAATTGTGTATGTGTGTGTGTGTGTGTGTATGTGTGTGTGTGTGTGTGTGTGTGTGTGTGTGTGTGTGTGTGTGTGTGTGTGTGTGTGTGTGTGTGTGTGTGTGTGTGTGTGTGTATGTGTGTGTGTGTATGTGTGTGTGTGTGTGTGTGTGTGTGTGTGTGTGTGTGTGTGTGTGTGTGTGGTGTGTGTGTGTGTGTGTGTGTGTATGTGTGTGTGTGTATGTGTGTGTGTGTGTGTGTGTGTGTGTGTGTGTGTGTGTGTGTGTGTGTGTGTGTGTGTGTGTGTGTTGTGTGTATGTGTGTGTGTGTGTGTGTGTGTGTGTGTGTGTGTGTGTGTGTGTGTGTGTGTGTGTGTGTGTGTGTGTGTATGTGTGTGTGTGTGTGTGTGTGTGTGTGTGTGTGTGTGTTGGGGTGTGTGTGTATGTGTGTGTGTGAACTCACCTACTCACTTAATTGTGGTTGCAGGGGTCGAGACTCAGCTCCTGGCCCCGCGTCTTCACTGATCGCTACTGGGTCCTCTCTCTCTCTGCTTCCTGAGCTTTGTCATACCTCTTCTTAAAACTATGTATGGTTGCTGCCTCCACTACTTCACTTGCTAGGCTATTCCACTTGCTGACAACTCTATGACTGAAGAAATACTTCCTAACGTCCCTGTGACTCGTCTGAGTCTTCAGCTTCCAGTTGTGACCCCTTGTCCCTGTGTCCCCTCTCTGGAACATCCTATATCTGTCCACCTTGTCTATTCCCCGCAGTATCTTATATGTCGTTATCATGTCTCCCCTGACCCTTCTGTCCTCCAGTGTCGTCTGTCCGATCTCCCTTAACCTTTCCTCGTACGACATTCCCCTGAGCTCTGGGACTAGCCTTGTTGCAAACCTTTGTACTTTCTCTAACTTCTTGACGGCTTGACCAGGTGTGGGTTCCAGACTGGTGCTGCATACTCCAGTATGGGCCTAACATACACAGTGTACAGTGTCTTGAACGATTCCTTATTAAGGTATCGGAACGCTATTCTCAGGTTTGCCAGGCGCCCGTATGCTGCAGCAGTTATTTGGTTAATGTGTGCCTCCGGTGATGTGCTCGGTGTTATGGTCACCCCAAGGTCTTTCTCCCTGAGTGAGGTCTGTAGTCTTTGTCCACCTAGCCTATACTCTGTCTGCGGTCTTCTTTGCCCCTCCCCAATCTTCATGACTTTGCATTTGGTTGGATTGAATTCGAGAAGCCAGTTACTGGACCACATGTCCAGCTGTCCAGGTCTCTTTGCAGTCCTGCCTCATCCTCATACCGATTTAATTCTTCTCATCAACTTCACATCATCTGTGAATAGGGACACTTCAGAGTCTATTCCTTCCATCATGTCGTTCACATATATCAAAAATAGCACTGGTCCTAGAACTGACCCCTGTGGGACCCCGCTCGTCACAGGCGCCCACTATGATACCTCTTCACGTACCATGACTCGTTGCTGCCCCCCCTGTCAGGTATTCCCTGATCCATTGCAGTGCCCTCCTGTTACATGCGCCTGATCCTCCAGCTTCTGCACTAATCTCTTGTGGGGAACTGTGTCAAAGGCCTCCTGCAGTCTAGGAAAACGCAATCTACCCACCCCTCTCTCGTGTCTTACTTCTGTTACCTTGTCAATAAAACTCCAGGAGGTTTGTTGATACAAGATTTGCCTTCCATGAACCCATGCTGGTTTCATTTATAATCTTGTTCCTTTCCAGGTGTTCGATCACTCTCCTCCTGATAATCTTCTCCATGACTTTGCACACAATACATGTCAGAAACACAGGTCTGTAGTTTAGCGCCTCGTTTCTGTTTCCTTTCTTAAATATGGGGACTACATTAGCTGTCTTCCATTTCTCAGCAGTTGCCCCATTTCAAGGATGTGTGAAGATTGTGGTTAGAGGCAAGCACAGCATCTCTGCTCCTTCTCTAAGGACCCATGGGGAGATGTTGTCCGGTCCCATCACCTTTGAGGTGTCAAGGTCACTTAGGAGCTTCTTCACCTCCTCCTCAGTTGTTCGTATGTCATCCAACACTTGTTGGTATATTCCCTCTTGATGTTCCCTTCTGTGCTGTCTTCCCACAGCACTTCCTGTCTCTACTGTAAAAACTTCCTTAAATCTCCTGTTCAGCTCCTCACATACCTCCTAATCATTTCTTGTGAGTTCTCCACCTTCTGTCCTTGATCTGATCACCTGGTCTTTGACTGTTGTCTTCCTCCTAATGTGGCTATACAACAGTTTTGGGTCAGTCTTGATTCTCGATGCTATGTCATTTTCATACTGTCGCTGGGCCTCCCTCCTTACCTGTGCATACTCATTCCTGGCTCTGCGACTGATCTCCCTATTTTCGTGTGTTCTCTGCCTTCTGTACTTTTTCCATTTTCTATTGCACTTTGTTTTTGCCTCCTTACAAACCGTCGGGTAAACCAGGGCTCGTTCTGGTCTTCCCGTTGTTTACTGTTGCCCTTGGGAATAAACCTTTCCACACTGCCTCCTTGCATTTTGTTGTTACATATTCCATCATTTCATTTACTGGCTTTCCTGCCAGTTCTCTGTCCCACTGACCTCCCGCAGGAAGTTCTTCAACCCTATGTAGTCCCCTCTTTTATAGTCAGGCTTTTTCCCATTCCACTCCTGTTATTCTCTCCACTTGCAGCTCTACTATGTATCAAAGCACAGAACCACGTGGTCGCTAACTCCTAGGGGACTCTCATACTTGATGTCCTCAATGTCTGAGCTGCCCAGGGTGAACACAAGGTCCAATCTTGCTGGTTCATCCTCCCCTCTCACTCTGGTAGTGTCCTTAACATGTTGGTGAATGAGGTTTCCAGCACCCACGTCCAACATCTTGGCTCTCCATGTTTCAGGACCCCCATGTGGCTCCAGGTTTTCCCAGTCAATCTCCCTGTGGTTGAAATCCCCCATAACCAGCAACTTTGCTCTGCTGGAGTGAGCTCTTCTTGCCACCTCAGCAAGTGTGTCCACCATTGCTCTGTTGCTCTCTTCATATTCCTCTCTTGGCCTCCTGCAGTTCTGTGGTGGATTATACATCACTGCAATGACCACTTTGTGTTCCCCAGACTGAAGTGTACCTGCTATGTAGTCTCTTTCTCCCGTCTCATCTATGCCTTCCATTTTCTCAAATTTCCATCTGTTTTTTACGAGCAGAGCAACCCCACCTCCCCCCCTGCCCCTTCTATCTTTCCTCATGATCTGGTATCCTGGTGGGAAGATTGCATCTGTTACTGTCTCCGTGAGTTTTGTTTCTGTAACTGCTATGATGTCTGGGGACTTCTCATTGATTCTTTCTTGCCATTCCTCATGTTTATTCGTTAATCCATCTGCATTTGTGTACCAAACCTTCAAATTCTGTTCTAATACTGTAACTGTGGTGCGGGGGGTGGGAACATAGGGATCGGTGTGTGATGGTTGGTTTGGATTGTTCAGTTGCCTTGGGGGTGTCGTGGCTGGAGTCCTTCTGCAGGTGTTTCTGGGGGGTGTGCTTGTCCTTCCATTTGATCCTGGGTTATTCAGCTCTCCTTTTTCATTTCCTCCCATTTCTCCTTTCGTTTTTGAACTCTCTCTTTCATCGTCTTCCTTTCGTCCTGTGTTCTGTCTCGATCGAGGTACACAATCCGGAACTCCTGCTTGCCTCTCAGCCGTGCTTTCTCCTGCAGGATCATGGTTTGGGTTGATTCTGCCTTGAAAATTACTTTGAGAGGCCAATTCCTTTTCTTTGTGAACCACCCAATTCTCCGAAAATTTGCCACCTGGGTCATGTCCCCCTCGCCTATCACCTTCATGATATCTTCAATTGCTTTTTTCTCCTCCTGCTTTCTTTCATCATAAATTTCCCCTTTAGCTTCGTCTAGCCCATAGACAAACACGGATCTCTCCCTTTCCACCTCCCACTGTGACTCCCATTGCATCCTCTGATGTGTTTTAGTTCCTTCCTGTGGAGTGTTCCTTCCTTCAGTCCCTTCCCTAGTTATGGCCCCTATGCTTCTTGGTTTGTCCTTCCTGCTCACCTGTTCCTGGCCCCCACAGGTATCTGGTATGGTCCCTGCACTTGTCCTAGTTCCTTCAATGTCTTCCAACCTCTCATTCTGTCCTAGTCTGCTCCCTGTCTTTGTTTTGGCCCCATGTGGGTTTGGCAGGACCTCTGCATACAGTTTAGTTTCCATGCTTCCTTCAGACCTGTTGTCTGTGTCTGATGTAGCCATTGTCGATGCTACTTCTGTAATATCTTTGTCTCTGTGCTGTTTCAGATGTCTCAGCTCCTCTTCTAATCTCTCTATCTTGATTTCTGCTGCTGTGGCCTGTTGCTTCCACCTTCTGCATTCTTCTGCTAACCTCTCTTCCATCTTCCTTTCCAGTTCATCTAGTCTCCTTCCCCACTCTTCCTCCCTTTTTTTCAGCTCTGCCTCCCATTCCTCCCTCCCAGATTCGTCCTTGGAGCCCCTTGTCCTCATCCTGGTTCTAGGTTCCCCCATTGCTCCACAGAAGGAGGGACGGGTGGTTAGGGGGAGGGGAATAGATGGTTAGGAGGAGAGGGGATGGATAGTTGTAGGGGAGGGGGAGGATGGTTATTGGAGGGGTAGAGATAGTTGGGGGAGGGGGTTAGATGGTTTGGGGGAGGGGTAGTGGCTAGGGTTAGGTGGTTAGGGAAGGGGAGAGGTGGTTAGGGGAGGGGGGAGTACATGTTTGAGAGAGAGAGGGATGGATGGTTATGGGGAGGGGGAGGATGGTTATTGGAGGGAGGGAGGTAGTTGGGGGTTAGATGGGTTGGGGAGGGGTTAGGTGGTTTGGGGGAGGGGTAGGTGGCTAAGGTGAGGTGGTTAGGAAAGGGGGAGGGGTGGTTAGGGGAGGGGGGGTACGTGTTTGTGTCAAGTGTCTGTGTCAAGTGGTGGAGGGTGTGTGTACTCACCTAGTTGTACTCACCTAGTTGAGATTGCGGGGGTCGAGTCCGAGCTCCTGGCCCCCACCTCTTCACTGATCTCTACTAGGTCACTCTCCCTGAGCCGTGAGCTTTATCATACCTCTGCTTAAAGCTATGTATGGATCCTGCCTCCACTACATCGCTTCCCAAACTATTCCACTTACTGACTACTCTGTGGCTGAAGAAATACTTCCTAACATCCCTGTGATTCATCTGTGTCTTCAACTTCCAACTGTGTCCCCTTGTTACTGTGTCCAATCTCTGGAACATCCTGTCTTTGTCCACCTTGTCAATTCCTCTCAGTATTTTGTATGTCGTTATCATGTCCCCCCTATCTCTCCTGTCCTCCAGTGTTGTCAGGTTGATTTCCTTAACCTCTCCTCGTAGGGCATACCTCTTAGCTCTGGGACTAGTCTTGTTGGAAACCTTTGCACTTTCTCTAGTTTCTGTACGTGCTTGGCTAGGTGTGGGTTCCAAACTGGTGCCGCATACTCCAATATGGGCCTAACGTACACGGTGTACAGGGTCCTGAACGATTCCTTATTAAGATGTCGGAATGCTGTTCTGAGGTTTGCCAGGCGCCCATATGCTGCAGCAGTTATTTGGTTGATGTGCACTTCAGGAGATGTGCCTGGTGTTATACTCACCCCAAGATCTTTTTCCTTGAGTGACATTTGTAGTCTCTGGCCCCCTAGACTGTACTCCGTCTGCGGTCGTATTTGCCCTTCCCCAATCTTCATGACTTTGCACTTGGTGGGATTGAGCTCCAGGAGCCAATTGCTGGACCAGGTCTGCAACCTGTCCAGATCCCTTTGTAGTTCTGCCTGGTCTTCGATCGAATGAATTCTTCTCATCAACTTCACGTCATCTGCAAACAGGGACACTTTGGAGTCTATTCCTTCCGTCATGTCGTTCACAAATATCAGAAACAGCACTGGTCCTAGGACTAACCCCTGTGGGACCCCGCTGGTTACAGGTGCCCACTCTGACACCTCGCCATGTACCATGACTCGCTGCTCTCTTCCTGACAAGTATTCCCTGATCCATTGTAGTGCCTTCCCTGTTATCCCTGCTTGGTCCTCCAGTTTTTGCACTAATGTCTTGTGTGGAACTGTGTCAAACGCCTTCTTGCAGTCCAAGAAAATGCAATCCACCCACCCCTCTCTCTCTTGTCTTACTGCTGTCACCAGGTCATAGAACTCCAGTAGGTTTGTGACACAGGATTTCCCGTCCCTGAAACCATGTTGGCTGCTGTTGATGAGATCATTCCTTTCTAGGTGTTCCACCACTCTTCTCCTGATAATCTTCTCCATGATTTTGCATACTATACATGTCAGTGACACTGGTCTGTAGTTTAATGCTTCATGTCTGTCTCCTTTTTTAAAGATTGGGACTACATTTGCTGTCTTCCATGCATCAGGCAATCTCCCTGTTTTGATAGATGTATTGAATATTGTTGTTAGGGGCACTCACCTAGTTGTACTCACCTAGTTGAGGTTGCAGGGGTCGATTCCAAGCTCCTGGCCCCGCCTCTTCACTGGTCGCTACTAGGTCACTCCCTGAACCGTAAGCTTTATCATACCTCTGTGTGTGTGTGTGTGTGTGTGTGTGTGTGTGTGTGTGTGTGGGTGTGTGTGTGTGTGTGTGTGTGTGTGTGTGTGTGTATACTCACCTAGTTGTACTCACCTAGTTGAGGTTGCGGGGGTCGAGTCCGAGCTCCTGGCCCCGCCTCTTCACTGATCGCTACTAGGTCACTCTCCCTGAGCCGTGAGCTTTATCATACCTCTGATTAAAGCTATGTATGGATCCTGCCTCCACTACATCGCTTCCCAAACTATTCCACTTACTGACTACTCTGTGGCTGAAGAAATACTTCCTAACATCCCTGTGATTCATCTGTGTCTTCAGCTTCCAACTGTGCCCCCTTGTTACTGTGTCCAATCTCTGGAACATCCTGTCTTTGTCCACCTTGTCAATTCCTCTCAGTATTTTGTATGTCGTTATCATGTCCCCCCTATCTCTCCTGTCCTCCAGTGTCGTCAGGTTGATTTCCCTTAACCTCTCCTTGTAGGACATACCTCTTAGCTCTGGGACTAGTCTTGTTGCAAACCTTTTGCACTTTCTCTAGTTTCTCTCACGTGCTTGGCTAGGTGTGGGTTCCAAACTGGTGCCGCATACTCCAACATGGGCCTAACGTACACGGTGTACAGGGTCCTGAATGATTCCTTATTAAGATGTCGGAATGCTGTTCTGAGGTTTGCTAGGCGCCCATATGCTGCAGCAGTTATTTGGTTGATGTGCGCTTCAGGAGATGTGCTTGGTGTTATACTCACCCCAAGATCTTTTTCCTTGAGTGAGGTTTGTAGTCTCTGACCCCCTAGACTGTACTCCGTCTGCGGCCTTCTTTGCCCTTCCCCAATCTTCATGACTTTGCACTTGGTGGGATTGAACTCCAGGAGCCAATTGCTGGACCAGGTCTGCAGCCTGTCCAGATCCCTTTGTAGTTCTGCCTGGTCTTCGATCGAGTGAATTCTTCTCATCAACTTCACGTCATCTGCAAACAGGGACACCTCAGAGTCTATTCCTTCCGTCATGTCATGTGTGTGTGTGTGTGTGTGTGTGTGTGTGTGTGTGTGTGTGTGTGTGTGTGTGAGGATGTGTGTGTGGTGTGTGTGTGTGTGTGTGTGTGTGTGTGTGTGTGTGTGTGTGTGTGTGTTCTCGTATGTGATTGCAGTGTGAGCGCGACACGCACACGGTCTGTTTCTGTCTACCCTATCATTTCCTCGTAATTTAGATATTCTGTATGTTGTTATCATGTCTCCCCGGGTTCCTTTCTCTGAAGTCATTGAGCGTCAATTCCTTTAGCCTCTTCTAATATCTCTGGGACTATCCTAGTTGCATATCTTTGTACTTTCTTTATTATCTTAACATTATCTGGTGAGGGCTCCACATTGGAGCTGTTTACTCGGGGACTGACCTGACGTGTTGTGTGAAGAGTCTGGAATCCTGTAAAGTTACTGGCAAATTTGCTACCGGTGTCCCCTAAGCTTGTGTTCAACTTCTACCTGGAGTATACCTGGATGGTGTTCAGAGGGTTAACGCTCTTGCGACCCGGTCCATGACCAGGCCCCGTGGTGAATCGGATGATCGCCAGCTGTTACTGCTGGCCGCACGTAAACCAG
>NC_069414.1:49608642-49613642 GCF_026875155.1 Cherax quadricarinatus
TCTCCTCCCTCCCTCTCCTCTCTCTCTCTCCTCTCTCTCCTCTCTCTCTCTCCCCTACAGCAGGGAAACTAACTTTCGCTCTTACGATATTTCTGTAAATAAAGTGAAGACTTTCTCTGTGATGTTATGGTGTATGTTACCATCACCACCATTACTGCCACCATCACCACCATCACCACCATTACTGCCATTATCACCCACCATTACTGCCACCATCACCACCATTACTACCATCATCACCACCATTACTGCCACCTTCACCACCATTAATGCCACCATCACCACCATTATTGCCACCATCACCACCATTACTGCCACCATCACCACCATGCTGCCACCATCACTATCATTACTACCACCATCACCACCATAACTGCAACCATCACCACCATTACTACCACCATCACCACCATTACTGCCACCATCACCACCATTACTGCCACCATAACTCACCATCACACCATCTGCACCATCACCACCATT
Source organism: Cherax quadricarinatus (assembly GCF_026875155.1). Lineage (NCBI taxonomy): Eukaryota > Metazoa > Arthropoda > Malacostraca > Decapoda > Parastacidae > Cherax > Cherax quadricarinatus. Next base: position 49,609,126 of record NC_069414.1, read on the forward strand.
ACTGCCATATCGCTCACCATTACTTCCCCCATCCCACATATGCCACTCACCACCATTACTTCCACCATTACCCCTTACGCACCATAACATTACTGCCACCATCCCACCATTACGCTATTACTTATACCACCATCACCACCATTACTGCCACCATCACCACCATTACTACCACCATCATCACCATTACTTACGCCACCATCACCACCATTACTACCACCATCACCACCATTTACTGCCACCATCACCACCATTATGCCACCATCACCACCATTACTGCCACCATCACTACCATTTACTACCACCATCACCACCATTACTGCCAACCATCACCACCATTACTGCCACCATCATCACCATTACTGCCACCATCACCACCATTACTGCACCATTACCACCACCATCAACCACCATTACTGCCCCATCACCACCATCCACACCACCATTACTGCCACCATCACCACCATTACCGCCACCCATCCCCTACCATTACTGCCACCATCACCACCATTACTCCACCATCACCACCATTACTGCCACCATCACCACCATTACTGCCACATCACCACCATTACTGCACCATCACCCCCTATTACTGCCACCATCACCACCATTACTAGCCACCATCACCGCCATTACTACCACCATCACCACCATTACTGTCACCATCAACACCATTACTGCCACCATCACCACCATTACTGTCACCATCACTACCATTACTACCACCATCACCACCATTACTGCCACCATCACCACCATTACTGCCCACCATCACCACCATTACTACCATCATCACCACCATTACTGCCACCTTCACCACCATTAATGCCACCATCACCACCATTATTGCCACCATCACCACCATTACTGCCACCATCACCACCATTGCTGCCACCATCACTATCATTACTACCACCATCACTACCATAACTGCAACCATCACCACCATTACTACCACCATCACCACCATTACTGCCACCATCACCACCATTACTGCCACCATCACCACCACCATCACCCACCATTACTGCCACCATCACCACCATTACTGCCAATATCACTACCATTACTTCCACCATCACCACCATTACTGCCACCATCACCACCATTATACCACCATTACCACCATTACTGCCACCATCACCACCATTACTACCACCATCACCACCATTACTGCTACCATCATTACCATTACTACCACCATCACCACCATTACTGCCACCATCACCACCATTAGTACCAACACCAACCACCATTACTGCCACCATCACCACCATTTCTACACCCTCACCACCATTTACTGCCACCATCACCACCATTACTGCCACCATCACCACCAATTACTGCCACCATCACTACCATTACTACCACCATCACCACCATTACTGCAACCATCACCACCATTACTACCACCATCACCACCATTCCTGCCACCATCACCACCATTACTGCCACCATCACCACCACCATCACCACCATTACTGCCACCATCACCACCACCATCACCACCATTACTGCCACCATCACCACCATTACTGCCACCATCACTACCATTACTACCACCATCACCACCATTACTACCACCATCACCACCATTACTGCCACCATCACCACCATTACTGCCAGCATCACCACCATTACTGTCACCATCACCGCCATTACTGCCACCCATCACCACCATTACTGTCACCATCAACACCATTACTGCCACCATCACCACCATTACTGTCACCATCACCGCCATTACTGCCACCATCACCACCATTACTGTCACCATCAACACCATTACTGCCACCATCACCACCATTACTGTCACCATCACTACCATTACTACCACCATCACCACCATTACTGCCACCATCACCACCATTACTGCCACCATCACCACCATTACTGCCACCATCACCACAATTACTGCACCATCCACCACCATTACTGCCACCATCACCACTATTACTGCCTCCATCACCACCATACTGCCACCATTCCCCACCATTACGCCACCATCACCACCATTACTGCCACCATCACCACCATTACTTACTGACCACACTACTATTACTACCACCACCATTTACTACTACTATATAAAAACTACCCACTACACTACTCTATTACTACCACTTGCTACCACTGCTACTTACATACTAAACTATTACTACAACTACTACCATTGCTACAACTACTTCTACTACTATAACTACTACTACTACTGCAACTGCTACTACCACTACTACAACTACTACCACTACTACAACTACTACCATTACTACAACTGCTACTACTACTATAAATACTGCAACTACTACTGTAACTACTACTACTACAAGTACTACTACCACAACTACCACACTCATGTCATCAGGTGAAGCACACACTCACCTGATTCTTAGACGCTTGTGATGTTGTCGGTGCTGTTCATTTGTTGTGGTGCTGTGTGATGCTGCGGTGGTGCTCGAAGAGGCTGTGTCGTAGCTCACAGATGCTTTGGTAGTGATCAGAGATGCTGTTGTCGTGTTTATATCTGGTGGTGCTCATGCTGGGAAAGAGCTCTTGATCCTAAGTAAGAGAGCTAATCTTTCTCTTGTCAGACCCTCACTGTGTTAAGTATTTTCTCTGAATACTTTCTCAGCCTTAAGAGAGTCTCAGCTCTCGGCTGAGACTCTCTAACATACTGGAGGTAAAAAATATAAGAAAGGAACAACACTGCAGCAGGACTTCTGGCCCATACTAGGCAGGTCCTTCTCAAACCTAAACCCACTAAAGAATATTCACCAAACTATTATCACTATTACCCAATATTACAAGTCCCACTTAACTCCAACCTCTGTTACTCATATATTTGAAGCTACGCAAGGTTTTAGCTTCAATAACCCTACTAGGCACACACTTCCACTCCTCATCTACTCTGTTTCCAAACTAATACTTTCCTATATCCCTTCTAAATCTAAAGTTATCCAATTTGAATCCATTTCTAGTTCTTGCTTGAAGGGATATCCCCAGGACCTTATTTACATCTTCCACTTCAATCATCTCTCGCCTCAGTCTTCGTCTTACAAGAAAATGTAATTTAAGGGACTTAAATCTCTCTTTATAAGGAATATTTTTTATGCATTAATTTTGTCATTTCTCTCTGAAGGTTTTGTAAAGAATTTATATCCATCGTGTAACATGGAGACCAGAACTCACCTGTGTATATTTATTCAACCTTTTTCCGAGACTTACCAAGAACCTGCTTCAGTACGGCTTTACGGCTTCCTCATGAATATGCTAGAGCTGACGTGGACCTCATTCACCCCCATTATTGACTTGACGTGACCCTCATGCACACCCATCATCAGTGACCTCTCACTAAACAAAATAATAATCGTAATTACTATTCTGTGATCGTGTTCACATTATTCTGTCAGAGTGTTCCAGCAGGTTGTAGTTGCCCTCTTGTATACCACCTCTGATATACCTCTGACCTCTTCCTAGGGTTATACTCTTGCAGTCTGAGGTTATACTTCCTGGTTGAGTGTCTGATCAACCAGGCTGTTGTCACGTCTACGTTGGTGCATATAGTTGTTGATACTTGGTTGATAAAGTGTCTTATATGGTTGTGGGTTGATGTTGGTGGTATCCTGGGTAGGGTGAGAGTTATAGGTTAGTCACCTTACAGCTGCTGTCACTGTTCACCTAGCACTGAGTAGGTACCTGGGTGTTAGGTGACTGTTGTGGGTGGTATTCTAATTAAGCCCTAACGGGAAACAAGCCACATTACCTAACTATCTTGGGTTATTCTGGGTTATTAACCCTGTAAGATCAACACAAACAGGAAGTATCAATGGTAATATTGAACATCAATGTTCACTAGTGATGAACATGGCAAACATTAGCACACGTCAACTCTCTCTTATCTCCAAGATACTTGTCAGACGTCACTGTAACAGCTGACACTCATATAAACACCACTGACGTCACTGTAACAGCTGACACTCATATAAACACCATTGACGTCACTGTAACAGCTGACACTCATATAAACACCACTGACGTCACTGTAACAGCTGACACCCATATAAACACCACTGACGTCACTGTAACAGCTGACACCATATAAACACCACTGAACGATCATCTGTACAGCTGACAACCAATAAACACACTAATATTACTAAGCAATAATAATAATAATAATAATAATAATAATAATAATAATAATAATAATAATAATAATAATAATAATAATAATAATAATAATAATAATCTTTATTTCTACACGTACACGTCACCACATCAACTCCAGGACTGAGGGACTGATTTCCTCAAACTCCTCCAAATTTCCTAACTTTCTCTGCATTGGACTGATAAAGTCACTGTGTGGCGAAACATTGGACTGATCAAGTCAGTGTGTGGCGAAACATTGGACTGATAAAGTCACTGTGTGGCGAAACATTGGACTGATGAAGTCACTGTGTGGCGAAACATTGGACTGATAAAGTCACTGTGTGGCGAAACATTGGACTGATAAAGTC